>CM050454.1:15410000-16610000 GCA_027563935.2 Costus lasius | reverse complement strand
AAAAACGCATGTTCAAATTCAAAATGTCCAACCGTTTCCGCCCAATTCACATGCCATGCTTGGGCTGGCCTGCGTGCCGTGCCTGGTTATCACACCAAAATTTATAGTATATTTTGTGTCATTTCATTGGTATTTTGTGTCATATTTATGCTCTTTTGCTTGTTTTTAAGCTTACTTGTCAAATATTGCGGAATCTACACCATTTCTTGTTTTTCATGATTTTCAGGTAAAAAGTGCCATATTTTGAAGGATTTGAGCGCACGAATAGATTCCTGATGTCGAAATAAAGCCGGCCGCCAATTTTCATGCAAATTGGAGCAAGCTCAAAAATTACAACCCCGAGTGTAATGGATATTATGGCTGTAATGTGCATATTACGGCAGGTTCGTAATGGATTTATCGGTACCGTATTTTTGGATGATTTTGGTCAAATAATATAACATGGTGGAAATCTTCCTACATTCTCACTGAGCTAACATTCATTAAAGATTGTAGAAAAATAATCAACATCGTGGAAATGCCTAGCAAATCAACCCAATCCAAAATCGTAGAAAAATAATATGACATAGTGGAAAATACATCAACAAGGTGGAAATTGAGATATTTACACACAACAAATATATCCATTCCAGATCGTGGTAAAAAATAGCATCATAGTGGAAAATGATTATAACAGCAATCAACCAGCACTTATATTCATTCAAGATCGTAGATACCTAATATCAACATCGTGGAAATTCCTATAACAGAAATCAACCACCATCCAGATTCATACAACAACAGGACTAGGACCAAATTCCATCCAAATCAGAGGAAAATGCCATGACATGGTTGAAATTACAAACAGGTAGTGGTTCAATAAAATTACAATAATCTACAAACATCTAGAACATAAGAATTCATCTTTCAACAGGATTGGACCAACAGCAATACTTTTTACAAATTAACTGATGCACATCAGAGAACTTACATATCTTGTACATGTCTAGTAAAAGCATCAGTAGGTGTAATCTGTCTTCATAATTCTTCTAAATAGTTCTAGGCTGGAGACCGCCCGCAAACGTTGCATATCACCTTTAGTACTCTACATTCGAAAATGATTTACGGTGCCACCTGAAGGAAAAATGAAATTTGATTAGATACAACAAATTACCAACAGCTAAAGGATTTATTCAAAGATATGACTTACATATATAGCAATAACGTGCTTATCGTCTTTGTGTGCATACAATGAATTATATATAGTAAGGGACTTGAACTCTAAATCAATATATAGAAGATACCAGTGGTTTTCATTGCATATCAAAAATTTCATGCTAATGTCATAGAAAAATAAGAGAATATAGTGAAAATTAATATTATTCCATAGAAAAGCTACTGGGTTGAAAATAAATTCCATGCAAATGTCATAGAAAAATAAGAGAACATAGTGAAAATTGATATAATTCCATGGAAAAGCTACTAGGTTCAAAAGAAATATCATGCAAATGTCGTAGAAAAATAAGAGGACATAGTAGAAATTGATATTATATCATACAAAATTTACTTGGTTCATAGGAAATTCTATGCAAATGTCGTAGAAAAATAAGAGAACATAGTGGAAATTGATATTATTCCATAGAAAAGCTACTGGGTTCAAAAGAAATTTCATGCAAATGTCATAGAAAAATAAGAGAATATAGTGAAAATTGATATAATTCCATGGGAAAGCTACTGGGTTCAAAAGAAATTCCATGCAAATGTTGTAGAAAAATAAGAGGACATAGTAGAAATTGATATTATATCATACAAAATCTATTTGGTTTATAGGAAATTCTATACAAATGTTGTAGAAAAATAAGAGAACGTAGTGGAAATTGATATTATTCCATAGAAAAGCTACTGGGTTCAAAAAAAATTCCATGCAAACATCGTAGAAAATATGAGAACATAGTGGAAATTGATATTATATCATACAAAATCTACTTGGTTTATAGGAAATCTCATGCAAATGTCATAGAAAAATAAGAGAACATAGTGGAAATTGATATTATTCCATGGAAAAGCTATTGGGTTCGAGTTGGGGATTGAGTAAAACACAACTTTAGGGTTAGGGTTGGGATTTCCAAAACTCACTCAGAAATCAAACCCGCTTAACATTTTTAAATTACTAAAATGCCATTATAAAGTTAATCCTAAATCATTTTTTGTATTTTCTACTTGAGCGAGTTGTTGAGCCATAAAAAAAGGGATGGTCTCATATTGTATGATCATGTAAAAAATAAAACAAAGAGACAATCCCTTTGCGACTTCCTAGTTTGGTGTCAAATTAAAAGTAGATGAAAATTATAATAATATTTAAGGCCTAATGAGTTTAATATTATTAATTTAAGTATAAACATTTTAAATGGGATAATATTATTTCAAGCATATTAAATTGCTAGGTAGATTTTCTTATTATATAGTTTGTAACAAAAGGTACATTCTAGACTGTGAATGGGATAAAAAGCATTAGAACAAGATCGCAAGTAAATGAACTCAAATAAAATCAGAAACAACACAAAATATTATCTGTGCTTATAATACACTAGAAAATTTAAGAAAGAAAGAAAAAATAATAAATGAGAAGGAATCAAATTGTTAGCGAATATAATAAGCATTTCTTCATATGTGCTTCTGTCCAGCTTAAAAAACTCTTCAAGAGGATTCTATGCCTTCCTAGCCGAAACAGCAGTCGCTGCAGATAGACATGGCAATTCGGGTTAGCGGGTCATAAACGGGTCGTGTTAGCTGTAACCCGTGACCCGATTAGGCAAACCCGAACACGACCCGTTGAATTAATTGGGTTAAAATGTGTAACCCAAACACGACACGAGATTAACTGGGTCAACCCGACACGACCCGAATAACCCGTTTATTAAATGGGTCATACATTAACCCGAATACCAACACAACCCGAATAACCTATTTAATAATTGGGTCATTTATTAACCTGACCCGACCCAACCCGATTATAACAAATCACAATTCACAAGTATACCAATATCACAAATATAACAATCACAAATATATATAACCAACCAAATCACAATACCATCACAAATACAATATAACCAACCAACTCTGATGTAAGTATGCAATTCTGATGTAAGTATGCAAATAATGCTCTAATTCCGATAAATTCCACAAATGATAATGACAAATTATGTTTCACAATTGCATTAACAACTAACTCACGAGAACGTATAGGATCAAATGTTGCTTTTCTCATAGCTAAATCAAGGCTAAAAATTAGCTGACCAATATCCTTTGTATTTTTCCTCACACAAGTGTCAATGTGCCGCTTTAAGTTACCGGTCACATATTTACTATCAGATAAAAACAAAGATCCACATTTTTTGCACTTACACCGTGATTTTTCATCAATTGTTTTTTCAGCTGGTTCGTAGTGTTGCCATACAATTGATGTGTGTTTTCTTTTTCGTTTTCCTTTGGCTTTGACTGTCTCCTCTTTTTCTTCTTCAATGTCTATATTTTCTAACTCATCATTATTTTCAATTGGCTTGTTGTTACAAGGGTTTTCCATATTATCCAAATTCAATCTAGACTGAAATAAAATTAAATTTGAGTTAAAGACTTTCAAAGATTAACTACATACTATAGTGCAAAAAATAAAATTTAATTTTATACCTTAAGATCTGGAAGGAGAGATCTGGAAGGTGGTGGAGGCGGACAGGAAAGAAGGTGGAGGTGATGGAGACAAGGAGAGATCTGGCCAGTGGTGGAGGCGGACGGGAAAGAAGGAGATGGGTTGAATCGGCTGAAAGAACACGCGGAGCTGACGAGTGGTGGACTGGAGGCGATAGGAAAGAAGGAAAAGGGTTGAATACTTGAATCGGCTGAAAGAGTGGATATAGGGTTTAGTGATTTGAATTTTAGGGTTATTGTTTTAGTGGGCTGTCTGGGCTTAAACAAAATTTGGATATATGTTAGAAACTTGTAATGGCCCATTCAGAATAGTAGGCTTTAGAAATTAAGAAATATATATAATTTATATTTTATACGGGTTAAGCAGGTCAACCTGTTTATGACCCAACACGACCCGATTATTTTTGGGTCATAAACGGGTTGTCCTGTTTATGACCCGAACACGATTATGACTCACCCGAACCCGCCTAATTTCGTGTCAGGTCGGGTCTGGTCAGCGGGTCAGGTCAGTTTTTGCCAGATCTAGCTGCAAAAGACTCCGATTTGGCGGTGGAAAACAGGAACCTCCCGAAAACCCTAAACAAACTTTAGAGCTCACAGAGGAGGCCAGAAATGACCAAGTTTGGACGCAGAGGAAGTCAGGCTGACAAAGTATAGTTCCGGCGAAGATGGGGCAAGCTTCGGGAGTATCAGAGAAGTTGGGAGAGAGCATGTAAGGGGTTTTGGGGGGAAAAAGAGGAGGGTCCGACAGAGTGTAGTTCTGGCGAAGATGGGGCGAGCTTAAGGAGTATCGGAGAAGTAGGAGAGAGAGCAAGAGAGGAGGGTTTGGGCAAGTGAAGGAAAGAGAGAGGAGTGTTTTGGGGTTTTTAGGGGGGAAAACTAACAAAGCAGACGGCATAAACGGGTAGAAAACAGGAGCCGGAGGCTAAAATGGGTGACTTGCACATATTGAGATTCGTGTTAAATTAAATTAAATGGACGATGACTAAGAGGCTTTTCGAAGTTTCCTCGTAAAGCTTCTTTCTGAAAAAACGCACCCTACTGTTTGTTGTCAGCAATGTCACTAGTGTTGTCGTCGGTGCTTGTCACTGGCACTGGATTCTTCAGTGTAGTCGGCATCGACGCTTTTGGTGTCCTTTTCGTCGTTGCCTGTCGAAAAGGATTTTGCCCAAAATCCTTATCATATCGCATCGCCAAGCCAGGACACACCGTAGGGCTTTTTCCCTAATTCAGTTCGGCACTCATTCAGGGGAGGTAAACGCATCGCAATCTCTGACGTCGTTGACATTCGCGTGGCTGCCGGCGAAGGCGGATGAGAAGCGGTGGCGTCAAATGCCCTGTTTTTTGTTTTTCGTCAATGTCAGCGTTCTTCTACTGGCAGGATGTATGGGGCATCATCGATCGGCATCTGGCATCTCCGGGCTTCTGCCCTAAATCGCATGTAGCGATCGAGGGCTTCAATCCTTCTCGGTGTCAGCGGCTGATCTAGGTTTAATCTTTCTTTGTCGCCGTCGTCGTTCACGCAGGGCAAACAATCGGACGTCGGCTGCTTCTTGCGAGCGCCAAACATGTATTCGGTGTGGCTTTGGTCGTCGCTATCAGTTGTTCGCCGTCTCTCGTTGTTTGCTAGTGGCGAGATTTAGGTCGCGCTGCGCTTGTCGCTCACTGGGTTCTCCTCTGTTGGCTCAGGCGATGTGCGTAAGAGGGCTGCAAGAAGTGGACAACCTCAGGGCTGCCTTGTTCTCATTCTCATCATCGCTGGATTTGAATCGGCGTCGGACGAAATAGGTTTCCACCTATCTTGCGTCTGCTTTAGGTCTTCTGCCCTAATTTTGGTTGGTGAGGGCTATTTTTCTGACGTGTGACGCGAGCTCATAGCTGACGACGAAGAAGGCGAGCGAGACAGCGATTGTTGCCTTCTTGCTCTACCGCGAAGTCAGGCTTTCGGTCGAGCGACATCGCCGGGAGTTACTGCCGAGCGTACCGGCGGCGACAACTGCAAGCGACATGCAGTTTCTTGGCGATGTGGGCGGCGACATGCGTAAGTGCATGCCGCTTGGAGACGTGGGCGATGGCTTCTCGCCGGAGTCGAGTCACGCGGGCGACAAATGACATTTGGAGCTCGCGTGCGGCGTGTGCGACATGCGAGCTAGGCAGCGGTGGTGAGAAACGACGCACGTTTAGGGCAAACATGCTGCGTGAGTGACATGCGAGCTAGGCAGCGGTGGTGAGAAACGACGCACGTTTAGGGCAAACATGCGACGTGGCTGCTGACTAGGCAATCATGCGGTGTTTAGGGTAGAAGGCGTCGCGTGCATGATTACGGATTGCAGGTGGCTGCGATTTCGAGAAAATTGTTTTGCTGATCTGGGTTTCAGCCGGATCCGGATTTGCATCTGTTTCTCACATGCACAAATCGGGTTTGGGTCAGATCTAGCGGTTCAGCTGAACCGGTCTAGGTTAGCCGGTTTGGCTGAACCAAGCCAGGTCTAGCGGTTTGGCTGAACCAGGTCGGGTCTAGCTATTAGGCTAAATCTGGGCCTCTTTTGGGTTTGCAGTCTGGGTTTGTAATATGGGCTGGTTTGTCGGGCTTGGGTGTAGGCTGTGCCCTCTGTTGTGCTGTGTGCAGAAGCAAGACAGTTATGCATAGGAGCAAGGCTGCTGTGCTGTTTCTATTGTCTGGGTTTGGGCCAGTCATTTGGCCTGTTATTTCTATAGTGCTGCTTGGTTTACTAAATGCTAGTGATGGAATAATTGTTTAAATTATAAATTGGTCTGACATTATAAAATAAATTAATTGAAGCAATATGACTACCAAAGTAGCGTATTGTGTAAGTTAATTTATTATTAATTTATTTTGTAATGTTAAGACAGTTGTGTATGTAATTTATCCGGATATTAATCGGCATAAAGGAAGATTAATATTTGGCCGAATTATATGTATATTTGTAGTAATTAACTTCATTATATCAGGTTTTAATTGTACATAAATGCCTTTAGAATTGTGTAACCTTTTATGCTTGATTAATTGTGTTGATATGGCTATTAAAAAGAAACCTGATCCATAATTCTTGAAAGATATTTACAACAAAATAAATTCATTTTGATTTATATGCATGTCATAAATGTATGTCTTACCATAATGATTGAAATTTAAGTTTATATGTAAATTTATGCTAATGCATTTTTAGCTATATTTCATAATGGTTATTAATTTATGATAATGGTAATAAATTAATTTTCACCTTTTTTGACATAGGGCAAGTTAAGTAATGAGAGCGGGGTTTGACCCCAAGACCTTGTTATCAACAACTAAAGTCCTTACCAGTTAAACTAAAGTCCTTGTTATTTTCCACTTTTGATATTGATGACATGGTAGATCATAAACATTTGCTAACAAAATGGTTCGCTCATAACATAATTTCATAATTTCTAATGTTTATAAAAGAATTTTTTTTATCCCATTTATATATTAATTAATTACCTGCCCAAAGGGGGTAATTAATTAGTATATATAGGATAATTTTGTTATAGTCATCTCATAAGAGAGAATGTTATGAACATTAATTTAAATCATGTCATTGTTTTGGTTTCTCCCCAAATCGGAGAGAAAACCAATCACTCACGCGTATAGGTCAAACGTTTCCAACATAGCTCGAGGCTCCCTCTACGATCGCGCCTCTCCACTCGCCATCGCCATTCTGAAGCATTCGCCATCGCCATCGCAAGTCACGGCTGTGACAAGATTCACAGCCAAGCTGTGTTCTTCTCGGCGTGATTTGGGAAGACACTACATCGCATCTTCTGGCCATTGGAGAGCTCGCCATCCATGGTGCCTATCAGCACAAAACTCCGGCTATAGCGCTTCCTCCTCCATGCGAACTCCTGGTCCAAAGGATCCGGCCATCAGACAGGTTGGATCACCGGAATCGAGCTTAACCATGTCTGGCACCTCGTCCTATGTTTTGCCCCATCCGCAAAACTGATCATCGCCAAACTCCGGCCATGACCTCTCCTCGTCGCCATAAACTCACAGCCAGAAGGAATCAACCATCTGGCCAGTGGATCGCCGGAATCGGAAGATCTTCGGATCGCCACCTGTTCCCTGCCCGACACGCCACAATCCGACGCTAGAAGCTCGCTATCCACCATTCACTGCTGCCTGTTCCGCTAGTTGAAGCAGCTCCGACGATTGAGCATCAGACGTTGACCGACGGCGTACCTTGCTCGCCGCCCTTGCGCGGGACAAAGCTCGAAAGATGAACATTGCTCACATCCAACGGCCTAGGACGCTTAGCCCTTATCCAATGGCCAGATCAGCATCCTGAGCAACCGACGACTGACATTATTTCGGCTTGATCTGCTCCAATCGGACGAGTTTTGGGGCGATCTAGGTGTCGATCCCTACTAATCCGAACCAGATCTATCCATCCATGCCCTCAAATCTCAGATCAGGCATTCAGAACAAAAGATATCATCAAAGCTCAAATGGGCGACTCATGTTAACTCCCTGAAGCTTCTCTTTATTTTGAACCTGATATCGTCAAAGTAATTTTATGTAAAAGGTATTATAATAGATAAGATTAGAAATTAATAATCCTCTTTATTTTCTAATGCGATGAAAATATTGTTTGGGAGGTGCGTACGTCGACGTTTATTGTCAAGGCGCAACTCCTCAATTTGACGTTGCGTTCGCTAGGGCTGAAGTATTTTCCTAAATCAAAATTATCTAACACGCCGCAAAGCCAGATAATTTTCCAAATAAAATTATCCAACAAGCCACAAGGCCGGGTAATTTTCTTCAAATTTAAATATCCAACAAGTCACAATACCGGATATTTTTCTAAATCAAAATTATCCAACACGCCGCAACGCCGGATAATTTTCCAAATAAAATTATCCAACAAGCCGCAAGGCCGGGTAATTTTCTTCAAGTTTAAATATCCAACAAGTCAAAGACCGGATGATTCCCAAAATCAAAGTATCCAACAAGCCGCGAGGCCGGGTAATTTCCCCAAATCAGACATCCAACAAGTCACAGGGCCGGATGATCTTCCAAATCTAAATATTCAACATGCCTTAATACATTACGATGGAATATTGTTTGGGAGGTGCGTACATCGATGTTTATCATCGAGGCGTAGTTCCTCAATATGACATCATGCTGCCGAGGCCGGATATTATCCTAGATTCGAACATCTAATATGTCGTCACAAGACCAAACACAAATGCAAAGCTATCCAAATTGATAAAAGTTTCTCTCTTTTGTCGCTTATGTTTTATGTCAAACCACGTAATTTTATGATGTTCATGAATAAAAATTGTCTGGCCTTATATTTCATTTCACATTATAGATCTCTTAATCAAAGGTTCCCTAATTTTAGGAGTAATTAACAATGAGTGCTTGCGCTCATTGGAAGCTAGAACCCATTAAATAAAAAGCCTTAATAATTCAAGGTGAATTTGACATGGTCATATTACATTTTAACATGTAACACTTTTTGACCCCACAAATTTTGGCACGCCCGATGGGACCAAGCATTTGAGATTTGGATGAACGGGTCGTGGGACCAAACATTTAGAATTTTAGTGAACGGGTCGTGGGACCAAACGTTCAGAATTTGGTGAATGGGTCGTGGGACCAAGCATTCGAGATTTGGATGAACGGGTCGTGGGACCAAACGTTCAGAATTTGGTGAACACGCCGTTGGGCCAAACGTTCAGAATTTTGTGAATGAGTCGTGGGACCAAGTATTTAAGATTTGGATAAACGGGTCGTGGGACCAAACGTTCAGAATTTATGGATGAGCCTTTGTGACTAATGGAATTTGGAATATGAAGTTTGACATATATCAAGCCTTTACGGCTTGTGGATATTTGAAATTTGAGCAAATATTCTGTCTTTATAACTTTTAAATTTCGATCTTAGCATGTAGTCATTTATTTGCACACAGTGTTGTATTGAGGATCCACGCCCCGATAACAAGTATTGACGTTCGCATCTCCCAAACAATACTACACTATAATGCACTGAAATTCTACATTTGACGTTGTCAAATATTTGTAGTAGTTTCTCTTGAGGAGAAGTAAGTCTTCAAAATTTGAGTTTTGAATAGCAGAATGCTCATCTCGGATCTTAGGTGTATGATTTCACATGAACTTTAAGAAGAGGTGGTCTTCTTTCTTTTGGTAAGAATTTCTTCATGCCCCCTGTGTTACTAAGAAGCTTGAATTTGATTTATCTTTGATCCATCATATCTCTTGAGGACATGATGAGGTAGTGCCAAGGATGACAAGGAGAGAATATTACCCTTTAAAAAAAAGTGGTTATTATGCTTTTTGTAGAAAATGTCATGTACGATGATCTTCTTGTTGTAGTGCTTTACTAATTGCTGATTAAAAGGGAAGAGCTTTAAGAAGTTAAGTGGAGAGTAAGAGGTGAAGAAATTCTACTAATGATGGTAGGAGAAAATTGAAAATATAGCAAAAAGGGCAAAAGGGAAATTAAACTAAACTAAGAGGGCATAAGGGAAATAATCTTGCCACCTCATGCTAGTGGACTTTCCCTTATGCGCACACCTCATCTCCTCATGCATGAGGAGATAAGTATTGAGAATTTTTGCCAAGCCTCCCTTTTGCTTCATTCCAGCCTTGGGGGAGAAGAAAACTCAACGAAAGGGAAGAGGAAGAGAGGGGAGAAATCAAATACAAAGTGATTTTGGGCATATTAGGCAAGTTCTTCTTCTTTCTTTGTATCATTTTTCCTATTGCTCCAAATTGATGAGAACTTATCTTTTATTTCCTTTATGAATTTAATTTGTTTCTGATTTCTACGATTTTGGTAAATTAGGCCCTTGGAAGAAAGTTCAACGCTATGTTAAACAACTATGAATCCTTATGTGAAGTAAACTTAACCTTTCTTTATTCAAATGATCATAACTTTTGACTCTATGATCAAAATCGTATAAAATCAGATTCATTGTAAAGAAGACTTAATTATCTTTCTTTTGGGTTGGCTATTGAGTATTTTAGAAGAGGTTATCGACCTTGTTTCCTCAGCCCAATCCGACCCAGAAAATCTGCTTTTGCTCTTTAGACCTTTATCTAGTGAGTGAGCTATATGTCCAGATTTTGTGATAGTAGTGCTACCCAATTTTCATTTGTATATCAAGTAGACTGATTAACCTACACTTGGAGCCTTTATTTGCATGATTTGGATCTGAAATGAACTTATACTCGATTTTTGAACTTAACCCTTTAAATCTGGAAATATCATTGTCTGGATTTTGACCTCTTGCTACTTTAAAGCTCATAACTTCATGTATTGAGCTCCATTTTAAGTCAAATTTATTTTCCTGAAAACTAGACTCGAAAATATTTGATTTGACACAAATATCATACCAAATGATATCTTATGAAGAATGTAATGTTCGTGGTAAACAAGCTCCAACTTTCTGATTTTGGGTTACATGACCATTCCTATGTGTATCTTCCATATATGGTATTCTATGTGGAGCTTATTGATACTTATGTCTCTTCCTTTTGGAAATGAGTATATCAGCAACATGTATCTCATGTATGAACTTTAAAGTTCACATCATTGAGGGTTTGATACATATATCAATAAACCTATTTTGGTATATTTCCATTTGTTTATGTATGAATGCTAGTGGGAATACCATTATGAGCCCAGAAATAAGAAGAGATTGATAGTTGTGGAACAAAGTGCTACATAGAACAAAGTGTCACATTAGAAATAATGAGGGCCACCTCTTGAATCCATGGGAGCCACCTCTTGAATCTCACTATCTCTAATATGACTATGAGCCCAGAAATGGGAAGAGATTGATAGTTGTGGAACAAAGTGCCACATTAAAAATAATAGGGGCCACCTCTTGAATCCATGGGAGCCACCTCTTGAATTCCACTATCTCTGACATGACTATGAGCCCAGAAATGGGAAGGGATTGAGAGTTGTGGAACAAAGTGCTACATGGAACAAAGTGTCACATTAGAAATAATGGGGGCCACCTCTTGAATCCATGGGAGCCACCTCTTGAATCCCACTATCTCTGATATGAGGAGCCATGATAGCTCCAGCCGGCATATGTTTGAGTTTCACCCTGACGAGAGTGGAATATGCTTCCAGACGTGGAACACTTATGTTATTTGTGATTTCCCACTATGTTCACTATGCTGTATAGGATATGTATCTTTGGGTTGATTTATCTTTGTGGTCTTTCTGCTTACCATGTAACTCTTTGTTACTTTGGATTGATTCTATCTATTGTTTATGCTTACCGTGGTATTATGCTACCTTGTGATATGCTTACCATGTCACTATTGCTTACCATGTACTATATGCCTCTTTGGATTGCTACCTTGTGATATGCTTACCATGGTTTGATGCTTAACATGTCACTATTGCTTATTATGTCACTATTGTGTTTCCATTTGCTAGTACTTATGGAACCATGTGGAGATCTACTATGAATACTTCTCCTTTTTGGCATCTTATTTACTTGCTGAGCTTTCTTGCTCAATCCTTGCATTCTAACCTCTTTACAGGTTAGCTTTGGGCTACAAGTTTATGTGGACGATTTAAAGAAGATAATGAGTTGTGGTTTTATGTTTTGAGCATGTAAACTTAATGACTAATGTATGAAGTTATTAGTATGTTTGTATGATAAGTGTGAGAAGATCCATGACTTGTGTGTGAGATAATATAGTTGTGTAATATTGTAAAGGTCAATGACTCATGTATCATATTCATTTTGAAGTTTGTAATATAAGTGCGAGTTATATTGAATAAATACCATGGTATTGGAATATGATGTATGGTTTGTATGATATAAAAGAATCTTGATTAATAGAATGAGAAATTTTAAATTGATATTTGAATTGTTGTTACCTCCTAGATGATGGAAAGTAAATTTTATAAGTGATATTGATCAAGTTATAATGTTTTGATCCTGGATATATATTGCCAAATTTTTTTTATATTATGAAATTACCATCCTCTAGGGGTGTGACAATTATTGTAATAGAGCAAATGTTTTGGATTTTTAGGGATCTATCATTTGATCATGGTGACACCTAGTGATTAACAATGTTTCATTTGATGATTGTTTAGGTAGGTAAGCAAGATGTCAAGGTCATCCCAATCTCCTAAGGACTCTCCAAATCAAATGGAAAGTGTGATAAAAGCTTTGGAGACAATGTCTTGTTTGATGCAACAACAAATGGTAAGAAGTGAAAATCAAACGAATTCGGTTGCCTCAAGTCAACAAAATAATGATCATATGGGGCTAGAGAAGTTTAAAAAGTTGAATCTTCCTTCATTTTGTGGTGATCCAAATCCAAATAAGGCAGAAAAGTGGATTATGCAAATGGAGAAATTATTTTCAGTTACCAGCTACTCAAATAGTCAAAAGGTATTACTAGCAACATTTATGTTTGAATGAGAAGCAAAGCATTGGTGGATAATGGTCAAAAGAGTAGCTATATCAAGGGAGGAAACTATCACTTTGAATTCTTTTATAGAAAAATTCTATGAAAAGTACTTTCCAGAAAATATTAGAGATCAAAAGGAAATGGAATTCTTACAGCTAATTCAAGGAAACCGTTCTGTGGCACAATATGATGCTAAGTTTATAGAGTTATCCAGATTTGCCCCACACATGGTTGACACTGAGATAAAGAAATCTAAGAGATTTGAAAGAGGTTTGCAACCAATTATAAGAACTAGGATTTCGGCATTGAAACTTAGAAATTATGGTGACTTAGTGGATCGAGCCTCAATTGTTGAAAAAGATGTGGAAGAAATGCAAGATATGAGAAACAAAAAGGTAGCAAGAGAAATGGACAACAAGAGAAAAAGAGTAAATGAAGCTAGTACTCATTATAAGAAATTTAGACCAATGGCAAGTAATATGACAAGGCCACCACAAAGGCCTCTTTCTTGTGCTAATTGTGGAGGGAAACATGAGACCATACAATGTTATAGACTTACTGGTGCATGTTTTGCTTGTGGTAAGCATGAAAATCTAGCAAGAGATTGTCCACATAATAGAATGAAAGAGTTGCCATCCACAAAGCCAGTAGCCCATGATAAAGTGTATGTTATTGCTAAACCAGATGTTAGGGCTTCAAAATCAGTAGTTGAAGGTATTATTCATTTCCCAAATACAGTTGCAAAGGTCTTATTTGATCCTGGCTCAAACTTATCATTTGTTTCCCCTCATTTTGCATCTCACTTGGGAAAGGAACCTAAGCATTTCACTTTTAATTTGTCTTTGATCACATGTATCTTATCTGTTGTTTCTTGCACTTTGTCTGGGTTTAAAATCTTTCTATCACCAACCACTTCCCAGCATAAAGGTGTTCTACACTTCCTTCCATATAAAGCTTCATATGGTGTCATTTGAATACTTGAGTGATAACTATTATTATAGGTGAATTCAATGAGAACAATATCATTATCCCATTCACCTTTCCACTCCATAACATAAGCCCTAAGCAAGTCTTCAAGTATTTGTATGGTTCTTTCAGATTGCCCATCTGTTTGAGGATGATAAGCTGTACTAAACTTTAGCTTGGTCCCCAAAGCTTCATGTAATCTTTGCCAAAATCTAGAAAGAAATCTTGAGTCTCTATCAGATATAATCTCAACTGAAACACCATGAAGTCTTATTATTTCATCAATATATAAACTTGTAAGTTTATTAAAGGAATATGTCATTCGAATTGGCCAGAAATGTGCAACTTTTGTCAACCTATCCACAATTACCCAAATGGCATCATGTTTCCTAGATGTCAATTGAAAACTAGAAACAAAATCCATAGCAATGCTTTCCCACTTCCATTTAGGTACCTCTAAAGGTTGCAGTAGTCCTCCAGGCTTTTGGTATTCTGCTTTGATTAATTGACAAGTTAAACACTTGGAAACATATTTGGCAATATCTTTCTTCATACCATCCCATCAAAAATATTTTTTTAAATCATTATACATCTTGGTGCTACCTGGGTGTATGGAGTATTTGGACTTGTGTCCCTCTTCCAATATCTTATTCTTACTTTCTAAACCACTTGGGATACAAATTCTATCCCTAAACTTTAATAAACCATCATTCCTAATTTGAAAATCTTGCCCCCAACCTTTATCAATTTTGTCTGTAAAACTCTTTAGTTGTACATCTTGAAGTTGTTCTTCTTTTATCTGCTGAAGAAAATCTGATTGAACTTTGAGAGATGCAATTAACAATTTTGGCTTTTGAGTGACTATCTTGAGATCCAAGCCACAAAATTCTTCAAATAATTGCCACTGCTTTACCATTAAGCTTGCCATCAAGTTTGAAGATTTTCTACTAAGTGCATCAGCTACCACATTTGCTTTACCAGATTGGTAATGAATAGTATAATCATAATCTTTCAATAATTCTATCCATCTCCTTTGTCTCATATTCAATTCTTTCTGAGTGAAGATATATTTCAAGCTTTTGTGACCAGTGTAGATTTCAAATGTCTGGCCATACAAATAATGTCTCCATATCTTCAAGGCAAAAATGATAGTAGCTAATTCCAAGTCATGTGTTGGATAGTTTTGCTCATACACTTTCAATTGCCGAGAAGCATAAGCAATGACATGGTCATTCTGCATCAAAACACAACCAAGCCCTTTTCTTGAAGCATTAGTGTAAACTACAAATCCTTCATTACCTTGAGGAATAGTGAGGATTGGTGCACTAGTTAACCTTCTTTTTAACTCTTGGAAACTTTCTTCACATTCATCACTCCAAATAAGTTTTACATTCTTTCTAATCAATTTAGTGAGAGGGCTTACAATTTATGAAAAACCTGCTACAAACCGTCTATACTACCCTACAATACCTAGGAAACTTCTCATCTCAGCTACAGTTGTTGGCCTTTCCCACTTTACCATTGCTTCTACCTTCTTAGGATCAACTGATATCCCTTCTCCTGAAATGACATGGCTAAGAAAATTGATTGTCTTTAACCAAAACTCACATTTATTCAATTTAGCAAACAACTTCTTCTCCCTCAATATTTCTAACACAAATCTTAAATGCTCTTCATGCACTTGATCACTTTTTGAGTATACCAAGATATCATCAATGAATACAATCACACATTTATCTAAAAGTGAGTGAAATACCTAATTCATTAGATCCATAAATACTGCAGGAGTATTAGTTAACCCAAAAGGCATAACGAGGAATTAATAATGGCCATATCTGGTTCTAAATATTGTTTTTGAAATGTCCTCATTCTTGATCTTTAATTTATAATAACCAGATCTCAGATCAATTTTTGAAAATATGTGTGCCCCTTGTAACTGGTCAAACAAATCATCAATTCTAGGTAAGGGATACTTGTTCTTGATTGTTACCTGATTCAACTGCCTATAATCAATACAAAGCCGTAAAGTACCATCTTTCTTTTTAACAAACAGTACTGGTGCAACCCAAGGTGAGACACTGGGTCTAATAAACCCTTTATCTAACAACTCCTATAACTGCTTTTTCAACTCTACTAATTCTGGTGGTGTCATTCTATATGGAGTCTTAGAGATGGGCATAGTACTAGGCATGAGATCAATACTAAACTCAACTTCTCTATCAGGGGGTAAACCAGGCAAATCAGTGGTGAATACATCTGGAAATTCTTTAACAATGGGTATCAAGTGTAGGTTCTTGACATTCCTTCACATAAACTAAATAACATTCACACCCCTTGTTGATAAGTTTTGAAGCATGCATAAATGAAATGAGAGATACACTAGACTCAAATTCAACACCCTTGAATTGAAATGGGATCTCATTAGGAAGGTTCAATGTGACAACCTTCCCATAACAATCTATAGAAGCATGATAGGAAGAAAGCCAATCCATACCAAGGATAATATCATAATCGTGAATATTTAAAATGATCAAATTTGTTGGAAGATCATATGTCCCCATTGGAACTAAACAGGAAGGATAAACAAGATTTGTAGTCAAAGATTCTCCAACCGGTGTAACGACACATATTTGGGTTGGCTATTGAGTATTTTTAAAGAGGTTATCGACCTTGTTTCCTCTGCCCAATCCGACCTAGAAAATCTGCTTTTGCTCTTCGGACCTTTATCTAGTGAGTGAGCTATATGTCCAGGTTTTGTGATAGTAGTGCTACCCAATTTTCATTTGTATATCAAGTAGACAGATTAACCTACACCTAGAGCCTTTATTTGCATGATTTGGATCTGAAATAAATCTATACTCGATTTTTGAACTTAACCCTTTAAATCTGGAAATATCATTGTCCTGATTCTGACCTCTTGCTACTTCAAAGCTCATAACTTCATGTATTGAGCTCCATTTTAAGTCAAATTTTTTTTCCTGAAAACTAGACTCGAAAGCCTTTGTTTTGGCACAAATATCATACCAAATGGTATCTTATGAAGAATGTAATGTTCATGGTAAACAAGCTCCAACTTTCTGATTTTGGGTTACATGACCATTCCTATGTGTATTTTCCATATATGGTATTCTATGTGGAGCTTATTGATACTTATGTCTCGTCCTTTTGGAAATGAGTATATCAGCAACATGTATCTCATGTATGAACTTTAAGGTTCACATCTTTGAGGGTTTGATACATATATCAATAAACCCATTTTGGTATGTTTCCATTTGTTAATGTATGAATGCTAGTAGAAATACCATTATGAGCCCAAAAATGGGAAGAGATTGATAGTTGTGGAACAAAGTGCTACATGGAACAAAGTGTTACATTAGAAATAATGGGGGCCACCTCTTGAATCCATGGGAGCCACCTCTTGAATCCCACTATCTCTGATATGACTATGAGCCCAGAAATGGGAAGAGATTAATTGTTGTGGAACAAAGTGCTACATGGAACAAAGTGCCACATTAGAAATAATGGAGGCCACCTCTTGAATCCCACTATCTCTGATATAAGGAGCCATGATAGCTCCAGCCAGCTTATATTTGAGTTTCACCCTGACGAGGGTGGAATACGCTTCCAGATGTGGAACACTTATGTTATTTGTGATTTCCCACTATGTTCACTATGCTGTGTAGGATATGTTTCTTTGGGTTGATTTATCTTTATGATCTTTCTGCTTACCATGTAATTCTTTGTTACTTTGGATTGATTCTATCTATTGTTTATGCTTACCGTGGTATTATGCTACCTTGTGATATGCTTACCATGTCACTATTGTTTACCATGTAATATATGCCTCTTTGGATTGCTACCTTGTGATATGCTTACCATGGTTTGATGCTTAACATGTCACTATTGCTTATTATGTCATTATCGTGTTTCCTTTTGCTAGTACTTATGGAACCATGTGGAGATCTATTATGAATACTTCTCCTTTTTGGCATCTTATTTACTTGATGAGCATTCTTGCTCAATCTTTGCATTCTAACCTCTTTACAGGTTAGCTTTGGGCTACAAGTTTATGTGGACAGTTTAAAGAAGATAATGAGTTGTGGTTTTATGTTTTGAGCATGTAAACTTAATGACTAATGTATGAAGTTGTTAGTATGTTTGTATGATAAGTGTGAGAAGATCCATGACTTGTGTGTGGGATAATATAGTTGTGTAATATTGTAAAGGTCAATGACTCATGTATCATATTCATTTTGATGTTTATAATATAAGTGTGAGTTATATTGAATAAATACCATGGTTTTGGAATATGATGTATGGTTTGTATGATATAAAAGAATCTTGATTAATAGAATGAGAAATTTTAAATGGCTATTTGAATTGTTATTACCTCCTAGATGATGGAAAGTAAATTTTATAAGGGATGTTGATCAGGTTATAGTGTTTTGATCCTGGATACATATTGTCAATTTTTTTTATATTATGAAATTACCATCCTCTAGGGGTGTGGCAGAAAAGCTTTAGCCTTGTGGCACTAACCATTTTATAAGATAATGTTCAAAGCGAACCATCGAAACATTCGTAATATAACCATTTCACACTTCACCTATATCTGAATTAGTTGAAAGACTTGCTGGACCAGTAAAAAAGTTAGATTTCATTGTAAGCTCCGTAGGTGCGTGAATAACTATGACAAGTTTAAGCCGTTAGCAAATTATGATGATAATGTATTTATGAAATTCAAATGCACATACTCCCTTTCAATGCTCCAATGTTCACCGGATCTTTCATCCGAAAGACCAGCTCACCCTCCTTGGAGAGTGGCCTGACAACTGTATTATCGCCTAGCCAAAGAGAGTGGAATCACATACGGGAAGAGTAACTTTACTCTTCAGCAATAAAATAATACTAATGTATAAAATAGAAGATGATTATGAAAATAATAATGTGATGACAAAATAAATAATAAAGTTTGGTTGAGTTGATCGTTTCGCTAAATGACTCCAACATAGCCCAAGTCGCGTCTAATAAAATGAGGAGTCCAAAAAGAGGATTGAATACGCATTAATGACTAAAGCCTTGGACCAATGCGACAAAATATTGTTTGGGAGGTGCGTACATCGACGTTTATCATCGGGGCGTAACTCCTCAATATGACGATGCATTCGCTAGGGTTGAAGTATTTTCCCAAATCAAAATTATCCTACACGCCGCGAGGCCGGATAATTTTCTCAAATATCCAATAACACAAGATGGATATTTTCAAAATCAAATTATCCAACAAGCCGCGAGGCCGAATAATTTCCCCTAATTCTAGTTACTTCTGCAGGCAAAAAGCAGGTGTGATGCCACACTTGGGTGGAGTCCAAGTGTTCCACGAGAACGAGGCCTGCTGGATTCCCGGCATTGACCGAGCCAGCTTGTCGGCCTCAAACTTTGGGCCACGAGGGGCACGGAGAACAGCGGACTCTACACAGGGGCGAGTCAACTCCATAACCACTTCGACATACGAGGTGGCATACATCGCGACGGTGGGGGCGATGGCAGAGGACGTCGAGGACGACGTCCAAATCAGGCGGGGGAGAAATGTGATGCTTAACTCCACGCTGACGAAGTAGCCGCAGCGGCCACGAAAGTGGACTGGGCGGCGGCCCAAATTCACGTTGACGAAGTAGCCGCGGCCCAACTCCACGCTGTCGTCGGCGCTCGCGCCGCAAAGAATCCTTCAGCGTAGACAACGGAAGAAAATCCGGCCGCAGCATCCTCTCTAGCGCCTTTCCCGGCGCCGTCTTCGGCATCAGCAACGGCATCGGCACTGGCAGAGATGAGGGCGGCGTCAGCTGGCGGACGCAGAAGAGGGAAGCAGCTGCAATCGCGTCGAGATTTAGCGTCAAAGAAGGAAACTATGCCGGCGCTGGCTGGCGAGCGGGCTTCCTTCTGAATCGGGCAACCTCCCCTCCCCTTTAAGGCTCCAGACAACGAGGAAGGAGGTATCGAGCGGGCGACGAACAAAAGGAAAGCGAGAGTTTCCTTCATGACGGAGACGAGCAGTGAGCCTTCTTTTCCCGGCGGATCTCCACCAAGCAGCGAGCGTCGCTGCTTGCTCCCTCTAGTATCAACAGAGGCAGACGACGACTTCCTCCCGGCAACGACCTTCGGTGATGTCTCGGCAAGGATCCCCGACGACGGTGAGGTCAGGCAGTGAGGGAAGATTTGAGCGTGTAAGAGAGGAGAGGAAGAGGGTTTTATGTAACTGGGTTTGAGAGATAGAAATCCAAATAAATTTTCCCTTAGCCTTATCTTCTCCGGCTCCGACGAGCCCTGAGCTTCCGACGATCGTCTTTCCTGTTTCTACCTCTCTACGCCTGCGTCTTCTTCGGCGAAGATCTTCTACAGTGGCAGCTGCGACTAAGGCTGAGGTTCGGGAGCGAACCTGCCGCACGCCCTACCCCTTCATCCTTCCCCTCCGGTGCCGAGAAGACGCCGACGAACGTGCGTGGGACGAAGGCGTCGAGTCGGCTTTCGAAAAGAGGCGTTGACCACGTCAACTCTTTTTCAACAACGTGAGGAAAGAAATCCGAGCGTGATTTCAAATTCAGGCACACTGTTCCACGACTTCGGCCGACGTGGATGGGTGTAAATCAAGGGGGCGTGACTCTGGTACCAGAGGCAAGTTCATCCTGAGGACATGGTGATGCAAGGAGATAGACTAAACCGAGTCGAGGAGGTGCTCGGCTTGACCGAAACCGGGGAACAAGGTGTCGTTCCCCAACTGAAGAACCTGCATCGGACCGTTGAGGAGCAACAGTTACTAATTGCCTCACTCCAACGAACATTGGAAGGGCAAGTAGCAAGTGCGCAGGTGGCGCACCAACAAATGTTGGCAGACTTTGCTGTGCTGCGCTTAGCACTGGCGCAAGCACAAGGAGGATCTTCTGGGGCCGGAACTTCAACGGAGCATGCAGCTCCGAGGACCAAAGTCCGGATCCCTGAACCAGAGGCGTACGGAGGTGCCTGTACGTCTAAGGAGTTAGGCAACTTCGTATGGGACATAGAACAACACTTTGTCGCCAATCATGTCCCAGACGCTGATCGGGTGCAGGTGTGCACCGCCTATCTCACCGACGATGCAAAGCTTTGGTGGCGCACCAAAATTGATTCGTCGTTAGAAGCTGCGCGTTGGACTTGGGAGGTCTTCTGGGACGAATTGCGGCGGCAGTTCCTCCCCGGGAACTCGGAGGATCAGGCGCGCGACGACGTCGATAGGCTTCGACATACTGGATCGATCCAGGATTATGTCTGAGCCTATTCGACACTTATGTTGCAGATCCCCGACATGTCGGAGGCGCACCGACGCCACACCTTCCTCCGACATCTTCAACCGTGGGCAGAGGCTGAGGTCTGACGGCACGTGCCCCAAGGCTGGAGAGAGGCTGCAGCAGTGGTCGAGAACTTGGTGGACGCGCAGACGATGACACCGAGGGAATCAAAGTCCCCTCGGAAGCGCGGCTCTACGGCGAGATCGAGACCCCTAGATAGACGGTGACCCTCTCCCCAACAAGGTAGAGGACAACCTGCGCGTCCCCAACAGCGGCAAGAACCTCCTCGACACTGCGTCCTTGACTGCTTCCTTTGCAAAGGACCTCATTGAATGCGAGACTATCCAAACTGGGAGTGAATTGTAGCGATTGCAGCACAAGAGCTAGCCGAAGACAACGATCCATTGATACTCGGATCCATGACGATCAGCGCGATCACGACGGCATCCTCGAGTGGAGCAAGACTGATCTTTGTTCCGTTGCAAATACGACGAGTTGAGGTGGAGGCGATGGTCGACACCGGCACGACTCACCTCTTCGTATTGGAGCGGATGGCGACACGATTGGATCTGCGCAAGTCATCGACGGAGGAGCGAGTGAAGACCGTTAACACCGCAAAGCAGCGGATGGTCGGGATCTCCTATGACGTGCCGGTGGAGCTAGGTCGTTGGAGCGGACGACACCATGTCCGAGTAGCAAGGATGGATGACTTCGACGTCATCCTCGGCTACGAGTTACTTCTGCAGTTAAAAGCAGGTGTGATGCCACACTTGGGTGGAGTCCAAGTGTTCCACGAGAACGCGGCCTGCTGGATTCCCGGCATCGAGCGAGGTAGCTTGTCGGCCTCAAACTTTGGGCCACGAGGGGCATGGAGAATAGCGGACTCTGCACGGCGGTGAGTCAACTCCATAACCACTTCGACATACGAGGTGGCATACATCACGACGGTGGTGGCGATGGCGGAGGACGTCGAGGAATTCAGGCGGGGGAGAAATGTGATGCTTAAACTCAAGTGGGCCAAGCCAAGATTGAAAGTGGACTGGGCGGCGACCCAAAACCATGTTGACGAAGTAGCCGCGGCCCAACTCCACGCTGTCGTCGACGCTCGCACCGCAAAGAATCCTTCAGCACAAACGATGGAAGAAAATCTGGCCGCAGCATCCTCTCCAGCGCCTTTCCCGGCGCCGTCTTAGGCGTCAGCAACGGCATCGGCACTGGCAGAGATGAGGGCGGCGTCAGCTGGTGAGGGCATGATAGGCCTAGAAGTCGCTTGGCGTTTATCTTGGACGAATCCAAAACAACGGCGCCAAACACTTATTAGGTTTTCGCAAGTTTACGGAACTATCGAAGTAATAAAAATATCGAACCATAGAGACCTTATTGTTAATTATCAAATAATTATTTTCTCGCTAGCTAAGTAAACCGAATATGATGGAAGTAAACTATGCAGAAAAGTATGCTAAAAGATGATCAGAGAGAGATAAACATGGGACTAGGGTTTCATCCACCTTGATTTCAATGATAAGATATAAATAAAAGGTTCGTCAATCAAATCTTGTTATGATAAAGACCTAATTTACTTCATAAAAAGATTATCTCACTTTCGCACAGACAATCATGAAGGGATCAATCCTCGCTTTCGCGCAAGATTTACCCCAACACTAAAGATAAGTAAATCATCAATCAAAGAATTCAAAGATCACTTTCGTGCATCCGAATTCTAAGTTGATAATCTCTAGTGGAATCTCAAGGATCACTTTCGTGCATCCGAGTCTCTACACTAGTTTTACTCATGGATCTCCAACGTTCCTATCCTCACTTTCATGCAAGATCTCCACGTTTGACAAATAGACATCGATCTATAGATACATGTTATAATCATTACAATTATTCTACTAAAATAGATCAAATAGGATCTACCTAAGGAAGGGTTCCTAACATGCAATTCTAGGGTTCCAAGCTCTCAAGCAAATCACCTTTCAGTCTCATTGCGAAAACTCTAAGAACATAATTAATAACA
Organism: Costus lasius; assembly: GCA_027563935.2. NCBI lineage: Eukaryota > Viridiplantae > Streptophyta > Magnoliopsida > Zingiberales > Costaceae > Costus > Costus lasius. The sequence goes on along the minus strand of CM050454.1, from coordinate 16,586,555 downwards.
TGCAATTATAGAGAATCTAAGCACAATTTATCACAAGAGTAAAATTATCACAACAAAGATTATCATGACGAAAGAAAAGAGTTATCTAATCATTAAAAATCAAAGGGATTAAACCCTATGTCCCAATATAGGATTAAGCTTGCATGGAGGAAGGATTACAATAAGGCATAGTTTAGAACAATTAGAAATCAGAGAAGAAGAAGAAAACAACGTTACAACACGGGTGTAATGTAAATTACACCCGTAATTTCGAGATGAACAGCGTTGTCACCGCTGTTTTGTTGATTCCTCCTCCGATCGGACTCCAAACATTCTGAAACTTCTGTGGTGTCTTCCTCTCCTCCATGCGAAGCTTCTGCATGAAAATCATGGCCTGAGGTGCCATCTACGCCTCTCGGCGTAAGAACAAACCCTAGCCGCCTCTCTGGAGATTTCTCCCTCGATACTGGATAAACGTTCCTCCTTCCACTTCTTACGCCTTCTCCTCTTAAAGACGAAGCCGCAGCAACTTTCAGATCTAAATTTGGAGCTCTGGATCAAAAGTTATGGCCTTCGCAAGTTTCAGAGCGGAAGAATCGCGAATTTGACTGGAAATTACGGCCGTGTAATATCTTACGGCGGTACCGTAAAATTGGTCGAGGTTTCTGATTTGATGCCTTCTTGGTATTACGGTACCGTAATGTGCTTTACGGCTGGTGCCGTAAAATCGGCTGAACTCTCTGTTCGGAAGTGACTGGAAAATACGGCCCGTGAAATCCCTTACGGTAGTGCCGTAAAATCGGGTGAAGTTTCTGTTCTGAAGCGCTCCGAAATACGGTACCGTAATATTGTTTACGGCCGGTGCCATAAAATCCGAAGATCTTTCTTTTTGCAAAGTCCTCAAAATACGGCAGTGCTCGGATTTTACGGTACTGTCCGAAATTACGGTACCGTAAAATGGATTACGGCACTGCCGTAATTTGAGACTTGCTCCGTTTTGCGTGAAATTTCTTGGGTGATCTCCTCTTGATGATGGGAACTCTTTCTATGTGTTTGATTTTGCTTGAAAACTCTTTGAAATAGTGCCTTTTTACCTGAAAATCATGAAAAACCAAAACAGAAATAGACTTTGCAATATTCGATGAATTTAGCATGAAAACAAGTAAAAGATCCTCAATTTTAGCATGAAAAGATATCTAAAATGATGCAAAATATACTATATATTTTGGTGTCATCAAAATACATAAGGCTCAAACTTTGCTTGTCCTCAAGCAAAAATCAAAACTTGATTAAAAGAATAACATTTTCATGCTCAATAAATTTCTAAAATACAACCTATCAATGAAAAATTCCACCAATTGATTTACAAAATTTCAAATAAACATATCATCCTTAGAACTCAACCCTCTAGATCCATAATTCAATCAAATAAAGCATTGCAACTTGTATAATAAAAAAAATCTCAGTCTCATGATTTCACCTTTATTTCAGTTTATATCTATCATATCTTTGTTTACAGGAATTAAGTCTCCAAGATCTTTTTCCACACATAATTAAAAAAAAAAATTTTGTCTTTTGTTATCTTTGCAAGGATGGCATGTACCCACATAGATACATACTTTTATTTTTGACTTCAACTCTTTTCTTTGGTACCACTGTCAATTTTACACAGTGCCAAGTAGAGGAGTCATTATTGTTATTTTTCTCTCTCTCCTTTTTTTTTTATAGACTTCAACCCATCTCTTAGGTACCACTGTCAATTTTACACAGTGCCAAATAGGGGAGTCTCTCACTATTTTTTTTATGGATCATAGATTCTTCCTTCCCAACAAATAGTAAAATAGACCAAACATCAACTAGGCTAATCAATTGACATCGATTAAAAATTACACTCATATGCTCATTTTATTTAAAGGAATAGTTTCACCTTTAGATCTTATTCCTCAAATAACACATCTACCCAAAATTTCATGCATCAACCAATGTCAAATTTCAAAGATAGATATGCATTGGAGAAATAAATTTAACATAATAGGGTTTTTCTCTAATCACAAGTATAAATACTCACATCATCAAGAAAGATATTTTATCAATAGATATTTTATCAATAAATCATGCCATCATATAGTAGAAAGTGGATCATATGCCTTTATCAATTTTAACACAAATTTGAATAATATCATCATCAAAACAATGAGTTCCATATATCCATAAAATCTTTTTTCAAGAGAAAACCAATGAGTAGTATAAAGTCAAAGATGCACTATAAGGAATAGTCATTAATAAGAGAGTGCGAGTGATACTCACAAAACCATATAGATCATGTTCAATCATTGTCAGGCCAATGTAGCTGGGTCCAAAGATGTGTCTTTTGAAAATTTCCTGCAAAATTTAAGGTACATAAGGCTCACATAAGGCTCAGATCAAAAACAGTCTTAAAAAAATAATGATAAAAATAATTTTCTCAAAGAAAGAATCAGAGATATCATCAAGGGTTCAGAAGAGTGCCGGTGGGAGGAGCTGATGTAGCTGAGAAGCAGGGGTAGAACAGATGCTAGCTGAAAAGCTGCTAGCGATGATGGTGCCGACAGTAGAGTGAGTAATCTCTAGTGGCCTGCTAGAGAATACAGTCTTGTAGGTGAGATCGTCGGGCTATGGAAGATAATCCTGCATAGATAAAAAATATCAGAGTCAATAAGGAAGATTATGCTGCAAAAATAAATAAAATCATGGAATAAGAGATAGCATAAGAGGTAAGAATCTGCAGATGGTATAATCCAGTGTCGACGGCTGGATACAGTGATGTCAGAGGCAGATGCAGTGCTGGCTAGAGGTGCTGCAAATCTGGAGTCAAAAGAAGCAACAACAGATAGAAAGCAAATCAAGCAGTTTTTGAAATTTTTATAAAAAGTAGTCATACTCAAGAATAAGATTTAATGATCCAAATAGAAAATGGACAGAACCATGTAATAGAATAAAACTTGATCTTTCCAGGCATGTGAAAAATAAAGGGTCAAAATCTACCATGAATTTAGGGTATCAGCAGAAAGAAGGCTACTTAGATTACAAAATAAAAAACTGCACAAAATCTAATCAGAATCAAAAAGTTGCTATGTGTTCTAGGACAATCCATGGACTTTAAAATTCAGCAAAAATATCCAAATAATAGACAAAGATGAGTACTTCCATGTCGTGCCAAAGATTAAAATTTTTCTCAACCCAGTTTCTTAAAATTGCAGCGAGAAAACACCAAGATAAATAGGCAGATTTCAAAGTTAAAATACGGTACCGTAAAATTACTTACGGCAGTGCCGTAATTTGCAAAGAAGTCTCGGGTCAGAAAATATGCAGGAAATACGATACCGTAAAATTGTTTACGGTACTGCCGTAAAAATCAAAAAATTTTCGGATCAAAAGCAGTCAAAATTACGGCACGTGAAGTAAAAAACGATCAGAAAATACGGTACCGTAAAAGAAATATGGTACCGCCGTAAAATCCATAAAACTCTCGGGAGAAGAAATCAACACTGATTACGGGCGTAAAATAGATTACGGCAGTGCCGTATTTTGCACAAAATTTGATTTTCCTGCAAAAATAAAAGCAAAATTCATTCTAAAAATAAATTAAAATAAAAGAAACTAAACTAAGATAAAAGTGCTTGGGTTGCCTCCCAAGAAGCGCTAATTTTAGGTCCATAGCTTGACCAAAAATTAATATCATGGTGAAGCAGGTGAATCGGTTCCAAAATATAAAGCATGTAATTTTCTGCATTTTCTTTTTCCAAACAATTTAGCCACAAATCCAGATACCAGAATTTCACATAAATCATGATTAATGTGGCTTTCTCAAATTTGCAGAAATTAAAATTCTCAGATCCACTCAAAGTAATCTTTATGATCTTCCTATGCTTATCAAAAAGTAAAATCATAAGTCCTTTCTTCAAATTAATATTTTCAATGGTAATAACAAAAGGACTTTGATCAAAATAATCAAGCATTAGATCATCATAATAGTATTTATGTCTTTCATTAGATTCCTCAATAAAGCACACTTTCTCAAATAGATCAAAATTTTCAACAATAGATATGGGCAAAATATCAACATGGTGAGATTCATCAATATTTGCAACATTCAAATCCTTATCACGTTCCTCATATTCATCATCAAATAGTTTATCAATATCAAAATCATTATCAAAATCAAGATGAGACTCTTCAAAATCAAATTCCTCATGCTTCCCCACAAATATTTCATCATCAGAAGAGTCAAAATCAAAATCATATGAAAAATAAGATTTATCAATGTTTACAATAGAATCAGAGTTAACCTTATCAAATTTCACAAAAGAATCAATCAATAGTTCATCATCAATTTCAAAATTTTCACCCAAATCAAATTGAGGTACATGAATATCACAATTTTCAAACTCATCATAATTAACCATGAATGATGTATCATCAAAAGAATCAACATCATCAAAAGAGGGTTTTTCAATTTCAATTTTCTCAACCTTTTCCTCAAATAAATTATCACATGAATCAATTCTACAATTATCAAAATCAAAGTGAGATTCAATAATATTCACATAAGGCTCAATCTCAAAACAATCATATTCAGAGGGGAATTTTTCTAGTTCAATTTCCTCAGTATCAAATTCAAATTGTGGTTCAGAAACATGATCAGAGCAATCATCATATAAAGAAGTTCGGTTTTCCCATCTAGATAACAATTGATCTTGTTCTTGCCATGATAAATTTGGATTTAAAAATGGGCAATCAGAGGAACAATGATCAGGATATCCACAAATAACACAGTAATCAAAAGAACAAGGTTTCATAACAGGGTGCTTATTCCTATTGTTTAATTTTTGAACCAAATAATCTATCTCATCTTCAGCAGTGCACCATGAATTATCTTGATACCATGGTGAATTAGGATTTGCAGAATTAAATTTGCAATCAGTAGTATAATGATCAGAAGACTTACAAATATTACATAAAACAATATGAGAGTTTAATTCCCGTATTTCTCCAAGAGTCATCTGTGAATAATCTTTATGCTTACCTTGTTGCATGTTTTCCTTACTTCTTTGAGATGCCCAAGAATTGTGATAAAAAGACATATTTATCTATCAAGCACAGAAAGACAATCCAACACAAATCAATATGAATTTTTTCAAAATTTTTTTCAGAATATATAGTAAAAAAAATAGAAAATCTAAAACACAAGCAAATTCACAAATATTCAGATATCACAGTTCTGTCACAACTGTGAAAATCCAAAACCTGCAAAAAGAAAAAAAAATAAAGTTAAATCTAAAACAAAAAACACTTAGTCTAGCAATACTAACAACTATAGTGATATTAACAAAACTAAGGTCCCCGGCAACGACGCCAAAAACTTGATAGGCCTAAAAGTCGCTTGGCGTTTATCTTGAACAAATCCAAAACAACGGCGCCAAACACTTATTAGGTTTCCGCAAGTTTACGGAACTATCGAAGTAATAAAAATATCGAACCACAGAGACCTTATTGTTAATTACCAAATAATTGTTTTCTCGCTAGCTAAGTAAACCGAATATGATGGAAGTAAACTATGCAGAAAAGTATGTTAAAAGATGATCAGAGAGAGATAAACATGGGACTAGGGTTTCATCCACCTTGATTTCAATGATAAGATATAAATAAAAGGTTCGTCAATCAAATCTTGTTATGATAAAGACCTAATTTACTTCATAAAAGGATTATCTCACTTTCGCGCAGACAATCATGAAGGGATCAATCCTCGCTTTCGTGCAAGATTTACCCCAACACTAAAGATAAGTAAATCATCAATCAGAGAATTCAAAGATCACTTTCGTGCATCCGAATTCTAAGTTGATAATCTCTAGTGGAATCTCAAGGATCACTTTCGTGCATCCGAGTCTCTACACTAGTTTTACTCATGGATCTCCAACGTTCCGATCCTCACTTTCGTGCAAGATCTCCACGTTTGACAAATAGACATCGATCTATAGATACATGTTATAATCATGACAATTATTCTACTATAACATATCAAATAGGATCTACCTAAGGAAGGGTTCCTAACATGCAATTCTAGGGTTCCAAGCTCTCAAGCAAATCACCTTTCAGTCTCATTGCGAAAACTCTAAGAACATAATTAATAACATGCAATTATAGAGAATCTAAGCACAATTTATCACAAGAGTAAAATTATCACAACAAAGATTATCATGACGAAAGAAAAGAGTTATCTTATCATTAAAAATCAAAGGGATTAAACCCTATGTCCCAATATAGGATTAAGCTTGCATGGAGGAATGATTACAATAAGGCATAGTTTAGAACAATTAGAAATCAGATAAGAAGAAGAAAACAACGTTACAACACGGGTGTAATGTAAATTACACCCGTAATTTCGAGATGAACAGCGCTGTCACCGTTGTTTTATTGATTCCTCCTCCGATCGGACTCCAAATGCTCTGAAACTTTTGTGGTGTCTTCCACTCCTCTAGGCAAAGCTTCTGCATGAAAATTAAGGCCTGAGGGGCCCTCTACGCCTCTCGGCATGAGAACAAACCCTAGTCACGTCTCTGGCGATTTCTCCCTCGATACTGGATAAATGTTCCTCCTTCCACTTCGTACGCCTTTTCCTCTTAAAGACGAAGCTGCAGAAACTTTCAGATCTAAATTTAGAGCTCTGGATCAAAAGTTATGGCCTTCACAAGTTTCGGAGAAGAAGAATCGCGAATTTGACTAGAAATTACGGCCGTGTAATATCTTATGGCGGTACCGTAAAATTGGTCGAGGTTTCTGATCTGATGTCATCTTGGTATTATGGTACCGTAATATGCTTTACGGCCGGTGCCATAAAATCGGCTGAACTCTCTGTTCGGAAGTGACTGGAAAATACAGCCTGTGAAATCCCTTACGGTAGTGCTGTAAAATCGGGTGAAGTTTCTGTTCTGAAGCGCTCCGAAATACGGTAACGTAATATTGTTTACGGCCGGTGCCATGAAATCCAAAGATCTTTCTGTTTGCAAACTCCTCAAAATACGGCAGTGCTCGGATTTTACGGTACTGTCCGAAATTACGGTACCGTAAAATGGATTACGGCACTTCCGTAATTTTGAGACTTGCTCCGTTTTGCGTGAAATTTCTTGGGTGATCTCCTCTTGATGATGGGAACTCTTCTATGTGTTTGATTTTGCTTGAAAACTCCTTGAAATAGTGCCTTTTTACCTGAAAATCATGAAAAACCAAAACAGAAGTAGACTTTGCAATATTCGATGAATTTAGCATGAAAACAAGTAAAAGATCCTCAATTTTAGCATGAAAATATATCTCAAATGATGCAAAATATACTATATATTTTGGTGTCATCAGGGCGGCGTCAGCTGGCGGACGCAGAAGAGGGAAGCAGCTGCAATCGCGTCAAGATTTAGCGTCGATGAAGGAAACTGTGCTGGCGTTGGCTGGTGAGCGGGCTTCCTTCCGAATCGGGCGACCTCCCCTCCCCTTTAAGGCTCTAGACAACGAGGAAGGAGGTGTCGAGCGGGTGACGAATAGAAGGAAAGCGAGAGTTTCCTTCACGACGGATAGGCCTGGCAAAAAATTATACGACCCGCCAACACGACACGACACGACACGAGTTTTCGCGGGTTTGGGTTTAACATAATCGTGTTTCGTGTCGTTATCGTGTCGACCCGTTTATGACACGCTAAAATTCGTGTCGTGTCATGTCGTGTCGCGGGTTGACCTGTCTAACCCATATATAATATATATTTTAATATTAATTATCTATAAATAATCTTAATAACTAAATCTCTAAAATAATAAAAATACTAAACCCCAAAAGCCCAAAACCCTAACCGTGTGAGGCTAACTAGGTTACAACTTACAAAACTTACGGCTTAGTGCTTACAAGCTCTCGCCTCGCCGCCCCGATTCCATCGACACCGCATCGCCGCGAGTCCTCAGTCCGCGACGCCGCCCCGATTCCGTCGACACCGCATCGCCGCGAGTCCTCAGTCCGCGACGCCGCCCCGATTCAAGGCAAGCTCTCATCTCTCGAGTCTCGACTGCATTTCTTTTCCCTAATCTCACACCTCTTTGCGCACGCGTCTTCGACTGCAGGAGTTTCGTTTTCATCCCGTCTTCCTCCACTGCACTAGAGCGCCGCCGTCTTCTTCCCTGGACAACCTTCCCCGACCGTTGTCTTCCACACGAGCAAACCATCCAAGGTATTTCGACGCCCTCTTACGTTTTTCGTTTCGACGCCCTCTTACTTTTTTCATTGCGTCTTCTTCTTCCACTCCTCCATTCGCACCGTTCTCCTTCCCTACCGACCCCCTCTTCCTTCACTGGCCACCCACACCCAAACCCTAGACTAGCATCACCGACAACCCCCTCTTCCTCCTCCAAACCTACATCCCTCCCCCTCTTCTTCCTCTTCAAGCTCCAGCATGGTGAAACCCAGGGCGACCCCCTCTTCCATGTCCAAACCTACATCCCTCCCCCTTTTGTTTCTGATTCTGCGCTTCACCTCTGGTTGGAATGTTGTGTTTATGGAATGTTGTGTTTATGATTTAAGTGATGTTAGCTGTGTTGTTTTAAGTGATATTTTAAGTGATGCTAGCTGTTGTTTCTATTTTAAATCCGTATCAAATTTATTAATTTATTTTGAGAAGAATCAGTGCATTTTGCATATTTGAGAATGTTAGCTGTGTTTTATTGTTTTAAGTGATGTGTTTTTGATTTATTTTATTCTTTCCAAACAGAGGATCACATCCTAATACCAATTCTGAGATTCTGAGAATATTGGGAATGATGTGTTTTAAGTGATGTGTTTTATTGTTTTAAGTGATGTGTTTTATTGTTGCGTTTATGAATAACCATTTGTTGCTGCGTCACAATGCATGTGCTGAGTTGAGAATGGTAGCTAAGTTTAGAAACGTTTGCTGCTTAAGTGAAGATTGTAGAATGTAATAGTTCCAATATTGTCTGGGCAGTAACATTTTATTGCTTTCAGATCTTAGCAGCAGTATCTCTTTTCAGTTAACCAAAGTTTCTTCATGTCAGTACACACTTGCTTTTCTGATCTCTCTTAGATTTCATTTTATGCAGATGGATGATTCACAAATAAATATACAACCTAGTACTAGTAGCAAGGATAAAAATATAATATCAGTAGAGGATAGTAATGCTGATAATGATATAGATAATATAGACTCTGAGAATGTTGATATCAACAAAAAAGGGAAAAGAAAGAGAAAATTGACATCAACTGTATGGCAACACTTTGAGAGCATTGGAAAATCAGCTGATGGGAAAGCACGATGCAAGTGTAAGAAATGCAATTCAGTATTTCTGTGTGATAGTAAATACGGAACAGGCAATTTAAGAAGGCATATTGATAATTGTGTGAGAAGAGATATTCGAGATGTAGGTCAAATGATATTCAATAATGACTTAGCATTAAAGAAAACAAGTTTTGATCCTATATTATTTCGTGAAATGCTTATCAGTGCTATTGTGATGCATGATTTACCACTGTCATTTGTTGAGTACTGTGGTATTAAGTCATTGTTTGCATACTTGCGTGATACATGTGTTACAGTTACTAGAAATACAATAAAGGCTGATCTGTTAAAAATGTATAGACGGGAAAAGCTTAGAATGAAAAATATGTTTGAGGATCAGCTAGCTAGTAGGATTTCTTTAACTTCTGATTTATGGACTTCAATTGCCACTGATGGTTATGTATCACTCACTGCTCATTTTGTTGACAAGAATTGGACTTTACAAAAGCGTTTGCTAAACTTTTCTCATATGCCACCACCACATAGCGGTGTTGCACTGACACAGAAAATTAGTTCTTTACTAGTTGATTGGGGAATTGAAAAAAAATTATTTACAGTTACTTTGGACAATGCATCTGCAAATGACACTTTTGTGGGATTGTTGAAGGATAAATTGAATGACTCTAATGCACTTGTATGTAGTGGCGAGTTTTTTCATGTTCGTTGTTGTGCTCATATTATTAATTTAATTGTACAAGATGGTTTGAAAGAAGCTGACAATGCAATTGAAAAAGCTCGTGAAAGTGTTAAGTACATTAAAGGCTCTCAAGTGAGAAAGAAAAAAATTTTGGAAGCTGTTACCTACCTAAATATGGATGGAAAGAAAGGGTTAAAGCAAGATGTTCCAACAAGATGGAACTCAACTTATCATATGCTAGAGAGCTGTGTTTATTATCGCCGCGCATTCTGTCATCTACAATTAAGTGATTCAAATTATAAACATTGTCCATCAGTTGAGGAATGGGATAAGATTGTAAAAATTATGAGATTTTTAGAAGTTTTTTATGATATCACTTGTGTATTTTCTGGAGTCAGATATCCAACAGCCAATTTGTACTTTCCATCAGTTTTTATGGCTTATATGACTCTGAAAGAAAGCATGGAAGGGGATGATATATTCATGAGAAAAATGGCATTTCAAATGTTTGAGAAGTTTGACAAGTATTGGTCTAAATTCAGTATTATTTTGGCTATAGCTTTGATTTTGGACCCTCGTTATAAAATACATTTTGTTGATTGGAGTTACAAGAAGTTGTATGGCTTGAATTCACATGAGTTTATTGAAGTTCGTGACAAGTTATTTCAGCTTTATAATGAATATGAAGCAATAAACTTTAGTGAGTTATCAAGTCAATCTACTAGAACTTCAATATCACAACCTTTGAGCGAGGGGTCTTCTACTGGTAAATCAAAATGGCTAAAGGTTAGTTTATTTTAATTTCTTTTGATTTATTTACCTATTGTTTATTCTTAATATTAATAATTTTTTATTTTAAACAGGAATTTGATACCTTTTATAGTGATGAATATGGAATCTCTTCTCGCAAGTCACCACTGGAGCAGTATTTAGATGAGCCGAGACTTGATAGAACATTAGAGTTGGATGTTTTAGGCTATTGGAAGACAAATAATCTAAGGTATCCTATCATTTCTATTATGGCTCGTGACATTCTATCTATACCTATCTCTACGGTTGCATCAGAATCTGCTTTTAGTGGTGGTGGAAGAGTGCTTGATCAATATCGTAGTTCATTGAAACCATCTATTGTGGAAGCACTTTTATGTACACGAGATTGGTTGTATGGAGAAGCTGGTAAGTTCAGTTACAAAATTTATTTTGGTTTCTAGCTACTTACAAATCTAATTGTATTAATGTATGTTGTTTAATCTATATTTTTTTATTAAACACAGAAACTGCTGAAAAAATATCTTTGGATGAACTCACTGAGGATGTCATGAATTTAGAAATGAATGAGGAGGATATTTCAACAAGAGAAAGTCATGGTAGTGGGGGGTAAGTTATTATATTAAAATTTTACATTAATTCTTTTCATAGAGAAAGTCATGATTATATTTTAAATTTTACACCTCTACTTTTTATATAATTAATATAATCTACTGATTATATTTTTTTATCTTTTGTAGGGCCTAGTAGGAGGCAAAAGCTTAAGAAGTTATGTGATACTCTTTTGAATATTTTGATGTAAGGTTAAAAATTTAAAATTTTGCCTCTCTAGTATTATGCATTGAAGTTATATGATACTCTTTAGCATTTGCAGGATTGAGGATTTCAATGACGGTTTGAGGTTTCAATGACGGTTTCAAGATTGTGATAAAACTTTGCCTCTCTAGTATTATGCACTGAAATGATGTGATGAATTTACTTATTGTGGTTGTATGAGGATTGAATTATTGAGGATGTGATGAACTTATTGTGAATTATTGAATGATGTGAATTTTTTTTTTATCTATGTTTAATGTACTTAGTTTCTAGTTTCTACAATGACCTGAAGCTTGTTCAATGTATTTATTTGTATTGCTGCTGAGAGACTAAGAAGGCTAAGAAGCCATGCTGCATTAGGTACTCGTTTAGTTTAAATATTAACTAGTTTTGTTTTCATTGCTATTTAATCTCTGTTAATAATGATGCCTCAGTATGCTAACAGCTAACTTATTGCTATGCCGGGAGAGTTAATTTTCACATGTTTACACTTACTATTTCTCATTTGTTAAAAAATATAATTAAACAGAAGCAAATCTGTTTAACACTTAAACATATGTATGTTTGATATATCATGAGTTCTGCTTAATTCTCTTTTCTATTCTTTGCAGAGCCACTTTTTTCAAATCTTCCACTCATTTAATAAAGAAGCTGATGGACAAAATAGCTTTGCTCGTGGGAGGCAAGGATTATCCACTTGATGAGATGCAGAACTGCCCAAGTTATACAGCAATCGCCTGTATTGATGCACTGCCAGCTAGATGCTCCTGGTTTTTTATGGTTCTTTGCATCAATAGATTGTATCACTTGTTGATCTCTGTCTGCTTCAAATAACTCTTGGCTACCGTAGAGTTTTAATATACAAAGTTGGAAGTACAACTCCTTGATGTTTACATGCACTTCTGTAATATCCCAGTCAATGAGCAACTTTTTACTGTCATTGTTTGGAAGCCAGCATTAATGGAAGAATAAACCATCCGCACTTAACAGCTTATTTGATTATTCACTGCTCTTGGACTGGTTTCATGGTCCTTTTGGCTCTCCGTTTACATGCACTTCTGTTTCCATTTGATTTGTAATAGTGTTGATGATTTGTTAAACTTTTATAGTTTTAATTCGATTTGATGATGAGGTATTGAGGTTGTTAAAATTTAAATATTGATTAAATATGTTATTTTTATTAATCGTGTCATATCGTGTCGTGTTGTATCGTGTCATATGACAGACCTATTTATTAAACGTGTTAATCGTGTCGTATCGTGTCGTGTCATATGATAGACCTATTTATTAATCGTGTTAATCGTGTCGTGTCATGTTGTGTCATACGACACGACCTATTTAGTAAACGTGTTAATCGTGTCGTGTCGTGTAACCCGTTTAAATAAGTGGGTCGTGTTCGTGTTTTATATATTGACCCGTATGTATAAACGGGTCGTGTTCGTGTCGAGCATAAACGTGTCGCGTGTCAAGTATGACACGACACGAACACGACCCATTTACACGAATTGCCAGCCCTAACGACGGAGACGAGCAGTGAGCCTACCTCTTCTATAGCGGCGGCTGCGACTAAGGCTGAGGTTCGGGAGCGAACCTGCCGCATGCCCTACCCCTTCACCCTTCCCCTCCGTTGCCGAGCAGACGCCGACGAACGCAGGAGGAGTTCCTCTGGCGTTGCGTGGGACGAAGGCGTCGAGTCGGCTTTCGAAAAGAGGCGTTGACCGCGTCAACTCTTTTTCAACAACGTGTGGAAAGAAATCCGAGCGTGATTTCAAATTCCGACACACTGTTCCACGACTTTGGCTGACGTGGACAGGTGTAAATCAAGGGGGCGTGACAGTAGTATCAGAAGCAAGTTCATCCTGAGGACATGGAGACGCAAGGAGATAGACTAAACCGAGTCGAGGAGGTGCTCGGCTTGACCGGAACCGGGGAACAAGGTGTCGTTCCCCAACTGAAGAACCTGCATCGGACCATTGAGGAGCAACGGTTACTAATTGCCTCACTCCAATGAACATTGGAAGGGCAAGTAGCAAGTTCGCAGGCAACGCACCAACAAATGCAGGCAGACTTTGCTGTGCTGCGCTTAGCACTAGTGCAAGCACAAGGAGGAACTTCTGGGGCCGGAACTTCAACAGAGCAGGCGGCTCCGAGGACCAAAGTCCGGATCCCTGAACCAAAGGCATACAGAGGTGCCCGTACGTCTAAGGAGTTAGGCAACTTCGTCTGGGACATAGAACAACACTTTGTCGCCAATCATGTCCCAGACGCTGATTGGGTGCAGGTGTGCACCGCCTATCTCACCGACGATGCAAAGCTTTGGTGGTGCAGCAAAATTGATTCGTCGTTAGAAGCTGCGCGTTGGACTTGGGAGGTCTTCCGGGACGAATTGCGGCGGTAGTTCCTCCCCGGGAACTCGGAGGATCAGGCGCGCGACGAGGTCGATAGGCTTCGACATACTGGATCGATCCAGGATTATGTCTGAGCCTATTCGACACTTATGTTGTAGATCCCCGACATGTCGGAGGCGCACCGACGCCACACCTTCCTCCGACATCTTCAACCGTGGGCCGAGGCGGAGGTCTGACGGGCGCCCCAAGGCTGGAGAGAGGCTGCAGCAGTGGTCGAGAACTTGGTGGACGCGTGGACGACGACACCGAGGGAATCAAAGTCCCCTCGGAAGCGCGGCTCTCCGGCGAGATCGAGAGCCCCGGATAGACGGAGACCCTCTCCCCAACAAGGTAGAGGACAACCTGCGCGTCCCCAACAGCAGCAAGAACCTCCCCGACACCGAGTCCTTGACTGCTTCCTTTGCAAAGAACCTCATCGAATGCGAGACTGTCCAAACAGGGAGCGAGTTGCAGCAATTGCAGCACAAGAGCTAGCCGAAGACAACGGTCCATTGATACTCGGATCCATGACGATCAGCGCGATCACGGCGGCATCCTCGAGTGGAGCAAGACTGATCTTTGTTCCGTTGCGAATACGAGAAGTTGAGGTGGAGGCGATGGTCGACACCGGCGCGACTCACCTCTTCGTATCGGAGCGGATGGTGACACGATTGGATCTGCGCACATCATCGACGGAGGAGCGGGTGAAGACCGTTAACACCGCAGAGCAGCGGATGGTCGAGATCTCATACGACGTGCCGGTGGAGCGGACGACACCATGTCCGAGTAGCAAGGATGGATGACTACGACGTCATCCTCGGCTACGAGTTACTTCTACAGGCAAAAGCAGGTGTGATGCCACACTTGGGTGGAGTCCAAGTGTTCCACGAGAACACGGCCTGCTGGATTCCCGGCATCGAGCGAGGCAGCTTGTCGACCTCAAACTTTGGGCCACGAGGGGCACGGAGAATAGCGGACTCTGCACGGGGCGAGTCAACTCTATAACCACTTCGACATACGAGGTGGCATATATCGCGACGGTGGTGGCGATGGTAGAGGACGTCAAGGAATTCAGGCGGGAGAGAAATGTGATGCTTAAACCCAAGTGGGCCAAGCCAAGATTGAAAGTGGACTGGGCGGCGGCCCAAATCCACGTTGACGAAGTAGCCGCGGCCCAACTCCACGCTGTCATCAACGCTCGCGCCGCAAAGAATCCTTCAGCGCAGACGACGGAAGAAAATCTGGCCGCAGCATCCTCTCCAGCGCCTTTCCCGGCGCCGTCTTCGGCGTCAGCAACGGCATCGGCACTGGCAGAGATGAGGGCGGCGTCAGCTGGCGGACGCAGAAGAGGGAAGCAGCTGCAATCGCGTCGAGATTTAGCGTCGAGGAAGGAAACTGTGCTGGCGCTGGCTGGTGAGCGGACTTCCTTCCGAATCGGGCGACCTCCCCTCCCCTTTAAGGCTCCAGACGACGAGGAAGGAGGTATCGAGCGGGCGACGAACAAAAGGAAAGCGAGAGTTTCCTTCACGACGGAGACGAGCAGTGAGCCTACCTCTCCCGGCGGATCTCCACCAAGCAGCGACGCTCGCTGCTTCCTCCCTCTGGTATCAACAGAGGCGGACGACGACTTCCTCCAGGCAACGACCTCCGGTGACGTCTCGGCAAGGATCCCCGACGACGGTGAGGTCAGGCAGCGAGGGAAGATTTGAGCGTGTAAGAGAGGAGAGGAAGAGGGTTTTATGTAACTGGGTTTGAGAGAGAGAAATCCAGATAAATTTTCCCTTAGCCTTATCTTCTCCGGCTCCGACGAGCCCTGAGCTTCCGACGATCGTCTCCCCTGTTTCTACCTCCCTACGCCTGCGTCTTCTTCGGCGAAGATCTTCTACAGCGGCGGCTGCGACTAAGGCTGAGGTTCGGGAGCGAATCTGCCGCACGCCCTACCCCTTCACCCTTCCCCTCCGGTGCCGAGCAGACGCCGACGAACGCAGGAGGAGTTCCTCCGGCGTTGCGTGGGACGAAGGCGTCGAGTCGGCTTTCGAAAAGAGACGTTGACCGCGTCAAGGCATTTTCAACAACGTGCGGAAAGAAATCCGACCGTGATTTCAAATTCCGGCACAGTGTTCCACGACTTCGGCCGTCGTGGACGGGTGTAAATCAAGGGGGCGTGACATGAAGTACTATTATTATCAAAATAAAATCTATAAATACTTTTCTTTTCTTTTCTATTTTTCCGCCGTCAATACGGAGTCCACAGTGTCCATGTCCGCGTCCGCGACCGCCCGGGTCCTTGGCGGCTTCCGCCTCAGTGTTTTCTGCCTTCTCCGCGCACGCCTCAGCGCACGCGTCAGTAGGGGTGTGCACGGTTCGGTTAACCGAACTGTGCAGTAAATTTTCGTCCCGAACCGAACCGAACGATTCAGGGAATTTGAAAATCGTTCCCGAACCGTTGACCCAGTTAACCGGTCAACGGTTAACCGATTTTTCGGTTCGGTTAACCGTATTATTTATTTTTAAAAAAATATTTAAAATTATATAATAATTTAAGATAAAAAAATATAAATATTCTCGGCTAACCGTTAGTTTACGACGGTTAACTGTTGGTTTTCTGCGGTTAAGTGTTGGTTTTCGACGGTTAACCGTTGGTATCGATGGTTAACCGGTTTGATTTTTATATAAAATATTTATTTATATATATAAATAAATATTATATATATAAATATTATATGTACGGTTCGGTTCGGTTAACCGCGGTTCGGCGAAGTCCCGAACCGTTCCCGAACCGTGAACCGTTATATCTGGGAAAAAACCGACCGATCAAAGAACCGTCGGTTCGGTTAACCGCCAGATCGGTTCGGTTCGACCGGTTAACCGCGGTTCAACGGTTCGGCCGGTTTTTTTGCACACCCCTACGCGTCAGCCTAGGCCCCCGTTTCGGAATCAGCCTCCGTCTCCGTGGCCGCTTCCGGCTCCGCCTACGGGGTCCCCTCGGCGTACGGCGTCGCTTTACCGTCCAACGTCGCATTACCGTCCCACTTCTCCAGAGATGAGGCAAGTTAAACGATCGATTCTTGCATTTTCTTGTAAAGAACACTCAACATTTTTGGCAACACGTGATTTCTTGTTGGTGTTTTTCCAGGATGTAGCATCCTCTTCTCTGAGTCTCCGACTTCAATCTTGTGCTCTCCGGCGACCTTTTCTCAGCTTTTGGCGTCGTGTGCCTTCCAACGATGTCAATTTGATGGGCAATCAAGAGGATCCGAGCAACCTCGACGGCGACAAGATTTTCCTCCTTCTGGCAACAGAAGCACGACATATCATTGAGGCTTTCACACGTAGAATTTCTATTCTTGATATGCGTAGTTCCGAGGCATACTGAGATAAGATTCGATTAGTTTTGAAATTGTTAAGCAAGCAATATTGAATCAAACTTTTATTACTTTACAGCTACCACAAGGAGGTATATGCATAAAGATTCAGTGACATCCTTTTTGAATACGATCACATCTTTACATATGGAATGATAATGGAACTACAGAATTTTAGAATACTAATTTTCCTAGTTGCCTTGACGACATGTTGCCTTGCCTTCATACATATGATATACTAGACCTACTGCATCGAGGATAGGAATTTGCCTAGTTAGCAAGGCTAGACGTGTATACCCTCTCGCAAGTACTGATATTCGAATTGTCAGTAACTATTAGTTTCTTAGATTGCTCTACAGTTTTGCTAAAGTTTGTTCGACCAGGCGAAGTGCCTGACCAACTAGAGTTGTTTGAAAAGACGAGAAAAGAGGGTAAATTGATAGATGGATGTAAAAAAGTGTTAATTCGCGTAAATGTGACTTAGGGAAACTATATCTAGGGGTGAGCATACGGTACTGGTATTGAAGTACCGTACCGAATTTTTCGGTATTCGGTACTTTGGTATTGGTACTTCGGTACTTCGGTACCGGTACCGATTTTTAATTCGGGATTGCGGTACCGGTATCGGGATCAAAAAAAATTTCGGTATTTTTTTTCAGTACCGAAGTTATTTATTTATTATTATTTTTTTATAATTATACATAACTCAAAGAAAGCGCCAAAGCGGACTGACTATGGGTAAGGCGCCTAACCCTAACCCATTTCCTGAAAAAAAGCCGTAACCCGCTTAGCTTAGGCGCTTACTCGCTTAGTCGCTTAGCCCTGCTCGCCACTCGGCGCTGTTTCCTTAATACTCCTCTCGTCTCTCGACATTCTTCCTCTCCGAAAAAAGTCAAAAACCCTAACCCTCTCGATCTCGGGCTCTCGGCGCTCTTCCAGTTCCAGTCGTCCTCTCCAGTCTTCACTCTTCAGTCTCCTTCTCAGTCCTCACTCCTCAGTTCCTATTTCCTAGTTCGTGTCTCCTTCCAGCAACGGTAAGCAACGCCAGTGACCCCTCTTCCTCTTCCTGCGGTGTTTGGCAGCGTCGACCCTTACCCTGCTTCCTGCGGTGTTTGGCATCGACCCCTCTTCCTGCTTCCTGCAGTGTTCGGTGTCGACCCTCTTCCTGCTTCCTGTGGTGTTCGGCGTCGTTTGGCGACCCTCATCCTCTCCACTCTCCAGTTGTCCAGCGACCCCTCTTCGGCTCTTCGGCTCTTCCTCTTCCAGAGTTCTAGTGGTGAATGAGCCATTTCTGAATCGTATGATTTCCCATCTACGCTTCGTTAGCAAGCTTTGGATTGTCTATTTGTTTTTTACAAATTTCAGTTTCATGCTCACCTCAAGTCACAGATTAAAGAAAACTTTAATGTAAATACCGTGTGCGTTTTGCATATGTTTGTTGCTATTTCGCCTAATTTACGCATACATTATTCTTGGTTATTTGTATTATTTGCTTTGATCTCTGTTCCTGATGTGTGCTCTTGTGTGCTTTTCCATTATCGATTCATATCATTAAACCCTAGCCAGTGTTTAAAGTGTTTAACGAACCAATATAAAGTATTAAGTATGTACTTTAATGCAGCATTTCTTTTACTCAATATGGAGTTTATATCTAACTAATAACTATCCATCTAAGTGAAATTTCGAAAGGGTTGGCAAATACATCACGGGAACTGTTCAATTAGCTATAGAGATCAGTTGAGCATATTAAACCTATTATTGTTCAGTAACAGGCTTGCGGCCAAATCTTACTGAGGCTGCATTATGTTTATCATATGCAAATGGTATAGACTATAGACCTTGAACATCATATGAGTTTTTTTTTTTACGTGCATGCGTGTGACTAGATCATTATGTTTATCATATGCAAATGGTATAGACTTTGAACACCACTAATTTTATGTATGTTAGGTAATTATGATTATAATGCATGTTAGGTAATTATGATTATAATGTGACTAGATCTTTATGTTTCTCATTCATTTTTTATGTGCTTTAGATCATTAGATGGAGTGTGATAAAATCTCACTTGATACCATTGAACAAGAAGAGGGATGTGTTCAAAGTGAAAAAGACAAATCGGTTATAGGTAGTTCTAAAGATTCAAATTTGAAAGGTCCAATACCTAAAAAGAGGAAGCAAATAGAAAAAAGGTCTGATGCTTGGGAGCATTTTACAAAAGTAGTTGTGAACGGCATTGTGAGTGGTAAATGTATATATTGTTCCAAAGAAATACGTGCTGATCCTCATTTAAATGGCACATCTGGACTTAGGAAACATGTAAATGCATGTAAAAGCCACCCACATGCATCTGAAGTGAAGCAAACATTATTAAAAATTCATGGGGATGGTGGTAATTTGGGCACATGGAGATTTGACCAAGAAGAAGCTAGAAAAGCTCTTAGCTATATGATACTAGTAGATGAGCTTCCTTTTAAATTTGTAGAGAATATTGGATTCAAATATTTTATGTCTGTTGTACAACCCTACTTTAAAACCCCATCAAGATGGACTTTATCTAGGGATTTTTTTTGGGTTGTTTTTGAAAGAAAAGACATCACTTAAAACTTTTCTAAAAAAATCATGCAACAGGGTGTGTTTGACTACAGACTGTTGGACTTCAATTCAAAACATCAATTACATATGTCTTACTGCACACTTTATTGATGATAGCTGGAAACTGCAAAAGAGGATTTTGAGTTTTTGTCCAATTGTTGGTCACAAAGGAAGAGATATTGGACAAGAACTTGAAATGTGTTTGATAAACTGGGGGATAGATAAGGTGTTCACAATCACAGTGGACAATGCAAGTTCTAACGATAGTGCCATCAAATACTTAAAAGAGCAGATTGTTCATTGGGGAACAACAATTCTAGGAGGTGAATATTTGCACATGAGATGCATTGCGCATATTATTAATTTAGTTGTGCAAGATGGCTTGAAGGAAGTGCATGATTCAGTAAAAAAGGTTAGAGCAGCTGTGAAATATATTAGACAATTACCTTCAAGATTACACAAGTTTAAAGATTGTGTAGAACAAGAGAAAATTCAATGCAAGGGTCTTTTGTGCTTAGATGTGGTTACTATATGGAATTCCACATACTTAATATTGGACACAGCACAAAAATTTGAAAGAGCTTTTGTTAGATATAATGATCAAGAAAAGAGCTTTTCTTATGAGCTTGTGGATGACATGGGAAATAGTATGAATCCTGATTGTACAGATTGGAGTAATGCCAGAAAGTTAGTAGTAATTTTGAAACACTTTTATGACTTAACATTGAAAATTTCAGGCTCTCACTATGTAACTTCCAATCATTTTTTTCCTGAAATTTATGTTGTTTATATCTTATTGAAAGAATTGGAAGTAAATGAAGATTCCAGCATTGCATTGATGGCTATGTACATGAGAAAGAAGTATGATAAATATTGGGGTGATTTTGAAAAAACTAATAAGATGATTTTTATTGCTGTCATTCTTGACCCTCGACATAAATTATGGTACTTGGAATATGCATTTCAGGAAATGCATGGTATGGAAAGGGGTTCTTTCTTGTTAAGTCTTGTGAAAGAGCACTTTATAAGACTTTTTAATGCATATAAGACATTTGTTGCCCCTGAAAGCTCTCAACTTGAAGACCGTTTGAGTTCTCCTTCTAGCTTTGGTACTACTAGTTCTATTGAGGATCCAAATGAGATGTTGGTAATGAAAATTCGAATGGGAATTAAGAAGCATATGACTGAAAATAGGATTGGAGATCCTAAAACAGAATGTGAGAAATATTTAAAAGATGATTTTGAGCCTGATGGCCCAAACTTTGAAATCTTAGCATGGTGGAAGCTTAACTCTCATAGATATCCAATTCTTTATCACATGGCAAGAGATGTTTTAGCAATTCCAATTTCAACTGTGGCATCAGAGAGTGCATTTAGTACTTCAGGGAGAATTTTGGATCCATTTAAGAGTTCTTTAACTCCTAAAATAATTCAAGCTTTGGTATGCACTCAAGATTGGTTTCGTGCAACGAATGCTCCTATTTGTGTTGAAGAAGACTTACAAGAAATAGAGGAATTAGAAAAAGGTAATATTATATATTTTTTTCTCATATATTATTTAAATATCACTTCATTTGTTTCAACTTTCAAGTATTATTACTTATATTTGTTTGTGTAACTTGTGTTGGTTTGATTTTTTAGATTTATCTCAAGTTAATATGAATGAGGAATCCACTGTTGGCTAATAGATATTGGTTAGTGCAAAAGCTAAAAGGTATGATTATAATCCATAGAATGCTTTTGCTCTTATGGATTTGCTATATTAAATGATTTTAATTAATAAAAATTCTACTAATCGCGGCCTTCAAAATTGTAGGAACTTGGATAGCAAGGGGTCTTTTGAAGTGCTGGAAATTGCAGAAAATTTTGAGTTGGATTGTTGCTACTTGCTAGAGTTCAAAATGCTTGTTATGTTGGATTGTTATTAGACTGCTGCTGATTGTCATTAGTTGTTATGAGTTGGATTGTTCTTAGTTGTTATGAGTTGGATTGTTCTCTGTTCTTTTCTAATTAGTTAGTTACCTATATAGTAGTCCATGGTAATTAATACTTTCTATTTTTGAAATGTCTAATGGCTTGTATTGTAATGCTTTTGAGAGTATCTGTATTTAGCTTTATTTTCTTCACCATCAATGTATATTGTGTAGGCTGCACTGTATTTTGTTGTCGAGGAACTTTAGCATTGAGCATGGTAATTGTTGAAATTGATGTCGGTTGATTCTTTGATGCGATTGCATGTTTCATGAAGACTTTACTAACTGATTATTTATACACTTGATTTATAGGGAATGCATGCCCTAAGGCTAAATGGAATGGGTTCATCTGGACCTGCTAATGGGAGATCTATCTGCTCAGTATGCTTTTCTGGTATTGTTGTTTCATTGGCAATTAGCTTTTGAGAATATGCAATTTTGTATTTTTTGTGTTAGCATAATATTCCTTTGTGGGCAAGGATCTCATTGTAATTACCATGTGGATTTTGTTAACTAATTATTTATACATTTGATCCATAGGGAATGCATGCCCCAAGGCCAATGGAATGGGTTCTTTTGCACTTTTGCACCTGCTAATGGGAATGAGAAAATGGATGCTGGTTACTGGTTACATACATAGAAGCGTTGAGAGAAAATTGATGGACGTCCTGTCTTAGTGTCTTCATTTGCAGCTATGAGCTATCATTGTAATTATCATGTGGTCTTTGTAATTGATTTTTAATACATTTGATCAATAGGGAATGTATGTTACAACTTACAAGGCCAAATGGAATGAAATGATTGAACTTAGTTTACTGAAATATAAATTTTATTTGATTTTTTAGATTTATTAGTTCGGTATTTCGGGAATTTTTCGAAATAAATTTCGGAAAATCGGTACCGGTACTGATATAAATATCGGTACTTCGGTACCAGTACCGGTACCAAAAATATAAGTTCGATATTTTGGTACCGAAATTTTAGTACCGGTACTGATACCGAAATACCGAATGCCCAGCCCTAACTATATCATTCACTAATTTCGTACGAGAGAAAGTGTTCAAATTTTCTTTTCGGAAACTATATCATTCTTGAGATGTACTTGCACTTATCCGAATGCACTTAAAAAGCCGACTCCTGGCTCTGCTCCAGTGCGCTTAAAAAGCCGATTCTGCGGAAAAGGAGGCATGTCAAGGTCCGACTCCTCCCATCCCTCGTTCGCTCAGCCCCAGCCGGCTCCAAACCCTAGACCGAAATCGAGTTCCTCCCCTTCTTCCGGAGGCTGCGATTCATGGACGCGGATCCCCCAGTCTCGGAGTCGCCCCTGAAGGACAAGGCGGACGCCCTCCACGCACTCATCTCCGGTCCCTTCGCTGCAGCTGCAGTCAAGGCCTCCACGCGCTCCCGGAGCATCCCTGCCGGTAAGGACTTTCATTTCTACTACAATATCGACGAATTCAAGGCCCCGGTCAAGGAGATCAAGGAGAAAGCGGAATCCTCCTTGAGGAGCATTGCTGCCTCGGATAGTCTCTGGGGCAGCAAAAAGCCGCCGCAGTTTCCCGAGGACCTCGACGACGCCTACGACTGGCTCATTAGCATCAACGATGAACTGGTTGATCGCTTGGCGGTGTCGATGGACGAATTCAAGAGCCTGAGAGAGAAAGAGGAGGTGGCCGGCGGGAACGCGGCCGCTGTGGAAATCGAGGGAGGGTTTCAGTAGGTTTATGGGAAGAAGAAGAAGAAAGGGGGCCCTGACAAAGATGAGGGCCTTTTCAGCTCGAGCTTATCAACCGTGGTTAACATGGCGATGAAGGACAAGAGGACGACAGCTGCGCGTTCGAAGGTTCCATTTCACATTCCCACGATTCCTCGGCCCCAGGATGAGTATAGTATAATTGTGAACAACAAGAATCAGCCATTTGAACATGTATGGTTGGAGACGAGCGCAGATGGAAGCCGATTTGTCCATCCACTGGTCAGTCTTTCTGGGCATTCTGTTTCCCTGAACTTTGCGTGCTCTATTTCTTAATTCTTTAAGAAACGTTTTTGTTGTTTACTTCACTTTGTTCTGGCAAGAAAGAAAAAGTCAAGGAGCTTTGGCTTTTTAGCGTAGTAGAATTATGAAGAATTGTATCATTCTTTTTCATTGTGCTAGCCTTGCAAATTATTGCAATCCTTTAGAATATTTTGGTTCTGATACCGCATGATGCCTCCTTCCTCTTATTCAATTGGAAATAGGAAATTGATTTTTCATTTTGCAATTTATTACAGATGTTTCTAGTGCACCTGTTATAATTAAATATCAAACATATAATTTTGTTTTATATTCTTTCTTGCTTATTTTTCTGACTGCTACGGTTTTCAAGTTCATTTATCTTGCATTCAGTTTTCTTGTCTAAACAGGAGAAGCTTTCTGTCACCAATTTTGTTGATGGAAATTGTGAAGGTGAGTCAGTTCAACCTCCTCCTCTTGAAACCACCCCATTTAAGCTGGTGGAGGTTGTGAATGATTTAAAAATGGTACGGCGAAGTTGCAAGGTGTCAATGAATTTGCGGTTAGTGCCTACTATTCTCATTGTTGATTATGATGCTTTACTATTAACTCCGTCATCCTGACCATCTTGTATATCTGCTAGTTTTTCTGATGGTTTTATATGATTTAGCTTTTGGCTTTTCCCAATTCAATAGTGTCCTACTGAAACTCTATTTTTCAGTGTTTTGTTTGTGGAAAATGCCAGTACCACTTTACCATTTCAGAACATGGCTCAATAAAGTACAAAACTGTAGTGAGAACTTTTGAGCTTCTTCTGAACTTAACACTTTGCATTATATTTGACAATGCCAGTTTGAGCATTCTGATTATTATACTCTGAAAAGATTTGTCTTAATAGTGAATCCAACATCTTTAAGGCAACATCCATTTATGACAACTAGTTACTGTCCTTATTTGCTTTTCTCTTCAAAAATCTTTTTTTGATAAATGTGTAAGGGTAGGGTATATTTATATTTCATTTTTTTTTACAATAATGTTTTATTGCTTCATTTGTTGCGAAACTATAGCTTAACAATTATTTGCTGCTCCTTTGAGTGTAAGGTTATTTATGAAACTATATATTGTTATTAGCTGAATTTGTTCACTGATATTGGTAATACATTCTGTACATAGTTGTACTTTTGTACTAATTATTCAAAGGATATGAGCATCATAGTATGCTAATGAGTGTATTACTTTATTCCTTTTCTAGAATTTTATTTCAATAATACTCTGACTCAATTATTTGATTGGACATTTAATGATATATTCCTTTGCTGTCAATTTGGTGAGGTATCATGCAAAGTGTTATCACATTTTTGGAGGACTATGTATTTGATAACCTTTTCGATTTTACTGATCACATTTTCTTCTTCCAGGTAGATTTAGAACACAATCAATATAGGTCATTTCAGGGGCTAACCTGTCTGATGCAAATATCTACGAGGACAGAGGACTTTGTGATTGAACACCCTCAAGTTACGAATTCATATTGGTCCACATCTTAGAGAAGTTTTCAAAGACCCTTCAAAGAGAAAGGTAAGATGAATTTACTGATTGAAATTTACAAAAAAGTTTTCTTATCATTTTTACATTCTTTTTGATTAGATAATGCATGGGGCTGATCGCGACATCATATGGTTGCAAAGGAATTTTGGCATATATGTTTGCAACCTTTTTGACACTGGACAGGTAGTGCTCAACCACCTCTTTATCTTTTCCCTTTGGCAATTTTTTTATGCATTAAATTCACTAGGGCTAATAATTTAGCCAGAATTTCCAACATTTTGGTTGTTTCTTATACACTTATTAGCTTTAAAGCTTATATTACAATAAGGCACTAGAGGTTTTTACAATTACACCTTCTCTTTTAATGAGTTCTAGATGCTTTTGATAGTCACAAATAGAGTTTTAAAAGTTGGTCCATACTGCGTGGTGATGTGTACTAGTTCAATTTTATAGTGATATATAGAATAGGGTTCGACTATGTTTTAGAAAATTAGTTCTAACTTGGCAGTACGATAGGTTTGTATTAGTTCAAGAAAGGACTGGTACATGGATGCAAGTAGTCTTGGAATGAATCAGAGCTGGAAGAAGAAGGGAGGAGGAGGAGGAGGTGCCAGCAAGCTCTATTCGCCGAGTGTTAGGAGGAGAGTGACATCTGCCTTTGCCTCCCACTATTGCTCTGACCAGCTTTGCATGCTTGCTTCCTTTTTGCTTGTCCTTGCTTTTCTCTTCTATTTTTTTCACAAGTTCCTTTGTGGATACCCACTGGTATATACCGTTTGAGCATGGACCAGTATACATGCTGAGATCGAATTTTTAAACCTTGGGTTAGGCCGATCTCATACCATATATATAAATAGAATGTAATGTAAGCTTAGGATTGTACCAACTGATACCAACTGATGCCAATAGCTAAGGCTAGTATACTCGTATGGATCAGTATTTAAAATCTTCAACCCAAAATGCTTATGCTCGTAGACAATGCTCTCGCTTTCTAAGTGCTTAACGTTGGAGTTTCCCTTACACAGGCATCAAGAGTTTTGCAATTGGAAAGATACAGTTTGGAGCATCTTCTGAGTCAATTTTGTGGAGTTAACGCAAACAAAGAGTAATCTTCTTTGGGTCTTTTCATTCTTCAATCTGATAATTTTCTTTATATTTTGCATCATTTTTTATCTTGAGATGCTTGATGCCCCAACCATTCCAAGCTACCACATGGTTGATGCTAATGAGTCGTGACTTAATGCAGATACCAGACTGCTTATTGGAGATTGCGCCCGCTTCCAGAGGAAATGCTTAAGTAAAGTGCAACGTTCATCTTTTCAATAACCCTTTGCACAGTTTATCCTTGAGCCTCAATATTTCAATTTTGTGAATAATACGTGCCACTATTGTGTTCTGACTATAGTTGCTTTGTAGGTATGCAAGAGAAGATACGCATTACCTGTTATATATACATGATGAGATGAAAAGAATGCTGCTTGCTAAATCTTCCAATGAAAATGATCTTCTATTGGAGGTGAATAGTTTATCATTTATAATTATATAAACATCTTTTTTACTTCAATTTCTATCATTTTCCTATAAATGTGCTGTACTTTTGAGTTATAATATGCATCTGTAATATTCTGTATGCCTTTGATATGATTTCTTCTTGTACTGCTTCAATTGCTTTTGCGTTACATTCCTGTGTTGTGTGATTTATTACAGGTATACAAGCGCAGCAGTGAAATCTGCATGCAACTTTATGAGAAAGAACTCTCGGATACATCGTATCTCAACATTTATGGGTTGGCTTAATTCATACCTTTTTTGTTATAACTTGTCTTTCCAAAATGATGCATGTAGTTGTCTTCTTCCTTTTCTTTCAGATGAAGTACCAATTATTTGTATATTCCATAATTTGTGTCATTCAGAACTCGTCTTCTGACTTATTTTCCATAAAATTGCCAACAGGTTATCATATGCTGATTTCAACTCAAAGCAGCTCGCAGTTGCTGCTGTGAGTACAATACATGCTTGCTTTTCAATTTGAAATATTTTTTTGAGGATGTCATAGTTGAAATATCTTCATAATCTGCCTTGGATATTGAAAAATGCTTGGATAGTATGAAGGCCTCTTTTTTCTTTTCTAGAGACTGAACATCACTCTTTATGTTTTATTATTCAAGTTCTTAGTCATAAATTAGTATATTGGAAGACTTCGAGTGCTAGAGCTAAAACAGTGTTGTCAGTGTTCAGTCTTTTGACATGAGACATCTATTGACATAATGACTCTTAAATCTCTTATGCCTTTTGTCATCAGATTCATTATTAGTGAAAAAAAATCATAAATATGTGGCTTATATGACTGAATTTGTTGGATGACTTAATGATTGCCATTCATCTCCACCAGGGCCTCTTTCAGTGGAGAGATACTATAGCACGAGCGGAAGACGAGAGTACAGGGTACATATTACCCAACAAAACTCTACTTGAGATTGGTAACATTAAAAACCTCTATAATCTATATCATGTATCTTTGAGTGCACGATTTATCCTACTTGATTAATGTTGTTTGATTGAAAAGCAAGGCAGATGCCTCTTCTGGAAAATTACGGCGATTGGTGAAATCAAAGCACCCCTTTGTTGAGCGTCAACTCAACTCCGTTATTGGTATTATTAAGAGTTCCATTGCTAATTCATATCTTTTTGAGGGTATGGCAGAACAACTGAAGGAGAGGCTGATGGAAGCAGTAAGTTGTGAACATGTTACAGATATTAGTGTAGTTTCAGTTCTTTATGCTTGGAAGAATGTTGCTGCATACTTACGTTTGCTCACTTCTGCAGAATGTAAAAGAAGATATCTGCAGTTCTGAATCTCCAGCTAATGACGACCTTGTGGGTTCTACTAATATTGATCATGTTTCTGATATAAGCATTGCTACAATCGCTAGCGTTGAAACTGTCAAAACAGTTGGACAGGCTGCTACGGATTCTCTTGAGCAGCCATATACGCAGGTCCCAAACCCAAGGAGTAAAAACTCTCCAGCTATCAGAGTTGAACAAGAAAATAACTTAATGTCATCATCCGGAATTGGGTTCTCAGTCATGCAATCTTATATAACTGAAAAGGATGACAAGGAAACAATAAAAAACATTAGCACTGAATTTCTACAACCAAGAAAAGTATGTTCACTACCCTATTTTTGTTTCTTTTGTGGTCGCCAAATTGATTAATTTAATGTCTTTTTAAGAGTGGTGGCGCTTCTGTACAACAAATGAAAAAACCCACCTGGGCTTAGGGGTGAGCATAATTCGGTTTTTACCGAATTTACCGATCGGTAAATCGGTAATTCGGTAAATCGGTAATCGGTTTTCGGTTCGGTATTAGTTTTAATGTAATTCGGTTATTCGGTTTTTGGTACGGTAAAATAAATTCGGTTCGGTAATTAACCGATTTACCGATATATATTAATATATAAAAAAATAAATATTTATTTATTAATCTCTCTTATCTTATATTAACTCTAACTTAACTCTAATGAGTATTGAGTAATGACGGTAACCAATTAACCAAATAGTATTCATCAAATTCATCAAATGTAGATCAATTAGCCAATTAGGTAATATTTTAATTTTTTTAATCGTACCGATTTACTGATCGGTAATTCGGTAATTTACC
This sequence comes from Costus lasius, assembly GCA_027563935.2. Classification (NCBI taxonomy): domain Eukaryota; kingdom Viridiplantae; phylum Streptophyta; class Magnoliopsida; order Zingiberales; family Costaceae; genus Costus; species Costus lasius. Next base: position 16,557,468 of record CM050454.1, on the reverse strand, counting down.
GATCGGTAAATACCATATTCGGTATTGGTTTCGGTATTAGAATTTTCGGTTTCGGTAAATCGGTTTTCGGTAATTCGGTATTCGGTTTTTCGGTTTTTACCGAATGCTTAGCCCTACCTGGGCTTTTGGAGCCTTGTTTGGGAATACCTCTTTTAGAGGAAAGCCCGCGGCTGATAAAGTGGGTCTTCTCGAACAGTGTCAAAAATTCTGCAATGTTTTTCTTTGCTAGAGATGACCATAGTTGTTTGCATTATTTTATGAGATATTTTTAGTTATGATTACTTCATTGCCTGAAACTTTTATGCGAACACACAAACTTGTCTAACGTGGTGATTACGCAGATAACCTTTTCTTATAATGCTAGTAGTATGATATACAGAAACTACAGTAGTGAGAGCTGTTATATACGTATATTTCTAAATATTGTGGATCGTTGTTGTACATCCATTCTTGTCTTTGATTATTATTATTTTTTGTTTTTCTATCAGGAGAAAAACGTAAACAAAGTGGAGCAGATTCAATCTACTGTAGCACTCCCATTCTATCGTTTTTCTGGAGTAAAGCCCTCAGAACAGCATGTTAAGGAGAACGTGGAACCCCTAGCTGCAGAAATTTTGCAATGGAAGATGACGTCATACCACTGGATAGAGAGAGCGAAGATGAGTCTCCCTCTAACAGTGCAATGGAAGTTGACGGGATAAATAACAGAGAATGTCCTGACCATCCTGAATTTGGCGTTGGTGGTGGAATGTAGTACTTCTGATGAACCAATGTCGCCATCAGATCTTTCCTCCAGTTTTGAGAAGTGCTTTCAGTCACTTAACGAGAGGATGGACTCCCAACAGAAACAGAAACCATCTCAAGAGTCTACCATTAACTTCAATTTGAAGCCATTTGACTATTCTGCTGCCAGGAAAAACTTAATGCTTGGTAAGGTTGGTGAAGATGAAGCCGAGATTCGTGATAATAACAAGACTTTCTTGGACTCAAAACAGAAGCCAAAAGACTCCGTGCATGGCAAAGATCAATTTGATGAGCAATCAAGAGGATCCCAGCAACCTCGACGGCGACAAGATTTTCCTCCTGGCAACAGAAGCACGACATATCATTGAGGCTTTCACACGTAGAATTTCTATTCTTGATATGCGTAGTTCCGAGGCATACTGAGATAAGATTCGATTAGTTTTGAAATTGTTAAGCAAGCAATATTGAATCAAACTTTTATTACTTTACAGCTACCACAAGGAGGTATATGCATAAAGATTCAGTGACATCCTTTTTGAATACGATCACATCTTTACATATGGAATGATAATGGAACTACAGAATTTTAGAATACTAATTTTCCTAGTTGCCTTGACATGTTGCCTTGCCTTCATACATATGATATACTAGACCTACTGCATCGAGGATAGGAATTTGCCTGGTTAGCAAGGCTAGACGTGTATACCCTCTCGTATGTACTGATATTCGAATTGTCAGTAACTATTAGTTTCTTAGATTGCTCTACAGTTTTGCTAAAGTTTGTTTGACCAGGCGAAGTGCCTGACCAACTAGAGTTGTTTGAAAAGACGAGAAAAGAGGGTAAATTGATAGATGGATGTGAAAAAGTGTTAATTCGCGTAAATGTGACTTAGGAAAACTATATCATTCACTAATTTCGTACGAGGGAAAGTGTTCAATTTTTCTTTTCGGAAAACTATACTTGGTCCTGTGTTTAATAGGAGGGAGGAAAACAAGTGGAAAAGGGGGAGGAGATAAGGGAAAGGAGGGGAATATGAAATCACGTGCCGCACGTGAGCTCACATGCTTTTGGCGTTTGGCAAGCTTGAGCTCGCGGACGATAGCGATAGCGAGCCCGCATGGATGGCAGTGAGCAGCGAGCTTGTGTGAATGGCGGTGAGGACTCGTGGACAGTAGTAGGGCGAGCTCATTCACACAAGCCCGCGTGAATGGTGGCAAGGGGAGAGGCAAGCTTGCACTTGTGTACAACAGCGAGCTTGCATAGATAGTGGCGAGGGCGAGCTCGAGCTTGTGCTCATGTATAGTGGCAAGCAGTGAGCTCGCATGGATATCGGCTTGGGTGACCTCGAGCTCGCATGTGGACAACAACGAGGGCAAGCTCTCGTAGATGATGGCAAGGGTGTATGGACAACGATGATGGTGGCGTGTGCAGAGCATGGGTTGCGGTAACAATGGCATGCAAAGTTTTTGAGTTCGGGCGAAAAGCATTTGGAGAGAAAATACATATATTTTCCATCTTCTCTTTCTATCTATCCTAGTAAATAAAGAAAAATGAGATTTTTTTTCTTTTTCTCCTTTTATTTTTCTTCCTACTAAATATAATATTTATTTAGCAATGGTTCATAACTATTTTGCAAAGATGGAAACCTGCATACCTGTACATAACACACCCATAAATGAACTCCATTCTATCAACAAACAAGATAAATTTACTCTTCCAATTAGTAATTGCTTTAGAAATAACTTCTAATATGAATACAATAAAAGATAGTGGTTATATATACATATATATATATATATATATATATATATATATATATATATGAAATAAGAGGAATCTTTAAACAACCGTGAAAATTGAGAAGTAATTAGATGATTATAGCATATTCTACATGAAGGTCTGATTCTCCATCTCTGACTAAGGTTGCATTTGGCTTAGCTTTTTTATTCAACTTTTACTTGTTAAAAAAATTCAAGTTAAAAAGATATTGATTGGATAAGTTAAAAGAGTATTTGGATACACAGTTTTTAATTAGAATATTATGTTTATTTATATTTATATTATTATATTATTATTATTATTTATAAATATATATATTTTTATTTATTTTTATTTTTATTTTCATATTTATATTTATTTTTTAGGTTGGTTATTATATAGTATATGTATAAAAATAGTACCAACTGTAGCATGAATAGTTTGATTAGTTGTTGCTAAAATCAAATGCTTTGAACCTTTGCACTTGCAATTTATTTCAGCTTCCCAACTATAGTGCTTGCTTCTCGATTCAGCTAATCTTATGTGGCCAGGCCAAACGCAACTACGTGTCTTGAGATCCAATACTCACTGCAATAGTGTTATGAATCATGCTTATTCAGGTATGTTCATTATATATATATATATATATATATATATCTTATGCGGCTAGGCCAAACGCAACTGTGTCTTGAGATCCAATACCCACTGCAATGGTGTTATGGATCATGCTTATTCAGGCATGTTCATTTGCTTTTGGTGTATATATATATATAAATCTTATGCGGCCAGGCCAAAAGCTACTATGTGTCTTGAGATCTAATACCCACTACAATGGTGTTATGGATCATGCTTATTTGGGCATGTTATGTGTCTTGAGATCTAATACCCGCTGCAATGGTGTTATGGATCATGCTTATTTGGGCATGTTAGTTGCGTCTTGAGCTCCAATACCCACTGCAATGATGTTATGGATCATACTTATTCAACATGTTCATTTGCTTTTGGTATATATATATATATGTATATATCTCTCTATATATATATATATATATTTATATTTATATATGTATAGCAAGTGGTTTTTCATTTCACACGGGCAAAACCTAGCCCCGTTTTGGACCAATTTAGACGGCTCAGGCCCAATAACAGCGCACCTTCCACCAACTGACGGCGACTCACGCACAATGTGGTGTTTGGTGCTGGTTTGGAGTCAGCTGATCCCTTCGGAGTTGGCACTTGGCTCATCAAAGTTTCTGCAAGCCGCCGTCGGAGCCAGCGAAGCAGCCTGGAGATCAACTCATTCCCTTTCCAAATCCAAATCCAGCACGGACTGTCAGATCTCAAAGGCCATAGCCAGAACTCCCGTCGCAAGTGTTTGGACCTCGTACGCATTTTCTGGATCCAATTCTTCATTTCTCTTCTCTGTATTCAACCGATTTTGTGTCAATTGAGAGGGAAATGCATCTTTCCTTGTTTCAGATCGGTGGGGAGCGCAATTGATTAGCATTAGAGAAGATTCCAGTTGAGAAAATGGTTGGAATACTTTTTTGAGCGTTTCCATTCATGATAAGATTAGTTCATGAGTGTATCTGGACTAAATTTAAGCAATTTTGTCAAGAAATCCCAGTAATATACACTTTTTGGAAAAAGGACGGCAGGCGCGGAAGGAAATTTTCGATCCACAAACATATCACCTGATCTGAACTGCCTCGGATTTTTGCTGCACTCCCTGTTAATCCTTGCAACTTGTACTTTTACTGCTGAGAGGATTCAGGCGAAATGGGTTGTGTTCCAAGCAAGAAGCGACACAGCACGGTGGCATCAGAAAATACCACCGCTGCAATTAAGGATGCTCCCCTTTCCGCGGAAGACAAGAGCGCTGAGGCCGTTGAAGCCTCTGCCCCGCCGCCGGCCAACCAGAAACTCAAGGTCTTCATCGTGTTCTACTCCACGTACGGGCACGTTGAGGGCCTCGCTAGACGGATGAAGATTGGGGTGGACGGCATTGAAGGCGTCGAGGGGGTCCTGTTCCGCGTACCTGAAAGATCAGATTTATCCTCTTGCCCAATTCTCGGTAGAACTGCTTCTACTAGATGGTCTAGTTCGGTTTTCAAAACACTGTTTACTACATTAGTGTTCCTTGCAAACATTACACCTTTTGTCAAATTCCGTTGAAATTAAATTTATTGATCGCTGAAAGTTGCACCCAAATTGATTCAATTATGTTAATCTTTTATGCAACGCAGTTGGACTGCCATTACCCAGCTATCGCATCATGGCATGCTCTTTGTTCCCGTTGGATACACATTTGGAGCTGGCATGTTCAAACTGGACGACATTAGGGGTGGTTCTCCATATGGTGCTGGAGTTTTCACTGGTGACGGCACTAGAATGCCTAGTGATGTTGAGCTTGCTCTTGCTGAGCATCAGGGAAAATATATGGCAAATGTAGTAAAGAGGCTTATTCAACATTGATTAATGTTTAGTTCACCTATTCTTTTTGCTTCTCTATTGTTTCATATGTTTATCTTCTCATCTCTTCCTTTTTTTTTCAAGAAAACATTAATTGTTGCGTGCTTTTAGCCTCTCCTATTGTAAATTTGTCCTAAATTTTCCACTTACATTTATATTGATGGAAAAAATCTTTGATTTTTCGGAGTATATTAAGTCTGTCCTCACAAATATTTAGGATTTGTATGATTGATTTGTGCAGTAGCTACATGGCCTCGAGTAGTTTGTTGGTTTCTATATCTAATAGTTGCAATGTCTGATCCAATTGGTGCATGCAATGCCTTATCCAGTGGGCTACAAGGCTCTCGCTTGTAATGTTTAGTAATATCGTTTCGATTTCTATAATAAATCTGTAACGAAATAATAATATTAACCTTAACATTTGAGCACAGAAGCGTTGATGTTGCTGTATTAAAACAAAAAATATATATAATTATTTCTATTAAAAAATATAAATTCAATTAATAATTAATTGCCCAAGGAGTGTGCGGCATTCTTGTGGCTAAAAATATATATTACTTATTTGGAAACTTGTACGGTTCCCCATTTTCATTAATTGATTTTTTAATAAAAAAAAATCATATTTATATTTTTAACAATAATAATAAGATATTTTTGGTAATAGTTTTAATAACTATGTAAGTTAAAAATAATACGGTAATAATAAGATATTTTTGGTAATAGTTTTAATCTAGTAGCATTTTGCATCTAAATTTATTTTTTTGAACGGAAAACGGAAAGAAAAGAATGAAAAACACATTTAATCTAGTAGTATTTTGCGTCTAAATTGAATATATTTTTTATTCTTTCCTTCTAATTTTTTTCCAAGAAAACACAGTCTTAGCGATAAAAAAATATACATAAACCTGTTACTATTAATAAATAAGTTTTTGTTTATAAAAATACAAATTATAATAATAAAAAAAGAAAAGAGCGGCTGTAAAATAAAAAAATATATATGTAAAAAATTCTAATTGCACCTGCACGATGCAATGGCTAAATTACATAAAAAAAAAACAACCGTCGCTTCCGCAAGAAGCAGCGGTGGCGATTGTGAAAATAACAATTATATATATATATATATATATATATATATATATATATATATATATATATATATATATATATATAAAAGTAAACATATATAAATAAATAAAAATAAAAATAAATAAATAAACATACATAAATATATATATATATATAAATAAATAAATATATGTATATATATATATATATATATATATATATAATTATATATAAATCAATATATATTAAAATAAATAAAAAATATATGTAAACATATATAAATATATAAATAAAAAATGTAAACAGTACTGCTTCTTCAAGTAGTAATATATAGGATTTTGGCTGCAAACAGTACTGCTTTTGACCCGACAGCATTGCAACAGCAGAACCTGCACTAGCAGCACTTGCACTGCAATCCCAAACTGGCCCTATGTCACGGTGAGTCTCCTTAGTAAGCTTGCGAAAGGAGGCCTTATCTCAATGAAGGAACCAGGCTCCAAAACCTCGAGCACCTCGTAGGTGCTCTTTCCGACGGAGTACTCACTGGCGCCGCCTGCCTCGAAGGTATAGTAGAGCTTCCTTCCATCACCAATGGTGTGGATTCGAGTCTGTTTCTAGAAGAAGAGATCAAACTGTCACAGCTCTCAAACTTGGAACGTCATCGATGCCTAGATGAATGCTAGATCAGTGACGAGGGAACAAAAGAAACCACCGGCTAGCTCACACAACTAGTGTGACTCACATCATTCCAACGTTAATGCTTATGTGGCCATATCATCGCTGCAGGCCTAATGGGCATAGAAAAAAATTTCAAGACTCTCTCATTTTACAATTTACTGAAAAATTGCATATTGGCCCTAAATTATAGCACATATATCATTTTAGTTTTAAACTTTTAAATTTTTTTGAATAAATTTACTTTTTGTATTATATTGGCCGATAAAGGAACAGGGTGAATAGAGATGGGACAATTCATCACATCTAAAACTAGGCATCATAGGTATTTTTTTTTTCTTTTTATCTAGAAACCTTGCACCGAGACCAGCATGACTTTTCTCAAAGTCCCCAAACCCTAATATAGAGTATAATGTTTAGTTCGGAATACTTAAGCGGAAGCACAAGACTCGCAAACTACCCATGCCAGGGAGGGCTTCGATGACTCACCGTCTCTACAAATATGCATACAAAATCACACCTAAATACTCATATGTAGGAGTGAATGACTCGCTACAATCTCATAATGCTCATAGAGAACCTCTCAACAAACACTTATCAATCATCATAATACCCAAATTAGGCCGATGTATAGCCAGTGGTACCTGTGTACAAGTCAGTAAGGCTGACCCTTCGAGGGGATGGGCCAAACAATAGCAATAATAATTAATTAGCTTTGCTCACACACTAATAGAAGAGGATGATTGAGTGGAAAGCCATGAAGATCTTGACCAACGATGTAGATATGATGATTTAGGATAAATCCAAAGGGGCTAGAATTTTACCCTTAAAGCGTGCCTCATTCTCAATGTGCTGAACCATCAAAGAAGCCTATGAACCTTCGTATATACATAGCCCCATGCATGGTGTAGAGTCTCATGTGAGTCACACAGCTCACCCCAATGTTGCACACTTTGCTTCTTTCATGTAACTTACACCTGAATGCCGCTCATGCTGCTTCCCTCATTGAGCCGCACGTTGCTTCGCACCAGCTCATGCTGCTTTGCCGTCACCATGCCTGCTTACTACCGGACCCATTTGGAACTGTTGTGTCTGCAAGTGCACGGATACTCAAAGTAATAAAAGATATCAAACCACATGAGACTGGGGTGTATCCACCATAGCTGGGGTGTGTCCACCATAGTTGAGGCGTGTCCACCATAATCTAAAGATCGTGGACAGCATATCCACGATCTTCTGCATGCTGTCCACGATCTTCTGCAGTATATTCACCATCTTTTGCAAATCGTGGACAACATATCCACCATCTTCTGCAGATCGTGGACAGCATATCCACTATCTTCTGTAGGCTGTCCATGATAGCTGGTAACTTCATCCATGATGGAGCCATCCTCCACATGGCCATAAACTAAGCCATCCTCCACATAAGAGGGAAACTCACCCAACAGGCCTTCCAGCAAGAGGCAGTGACTTAACTGCAAGGAAATAAAAATCTACAACCAACAGCACTACTACTTTTGCACAAAAAGAAACTATTGCATTAAAGAAACTTTACGCTCGTTGAGTGACCAAACACAACGTATAGCAATTCTCTCATGGAGGGGTGTTTATGGTCCGGACAGGGACGATTGGTATCGACTCCCACCATTCCTTCAGCCGCCTATTTCCCTATTGGCTCGGCATGTGCTTGGCAATCTTTGAATTATATATAAAGGAGGATAGTGTTAACCCCATAAGCACATACTTGAATTGGATCGCCATCAGCAGAACTGCAACTCCAGTCATCACCCGCATCACATCTTTTGCTTGCTGTCATACAAGATAATTACTGTTAATGTGTAGAAGCAAAATTGCTCCAGCAATTGTAGGGGGTTTAAAGGGTACCTTGGGAGCCTTCCCTTTTAGTATCGACTATATTCTCAGCATGGTGATGTTTATTGTCTTAACTAGCTCGTGCAAGTTCTTCAGACTATGTGAGCTGCAACAATGCTCTCCAAAGTTGTTTGATCTGAGGAGGTGTTCACAATGATCTCTATGTATCTGTCTCCAATTTTGTTCATTTTATCCCAAACCATCATGCCAACAACTGACAACAAGGTGTTGGTGTATATGCCCTTGGACCCGTTGTTGGTCCATCTTGTACTATTTGACATCGATATTTAATATATCATTCTGGCATTGTCGTTATTATGCTGTGTTTACATCTGCGATTATGTACATGAGTAATAATGTCCCTGGAGACAGATTGTATCTGTGCTCAAACGGTGTGTCCCCAGTCGAGTACTTGAGTGGATAAGGGACAGCTCTGGTACATGTGAGACTAGTATATAGGTTGGTTAGGCACGGGGTACTTACGCAGACATATGAGTATATCAGTGGTGGATATATTGGACCGACCCGCTGTGAGGCTCTAACTTGGTGTCATGAGTTAAGCTCACAAGTGACAGGAGATGCATTGATCCCTTGACTTGAGGTCATTGACTCTTCTGTATGGTTAGGGACGTGCTTTGATACAACCTAACACCTCGCCATAGCAAGGAGGTCATAATGGTTGTCATTGGGGTATGTCACGACCCATAAGAGAAGATCAATGGACAAACATAGGATTTGCCCCTTCCTGCGGGAAGCTTGATATCCACGGTGCTCCCTATGGTTGCATGACTGAAAGTGTATGGCCATACCCAGGTGAAAGCCTGATTTAGTCATGACCATGAGATTGGATGAAAACAAAGTGGTGACACACTTTGTCCAATCGGATATCAGTTTGGCAAAGAGACTGTAATGCATCGGTATCTTGTTGCGATGATGGGGATGTTGATACTGATATTCATTCCGAAGACTTGGGTAGCAGCGATGCACTACTAGGTGCCACTCACTGTTTGTGATGACTTAAGTTTATCACTGCCAATGTCGAAGGAACCTACAGGGTCGCACAACTTGATACTCGGGTTCTCGTATTGATCGAGTAGCCTAATGATCGAGTTATTTGATAACTCGGATCTATTTGGGAAAATTTATTAGCGCCATTGTGCCTGATGAGATGGAAGGGACTTACCGGAGCTAAACTTCATTTTTGGCATGTTGACCCCGAGTTAACCATGGTTAGCTATATTTAACTAAGGGTTGCATCAGATTGGATTTGATGGCTTAATCAGTAGCTTAATGAAGTTGAGCGAGGCTAAATGGACCATGAGGCCATATGGGCATGAGGCCCAATTAACAGTAAGGCCCAATGGGCCATGATGGTAAGTCGCCTGGGCCCAATGGAAATCATGAGAATTAAATACTGCATTTAATTCTGGGAATTAATTCTGTATTTAATTCTGCATTTAATTCTGTAATTAATTCTAAGTTTAATGATGAATTTAATTCTGAATTTGAAGAGTCATGCTATTAATGATCATCATGAGACTTTATTTCAAGGTTTTAATGAGTCATTATGAGACTTTAATTCAGAGTTTAATTCTATAATTAATTCTGAATTTAATTCTACAATTAATGATGAATTTATTACAGAGATTAATTCTGAATTTATTTCAGAATACCAGAGGTCATCATGATTTCTATATAAGGGTTAGGAGGGTTGAGAGGAATGATGCTGGACGAGGAGAAGTCTCCGAGAGACTCGCGCGGGGAGACTTCATTCGCAAGCTTGGAGCTTGGCGATTTTTCCTTTGAGACTCTCGCTTGAAGACTTGATTCGCAAACTTGGAGCTTGGCGATTTCTCCTTCTTCCTCTCCTCTTGGCATTCGCAAGGTTTGACCTTGACGAGTTTCCATCATCCCTCTCCTTGGCGCCTTCTACTTGTGAGTGGAGCAAGTTCTTGAGGAAGACTCCTTGAGGCGTGGATCTTCTTCCCGAGGCTAGCACCAGGCGTGGAAGAAGAGAGCTCGAGCGTCGGCTGTGTGCGAGATTGCAGAGGGCGAACATTTGGGCGCCTGCATCGCATCCTTTGTCTTCGCTTCAAGGTATCATCTCCTACTCACCGTGTCGATTCCTTCGCATGACTCGATCTTTTGGGTTTTTGGGACTGGCCTGTTTCGGGGATTGCTTCTGCTGTGCTTGTTCTAAAATTTTAAAATCCCTGGGGTTTCCCAACAGTGGTATCAGAGCAACTTGCGAACTCGAACGGTGTTTTATGCTTTTATTGTATGCTCACATGCCATCTAAATTTTTTTGAAAATTTGCATATGCGCATGGGTTTTTCTAAGCAGGAAAAACAGTAAGTTTTTCATTCCTAACATCTATTCAATTTCTTTGGTTTTTCGCTTTCTTCACATGGTGGGATAAACCCATATGTGAGAGAATTAATTTCTCCCCACGCATGTAGGATAGACCTACTGTGTGGGACTTGTCGAAGATTATGGGGCATGGTGATTGTCCTAATCTTGGCAGGTTAAGGATTGCAAGAGTAGGCGGCAAGCGTGCTTGGAGCATGCATGCGCCACTTGTAGACTCCCGAGAGAAACGAAAAATCCTAGATTTGTGAACAGACGTTGAGGTTGAAAGACGTGTTTTCTAAGAAACTAAAACTAAAGTTTTATGTTTCCATGAGCATATAGAAAAGCATGAGATGATTGTGCATCGTGTTGTGGTCATAGTCAAGCCCCTTGTATGCCTGTGATGTATTATGTGTGAGGCCTGCATGCCGCCTTTTCTTTTTGTTTTGTAAACGCACAAAGAAGATTAGGGGTGTATCCCTCATGGATCTTGCATCGTGGCGCACCAACCATGATGGCACATCTTGCTTCGTGACGCAAGTCAGGGCTTGGCCGAACCGTAGGGTTCGTGAGCTATCCCTCTTGGCACGAGCATGATGGCGCATCATGCATGGAGGAGCCACTAAGGTATTTGCCGAACCCTAGGGTTTGTGTGCTTTGCCTTGGTGTGGAGGACCTTGGAGCCGCACTTGAAGATATTGCTTAGTGGCGGCTAGGTTAGGTCTTGTTGGGGCTTGTCACCTAGGTCAAGCATTGAACATCCTTTGGCATGTGATGGTTCAATGTGTTGATTAGGCTATGACCACATCGCTTATTTACTGCTTTTAATATCTGCAAAAGCATGCCTGGATGTGTTTTATCGTTTTGTTATCACTATAGGATTGCATGCCTGTAATGTTAGACAAAAGATAAAACTGAGAGGATGAGACCTCAAAAACCCTCAAAACAATATCAAGTCTGTAGCCTTCTGACGCGTAGCCCTCGTCAAGCTATCGATCAGGGGTGTTGTGCACTGTTTCCCACCCTCGTGGGACACACCCACTTATCTTTAGAAGGCGTGTAGTGGCAATGGTTTCCCCAGTTGATGCATGAGCAATCGGGCACACAAACCAACATGAAGCCGGCCCAAGTTCCTTGGAAGACACTTGGGGAGCCCCAGGATTTTTTTTAGAAATCTACGATGCAAATGGAGCTTCCCAGAGATGGACACGGCCAGGCCGTGCGTCCAGACAAGGCTGTGACACGAGCGTCCAGAGACGCGAACGCCGCCACGGCCAGCGACACGCCCGTGGCCCCGCCCGTGCTTCCCTCGGCTGAATTTCCTGCAGCCCGACACGGCCGTGCGCCTTGGCACGGCCAGCTCGTGTTCTTCCCGGCCAACAATGCCGAGCTCGCCACGGCCAGCGACACGCCTGTGGCCCCGCCCGTACTTCTCTCAGCTGAATTTCCTGTAGCCCGACACGGCCGTGCGCCTTGGCACGGCCAGCCCGTGTTCTTGTCGGCCAACAACGCCGAGCTCGCCACGGCCAGCGGCATGCCCGTGGCCCTGCCCGTGCTTCCCTCGGCCAGCCAACCTGTAGCTGAACACGGCCGTGCGCCCCAGCACGGCCAGCCCGTGTTCCCCTCGGCCACCCGCAACGAATTCGCCACGGCTGCCAACACACCCGTGTTCCAAGCCGTGTCCGCCCCGGCCAGCCGACCTGTAGCTGAACACGGCTGTGCGCACCAACACGGCCAGGCCGTGTTCAACCCTGAAGATGTCGTGGAGCCTCGACGACCGCACTTTGATGTCAGTCACCCTCCCTACCATGTTGCTTCATCCCAGGATGACCCCAGGGAGCTCCACAAGGTGACAATCCGACAATCCCAACATCAAGGCAAACCACCGAATCACTTCACAGGCTTCGTCGATACTCCTTCCTCTCACGCCACGACAGTCCAACCCAAGGGCACCCCCAGCCAACCCCTTGGGGCCCCCAACCCAAGTGGGCCGCTCAACCTCAACAACAACACGGCCCAAGAGCGGGCCGCGACAGTAGTTACGCAGCCCACAACATTGAAATTTTGCTGCCTCATCGCCATGTGTTCGGAGCGCGTCTAGACCATGATCGTACAAAGACACAGAATCACGCCGCCTGCCCCCGAAGAATATTAGTTAGAAGTTTGTTACCTTTCATCTTTAGCCGCAGCTTGACCACTTTAGTGGCCTGCGGGAGTAGGTAGTTTGTTAAAGTTGAGTGTCTTGTGTGTATTTTGTCCTGTTCCCACCCCTCTATTCTATAAAAGAGGAGGTTGGGCTAATGTATTCCTCAGTTCTCTTGGAGTGGAGAGACCTCCTGGTGAGTTAGGGTCACCAGCATTTTGTAGAAGTCGAGCCGGAGCCTCGCCTTCGTAGTCATCTGGGTCGAGGAACGCCTCGATTCCAAGTTGTTTCCTGCTTTCCGAGTAAAGTAAATCCCACCTTCCCGGTGGGTCAGGTTCGCCTGTTTGTTACTTGTTGCCTCTTGCTTTCATTCGCTGCGAGTTTCCTTTCCCCTTATCCCCGCGAGTATCCGTTCGTCGGAGGCGTGGTTGGAATTCTCGTCTTTTGGTTTGATTTCAGATTCATAGGCGCGCGAGCCGTCCGTTGCAACCGCAGTCCCCGGCGCACGCTGAGCTTATTGCACTAAGTGAGTTGCAAAAAAAAAAAATGCTAAGAGGTTAGTGTGCTATTCAATAGTTGAGAGCCGTTCGTTTTCGTTTGCATTAGTGTTGCCCCGATTGACTTCTTCGACGCTTTCGTCGTGCTTCTATCGGTTTCCCTGCACTTTCCGACGTGTTTTTCCTTCCCTCGTCTAACGACCCTCTCACGTTTTTACCGAGCATTGTGTAATTCCCCTAGAATACGGTGCTAAGGACATCCCTCCCATTAGTCGCTGCATCAATTCTAGTATTAGAGGGCATTGCGCGATCGATTCTTATCGTTCGCACGATCCCCTTGCATAGCATATTTCTGCATTCTTTCCGCATCTCTTTTCCGCATTCCGCATTAGTCGCGTTTCCCCTTGTTTGTGCATGGTGACTACTAGATCCCAAATCATGTCGTCACAATACCCCGACACCATTCCCGAAACCCAAGAATCAGTCCAGCCTTCGGAAGGGGCTAACTCCCGTCTAGACTCTATAACCGCGCTTGAGGCGCGAGTTGAGGCTAAGCTTGCTATGCTGTCCGCGCGCATGGACACCCAGGACGCGCGTGCGGATGCACAACAAGCCCGCACCGATGCCAAGTTTGACCAGCTTCTCGCTGGTATGGCTGGAATCCACAACCTTCTTAGTCGCCCCGGAGCCGCGGAGCGTGAGCTCCCAACCTCGGTGAATCCCCCGTTGTCCGCACACCCCGCCCCTACTAGAGAATTGCCTCCATTGGCTGCACCAACACAGCCGCGTGCCCAAATGGATGACTGGAACCACCCTCGTTCCTACGAGGCTCCAAGGAACCCGATCTGTGAGGATGAACCCCTAGATGAAGATGATGTTTGGGCCGCCTAGGGCCCTCAGCCTAACGGTCGTTTCGGCCATGCTTGGGCTGTACCGCGCACTCCGGCCCAAACCCGCGTTGAACGTCCCCGAGGGGACAACGACATCTTGCGTTATGTTAGGCACACCCCTGCGCCTTTCAAAGGTGGCCTAGACCCCACCAAATTCCTGGATTGGGTGGCCTCCATTGACGCCCATTTTGACCTCACTAGACTCCCACAACATGACCATGTATGGTATGTGTGCACCCTACTTGAAGGCCCTGCACGTTTACATTGGGAAAACGTGGAGCGTCAAAACGCGCAGCAGGCCCTTCCCCCGATCACTGAGTGGGCGGAGATGCGCTATCGCCTTCGTGAGCGCTACGTGCCCATGTCGTACAGACAACGTCTCCTTGATCAGTACAGTAGCCTACACCAAGGCTCGAGTACCGTAGAGGAGTACCGTCTCACATTTGAGATGCTCCAACTGCGATGTAACCTCCAGGAGGACCCCGAGTTGTGCTTGTCCAAATTTCGGAATGGGCTGCGTTCCGATATCCGTAGAGCCTTACCATCTTATGGGTCAGAAACCTTTGATCAAACTTTCCAACGTGCTTGGGACATCGAGCAAGATCTTCACACCGCTGCAAGGCGTAATGACCGTCATGACCTTGGTGTCAGGGATCGGAGGAGTTTGTGTGTAATTCCACTGTTACCCGACCCTGACACTATCTTTTTGTGTAAAACATGGGATGTGTAGATCCATGTAAAAACAGGGTTTGGCACATGGGTGTCATGTGTTTTAGTCTTTGGGGTTGTTATGCACTCGGGGGACTGTCCCGGGGCATGTACATGTGAGTGGGGGACTGTGTTTTCACAAGTACTCCAGGATGGGGGGCTCAAATGTGTAAAATTAGCCTACCCATCCCTTGTGAAGCCTTCTACTCACACCCCTTAGATTGTGTACTTGGGTTAGTATTGAAAGGGGTGGTAGTGCCTTGGTTAAATGCAGTCTTGTGATCCCATGTGTGAGACCCTGGGTACTTTGGGGTACTACCCCGCCTTTCCCATGGACTCATGGAGGTTATGAGTAGGGATGAAGGGGGTAAAGTTAATGGAGAATACATTTGCAAAAATATAGGGTCCAATGGACCTTGGTGTAATATTTGAGCTTGTATAGAGGTGTACAAGCATGTGTAAAAAAATATGTCATGGGTGAGATTTGAACCCAAGACCTATGAGAGAGCAAAGCCTTAAGTTGCATGAGAGGACCAACCCAAGCTTGGGTCATTAACTGAAAGAAGAGGAGGCGCCTTCCACTTAAGGTCTTCATAATGCAAAGGGGCAAAATTGACAAAAGAGCAATCTAATTTGGGGATCTCGATTGAATGAGATTCATTCGGCCATTTTGGAAGAACCGAAGCTTGAGGGCGACATTTTGGGTGGAAGGAGCTCGGCTTGGAGGTCTTGACGAGTTCTTCCATCATCCCCTTGTTGGCGAGTCTTCTTGGAGGGAGGAGACTTCATTCCCCTAGCTTGGAGGCGGATCTTCTTGGCGTCATCATCATCCTAGAGGGCGACAACCTGCTGTTCTCTCTTGGATTGGCGAGTTCTTCCTTGAGGAGAGGAAGAACACCTTGAAGAGGGTGGCTGCACCTTTGGCGGATCCTTGGAGGCAAAGGGTCTTCACCGGCGGCTTTGTCTTCTTCATTATCATCACCGGCAGCACTTGGGGGGAGGTGGCACCTTGCTGTCCCCTTGGTGTTTGGCGTGTTCTTGGGCTTGGAGGCGAGTCCAAGAAGAAGGATCTTCGACAACTACCTAGGGAGGCGACCCTAGGGTTGGAGCTCTTCATCACCTTGGTGGAGAGCATCTTGGAGGAGCTTGGCTTCACTTGGAGGGGCTGATCTTCATCATCATCACTCAACATTAGCGTGGAGTGGTATAATTCTACTTTACTTGTGTTTGCTTTGTAAGAACATTGTAGAACATTGTGTTATCATTATAGTAGAGTAGAGTGAGGTTTTTTATCCCTTAGCCCACATTGGGTTGAAGGGGTTTTCCTCACATTGAGATATACCTGTGTATTGTGCTTGGCCAGCCGGCGCTCGTGTGTGATTAGGGGTGGTCGCACCTAACTGATAGGGCGTTCCCTCCTTGCTGTGTAGTAGTGGATACTTGTATTAGGGTTTGGGCATATGTCTAGTGCCCTTATTCTATAAACTGCCAGCGACTGTGTGATTGTCATTTACAGGGCGCTTAGGTTTAAGGACGGTCCTTGAGGGGCATATTGGGTTGAGGAGCAACGTGTGCTACCCACCCGCCACTCATTGACGTAGGTTTAGGGCTAGGAGAAGGCTAGGACTCAGTTCCATCAGCACAGCCTTGGAGCTCAGTTCTATCAGAGCTCAGCCCAGAGAGCGCAGAGGGCTCAGAGAGGTGCAGATTGTGCTTGGGAGACGATCTTGGCTATTTTCGCATAGAGGGTTGTGTTGGGGTATGCCCTTAAGGCTAATGTTTGAGGCCTTGGGATTGTATAAGTGTCATGTAATAAACTCTTAAGTTTATAAAGGCATGGTTATTATTCAGGTTGCTACCTTGTCTGCTGTAATAAGTGTACTTCTGAATAATGTCTCAAAGCTGTTCAGCTAGGCTGACAGGCTATATGTCCTTAGTCGAGATGTCTTGGTGAACATGAGACAACCTTGATATGATTGAGACTAATATGTGTTCTAATCTTATAGGATGCTTCGAGCATGGAATAAGATGTAGACTCATGGGTACATTGGATGTACTGGACAGACCCTACTAGGATATTCAATTGCTTGTCACAATGTGAATGATCCTTGTAAGCACCAAGTGGCACATGTCCTCTGACTTGAGATCACTTGTGTTTCTAAATGATGATTGTCATTGTCTTGAGGTAGTTCAATATCATTTGAAACATAATGATTATAGACTATCTTGGATGGTGAGCTTGAATCAGGTTAGGGCACTAGTGATAGACATAGGATTGCCGTCTCCTTGTTCAAGGAGTGTGATGTTCTAAAGGGCCCCCCTGTATGAGATGATTGAGATAGTGTATGGCCATACCCAGATGACTATGTTCATCTGATCTAATCATGCTCATCGTATTGGAGTTACAGGCTTGACATGCTCGTCCAATAAGAACATCCAGTGGCAAAGGAAACATGTATGCCTTGTGAATAGATTCACACTTGTGCTAAGGTTTGGGAGTAGTCTTGGAAGACTCTTTCCTTTATATCGGGAGACAGTGATGTGTTGCTAGATACCCCTCACTGATCGTGATAACGTTAGTTATCGTTACCGACATTTAGAGGAAACCCTCAGGGTCGCACAATTTGATGATATGGCTTACTTGAGTCAGATCGTGTGGACTGGATTCTTTGGGTTCAGTTTAAAAGGATTTAATCTCTGATTGTAAGTGAGATCTGGTCTGATCATGTTTGATTGATTATGGCTTGAGGTCGGTAAGCTTCGATCGAGAGAGATGATGCTAGATCGGAGAGATCAAGGGCATCAGGAGATGAATGGTTAGATCATGAGCCTTGGGGTTCAATTTGGTCTAGACCAAGTGGCTTGAGCTATTTTGGTTTGGTTTAATGAACCAAAATTCGATTTGACGTTTTGGCTTGAACCGGTTCACAAAGGTGAACGCATGGTTCAATGCCAATATGCGTTTGTGGGTTGGCTTGAGCGCATGGCTTGATTGTCTTCCATTTATGGAAAGTCATCAAGGCCAATTTTCTCTTAAACGCCAAAACGCATATGCGTTGAGCTCTTGACTTCAACGCCTTGATCTTTGGTTGGGGTGGTTGACGAAGAGAGAAGCCTTGTTGCAAGAGGAGCTCTCGGCCAAGAAAGTGAATCATCTCATCATCCTCTTCGATTCGACAAAAGAAAGCTTGGGTGTCTTGCTAGCACAAGGGACGTCAAGAAGTAAGCATCTTCATCTTGTGTGTGAACTTGTGGAGGAGATCTAAGTTGTTCTCTTCATCCAAGCCGACTTCCAAGCCTATGGCGTTGGTATGAATCTCCCCTTGTTCTTATAAATCTATGGTAGTTGAACATATGGCATGCAAATGATCTTCAAACCCTTGCTTCCGCTTGCATAAGTTTCATTTGCGCCATGCTTAGGGTTTTTGCCCCCCTCTCGAAAGGGGTTCCTGCAGGTTGGCTGGCAATCCACACGGAGGGTGTGCAGATTGCGCCATCACGTTCGAAATTTTTGAGGCAAAAATTTAGCACAAAATCTGGGGCGTGACACCATGCAAGTATAAAATTGCAAGGTTCCACACACCTGCTGTCACGCCCCAATTTTTCGCTATGTAAATTGAGGTGTGATGGCACGACTTACACACTGTGTAACCCGAGTGGTGCAAGATTACACAATGAGTAAACCGTCAGCCGACACTCAATACATGCGCTATGCGGAAGTCTAGGATCTCTGCGCCCCCGACTCAAAATACCCGATCCCCAGATGGGATGCTTGTGCCCTGATCGGCTGCCTCTGTGCTCACTGTCGATCACTGTGCTCCCGGGCTGATCTCTGATGGTCTGGGCCTAATCTTCTCCTAGCCCTAGACTCTACGTCAATGAGCGGCGGGTGGGCAGCACACGTTGCTCCTCAACCCAATATGCACACTCACGACCGTCCTTAATACCTAGAGCGCCCTGTGTAAATGTCACACACACGAATAACAGGTAGTGCAATAGTCGGGCACTAGACATATGCCCCGATCCTAAGCAGATAGCTACCACTACACAGCAAGGAGGGAACGCCCTATCAGTTAGGTGCGCCCGCCCCTAATAACACACGAGGCCTCAGCTGGCCAGGCAGAGTACACAATGATATATAAAAGTGAGGAAAACCCCTTCACTACCCAATTTGGGCTAAGGGATCAAAAACCTCACACTAACTCTACT
Source organism: Costus lasius (assembly GCA_027563935.2). Classification (NCBI taxonomy): domain Eukaryota; kingdom Viridiplantae; phylum Streptophyta; class Magnoliopsida; order Zingiberales; family Costaceae; genus Costus; species Costus lasius. Next base: position 16,538,085 of record CM050454.1, on the reverse strand, counting down.
ACACAGCAAGTCTTATATAATGATTACAAGCTCCTATCTAGAAAGCAAGTAAATTATACCTCCAAGGATCGCACGACCCTTGGGAGCTGTTTGTACAAGCTAGCCCTTGTTGCTTCTCACCGGAAAACACCCTTTGGCCGCCGGAAATCTCTTCCACAAGCTGCCCAAGTTGCTGCCCCTTTGAAGCTCCAACAAGCCGGATGAAGGGGAACTCAATACCCTTGCTGCCGTGAGTAGGGGGAACCCTTTCCCCCTTGTAGCCGAGTAAGGAAGACACCTCTTCCTTGCTGCCGAGAGTGGGGAGTCCCCTCCCACTTGCTGCCGTCCTTCCAAGACTCAACACCCCTCAAGGTGCCGCACCCCTTGAGCTCAAGGAGCTCTCCTCTCGCCGGAGAAGAGAGTGGAAGTGGCCGGATGAAGCTGCCGCCGGTTGCTCCACAAGCTGACCGAAAGAGCTCTTTTCCTCCTCTCGGTTTTCTCCTCCAAGCTCAGGACCACAGCTGGTCGCCGCCCCTTTGAATCCTCTCAAAGGCCCCTCAAAGCTCGCCGGAGAAGAGGGTGGAAGAGCTGCCGGAGATGGGAAGTGGTCGCCCTTGAATCGCCCAAGGATAGCAGCCGCAACCTTCACCAAAACTCTCGGATTGCATGAGTTAGGGTTGCCCCTTTCGCTTAGGGCAGCCCTTCACTTGCTCCAAGCTTCATCAGCCCTCCATTGCTGCTCTGAGATCTGTGAAGCTATGAAGACTTCAAGTAGGATGCGCCAAGCTTCATATCAGCGAATGACCCAAGCTCGGGTTGGCCATCCTATGCAACATAAGCTTTAGCACTCCTCTAGGTCATGGTTTCGAAACTCACCCATGCCCCATTTTTTTGCAAGTGCTTGTACACTCTTGTACAAGGCTAACTTTTGCTAAGTGTTCCATGCTCATCCATGGTACCTGCAAAACATCTTAACACATTTATTAGTAGTTTTGCCCCCTTCTACATCAGGCCTCACCCCAAGATGAGGGTCTCTCCCTGCTCATAACCTCTATGAGTATGCAGAGAGGTCTGGGTGTGTACCCCGCACACCCAGGTCGTCACACTCTCCCCCAGCTGACCTAGACCTCGCCCCCGAGGGCTTCCTCATAATTCTTGAACAACCAATGAAATTGTTCAAGGTCAGCCATTCTCTCCCAAGTAGCATCCTCTTCAGCTTCGCCCTGCCACTGCACTAAAATCTCAGCCTTCTGTCCTTTTCCTTTCCAACCATATACTCGGTGATTCAGAATCTTGATAGGCTGCTTTGCAAACTCTACAGTGCCACGGGCTGGCTTTCTTCTCACTTGTTGACGCTCCAGATGAACATCGTCTGCATGAAATTTCTTGAGGAAACTAACATGGAATGTGGGATGTAGCTTGTAGTGCTTTGGCAAATTCAGCTTATAGGCTACTGCACCCACTCTCTTGATAACCGTGAATGGTCCTTCATATCTGGGTACAAGCCCTCTATGATAAGTGCCTGCCACTATCTTCTTCCACATCTGAGGGGTGAGTTTGAGGAGCACCAAATCTCCTACCTCAAACTCTACATGACGCCTGTGCCGGTTCGCATATTTTACCATTCGGTTGGAAGCTTTCCTCAAGCTGTCCCGAGCCTCTTCCCAGAGCTCTATGCGATCCTGGACATACTGATTAGCAGCCTTATTCCGACTGCTTGCACCACTAGCAAGATGATCAACCGGGGTAGATGGTTGATATCCTAAGACCATCTCAAATGGACTTTTCCCAGTAGCTGAGGACACTTGTATATTGTAAGCAAATTGAGCCGTATCAAGCAAGAATGACCAATTTCTCTGAGTAGCAGATATAAAGTGCCTCAGATATTTTTCTACTAATGCATTGATGCGCTCGGTCTGCCCATCAGTTTGGGGGTGGAAGCGGTGGACATTTTCAAGTATGTTCCCAGCTTCTTAAACAAGGACCCCCAGAATCTGCCTGTGAATCTGGTGTCTCTATCATTAATGATATCTCGTGGTAAGCCAAAGTGCTTCACCACGTGCTGAAAGAACAAATTGGCGGTCACCTCAGCTGAGCACTCCTCAGGAGCCGCCACAAATATAGCATATTTTGAGAATCTATCCACAATCACCAAAACAGAACCAAGTCCATCAAAGACTGAAAAATGTGTAATAAAGTCCATAGACACTGACACAAATGGTCTAGCTGGTGTGGGCAAAGGCTGGAGAAGACTTGCCTCCAATCTTCTCTCAATCTTATCCTGCTGACAAATCAGACAGGTTTTCACAAAATGCTCTACATCTGACTTCATTCCTGGCCAGAACCAACCTCTTTTAAGCAGTGCATACATTCTCTGACCACCTGGATGTCCTGCCCAAACAGTATCATGGAATTCTCTCATTAGACCAAAACGAATGTCCCCCGAAGCAGGAACATAGGTCCGGCCACCCTGAGCCATGATAAGGCCATCCTCATCTACATAGAATCTGTGCACTACACCATCTCTGATCTGTGCAACAAGTTTCTGGTAGGCTTTATCTGTACTGGCGGTCTGCTTAATATACTAAAAAATCTTGCCCTCTGCTCTAGATAGTGCGCATAACATAGCAACAGTGCTTATCCTACTGAGGGCATCTGGAACCTGATGACATTTACCCAGTTTATGCTCCCAACTGAAGTCAAACTCTGCTAGAAGCTCTTGCCAACGGGCCTGCCTGGCTGACAATTTCTTCTGAGTCTGGAAGAAAGTGTTAGCAATGTTATCAGTTTTCACTATGAAGTGACTCCCCAGAAGGTAAATACGCCACAATCTGAGACAATGGACCACAGCTAGCATCTCTTTTTCATGTGCTGAATAGTTTAGCTCAGCTGCTTTCAGTTTTCTGCTCTCATAGGCCACTGGTCTGCCATCCTGAACAAGTACTCCACCTAGAGCACGGTCTGAAGCATCAGTATGAACCTCAAACCCTTGTGAGAAATCTGGTAATTTTAGCACTGGCTCTGAAGTTACCAGCTTCTTCAGAGTCTCAAAAGCTTCTTGGTGTGTCTCCTCCCAACACCAAGTTTTGTCCTTTCTGAGCAAGTCCGTCAAAGGTGCCACTACCTTTGAGTATCCCATGATGAATCTTCTGTAAAAGTTTGCCAGACCCAAGAAAGATCGCAGTTGAGTCACATTAGAAGGACTAGGCCAATCCCAAATGGCCATGATCTTCTCATTATCCATTCTCACACTGCCTTGAGATACCACATGTCCTAGGAATTGGATCTCAGTCTGGGCAAACTCACATTTCTTAGCCTTCAGATACAACTGGTTATCTCGGAGAACTTGCAGTACTTGCCTCAAATGCTTCTCGTGCTCCTTCAGATCTGAGGAATACACTACTATTTCATCCAAATAAACCACCATGAACTTATCCGAAAATGGGTTTAGGATATTGTTCATGAGGTTACAGAAAGTAGCAGGAGCATTGGTTAGCCCAAAAGGCATAACCATAAACTCAAACGAGCCATACCGCGTGACACAAGTTGTCTTTGGCTCATCCCCCTCGGCAATACGCACCTGCCAATATCCTGATCTTAAGTCAAGCTTGCTAAAGATCTTAGCATTTTCCAATCTATCCAACAAGTCTTGAATCAGTGGGATGGGATACGCATTGCGCACTGTGACTTTGTTCAGTGCTCTATAGTCCACGCACATGCGCAAGCTCCCATCTTTCTTCTTTTGAAATAGGATAGGCGCTCCATATGGTGCCTTTGAGGGTTGGATATACCCTGACTCTAAGAGCTCGTTCAGCTGTTTCCTGAGCTCTGCCAGTTCTAATGGTGGCATGCGGTATGGAGGCTGTGCTGGGGGTACTGCTCCAGGGACTAACTCAATCTGGTGATCTATGTCTCTCCTGGGAGGCAGTGCCTTTGGCATCTCTGGTGGGATCACATCTGCATACTCTTTCAATAAAACTCCAACAGAAGGTGGTACTGATGTCATTAAGTCCTCTAATGAAGCTACAGCAGCCCCCACAATGACTTCTTTTCCTTTTCTGCTACAAGAACTGGAGGAAGTGGCCAGTTCCCTCACATCCCTCATAAACTGTCCAGGAGCTGAATCCAATTGTGGAGTGTCTTCCACTATTCTGATATGAGCTAGATAAGTGGAAGCACCATGCCTCACTCCATTGGCTAGGGCAGAAGGAGTAAGCTCCTTCTCCTTCGCTTTCTTCTTCTCCTCTTTCATTCCAGCAAAGCAAGGAATGAAACAAGGATTCTTCTCATCTAATACCAGCAAACTATTGAGATGTGGCATTGGGGTGGCTTTTGCTCTTCTCAACAAGTCCATACCCACAATGACGTCGAACACATCTAACTGAGTAACTAACACTGTGCACTTCCCACTCCAAGGTCCCATCTTAACTGGAACATCATAAGATATGCCCATAGCTTTTCTAGCCTCAGCATTCACTGTCTTAACATGGGTGTTACTGGTGGTAGTTTTCAGCTTCAGTTGCTCTCGCAACCTATCTGAAACAAATAGGTGAGTGGCACCAGTATCTACCATGGCTGCAATCTCTACTCCGTTCAGGCTAATATTTGTGTACATCAGTGGGGAAGATCTCACTGATATATTGGCAATGACCAATGGGTTGACAGATGCAAAACCCTGTGGATCTTCTTTTCCTGCATCCTTCTTCTCTGTTAGGACTGCAGCTATTGCTCTCTTAGTAGGACAATCCCTCATCACGCGAGGGCCATTGCACACGAAGCAAGCCAGCTTCCTCTTAGGACTAGACTCATTTCTCTTCTTCTACACTGGAGGCTTCTGATGAGTCTGAGGAACTGGAGCTTTTCCCTTTTGCTTTTGCTTAGGGATGTACTTCTTCTTACCCTTGTCTGGCACACGGGTATGGGAAGATGTAGAAGAAGTCACTCCCCCAGCATGAGGTCTGGTACCTCTCATGTCTAGTAAGGCATCTGCAGCTACCACAGCATCTCTGTAAGTGGTTACCCCTTGTCTTCTGAGCTCTAATAGTGCCCAGTCTTGAAGACCTCCTAGGAATGAAATAAACTTCTCTTCTTCACTCATATTGGGGATTTCCAGAAGCAATGTGGCAAATTGCTTAACATATTCTCTTACAGTGCCTGTCTGCCTCAAACTTCTGAACTGCATGCGAGCAGTGAATAAGGTGTTCGCAGGCCTAAATTGAGCTCTCATCTCCAATTTTAAATCCTGCCATGACACAACCTCAGGATGCTCTCCCTCGGTCCTCGGGGCTACAGAAGTGCGCCACCATACTTTGGCGTCTCCAGTGAGGAATGACGCACAAACCTCTATTTTATCTTCTTCTGGCACCCGAGCTGCTTTGAAATAGTGCTCCATGTCAAACAGAAAGTTTTCAAGTTCTTTTGCTACCCTGGCTCCTCCAAAGGTAGATGGGTCAGGTATGTTACGCTTCACTACCGGGTGTGAAGGCATAACCCCAGCTGTGGGTGTAGGTGGGTTTGAAGCTACCTGGGCTAAGGCTAGCTTCAACATGGCTATCTCGGCTGTGAGAGTCTCCACAGTAGACTCTAGCCTTATGACTCTAGCATCATTCGTCTGCTCATAATGCCTATTGAGTTCCCTAAGCGTCTGCATACGCTCAGCCAGTGGATCTCCCTGCAATTCCCCTTCTTCTAACCCAACAGCTAGCTCTAATCTGGTGAACCTCTCATCCAGATCTAGCAACTCTGGTAAATCTGACTCTGCCATCTGGTGCTGTGATGGGTGAACTGTGCTGACGGTTGAATGGACCCGAAACTGAGCGATGAGTAGTGTAACTGAGGATTTACGCCCCGGCGCTAAGCACCGACGTACGCAACTCCCAAACAGCACAACAACTCACGTCTATATCTCGGTGTCACAAACAACCACTGCTTGTCAGGTTGAGTTGTTGCAGTTGTTCCGGGTGCGCGCGTGGGCTCTGATACCACTCTGTCACGCCCCAATTTTTCGCTATGTAAATTGAGGTGTGATGGCACGACTTACACACTGTGTAACCCGAGTGGTGCAAGATTACACAATGAGTAAACCGTCAGACGACACTCAATACATGCGCTATGCGGAAGTCTAGGATCTCTGCGCCCCCGACTCAAAATACCCGATCCCCAGATGGGATGCTCGTGCCCTGATCGGCTGCCTCTGTGCTCACTGTGGATCACTGTGCTCCCGGGCTGATCTCTGATGGTCTGGGCCTAATCTTCTCCTAGCCCTAGACTCTACGTCAATGAGCGGCGGGTGGGCAGCACACGTTGCTCCTCAACCCAATATGCACACTCACGACCGTCCTTAATACCTAGAGCGCCCTGTGTAAATGTCACACACACGAATCACAGGCAGTGCAATAGTCGGGCACTAGACATATGCCCCGATCCTAAGCAGATAGCTACCACTACACAGCAAGGAGGGAACGCCCTATCAGTTAGGTGCGCCCGCCCCTAATCACACACGAGGCCTCAGCTGGTCAGGCAGAGTACACAATGATATATAAAAGTGAGGAAAACCCCTTCACTACCCAATTTGGGCTAAGGGATCAAAAACCTCACACTAACTCTACTACACAGCAAGTCTTATACAATGATTACAAGCTCCTATCTAGAAAGCAAGTAAATTATACCTCCAAGGATCGCACGACCCTTGGGAGATGTTTGTACAAGCTAGCCCTTGTTGCTTCTCACCGGAAAACACCCTTTGGCCGCCGGAAATCTCTTCCACAAGCTGCCCAAGTTGCTGCCCCTTTGAAGCTCCAACAAGCCGGATGAAGGGGAACTCAATCCCCTTGCTGCCGTGAGTAGGGGGAACCCTTTCCCCCTTGTAGCCGAGTAAGGAAGACACCTCTTCCTTGCTGCCGAGAGTGGGGAGTCCCCTCCCACTTGCTGCCGTCCTTCCAAGACTCAACACCCCTCAAGGTGCCGCACCCCTTGAGCTCAAGGAGCTATCCTCTCGCCGGAGAAGAGAGTGGAAGTGGCCGGATGAAGCTGCCGCTGGTTGCTCCACAAGCTGGCCGAAAGAGCTCTTTTCCTCCTCTCGGTTTTCTCCTCCAAGCTCAGGACCATAGCTGGTCGCTGCCCCTTTGAATCCTCTCAAAGGCCCCTCAAAGCTCGCCGGAGAAGAGGGTGGAAGAGCTGCCGGAGATGGGAAGTGGTCGCCCTTGAATCGCCCAAGGATAGCAGCCGCAACCTTCACCAAAACTCTCAGATTGCATGAGTTAGGGTTGCCCCTTTCGCCTAGGGCAGCCCTTCACTTGCTCCAAGCTTCATCAGCCCTCCATTGCTGCTCTGAGATCTGTGAAGCTATGAAGACTTCAAGTAGGATGCGCCAAGCTTTATATCAGCGAATGACCCAAGCTCGGGTTGGCCATCCCATGCAACATAAGCTTTAGCACTCCTCTAGGTCATGGGTTCGAGACTCAACCATGCCCCATTTTTTTTGCAAGTGCTTGTACACTCTTGTACAAGGCTAACTTTTGCTAAGTGTTCCATGCTCATCCATGGTACCTGCAAAACATCTTAACACATTTATTAGTGGTTTTGCCCCCTTCTACATCAGGCCTCACCCCAAGATGAGGGTCTCTCCCTGCTCATAACCTCTATGAGTATGCAGAGGGGTCTGGGTGTGTACCCCGCACACCCAGGTCGTCACACCTGCCCTCTCCACCAAGTAATAGGTCTAGGGTATACTTAATGTCCACTTAGTGTCTGTTTTATGTTTTGTGTCTTGTACTGTTGCCTCTATCAATAATATAATGGCGGGGTGTTCGGTTGAGTCATTTCACTGAGCATTTTACTCGCCGTCTTGTGGAAACTACTTGTGTCCCTTGTGCCTTTGATTACTTGCGTTGCCTTCGGATTGTTGCCTCGGATTGGTTGAGCACTACTACTTAGCTGGGAGAGTAGTGTACCGCACGGACATCAAGCACTAAGGGAAGTGCGTCCGTGACAAGTGGTATCAGAGCCGGTTTTGGATCAAATGTTATGGCAGCTTATGGTAAAGGCGATGCGGACTCAAGCATGCTACCTCGTCACACCTCAGGAGAAGGGGTGGAACAACATAGAGGGGATAGAGACCGCCCTGCTAGTTTGGAGGAACGGGTAGGCATCATAGAGAAAAAACTAGAGACACTACAGTGGGATGTGATACGTATGCCCGTGGTTGAAGCTAAGCAAGCGGAGCTAGCTTCCATTGTGGATCGGTTAGATGATGACACGCAAGAGGCCTTTAATCATATGAAAGCCCAAGTTGAAGACTTGATGGCAAGAGTGTCAGTGCTTACACGGGCGATTCATGCCAATGATGGGGATCCCCGACCTCAGCGTGCACCTATTAAAGTTCCTGAGCCGCGAGCCTATGAGGGTACTCGAGACGCAAAGGAACTTGAGAATTTCTTATTTGATATGGACCAATATTTCCTCGTTACGCGGCCGGATACGGAAGACCAAAAAGTGGCAACGGCAACTTGGTACCTAGTAGGGGATGCTAAGTTATGGTGGCGTACTAGGGTGCAAGGTGGTTCCACTACCATAAGGACCTGGGAGGACCTAAAACATGAATTGATGGTCCAATTTCTCCCTGAAAATTCGAGTCGTGTTACTCGCAAGAAGTTGCAAGAACTCCGTCATACTGATTCTATACGAGACTATGTGAAGCAGTTTTCGGCCTTGCTGTTGGATATTAAAAACATGTCAGAGGATGACAAGTTATTCTATTTTATGGACGGTTTAAAACCGTGGGCTCAGCAGGAACTAGATCGACAGAATCCCCGAGATTTTGCTTCAGCTCAAATAGCTGCAGAGCGTCTTATGGACTATGACTCTTTTGAAAGAAGAGAACAAAGAAAACCCTCTCAACCCGATCAATTCAGGGGAAATGAACCAAGATGGGAGGATCGTAGAAACCCAAGTAAAGGGAGACTGACTGGCAGATGTTTTCTTTGTGGGGGCAACCATTTGGTTAAAGATTGCCCTCAAAAACAAGCATTGCATGCATTAGTGGCACAGTCATCCTCAACTTATGATCGAAAGAAGAAGAAGACTCTCATGGCAGAAAAGAGTGATAGTGACTCTAACAATAGCTACCGAAGTGGCAAGAGTCCTTCAAGGAAACCTAATATGGGCACAGTGCAGTTGCTTAATGCGGTGAAAGCCCAAGCGACAAAGCAACCGACAGACTTCAAACTGGTGGAAAGGTGTAAACTTTTCCAACGACGAGGATCCAACAAATCAAATGGAAGTCCGAGGAGGGACAACGGGTCAAGTTCCAACCGGAATAGCCCAAATCAAAGTTCGTACTATCAAGAGAACAAAAACCAGGGCAAACCCCACAAGGGTGGTAACCAATACCAAAGAAGTCCTCAAAAGGGACAACCAAGCAAGCCAACAAACCAAAGTTGGGACTGCTGGATCTGTGGGGAGAAACACCTATGCAGGTATTGTCCCCATAAATAGGTGTTGAATGCCTTAGTAGCTAATAAGGCATCACAACTGGAAAAGGAGAAGGGAAAAGCTCCGATGAAACTGAGCAGCTCAAGTGACTCTGACGTTAGCCAATGCAAAGACAAGAGTCCTTGTAATATGAGAGCCGTCAGGGAGTTATAAATTCCGTACAAACTATGATGGAGAAGCCAAAACACCCTAAACGATCAGAGGACACTGATGGACTGATGTATGTTAGGGTCAAGTTGTTTGGTCGCAGGGCCGAAGCTATGATTGACACTGGAGCGAGTCACAACTTCATCTCGAAGGAGGAAGCTACTAGACTCCACCTTAAGTATGAAGAATGCGAGGACGAAGTGAAGTGCCTAAACTCAAAGTCAAAGAAGACGATCGGCTTAGCCAAAAGTGTACCCATCAGAATTGGGGGATGGTGGGGGCGAACTGACTTCATGGTGGTACCCTTGGATGATTTCAAGATCATCCTTGGGACTGAGCTTCTGAAGATAGCCCAAGCAGCACCGATGCCGTTCATGAACACGCTGTGCATAATGGCGGGAGACAAACCGTGCATGGTCCCAACGACACAGCACGAAGCCAAAGAGCTACATAGTAATGATGGAGCTTCAACCTCAAAGGCAACCTTCAAAGATGTTTTGTGTCGATGAGGGCATCGACCGTTCAAGTGGGGGAGAATGTCAGGGATCGGAGGAGTTTGTGTGTAATTCCACTGTTACCCGACCCTAACACTATCTTTTTGTGTAAAACATGGGATGTGTAGATCCATGTAAAAATAGGGTTTGGCACATGGGTGTCATGTGTTTTAGTCTTTGGGGTTGTGATGCACTCGGGGGACTGTCCCGGGGCATGTACATGTGAGTGGGGGACTGTGTTTTCACAAGTACTCCAGGATGGGGGGCTCAAATGTGTAAAATTAGCCTACCCATCCCTTGTGAAGCCTTCTACTCACACCCCTTAGATTGTGTACTTGGGTTAGTATTGAGAGGGGTGGTAGTGCCTTGGTTAAATGCAGTCTTGAGATCCCATGCAAGTATAAAATTGCAAAGTTCCACACACCTGCCCTCTCCACCAAGTAATAGGTCTAGGGTATACTTAATGTCCACTTAGTGTCTGTTTTATGTTTTGTGTCTTGTACTGTTGCCTCTATCAATAATATAACGGCGGGGTGTTCGGTTGAGTCATTTCACTGAGCATTTTACTCGCCGTCTTGTGGAAACTACTTGTGTCCCTTGTGCCTTCGATTACTTGCGTTGCCTTCGGATTGTTGCCTCGGATTGGTTGAGCACTACTACTTAGCTGGGAGAGTAGTGTACCGCACGGACATCAAGCATTAAGGGAAGTGCGTCCGTGACATTGGGTCCTATAGACGCCCCCACCAGGGCAACCTCCCTCACCCACGCTTTGAGCGTACTGAACCTCGTCCCGACCCACGACCCGCACCCCCGGCCCATCAGCCCCTTCATCGCCCCCATACTGACGCTTCCCCCTCTCGACCCACGTTGGAAGAGAAAGGCAAGGCCCCTGCGATTGGCTCCTCTAGCCGGATCATATGTTACAATTGTCTCCAACCGGGCCACATGTCGCGAGAGTGCCCTAAGAAACCCCCACTGGCTGACAAGGGCCCAGCCCGCGTCGCTACCATGACCCCCGCGGAACTCGACATTGAACCCGAGTGCTACATAAGTGGGGAGGAGTCGGGTCCTTCCGCACTTGTGGTGCACTGCAACCTAGTCCCGCCGGCGCCTACCGAGGATTGGAGGCGCTCGGGCATTTTCACGACTTACATCAAGTGCAATTGGCACTCATGTAAGATCGTCATCGATGGCAGAAGTAGCTTGAACGTAGTCTCTCGGACTGCGGTCACGTGCTTTGGCCTTCCCCTTGAGCCCCACCCGCGACCCTACTCCATCGCTTGGGTCGACACCACAAGCCTCCCCGTCACGTATCAATGTCACATTCCCATTGCCTTTGGGAACTATCGTGAGAAAGTGTTATGCGACGTTGCGACTATGGACGTCGCTCACGTCCTCCTTGGCCATCCATGGCTTTACGATAGGGACGTGTTCCATTATGGCTGGTCGAACACATATACGTTCGACCACAATGAGCAGAAGATTCGCCTCATCCCGGCTCCGCCCAAGGAGCTGCACGCGTCCACTTCCAAGGGTGTGATTACCCCATTGGCCCCTATCACTCCGCGTCCCCCTATGGTTTCCCTCATGCGTACACCCGTGTTGGTGCATGAGGCCCATGGGAACAAGACTGTCTACGCGCTCATGGTGCGCGAAGTGCAGGATTCTGTCCCATGCCTTGAGCCGACACCTCCCGTTGAGGTGGCCACCCTCCTAGCCGACTTTAGGGATATCAGCCCCGAGGATTTGCCCCATGGCCTTCCCTCGGAGAGGGAAATTCAACACGCCATTGACCTCATACCAGGAGCACCCCTCCCAAACTTGCCCCACCATCGCCTTAACACCTCGGAACACGCTGAGTTACAACATCTGTGAGAGCCTCAGCCCTTGCGCCGTCCCCGCGCTCCTCACACCCAAGAAGGACGGGTCGTGGCGCATGTGTGTGGACAGCCACGCCATTAACCGAATCACTGTTAAGTATAGGTTTCCCATCCCTTGACTTGACGACATGTTGGACCAGATTTTCGGCGCGTCGTGGTTCTCGAAACTTGACCTCCGAAGCGGCTACCACCAAGTCTGCATTCGTGAGGGCGATGAGTGGAAGACCGCCTTCAAGACCAAGGATGGTCTCTACGAGTGGCTCGTCAAGCCATTCGGCATGTCCAATGCCCCCTCCACGTTCATGCGCTTGATGAGTCAAGTCCTCAAGCCATAAATGGGAAAGTTCCTGGTTGTTTACTTTGATGATATCTTAATTTTTAGTCAGACCCGCGCTGAACACTTGGAGCACCTTCGCTCCACGTTCGAACTCCTTCGCACGGAACGACTCTTCCTTAACACGAAGAAATGTTCCTTTCTGTCCAACAGCGTATATTTCTTAGGATACATCGTGTCCGATCAAGGACTGTCCGTTGACCCCACGAAAGTCGAGGCCATCGGGCATTGGCCCGAGCCTCGCACCGTGACTGAGATTCGTAGCTTCCTGGGTCTTGCTGGCTTCTATCATCGGTTCATCCGGGGGTTTAGCACCATTGCCACCCCCTTGACCCAACGCCTATCCAAGGATGACTTCGAGTGGACCCCTGCCACTCAGCGGGCTTTTGATGGGCTGAAGGATGCCTTGACCACTGCCCCTGTCCTGCGCCTCCCCGACTTTTCAAAAGTCTTTGAGGTCGCGTGCGATGCCTCTGGTTCCGGCATCGGTGGTTCCCTTAGTCAAGACGTCCATCCTGTGGCCTTCTTCAGTGAGAAACTGAACGCTGTTCGTCAGCGTTATTCAACGTACGATAAGGAATTTTACGTGATCGTTCAGTCGCTCTGGCAGTGGCGACACTATCTTCTTCATCGCGAGTTTGTCCTATACAGTGACCACCAAGCTTTATCTTTTCTCAATGCCCAGAAGAAACTAGGTGCCCGGCATGCTAAATGGGTTGAGTACTCGCAACAGTACTCTTTCGTTATTACCCATAAGGCGGGCAAAGAAAACGTTGTCGCGGATGCCCTCAGTCGCGTCCGAACCCTTTTGTGCGTCATGCGCACCCGAGTCAATACCTTTGACCATGTCAAAGAGGAGTACCCCGCGTGCTCTGACTTTGGTACCATCTATGCCGCCTTGTCTGAGTCCGCTGACTCCGACTCCCCATATCAGTTGTGCGAGGGTTATCTGTTCTTGGGGAATCGCTTGTGCATTCCTCGCTCTTCGCTTCGAGACCACCTTGTGCTCGAGCTTCATGCGGGTGGCGTCGCTGGTCATCATGGCCGCGACAAAACCCTTGAGATGGCGGAAGAACATTTTTTCTGGCCCTCCCTCCGAAAGGATGTTGCGCGCAATGTGCGCCATTGTGGCACGTGTCAATTAGCCAAGCCCCGGTCGCCAAACACGGGTCTCTACACCCCTTTGCTAGTGGCCAGCGGCCCATGGCACGACCTGAGCATGGACTTCGTCCTCGGGTTGCCTCAGACTGCCTCCCGCTTCAATTCGATCTACGTCGTTGTCGATCGGTTTTCGAAGATGGCCCACTTTATCCCTTGTTCGCACACTGCCGATGCATCTCACATTGCCACCCTCTTTGTCCGGGAGATCGTGCGCCTTCACGGTCTTCCCTCTTCCATCATGTCCGATCGTGACACGCATTTTGTGAGCCACTTCTGGCGCTCGTTTTGGGCTCTCTCGCACACCACACTGAAACTCTCCACGGCCTATCACCCCCAAACCGATGGCCAAACTGAGGTGGTTAACCACAGCTTGGGTAACCTCCTCCGCTGCCTTGTTGGCGACCACCCGAGGTCGTGGGATTCCATCCTACCAATGGCTGAATTTGCGTACAATAGTGCCTCCAATAGGACTACGGGCCTTAGTCCCTTCCAGATCGTCTTGGGCTTCCAGCCGCGCAAACCTATCGACTTGCATGACCTGCCCATGGAGTCCCATCTTTCCCCGCATGCATATGAATTTGCACAACACATCGCTAGTTTGCATGATGAGGTTCGATGGCGTATCTTTTTGGGCAACACTAGCAATGCATTGAAGGCCAACGAGCATCGTAGGCCACAACACTTTTCTGTAGGTGAGTTGGTGAGGGTGCGCGTCCACCCCGAGCGTTTATCGAGTAGAGCGCATTCTAAGCTCCGCCCACGCTACATGGGACCCTACGCGGTAGTGCGCCGGATTGGCTCCAACGCCTATGAGCTGGACTTGTCCGACGACATGAGCATCCACCCCGTCTTCAACGTGGCGGACCTCCTCCCCTTCTTCGGCCCTTTGGAGGGGCCCTCCGACACCGACGACCCGCTGCCCCCCAGTTCTCCGGAGGAGAACTCCCCAGAGTACGCAGCGGAAGCTGATGCAGGAGCAATCGGGCACACGAACCTACATGAAGCCGGCCCAAGTTCCTTGGAAGACACTTGGGGAAGCTCCCCGGGGCCCCAGGATTTTTTTTAGAAATCTGCGGTGCAAACGGAGCTTCCCAGAGCTGGACACGGCCAGGCCGTGCGTCCAGACACGGCCGTGACATGAGCGTCCAGAGACGCGAACGCCGCCACGGCCAGCGACGCGCCCGTGCTTCCCTCGGCCGAATTTCCTACAGCCCGACATGGCCGTGCGCCTTGGCACGGCCAGCCCGTGTTCTTCCCGGCCAACAATGCCGAGCTCGCCACGGCCAGCGACACGCCTGTACTTCTCTCGGCCGAATTTCCTGCAGCCCGACATGTCCGTGCGCCTTGGCACAGCCAGGCCGTGTTCTTCTCGGCCAACAACGCCGAGCTCGCCACGGCCAGCGACACGCCCGTGGCCCCGCCCGTGCTTCCCTCGGCCAGCCAACCTGTAGCTGAACACGGCCGTGCGCCCTGGCACGGCCAGCCCGTGTTCCCCCGCAACGAATTCGCCACGGCTGCCAACACACCCGTGTTCCAAGCTGTGTCCGCCCCGGCCAGCCAACCTGTAGCTGAACACGGCCGTGCGCACCAACATGGTCAGGCCGTGTTCAACCCTGAAGATGCCGTGGAGCCTCGACGACCGCACTTTGACGTCAGTCACCCTCCCTACCATGTTGCTTCATCCTAGGATGACCCCAGGGAGCTCCACAAGGTGACAATCCGACAATCCCAACATCAAGGCAAACCACCGGATCACTTCACGGGCTTCGTCGATACTCCTTTCTCTCACGCCACGACAGTCTAACCCAAGGGCACCCCCAGCCAACCCCTTGGGGGCCCCAACCCAAGTGGGCCGCTCAACCTCAGCAACAACACGGCCCAAGAGTGGGCTACGACAGTAGTTACGCAGCCCACAACATCGAAATTCTGCTGCCTCATCGCCATGTGTTCGGAGCGCGTCTAGACCATGATCGTACGAAGACGCAGAATCATGCCGCCTACCCCTGAAGAATATTAGTTAGGAGTTTGTTACCTTTCGTCTTTAGCCACAGCTTGACCACTTTAGTGGCCTGCGGGAGTAGGTAGTTTGTTAAAGTTGAGTGTCTTGTGTGTATTTTGTCCTGTTCCCACCCCTCTATTCTGTAAAAGAGGAGGTTGGGCTAGTGTATTCCTCAGTTCTCTTGGAGTGGAGAGACCTCCTGGTGAGTTAGGGTCACCAGCATTTTGTAGAAGTCGAGCCGGAGCCTCACCTTCGTAGTCATCCGGGTCGAGGAACGCCTCGATTCCAAGTTGTTTCCTGCTTTCCGAGTAAAGTAAATACCACCTTCCCGGTGGGTCAGGTTCGCCTGTTTGTTACTTGTTGCCTCTTGCTTTCATTCGCTGTGAGTTTCCTTTCCCCTTATCCCCGCGAGTATCCGTTCGTCGGAGGCGTGGTTGGAATTCTCGTCTTTTGGTTTGATTTCAGATTCATAGGCGCGCGAGCCGTCCGTTGCAACCGCAGTCCCCGGTGCATGCTGAGCTTATTGCGCTAAGTGAGTTGCAAAAAAAAAAAATGCTAAGAGGTCAGTGTGCTATTCAATAGTTGAGTGTCGTTCGTTTTCGTTTGCATTAGTGTTGCCCCGATTGACTTCTTCGTCGCTTTCGTCATGCTTCTATCGGTTTCTCTACACTTTCCGACGCATTTTTCCTTCCCTCGTCTAATGTCCCTCTCACGTTTTTACCGAGCATTGTGTAATTCCCCTAGAGTACGGTGCTAAGGACATCCCTCCCATTAGTCGCTGCATCACTAGTCCAGTTAAAAACCTGGGCGTGCCTTTGCAAGGAAATTGTTGGCCCTGGGCATAACGGTCAGGGTAGACTTGACTAGTTTTTCATATGTGGTGGCCACATGATGGAACTCTAGAGGCGGCCTTGAGAAGTTAGAGTTTTGTGTTGTTCCAGCCCTCGCTGGGCACAAAATGCTTGAACTGTCTTGAGAAGGGGAATTGCCTGGGTGCAATCGGCCGGCGTGCCTACCTTACGAAGCATGAGTCACTTTGTGCATCTCATCCCACCCTCGTGGGACGCGAAGCCTCATGTGGAATAAGGATCCCATCTCACTAGAAAATCTCATATTTCCCGATTGACTTTGTGGGTTGTCAATTTGATTAAAATAGTCGGAGCCATGATCATTTAATGCAAGTCCAGATTAAATGATTCGAAGTAGTACTATTTTGCTATCTTGGTTGTTGTAGAACAATGGCTATGAACAATAGCATATGGTCACTGCGATCTATCCTGGAAAAGGACAAGTTGGTTGGATCCAACTTGATGGACTGGTATCGGAACTTGAGGATTGTCCTTAAGCTCGAGAGGAAGCTCTATATCCTTGAGCAACCTATTCCAGAGCCACTTCCATGCTCGGCCTCAGCGGCTGAGAAGGATGCTTTTGATAAGCATCAGGCTGATACTTTAGAGGTTGCTAATTTGATGCTAACCAACATGCCGCCTGAATTTAGAGGGCAATATGAATATAAGAATGCCTCTGAGATTATTTCTAATCTAAGGCAGCTCTTTAATGAATTGGTTGAGCTCAACCCTCCTAAAGTAGTCATTCAGTGTGGTGAGCCAAAAGGTTTGACCAAGGAGCTAAAACTAAAGATGGAAAGGATCAAGAATAACATGTGCTATTCATGTGGAGGGCCACCTCACACGTTAAAGGACATGATGCGACTTCAGAACGAGGAGAAGAGAAGCAAGGCTTCGTCTTCTGGCTCGGGTATTTATGTTACCGAAGTCAACCTTTCTACTTCTATGTCATGGGTATTGGATACCGCATGCAGATCTCATATTTGTACAAATATGCAGCGGCTCAAGAAAAGTAGATCGGTGCGGCCTGGAGAGATTGACCTACATGTTGGAAAGTTGGAAACGGAGCACAGGTTGCTGCTATTGCCGTAGGACTTTTGACGCTCTCCCTGCCTTCTGGACTTCAACTAGAGTTAAATAATTGCTATTATGTACCTTCCCTTACCAAAAATAATGTATCTATTCCTTGCTTGGCAAGGAAAGGATTTAAATTTGAAATAAAAGAGGACTCTTGTTCTTTTTCATTTGCAAATGTGTTTTATGGGAAGGGTACCTTGTGCAATGGATTATATGTCTTGGACATGGATAACTCTATATGTAACATAAATAATAAAAGGATCAAATTGAGTGGTTCAATTGGTGCATACCTTTGGCATTGTCGATTAGCCCATATAAACAAGAATCGCATTCAACAACTCCATGCAAATGGATTGTTAGATTCAACCTCATTGGAGGAGTTTGATACTTGTGAGCCTTGTTTATTAGGGAAGATGACAAAAGCGCCCTTCACCAAGATTGGTGAGAGGGCAGGAGGTTTGTTGGATCTCATACATAGTGATGTGTGTGGGCCATTCAGTAAACAAACCAGAGAAGGGTACGACTACTTCATCACATTTACTGATGACTTCAGTAGATATGGTTATGTCTATTTGATGAGACATAAGTCCGAATCCTTTGAGAAATTTAAGGAGTTCATACATGAAGTAGAGAACCAGCTTGGTAGATCTATTAAGGCTCTTCGATCAGATCGTGGTGGAGAGTACCTGAGCGGTGAGTTCATTGACTATCTTAGAGAGTGTGAGATTCTATCCCAACTCACTCCTCCTGGAACACCTCAATGGAATGGTGTGTCTGAAAGGAGAAATCAAACTTTATTGGACATGGTTCGATCTATGATGAGTCATGCAACTCTACCATCCTCGTTTTGGGGCCTTGCACTTGAGACAGCTTCTCTCATACTGAATAATGTTCCATCTAAAAGTGTCTCCAAGATTCCGTACGAGGTATGGAATGGGAGACGACCGAATCTCTCTTTTATCAGAGTCTGGGGATGTGAGACTTATGTCAAATGTCAGGATTCTAGCAAGCTAGAACCTAGATCTGATAAATGCGTGTTTGTGGGATATCCTAACGAAACTAAAGGATATTACTTCTATATTCCCAGCGAGAACAAAGTTTTTGTTGCTTGAGGTGCTGTCTTTCTCGAGAAAGAATTTCTCATGAAAGAAGTCAATGGGAGGAAGTTTGACTTGGACGAGGTCCAAGTGCAACCACAAGACACTCAGATGGAACCTGAGCCACCTGCACCGGTTCCTAGGCAACTAGAGGCTCAGACACAGGCCCCGCGTAGGTTTGGGAGGATTCGTCGTGCACCTGAGAGGTACGGGTCGCTGCCGACCCAACACGATGGGATCTTCATTGTTGAGGATGATCCCAGGACCTATGATGAGGCGGTCGCTGGACCGGACTCCGAGAAATGACTTGAGGCCATGAGATCCGAGATGGATTCCATATCGACTAACCAAGTCTGGGATTTGGTTGAGCTACCTGATGGGGTAAAGCCCATAGGGTGTAAATGGGTCTTCAAGAGGAAGACTAACATGGATGGTAACATAGTTACCTTTAAGGGTAGACTTGTGGCTAAAGGATTCAGACAAGTCCATGGGGTGGACTATGACGAAACCTTCTCGCCAGTTGCCATGTTCAAATCCATTCGAATCTTGCTTGCTATAGCTGCATATCACGATTATGAGATATGACAGATGGATGTGAAGACATCATTCCTTAATGGAAAGCTGACAGAGGATGTGTATATGACACAACCAGATGGTTTCATCCATCCTGCAGAGGCCAATAAGGTCTGCAGGCTAAAGAGATCCATTTATGGATTGAAACAAGCTTCTCGAAGTTGGAATCTTCGATTTGATGAGACAGTAAGAGATTACGGCTTTATCAAGAGCGAAGATGACGCCTGTGTGTACAGAAAATTCAGTGGGAGCTTGGTGACATTTCTGGTCTTGTATGTCGACGATATACTACTCATCGGAAACGACATCCCTAGTCTTCAAGCTGTGAAGACATGGTTGGGCAAGTGTTTTGAGATGAAAGACTTAGGGGAGGCCGCCTATATCCTTGGCGTGAGGATTTACCGGGATAGATCCAAGAAGCTCCTGGCCCTTAGTCAGAGTACTTACATTGATAAGGTCCTGGAGAGGTTCAGCTTGGAGCAATCTAAGAAAGAATACCTTCTAGTGAGACATGGCCTTATTCTCTCCAAGAGCCAGTGTCCCACAACATAGGCTGAGAGGGACGACATGGGTCGAGTGCCCTATGCTTCGGCAGTAGGTTCGATCATGTATGCGATGTTGTTTACTAGACCAGACGTGGCTTATGCTGTGAGCATAACCAGCAGATATCAATCCAATCCAGGTCTGCAGCACTGGGTTGCTGTAAAGAATATTCTGAAGTATCTGAGAAGAACTAAAAATTTGTTGTTAGTCTATGGGGAACAGGAAGAGCTCAGTGTTCAAGGCTACACTGACGCATCATTCCAGTATGACCCTGATGACTTCAGATCGCAGGCCGGCTATGTGTTCAAGGTGAATGGTGGCGCTGTATGCTAGAAATCCTTCAAACAGTCCACTATTGCTGATTCTACGACCGAGGCTGAGTATGTCGCCGCTTCTGAGGCAGCCAAAGAAGCCGTTTGGATTCGGAAGTTCATATCTGAACTTCAGGTGGTTCCAGCTGCTGTGGATCCGATCGAGCTCTATTGTGACAACAATGGAGAGATTGCATAGGCAAAGGAACCAAGGTCTCATCAAAAATCCAAACACATACTTAGAAGATTTCACCTGATCAGAGAGATCATTGACCGAGGTGATGTCAAGATAAGCAGAGTTGACACATATAACAATCTAGCAGACCCACTGACCAAGGCTTTGGCGCAGCAGAAGCATGATGGTCATACGAGGGACATGGGGTTGAGATATCTCAACAAATAAGTCTAAGTGCAAGTGGGAGATTGTTGGTGTATATGCCCTTGGACCCGTTGTTGGTCCATCTTGTACTATTTGACATCGATATTTAATATATCATTTTGGCATTGTCGTTATTATGCTGTGTTTACATCTGCGATTATGTACATGAGTAATAATGTCCCTAGAGACAGATTGTATCTGTGCTCAAATGGTGTGTCCCTAGTCGAGTACCTGAGTAGATAAGGGACAGCTCTGGTACATGTGAGACTGATATATGGGTTGGTTAGGCACGAGGTGCTAACGCAGACATATGGGTATATCAGTGGTGGATATACTGGACCGACCCGCTGTGAGGTTCTAACTTGGTGTCATGAGTTAAGCTCACAAGTGACAGGAGATGCATTGATCCCTTGACTTGAGGTCATTGACTCTTATGTATGGTTAGGGACGTGCTTTGATACAACCTAACACCTCGCCATAGCAGGGAGGTCATAATGGTTGTCATTGGGTATGTCACGACCCATATGAGAAAATCAATGGACAAACATAGGATTTGACCCTTCCTGCGGGAAGCTTGATATCCACGGGGCCCCCCTATGGTTGCATGACTGAAAGTATATGGCCATACCCAGGTGAAAGCCTGATTTAGTCAGGACCATGAGATTGGATGAAAATAAAGTGGTGACACACTTTGTCCAATCGGATATCAGTTTGGCAAAGAGACTGTAATGCATCAGTATCTTGTTGCGATGATGGGGATGTCGATGCTGATATTCATTCCGAAGACATGGGTAGCAGCGATGCACTGCTAGGTGCCACTCACTGTTTGTGACAACTTAAGTTTATCACTGCCAATGTCGAAGGAACCTACAGGGTCGCACAACTTGATACTCGGATTCTCGTATTGATTGAGTAGCCTAATGATCGAGTTATTTGATAACTCGGATCTATTTGGGATAATTCATTAGCGCCATTGTGCTTGATGAGATGGAAGAGACTTACCGGAGCTAAACTTCATTTTTGGCATGTTGACCCCGAGTTAACCACGGTTAGCTATATTTAACTAAGGGTTGCATCGGATTGGATTCGATGGCTTAATCAGCAGCTTAATGAAGTTGAGCGAGGCTAAATGGACCATGAGGCCATATGGGCATGAGGCTCAATTGGCGGTGAGGCCCAATGGGCTGTGAGGCCCAATTAACAGTAAGGCCCAATGGGCCATGATGGTAAGTCGCCTGGGCCCAATGAAAATCATGAGAATTAAATACTGCATTTAATTCTGGGAATTAATTCTGTATTTAATTCTGTATTTAATTCTGTATTTAATTCTGTATTTAATTCTGTATTTAATTCTGTAATTAATTCTAAGTTTAATAATGAATTTAATTCTGAATTTGAAGAGTCATGGTATTAATGATCATTATGAGACTTTATTTCAAGGTTTTAATGAGTCATTATGAGACTTAAATTCAGAGTTTAATTCTATAATTAATTCTGAATTTAATTCTACAATTAATGATGAATTTATTACAGAGATTAATTCTGAATTTATTTCAGAACACTAGAGGTCATCATGATTTCTATATAAGGGCTAGGAGGGTTGAGAGGAATGGTGCTGGACGAGGAGAAGTCTCCGAGAGACTCGCGCGGGGAGACTTCATTCGCAAGCTTGGAGCTTGGCGATTTCCCCTTTGAGACTCTCGCTTGAAGACTTGATTCGCAAGCTTGGAGCTTGGCGATTTCTCCTTCTTCCTCTCCTCTTGGCATTCGCAAGGTTGGACCTTGGCGAGTTTCCATCATCCCTCTCCTTGGCGCCTTCTACTTGTGAGTGGCGCAAGTTCTTGAGGAAGACTCCCTGAGGCGTGGATCTTCTTCCCGAGGCTAGCACCGGGCGTGGAAGAAGAGAGCTCGAGCGTCGCCTGTGTGCGAGACTACAGAGGGCGAACATTTGGGCGCCTGCATCGCATCCTTTGTCTTCGCTTCAAGGTATCATCTCCTACTCACCGTGTTGATTCCTTCGCATGACTCGATCTTTTGGGTTTTTGGGACTGGCCTGTTTTCTGCGATTGCTTCTGCTGTGCTTGTTCTAAAATTTTAAAATCCCTAGGGTTTCCCAACACAAGGCCACATCTATCGCAAGTCCATTTTTGAATGGAATCATGGTGAAAAGGATGAAAAATACAATGAATCTCATCCTTTCCACCATGGATTCCATTCAACAAAACATAGTCCAAAACTTAAGCCGTCATCCCAATCACTTCATAGTGAAAGAAACATTGACTGACATCTAAAGTATGAAGAATTCAAGATTCGAGGATCACTGACGCAGCAGATATAGGAACCTTAATTGCCGTACTCTAGGGGGCACTAGACCATGATGCTGAAACCGTTAGAGGGTCTTTAGACAAGGGAAATAAAATGCGTCGAACGAGAAAAGCCGTGAGAAAACTAGTGAGAGCAGCAAGGAGATATTTCTTGAGCAAAACCCAACGCGCGGAAAGAACAACGGTTCGGATTCTAATGGAAACTACTCACCTTGCTTGTAGAGCCTATTTTTGTTTAGCAAGCGCGCGCGACCTTGACCCTTCACGACGCTATAGGGGAGACGATCCGCAAATCCAAGACCCGAAGTTGGAAGCACAAGATTTGTAGGCAAGAATGTGAAAAGGACCCGGAGCCCGGGGAGGGTTCACCGGATGTTTTGATTGAAAGTTGAAAATGCAGAAATACCCGACGAGAGAACTCTAGGCGAGCTTCTCGGAGTTTTCTAGGACCTAGGCTACGCGTGGGGGAAGCGCTACTACAACATGAACTGATGAAGAAGACAACCTCAGCCCTCTTTTATAGATCAAGAGGGGGGTGGGGAGGGGTCGCACATGACACGCACATGGGAGGTAGGTAAATAAGACAAACAACTTTAACATCCTAAAGGAGGTCAAGATGCCTTCTAACAACTTGAATAGTAATGAAACTAACTAAAGCAAGCTACTAACTCCTATAGGGGAATATGCCACGGGCTGGGGCGCGTGAGCTGGGGTGTTGGGCCGCAGAGTGGGCCAACTTTTGTGGGCTACACCATCTCGGAGCATGCCACGACGAAGTAGTAGAAGTGGCTGATCGTGGGCTGGTTTAGTACATTGGTGGCGGTCTCCTAGGCCAAGTTGAGGACCCGGTTGTTGTAGCGATCCACTGTCGGGTCCTGGGGTGGTCCACCTGCAATGTTGATGGGGCGAAGGGGCTCCGATGATGCCGAAGAAGCCACATGGATGGAGCGGACGTGGCACGTCGTGGCAGTAGAAGGACTCACCGCGCCCACAAAGAGGTCCGGCGGGTGCGAGGACTGTTGCGAATGTCGGACGGGATGAAAAACGATGTCCTTGCACTTTCTGGGACAGAACACGATCTGGCCGTGCTGGCGGTCACGGTCGTGCTTGTTGTGTCCGCAAGTACACGGATACTCGAAGTAATAAAATAGATATCGAACCACAGAGACCTTGTTGTCAAGTACTGAATAATCGATTTCTCGCTAGCTAGGCAATCGAAAAATAGTGAATCAAACTATCGAAAAGAACACGGAGAAAATATCAGAGAGGAAATCGGGACTAGGGGTTCATCTACTTTAATTTCTAATGACTAGATTAAGATAAGTATTTGTCAATCTAATTCTATTATGGTAAAGGTAAAATTTACTTTATAAATAAATTGTCTCGCTCTCGTTCAGACAATCATACAAAGAACCGATCCCCACTCTCGCGCAAGATCTATTCAATGCTAAAAATAAGTAAACCATCAGCTAAGAACTCAAGGATCACTTTCGTGCATCCGAATTCTAGGTTGATCACCTCAAGTGGAAACTCAAAGATCACTCTCATGCATCCGAGTCTCAACACTAGTTTTACTCAAGGGTTTCCAACGACTCGATACTCAATCTCTTGCAATATCAAATCAAGTCTACACATTAACTCAATCCAAAGTATCAGAAATTCAACATGGCAATAAAATCACTAAAAATCAGAATTCGAAGAACTACCTAATCTCTTGCGATAGTTCCAAACTCAACAATTCCTAGGGTTCCGAATTTCAACAATTAACCTCTCGGTCTATTTCGCAAAACTCTAAAACATACTGATATTTAAGATACAAAGGAGAATCAAAGAACTATCAATCACAAGAGTAAAATTATCATAAAGAAATTAGTTTGACAAAGTTAAGATTTTCTAGTCATTAAGGAACAAAGAGATTACACCCCCATGTCCCAAAGAGAGATTAAGCTATCATGATGAAGGAATTACAATAAAAACATATTTCTGTATGAATAGGAATCAAAAAGAGGAGAAAAGAGTTACAAAGCAGTGCTGTAATGAAATTACAGCACCGTATTTGCCTGGAATTAGCACTATCACCGCTGTTTCATTGATTTCTCCTCCAATAGGAATCCTTTTTCTTTGAAACTTCAGATGCACGTTCTCCTTCACTAGGTGAATCTCTCTGTCAAATTTTCGTGGCCGGAGGTGGTTTGTAGGTGGAGAACCGTCGAACCCTAGCAATTCCGCCTCTCCCTCAATTTATATGTGGATTCGTTATAAAATTCATCCCTTTCACTTTGTGTGTTTTCTCCTCTTAAAGACGAGTCCGCCGCCTCTCTCGGATCTCAATTTGGAGGTCTGGATCAAAAGATATGGTCTTTGCAAGAATCGGGCGGAAAAATCAAAAATTCTGAGTTCTAAAATACGGCACCGTGTGGTTTCTTACGGCAGTGCCGTATTTCGTTCTGTGAGTTCTGGGCAGAAAATATGGGTTGCCCGTGAGAGTTTTTCTCCAAAATATGGTAGTGTCGTATTCCTGCCAAATCTTTCTGGTCAGAATTGCTAGAAAATACGGCACCGTGAAGGTTCATACGGCGAGTGCCGTATTTTTGTCAAAATTTTCTGGCCAAAATCGTCGAATAATACGGAACCATGTAATTTCCCACGGTGGTGCCGTATTTCTACTGAAACTCTCTGGTCAAAAACGGTCCAAATATACGGTACCGTGAAAGATCTTATGAAAAATACGGGTAGTGCCGTATTTCGCCCATGCATGTCCGCTGAGAAATACGGTATCGTGAACGATTCTCTGGAAAATACGGTAGTGCCGTATTTTTCACTAGAAGGTGTATTTTGGTTTGAAATTTGGTGGGCAGACTCCTCTTGATGATTAGAACTCATTCATGCATTGATATTACTCGAAAGCCAGTGACAATAATGCCTTTTTACCAGAAATTGATTAAAAACCAAAGATTGTGTAGATTCTGAAGTATTTGGTAAAAAAGGGTATAAAAGCAAAGTAAAAGAGTAAGACTATGGTTCAAAAGACTACCAAATAAGTATCAAAAACACTATGAAATTTGGAGTCATCAATGCTCAGCATCTGCATTCTGGACTGAGACTTGCACGGTTGGGGTGTGGCTTGTCGATGGGAAGATTTTCCTGAGATTTGCACGGGCAGGGGGTGTGTTCGGCGGCATGGCCGTGTCGGGCTACTGGGATTTTGGCTGAGGTGTGCACGGTCGGCGGCATGGCCGTGGCGACAGCCGTGTCGGTGTTCGCGTCTGCGAGCGACGTGTGTCACGGCCGTGCTTGGGAGGGGCTGTAGGGCTCCGATTGTGCCAAAAACTCGTGGGGCTTCTTCCTCCAGTCCTGGGGAGTCTTCCCAAATGTCTTCATGAGGGAATGGGCCCTCCTCAATGGTGTCTATGACTCCATCAAGTATCCGGGGGGGGGGGGGGGGAAGAGATCAGCGACGTTGAAGACGGGGCTGATTGAGAGAGTCCTCCGGAAGGTCGAGGACGTATGCATTTGCGCCAACTGGACATAGAACCATATAGGGGACCGTCGCAGCGCGCTTGCAATTTCCAATTGGCCCTTGACCTCACACGCTCGGGGGTGGAGGCGCACCAATGACCAACTCACCAACCTCAAAATGTTGTGGCCTACAAAAACTCGTTGGCCTCCGACGCATAGTGGGTATTGCTCAAGAAAATTCAGCGGCGAATCTCATCGTGTAAACCCGCGATATGAGATGCAAAGGTGTATTCGGACTCATGAATTGACGGAGGAGGAGGGACGTTATGCATGTCAATGGGTTTCCTAGGTTGGTGCCCGAGAACAACTTGGAAAGGACTCAGCCCCGTAGAGCGGTGGAATGCGCTGTTATACGCAAACTCAGCAATGGGGAGGTGCTTAGCCAATGGCGTGGGAAGTCACCGGCTAAACAACGCAAAAGGTTACCCAAGCTACGGTTCACCACGTCCGTTTGATCGTCTGTCTGCGGGTGGTACGCAGAGGAAAACTCGAGAGTGGTCCCAAGTAGGGCCCACAGAGGACTTCCAAAAATGACCAATGAACCGGGGGTCTCACAGTCGGACACAATAGTGAGAGGGAGTCCATGGAGGTGCACAATCTCACGAACGAAGATGTGCGCGATGTGAGAGGCATCGGCCGTCTTAGAACAAGGCACAAAGTGCGTCATCTTGGAGGAGCGGTCCACGATGACAAAGATGGAGTCGTGGCCGTGGCCGTGCGGGGAAGGCCGAGGACGAAGTCCATGCTAATATCCAGCCATGGGCCTTTGGGAACGAGGAGTGGGGTATAGAGGCCGGTGTTAGCAGGACGGGGTTTGGGCACGTTGGGACGTGCCCACAGTGGCGAACGACCCTATCTACATCCTTACGAAGAGCGGGGCCAGAAGAAGCGATCTTCGGCCAAAGCATGGGTCTTGTCCGCAACCGTGGTGCCCGGTGGCACTGCCAGCATGTAGCTCGAGCAGGAGGTGCTCGCGGAGAGAGGACCGGGGGGACGCACAACCGGTTTCCGTACACGAGGTAACCATCATGGATGCGATAAGGGCAGGTCCGGGGGGGGTCATCAGCAAGGAGCTGGGCAAAGGTCGGACCAAAATCAGGGCAATCAGTGTACTCGTCGCGGACGTGGTCCAACGTGGGGATCGAGGTGGACAAAACACACAACAGGGACCGGACGCCACTAAAGGGGTGTCGGCAACCACGTTCTCCCTACCAGCCTTGTGAGTGATCACAAGGTGTATTGATGAAGAAACTCGACCCACTTCGCATGGCGAGGGACAAGCATCTTTTGGGCGGAGAGGTTAGAAAGGGCCTGGTGATCGCTAAACAAGACGAACTCCTTTTGTAGGAGATAATGGCACCATTGTCCAGAGGGACTAGACAATGGTCTGGTAGGTAGTGAACTTCTTGTCGTATGTGGAGTATCGTTGCCCCCACCTCGTTCAGCTTCTCGCTGAAGAAAACGACGGGGTGGCCCTCCTAATTAAGGATGCCGCCGATGCCGGTACCGGAGGCATCGTACGCGACCTCGAAGACCTTGGAGAAATCGAGGAGCCGAAGTACGGGGGCCGAGGTCATGATGTCCTTAAGGGCAAGGAAGGCCGCGACTAGCCGCGGGGGTCTAGGCAAAGGCCTCGTGTTTGGTGCAAGCCGTCATAGGGGAAGCGATGGTGCTAAACCCCTTAATGAAGCAGCGGTAGAAGGCTGCGAGGCCGAGAAAGCTATGGACCTCGATGAAGGACTCGGGCTCCGGCCATTGGCGAATGGCCTCAATTTTCACGGGATCGACCATGAGGCCTTGGTCGGACACTATGAATCCTAGGAACTGAACATGGGGCTCAAGGAAAGAGTACTTCTTGGCGTTAAGGAATAAGCGTTCCTTGCGCAGAACGTCAAAGGTCAACCGGAGGTGCTCAAGGTGGTCATCTCGGGTGCGGCTATAAATGAGGATGTCGTCAAAGTAGACGACCAGAAATTTCCCAATGTAAGGCCGAAGGGTCTGGCTTATGAGACGCATGAACGTCGAGGGTGCGTTGGTAAGCCCAACGGGCATCACAAGCCACTCGTAGAGGCCGTCCTTCGTTTTGAAGGCCGTCTTCCACTTGTCGCCCTCACAGATGCGGACCTGGTGGTAGCCGCTCCGAAGGTCTAACTTGCTAAACCAACACGCGCCGGAAATGAGGTCAAGCATGTAGTCTAAGCGTGGAATGGGAAACTGATACTTAACCGTGATGTAATTGATTGTGCGGCAGTCAATGCACATCCGCCATGACCTGTCCTTCTTGGGTGTGAGGAGGGCCGGAACGGCGCAAGGGCTGAGGCTCTCGCAGATGAAGCCTTTGGCAAGAAGGTCATCGACTTGACGTTTGAGCTCCGTGTGTGCTCAGTGGGGTTGAGACGGTGATGGGGAAGATTGGGTAAAGACGCCCCGGGGACGAGGTCGATGACATGCTGAATGTCATACGCCGGGGGTAGACCAATGGGCAGGTCAACTGGGGAAAGGTCGGAGAACTCATCGAGCAAGGCAGCGGACCTCCGAAGGCAAAGGGGCCGGAGGAGGCGGAGGTATGGGGGGAGACCTCGCGGACCATGAGAGCATAGACCCACCTTGGTCTCATGGGCCTCCTGGACAAGAGAGCTAGGATAGACCATGGCAACGGTCTTGGGTGCAGGCGGGGCTGGAGGTAAGGGCGTGATGACACCCTTGGACGTGGAAGCCTGTAGCTCCTTAGGCAGAAGCCGGGGTCAAGCATATCTTACGTCCCCCGTGGTGGAAGACGTAAGTGTTGGATCGAGTGTAATGTATCATGTCACGGTCGTAGAGCCATGGGCAGCCAAGAAGGATGTGGGCGACGTCCATGGAGGTGACGTCAAACCACACCTTCTCCGAGTAATCACCAAAGTATAGGGGGACCTGACATCGGTGGGTAATGGGGAGGCTAGTTGAATCGACCCAAGTGATCGAATACGGCCTAGGGTGAGGCTCAAGTGTGAGGCCGAACCGGGGTGACCGCCGTCCGAGAGACGACGTTGAGGCTACTACCTCCGTCGAGCACAATCTTGCACGAATGTCCATTACACTTAATGTAAGTGTAAAAGATACTTGTGTGTTTCCAATCTTCGGACGGAGGAGGGGTGTGGACGAGGGTGCAGTGGACTACTAAGGCAGGGTGTGGGCTGGACTCCTCGTCGGAGTAACATTGTGGGCCTACCACTTGCGTCAAAGGGGGCCCGAGAGGGACAACGGGCTGTGGGAATTGGCCACGCGGGGCGACCGCAATGTGCCGAGAGTGACGCAGACAATCCCGGTTGAAGTGACCGGTTTGCCCGCAATGGCAGGAAGGGACGGGTGGAACTGCGGAGATGGGCGCTTTGCCTTCTCCTCCCAAGTCAAGTGAGGGGGGTGGCGCATCGCGGGGAGCGTCACATGGGGGCCGCCAGGGACCCGCGTGGTGCAGACGAGGGGCTATCTCGGTGCGAGGAGGCGGGGACCGGCGCCGGAGGCGCGAAAGCGGGACGATGCGGGGGCCCCGACTCCACGCGAGTGCAAGTGGAGCACAGGTCCTACCCGATGTCTCGAGCGTGGTGTAGAATCAAGATAACTGAGTCAAGACCGTGAGACGCTAGCATGCGACGAATCTCGTCGCACAGGCCGCGCTTAAAGCGGGACAATGTGAAGACCGGGTCTTCCTTAAGGTTGCACCTAATGCCGAGCTCATCGAAGCGAGTGTGGTACTCGTCGACGGAGTCGGAGCCTTGGGATATGGTGCAATATGAGTCTAAGAGCTGTTGCCTTTAGGTAGGAGGCACATATTTTTCCTTTAGCCGGTAACACATCTCCTCCCACCGAGTGATGGGGGGGGGGGGGGGGGGAGGCGCTGATCTACAAGTTGACGCTCTATGTTAGTCCAATACAACCGTGTGGGGCCGGTGAGTAAAAGACGCACGTAGCTGACCTTAAGGTGGTCGGACATAGCACTCCACTCAAAGTAATTGTCTATTGCGGCCGTCCAATCAAGGCGCGAGGGTCAAGACTATCATTGAAGATCGGGGGGTCAATGCGGGTGAGCCGGCAGACTTCATCGACCTCGTGGCTGCGTGGGAGTGGGCGTCGTGGAGGAGGGACCTCCTCAGCCCACGCGGATTCCTCAGCAAACGAGTCGGACCGGGGAGACTCAAGGGCCTGCATGCGTAGCGGGGCCAATGGGGGCGGAGCACTAAGCGAGGGCTGACCCTCAGCGGGCTTAGTCCGGAGTTCTGCTATTTGGTCCGTAAGATGTTGGACCGACGACATTAGACGCTGAAACATGGTCCCCATCGCTTCCAAGCGTGTGGACAGCACTTCGTAGGGCTGTCCAGTATACGGGTCAAACTGACAACCCGAACTGACCCAGATCGGTTTTGTCGATTCAGTCCGGTTTGACATAGCTCGGATCTGTTTCGGTTCGGGTTATAAAATTTTTGTTTTAGCTCGGATCGGTTTCGATTTTGAGAAATAAATTTAATACTAACTCAAACCAACCCGATGAATATCGAATAATAGTGAAAGATATTTAATTACATGTGTCAGCCGCAGCTCATGCCGCCCCTGCCAAAGCCCACGCTGTATCCTATAGGCCAACCCCCTCGAGAACCTTATACTCAATATGAAGGAGACAGGGAAGGCATGAGCACTAGAGGTAGAAGACTACCTTTAGAAACAATAGATAAAAGAAAGCTTCTCGATGAAGGAAGAATTCTTAATCTAGCAGCCCATGACCCACAAACATGGAGCACCGTTCTAGATAACTGGGCCTCTATGGTATCTATGAAAGTCACCAAATTAGATGGACACTTTTCTGCTGAAGAAATGTATTCTTATCTAGAAAATTTTCTAGGCGAAACTGCTAGAGCAATGTGGGAATCCTATAAATTAAATTGCCCCACAGATTTTCAGCAAGACATTTCATTAGGAGTAAATCCTTATAATTTCACCAATAGGATGAAAATGATGATTTTGGGTTCAAATCCTAATATGGGATTTAACACCCAATAGAAAGAAGCAATCCGTAAGCTTGAAATCATTCAGATAAAAAACTGGAAGTATATAAAACCTTTTTTGCAAGATTATCTTTATTATGCTTGCAAAGCAGGTGGTTACCATGACCAAGCTCTGGGAGAACGGTTATTTTTAAAATTACCTGCTCCTATTGGTCATGAAATTCATCAAGCCTGGAATAATGATCCAGAGAAATCACAGTTAGCTCTTGCTATAAATAACATTACTACTAGAATACAATTTATCATTGATAAATTAGTAGAAAGATGCACCCGGCTGAAGGGTGACCACCATTTAAAAGGTGAATTTAGTTTCTGTAATGAAATCTATACACCTCAAACATATGTTCAAGAAGAAAGTAAACAAAAGAAGAAATCTAAAAAGGGTAAATCTTCTAAAAGATATTTTCTACGAAAATCGTCTGCAAAGAAACCATAAGGCAGGGTGTGGGCTGGACTCCTCGTCGGAGTAACATTGTGGGCCTACCACTTGCGTCAAAGGGGGCCCGAGAGGGACAACGGGCTGTGGGAATTGGCCACGCGGGGCGACCGCAATGTGCCGAGAGTGACGCAGACAATCCCGGTTGAAGTGACAGGTTTGCCCGCAATGGCAGGAAGGGACGGGTGGAACTGCAGAGATGGGCGCTTTGCCTTCTCCTCCCAAGTCAAGTGAGGGGTGTTGGGGTATGCCCTTAAGGCTAATGTTTGAGGCCTTGGGATTGTTATCAGTATCATGTATAAACTCTTTGTTTATAATGGCAATGGTTATTATTCAGGTTGTTACATTATCTGCTGCAATAAGTGTACTTCTGAATAACGTCTCAATGCTGTTCAGCTTGGCTGACATGCAGTATTGTCCTTAGTCGAGATATCTTGGTGAACTTGAGACAGCCTTGATATGATTGAGACTAATATGTGTTCTAATCTTATAGGATGCTTCGAGCATGGAATAAGATGTAGACTCATGGGTACATTGGATGTACTGGACAGACCCTACTAGGATATTCAATTGCTTGTCACAATGTGAATAATCCTTGTATGCAACAAGTGGCATATTTCCTCTGACTTGAGATCACTTGTGTTTCTAAATGATGATTGGCATTGTTTTGAGGTAGTTCAATATCATTTGAAACATAATGGTTATAGACTATCTTGGATAATGAGCATGAGTCATGTTAGGGCACTAGTGATAGATAAAGGATTGCCGTCTCCTAGTTTGGAGTGTGATGTTCTAAAGGGGCCCCCCTGGATGAGATGATTGAGAAAGTGTATGGCCATACCCAGATGACTGTGTTCATCTGATCTAATCATTCTCATCATATTGGAGTCACAGGCTTGACACGCTTGTCCAATAAGAACATCCAGTGGCAAAGGAAACATGTATGCCTAGTGAAGTGGATTCACACTTGTGCTGTGGTTTGGGTGTAGTCTTGGAAGACTCTTTCCTTTATATCGGGAGACAGTGATGTGTTGCTAGATACCCCTCACTGATCGTGATAACGTAAGTTATCGTTACCGACATTTAAAGGAAACCCTTAGGGTCGCACAATTTGATGATATGACTTACTCATGTCAGATCGTGTGGACTGAATTGTTTCGGTTCATTTAAAAGGGATTTAAACTCTGATTGTAAGTGAGATCTGGTCTGATCATGTTTGATTGATTAGGGCTTGAGATCGGTAAGCTTCGATCGAGAGAAGTGATGCTAGATTGGTGAGATCAAGAGCATCGAGAGATCAACGGTTAGATCTTGAACCTTTGGGTTTAATGAGATCTAGATCAAAGGCTTGGCTTAATTGGTCATTGAACCAAATGTCATTGAACCGGCTCATGTGTGTGAGCGCTTGGTTCAAATGAAAGAGATGAGCGTTCGGTTCACTTGGGTGAACGTATGAACGCATGAGCATTGAGGGCTTTCTATATTTGGAAATTCGGTTTTCCAATTTGAAAGTAACGCCCCACGTTTGTGTGTGGAACGCCTCTTGCTCTCGTTCTCTTCTCCTTTCGACGACACTCGCTCGCGGGTGAAAGAGGTTAACGCCTTAGAGAAAATTCAGCCAAGCAAGAGTTTATCTCTCAATTCCCTTCAAGCGATCAAGGAGACTTGAAGGTCTTTGCTAGCACAAAGAACATCAAGGAGAAGCCATCTCTCTTCTTGTGTGCGGCACCTTTGGAGGAGAGCCCTTTCGATCTCTGCTTCCAAGACGCCATCCATCAAATGGCATTGGTATGAATCTTTCGATCTTTACAAGGTTTTAAAGTTGATCATATGAATATATCACATGCGATCCTTATGAAACCCTAATTCCGCTGCCAAAAAGTTCACATGCGCCACTTTAGGGTTTCGCCCCCCTTTAGCTTAGGGGACTTTCAATTGGTATCAGAGCGTATGGTTTATATATGTTCATATGATTGCTTGATCTTCATGCTTGATCCATGTATGCGCTTTTGATTAGATCTAAGGTAACATGCGAAAATTGTTGTAAACATATGTGAGTTGGCGAAAATACATGCTTATCATAGATGTATGTTTTCTCCTTGGCGCATGTTTGTTGGCGCATGCTTTAGTTTTTCTCAAAACAAAAGGACTTGCGCGCCCTTCATTAGATCTAATAAGCGCCTACTATAAACCCTTAGACGGGTTATTAGGGTTGAAGTCATAGTCTAGTTAAGATCCAAACAGTCTGATCAGACCATCTGACAGCCTAGATGGGTCGACCAGATGGCACCTGTGCGCAAGCACGAGGTGGCTATAGGTCGACTGCAGACAGGCGTGTAGCGATGTCTGGTTGAGACAACCAGTGAACGTGCATGAGTTAGGCCCGGGGTCACACCCGCTTGCTTGAACTCATGAGGGTCGTTCAGCCCGTTGCATGCATTGTTGACCACTGGGTCGACTCAAGTCAGTTAGGACTTGATGCACGCAAGGGCAGTGGGTCTGACTAGGTCTGATGAGTGGATCCCTATTAATGGACCGTTGTAAGGTAGTAGGGCACATAAGGAAAATAAAATTGATGCCAATGGGTTTTTCAAAATTTTTTATTTTCTGGTTTGGATCACATGTTGATTGGATGCCATGATGCGTGTTTATTTAATCTTATGTGGGCTGCCTATTTAATGTGTGCTGTGCTGGGGCCTGCGTGCCTGGATTAAAATTGTAAATTAATATTTATTGTGATCTGCGTATCACATTTTAATTAATTTATTGTGTAATTGACCTGCGTGTCAATCATGTCTAGATAGATTAAATTGTATTTTAATCAGACATGAGCACAGAGCACACTTGGCAGAGGCGCATGCAGCAGAGGCTTGACCAGGTGGGAGGTCTAGGGTTCGACCCTATGACAGGCGCATTTACCTGGTGGGCGCACCTGAGCTGCAGTGGGCGCTTGGGCCCTGGGTTGGGCCAGAAGAGATGCAAAAGACCCATGAAGAGCTCAAGTGAAGACTTAAGTTAAATTAAGGTCTTACCTAGGGTTAATGGGCTTTTACCACATAAGATCAGCATGCTTTCTATTTATTGTTTATATAATTAGAATTGCATGATTTAATCTTCTGCTATCGCCATAGGTTATTCATGATAGTTAAGAAGATAAAAGACCGTTAAAATCCAACGCTAAAATATCAAGCACGTAAGCCTTCTGACGCGAAACCTCACTGTTCTGACTATCGTTGGGGCCGTGTTGTACCCACTCAGTGGGCACGCCCATCTATCTTCAGACGGTGTGTGATTACACCTGCGTGTTACAGAGAAGGGATTTATCGCTTCTTGTTACTCAGCATAGCACGTGGTGGTCCAGGGAGTAGGTCGGGTCAGCTTGACCATGTAGGCTACATATGGAGCATAGTCTGCTGGATTGCCCAGATGAAGGGGAATCGCACGGGTTGGCGATTGGCAGGGATTGCCTACCAGAGATTAGTGCTTGTACTCTCTGTGCATCTTATCTCGCCTGAGCGGGACGCGGAGACCAAGTATGAAATTTGGATCCCATCTCACTAAAAGAGTTTTACTCTTTCGGGCTGTTTTGCTGGATTTTTCAGCCAGATAAAATAGTGAGAAAAGAATCATTCTTAAGTCCTGAATTGATTCTCACATTGATACTGACCTTGCTGTTCTTGCAATGTTGTAGATTTCTGCAGCAACGAACACCACGAATTTCAATGTGCGATCCCTACTGGAAAGGGAGAAGTTTGCTGGGCCAAACTTCTCGGACTGGTACGGACACCTTAAGATTGTTCTTAAGGCAGAGAGGAAACTGTATGTCCTCGAGACGGCTATACCGCCTCAACCCGCTGCGAACGCCGCAAGGGCGGTTCGGGAAGCCTATGAAAAGCATGTCAATGATAGCATTGATGTCGCTTGCCTGATGCTTGCGTCTATGACGCCAGAGCTGCAGCGTCAGCATGAGGATCTATCTGCTATACAGATTATAGCAAACCTCAAGATGCTGTATGCTGCACAGGCGAGGACTGAACGCTATAATTTGACTAAGCTTTTCTTTCAGAGCAAACTGGCTGAAGGGAGTCCAGTGGGAGCTCACGTACTCAAGATGATTGGGTACAAGGAGGCTCTAGAGAAACTGGGACATACCGTCAATCAGGAGCTTGCTGTAAACATTATCCTGCAGTCTCTTCCGGCATCTTTCGATCCGTTCATCATTAATTTTAATATGAACAAGATCGACTGTACCCCGGCAGAGTTGCTGAATATGCTCTTGACTACAGAGTTGACTCTAAAGGGAAAGCCTTCAACCTCTGTCTTGATGGTTCCTTCCAGGAACAAGAAGAAGGGGAAGAAGGGCAAAGCCCCTGTTAAGAGTTACAGCAAGGCTCTGAAACAAAAGGTTAAGCGGTCGAAGGAATACAGATGTTTCCATTGTGGCCAGCTGGGTCACTGGAAAAAGGACTGTAAAGCGCTCCAAGGAGACAAGAAGGGAAGCATTGCTTCTGGCTCAGGTATATTTGTGACTGAAGTCATGATATCTTCTTCTTCTATTTCATGGGTGTTGGACACTGCATGTGGAGTTCACATTTGTTCAAATGTACAGGAACTCAAGAGAAGAAGACAGGTGGGACAGCATGAGGTGGACCTACGAGTTGGAAACGGGGCACGGGTTGCTGCTGTTGCTGTAGGAGAATATCACATCTCATTACCATCTGGACTTGTATTAGAATTGGACAGTTGTTATTTTGTACCTAGCATAACGAAAAATATTATCTCTATTCCTGCTCTTGTCAGGAAAGGGTTTTCCTTTGAATGCAATATTTCAAAGTGTGTTATTTCTTATGATAATATTGTTTATGCTACTGGGTCAATTAACAATGGGTTATTCATGTTGGACATGGAATATTCTATACAAAATATTGATAATAAGAAAGCCAAGTATGCTGATAATAGCACCTTGCTATGGCATAGTCGTTTAGGCCATATTAACAAGAAACGCATTAAGCGGTTGCATGACCATGGACTGCTGGGATCATTCTCCTATGAGGAGATTGATACATGCAAAGCTTGTTTAATGGGTAAAATGACGAAGTCTCCTTTTTCTAATAAAGGTCAAAGGGCTTCAGGTTTACTTGACCTTATACACAGTGATGTGTGTGGGCCATTTAGTAAACATGCCAGAGGTGGCTATTCGTACTTCATTACCTTTACTGATGATTTCAGTAGGTATGGTTATGTCTATCTAATGAGACATAAAAGTGAATATTTTGACAAGTTCAAAGAATTCAAGAATCAAGTACAGAATCAGCTAGGCCGAAATATCAAGGCACTTCGCTCAGATCGAGGTGGAGAATACCTAAGTCGAGAGTTTACTGACTATCTGAAGGAGTGTGGGATTATCTCACAGCTCACTCCGCCAGGAACACCGCAATGGAATGGTGTTTCCGAGAGGAGAAATAGAACATTACTTGATATGGTTCGTTCTATGATGAGTCAGACTACTCTACCTTACTCCTTTTGGGGATTTGCACTGGAAACAGCTGCAAAGGTACTAAACCGAGTGCCATCCAAGGCAGTTTCAAAGACTCCATATGAGTTATGGTATGGGAAACAGCCGAGCTTGACATTTATCAAGATCTGGGGTTGCGAGGCTTATGTCAAAAAGCTCGCCTCTGGGAAACTAGAGAGCAGATCTGAGAAATGCATCTTTGTCGGTTACCCTAAGGAAACTAAGGGTTATTATTTCTACGATCCCAAAGAGAACAAGGTATTTGTTGCTCTGACGGCCATTTTTCTTGAGAAGGAATTTCTTCTGCAAGAAGCCAGTGGGAGAGAAATAAAACTGGATGAGAATCCAGAAGAAGGACAAAGTACTCAAGCACAGTTGGATGAGCCTGAGCCAGTTGGTCAGGTTATTGAACAACCTGAGGCTCAGATATCACGGGAACCGCGAAGATCGGGAAGGATCCGTCGACAGCCTGAGCGCTATGACGGAGTCTACATCATTGATCATGATGAACCCCTCACTTATGCGGATGCGGTCAGTGGACCGGAATCAGCGAGATGGCTTGAAGCTATGCGAGCCGAGATGGACTCCATGTCAGATAACCAAGTTTGGGATTTGGTTGATCCGCCTCCGGGAATAATCCCTATAGGCTGTAAATGGATCTTCAAGAAGAAGATTGACATGGATGGTAACGTGGTTACCTATAAAGGCAGGCTAGTTGCGAAAGGTTTCAAACAAATCTACGGGATAGATTATGATGAAACTTTCTCTCCTGTAGCCATGTTCAAGTCTATTCGAATCATTCTTGCGATAGCAGCATATTACGATTATGAGATCTGGCAGATGGATGTGAAGACCGCTTTCCTTAATGGAAATCTGGATGAGGATGTGTATATGACACAACCTGAAGGTTTCACTAATCCATCAGATCGTCATAAAATATGCAAGTTAAAGAAGTCCATTTATGGACTTAAGCAAGCATCAAGAAGCTGGAATATTCGTTTTGATGAATCAATCTGTGAGTTTGGTTTCATCAAGAATGAAGATGACCCGTGTGTATATAAGAGGTTTAGTGGGAGCGTGATTACTTTTCTAGTCCTCTACGTCGATGATATCTTGATCATTGGAAACGATATTCCTGAACTACATGCCGTCAAGGCATGGTTAAGAAAATGTTTCCAGATGAAAGATCTAGGAGAAGCAGCCTATGTATTAGGTGTGAAGATCTACAGAGATAGATCTAAGAGGCTTCTCGGGTTGTGCCAGAGTACTTACATCGATAAAGTCCTGGAGAGATTTCATTTAGAGAATTCTAAAAGAGGATATCTTCCAGTCAGACATGGTCTGAATCTTTCAAAGAGTCAGTGTCCACAAACACAGACTGAGAAAGATGAAATGGACAATACGCCTTATGCTTCGGCTATTGGGTCCATTATGTATGCGATGTTGTGTACTCGCCCAGACGTCGCTTACGGGTTAAGCGTGACCAGTCGATTCCAAAGTAATCCAGGTCAGGCACACTGGATTGCAGTCAAGAACATTTTGAAATATCTTCGGAGGACCAAAGATATGTTCTTGGTGTATGGTGGTCAGGAAGAACTCAGTATTGAAGGATATACTGACGCTTCGTTCCAATCTGACCAGGATGATTTCCGATCGCAATCAGGCTATGTTTTTAGCTTGAATGGAGGTGCGGTGGTGTGGAAAAGTTTCAAACAATCTATCGTTGCTGATTCCACAACAGAAGCCGAGTATGTTGCAGCCTCAGAAGCATCTAAGGAGGCAGTGTGGATTCGTAAGTTCGTTCAGGAACTTGGTGTTATTCCTTCGAGTGCAGATCCTTTGGTTATCTTTTGTGATAACACTGGAGCAATCGCACAAGCAAAGGAACCACGGTCGCACCAGAAGTCCAAGCACATACAGAGACGGTTTCACTTGATCCGGGAGATCATTGATCGAGGCGAGATCAAAATCTGCAAGGTTCATACAGATGACAATCTGGCTGACCCGCTTACAAAGCCTCTGGCACAGCAGAAGCATGAGAAGCACTGTAATAATATGGGTTTGAGATTTCTCAACCATTAGATTAAGTGCAAGTGGAAGATTGTTGGGGTATGCCCTTAAGGCTAATGTTTGAGGCCTTGGGATTGTTATCAGTATCATGTATAAACTCTTTGTTTATAATGGCAATGGTTATTATTCAGGTTGTTACATTATCTGCTGCAATAAGTGTACTTCTGAATAACGTCTCAATGCTGTTCAGCTTGGCTGACATGCAGTATTGTCCTTAGTCGAGATATCTTGGTGAACTTGAGACAGCCTTGATATGATTGAGACTAATATGTGTTCTAATCTTATAGGATGCTTCGAGCATGGAATAAGATGTAGACTCATGGGTACATTGGATGTACTGGACAGACCCTACTAGGATATTCAATTGCTTGTCACAATGTGAATAATCCTTGTATGCAACAAGTGGCATATTTCCTCTGACTTGAGATCACTTGTGTTTCTAAATGATGATTGGCATTGTTTTGAGGTAGTTCAATATCATTTGAAACATAATGGTTATAGACTATCTTGGATAATGAGCATGAGTCATGTTAGGGCACTAGTGATAGATAAAGGATTGTCGTCTCCTAGTTTGGAGTGTGATGTTCTAAAGGGGCCCCCCTGGATGAGATGATTGAGAAAGTGTATGGCCATACCCAGATGACTGTGTTCATCTGATCTAATCATTCTCATCATATTGGAGTCACAGGCTTGACACGCTTGTCCAATAAGAACATCCAGTGGCAAAGGAAACATGTATGCCTAGTGAAGTGGATTCACACTTGTGCTGTGGTTTGGGTGTAGTCTTGGAAGACTCTTTCCTTTATATCGGGAGACAGTGATGTGTTGCTAGATACCCCTCACTGATCGTGATAACGTAAGTTATCGTTACCGACATTTAAAGGAAACCCTTAGGGTCGCACAATTTGATGGTATGGCTTACTCATGTCAGATCGTGTGGACTGAATTGTTTCGGTTCATTTAAAAGGGATTTAAACTCTGATTGTAAGTGAGATCTGGTCTGATCATGTTTGATTGATTAGGGCTTGAGATCGGTAAGCTTCGATCGAGAGAAGTGATGCTAGATTGGTGAGATCAAGAGCATCGAGAGATCAACGGTTAGATCTTGAACCTTTGGGTTTAATGAGATCTAGATCAAAGGCTTGGCTTAATTGGTCATTGAACCAAATGTCATTGAACCGGCTCATGTGTGTGAGCGCTTGGTTCAAATGAAAGAGATGAGCGTTCGGTTCACTTGGGTGAACGTATGAACGCATGAGCATTGAGGGCTTTCTATATTTGGAAATTCGGTTTTCCAATTTGAAAGTAACGCCCCACGTTTGTGTGTGGAACGCCTCTTGCTCTCGTTCTCTTCTCCTTTCGACGACACTCGCTCGCGGGTGAAAGAGGTTAACGCCTTGGAGAAAATTCAGCCAAGCAAGAGTTTATCTCTCAATTCCCTTCAAGCGATCAAGGAGACTTGAAGGTCTTTGCTAGCACAAAGAACATCAAGGAGAAGCCATCTCTCTTCTTGTGTGCGGCACCTTTGGAGGAGAGCCCTTTCGATCTCTGCTTCCAAGACGCCATCCATCAAATGGCATTGGTATGAATCTTTCGATCTTTACAAGGTTTTAAAGTTGATTATATGAATATATCACATGCGATCCTTATAAAACCCTAATTCCGCTGCCAAAAAGTTCACATGCGCCACTTTAGGGTTTCGCCCCCCTTTAGCTTAGGGGACTTTCAAGGGGGTGGCGCATCGCGGGGAGCGTCACATGGGGGCCGCCAGGGACCCGCGTGGTGCAGACGAGGGGCTATCTCGGTGCGAGGAGGCGGGACCGGCGCCGGAGGCGCGAAAGCGGGACGACGCGGGGGCCCCGACTCCACGCGAGTGCAAGTGGAGCACAGGTCCTACCCGATGTCTCGAGCGTGGTGTAGAATCAAGATAACTGAGTCAAGACCGTGAGACGCTAGCATGCGACGAATCTCGTCGCACAGGCCGCGCTTAAAGCGGGACAATGTGAAGACCGGGTCTTCCTTAAGGTTGCACCTAATGCCGAGCTCATCGAAGCGAGTGTGGTACTCGTCGACGGAGTCGGAGCCTTGGGATATGGTGCAATATGAGTCTAAGAGCTGTTGCCTTTAGGTAGGAGGCACATATTTTTCCTTTAGCCGGTAACACATCTCCTCCCACCGAGTGATGGGGGGGGGGGGGGGGGGAGGCGCTGATCTACAAGTTGACGCTCTATGTTAGTCCAATACAACCGTGTGGGGCCGGTG
Source organism: Costus lasius (assembly GCA_027563935.2). NCBI lineage: Eukaryota > Viridiplantae > Streptophyta > Magnoliopsida > Zingiberales > Costaceae > Costus > Costus lasius. Next base: position 16,496,606 of record CM050454.1, on the reverse strand, counting down.
AGTAAAAGACGCACGTAGCTGACCTTAAGGTGGTCGGACATAGCACTCCACTCAAAGTAATTGTCTATTGCGGCCGTCCAATCAAGGCGCGAGGGTCAAGACTATCATTGAAGATCGGGGGGTCAATGCGGGTGAGCCGGCAGACTTCATCGACCTCGTGGCTGCGTGGGAGTGGGCGTCGTGGAGGAGGGACCTCCTCAGCCCACGCGGATTCCTCAGCAAACGAGTCGGACCGGGGAGACTCAAGGGCCTGCATGCGTAGCGGGGCCAATGGGGGCGGAGCACTAAGCGAGGGCTGACCCTCAGCGGGCTTAGTCCGGAGTTCTGCTATTTGGTCCGTAAGATGTTGGACCGACGACATTAGACGCTGAAACATGGTCCCCATCGCTTCCAAGCGTGTGGACAGCACTTCGTAGGGCTATCCAGTATACGGGTCAAACTGACAACCCGAACTGACCCAGATCGGTTTTGTCGATTCAGTCCGGTTTGACATAGCTCGGATCTGTTTCGGTTCGGGTTATAAAATTTTTGTTTTAGCTCGGATCGGTTTCGATTTTGAGAAAGAAATTTAATACTAACTCGAACCAACCCGATGAATATCGAATAATAGTGAAAGATATTTAATTACATGTGTCAGCCGCAGCTCATGCCGCCCCTGCCAAAGCCCACGCTGTATCCTATAGGCCAACCCCCTCGAGAACCTTATACTCAATATGAAGGAGACAGGGAAGGCATGAGCACTAGAGGTAGAAGACTACCTTTAGAAACAATAGATAAAAGAAAGCTTCTCGATGAAGGAAGAATTCTTAATCTAGCAGCCCATGACCCACAAACATGGAGCACAGTTCTAGATAACTGGGCCTCTATGGTATCTATGAAAGTCACCAAATTAGATGGACACTTTTCTGCTGAAGAAATGTATTCCTATCTAGAAAATTTTCTAGGCGAAACTGCTAGAGCAATGTGGGAATCCTATAAATTAAATTGCCCCACAGATTTTCAGCAAGACATTTCATTAGGAGTAAATCCTTATAATTTCACCAATAGGATGAAAATGATGATTTTGGGTTCAAATCCTAATATGGGATTTAACACCCAACAGAAAGAAGCAATCCGTAAGCTTGAAATCATTCAGATAAAAAACTGGAAGTATATAAAACCTTTTTTGCAAGATTTTAATATTTTATTTTTTTTAAATTATATATTTTTTAATATATTTATATTTAATTTTATTTTTATTAATTATTTATTTTAATTATTTATTAATATATATTATTTATTTATTTTATAATTTTTATGATTTTAATTTTAATATTAAATAAATAACATTACTACTAGAATACAATTTATCATTGATAAATTAGTAGAAAGATGCACCCGGCTGAAGGGTGACCACCATTTAAAAGGTGAATTTAGTTTCTGTAATGAAATCTATACACCTCAAACATATGTTAAAGAAGAAAGTAAACAAAAGAAGAAATCTAAAAAGGGTAAATCTTCTAAAAGATATTTTCTTCGAAAATCTTCTGTAAAGGAACCATAAGGCAGGGTGTGGGCTGGACTCCTCGTCGGAGTAACATTGTGGGCCTACCACTTGCGTCAAAAGGGGGCCCGAGAGGGACAACGGGCTGTGGGAATTGGCCACGCGGGGCGACCGCAATGTGCCGAGAGTGACGCAGACAATCCCGGTTGAAGTGACCGGTTTGCCCGCAATGGCAGGAAGGGACGGGTGGAACTACGGAGATGGGCGCTTTGCCTTCTCCTCCCAAGTCAAGTGAGGGGGTGGCGCATCGCGGGGAGCGTCACATGGGGGCCGCCAGGGACCCGCGTGGTGCAGACGAGGGGCTATCTCGGTGCGAGGAGGCGGGACCGGCGCCGGAGGCGCGAAAGCGGGACGACGCGGGGGCCCCGACTCCACGCGAGTGCAAGTGGAGCACAGGTCCTACCCGATGTCTCGAGCGTGGTGTAGAATCAAGATAACTGAGTCAAGACCGTGAGACGCTAGCATGCGACGAATCTCGTCGCACAGGCCGCGCTTAAAGCGGGACAATGTGAAGACCGGGTCTTCCTTAAGGTTGCACCTAATGCCGAGCTCATCGAAGCGAGTGTGGTACTCGTCGACGGAGTCGGAGCCTTGGGATATGGTGCAATATGAGTCTAAGAGCTGTTGCCTTTAGGTAGGAGGCACATATTTTTCCTTTAGCCGGTAACACATCTCCTCCCACCGAGTGATGGGGGGGGGGGGGGGAGGCACTAATCTACAAGTTGACGCTCTATGTTAGTCCAATACAACCGTGTGGGGCCGGTGAGTAAAAGACGCACGTAGCTGACCTTAAGGTGGTCGGACATAGCACTCCACTCAAAGTAATTGTCTATTGCGGCCGTCCAATCAAGGCGCGAGGGTCAAGACTATCATTGAAGATCGGGGGGTCAATGCGGGTGAGCCGGCAGACTTCATCGACCTCGTGGCTGCGTGGGAGTGGGCGTCGTGGAGGAGGGACCTCCTCAGCCCACGCGGATTCCTCAGCAAACGAGTCGGACCGGGGAGACTCAAGGGCCTGCATGCGCAGCGGGGCCAATGGGGGCGGAGCACTAAGCGAGGGCTGACCCTCAGCGGGCTTAGTCCGGAGTTCTGCTATTTGGTCCGTAAGATGTTGGACCGACGACATTAGACGCTGAAACATGGTCCTCATCGCTTCCAAGCGTGTGGACAGCACTTCGTAGGGCTGTCCAGTATACGGGTCAAACTGACAACCTGAACTGACCCAGATCGGTTTTGTCAATTCAGTCCGGTTTGACATAGCTCGGATCTGTTTCGGTTCGGGTTATAAAATTTTTGTTTTAGCTCGGATCGATTTTGATTTTGAGAAAGAAATTTAATACTAACTCGAACCAACCCGATGAATTTCGAATAATAGTGAAAGATATTTAATTACATGTGTCAGCCGCAGCTCATGCCGCCCCAGCCAAAGCCCACGCTGCTTTTCATTTTTATTCCTTTAGAATTAAATATTTGCATGGGAAAATGTCCTTCAGCCCATGCCGCCTCTGCCAAAGACAAACCCTTCCTCTTCAGTCATTTCGAATTAAATGGTTGCATGGGAAATTGCCATGCCTCGATTTGATTTGTGTGCTGCTGCCCTGCCATGCCTCGATTTGATTTGATTTGTGTGCTGCTGCCCTGCCCTGCCAAGCATTTGATTCGTGTGCTGCTGCCCACGCCTCACAGCTAAGATTTGTCAACTCAGCTGTTTCTCTAATCGATTCGGCGATGAAGGCGAATGCAACCGCGGACGAGGCTGATGTTTGGGCTGCCGACGAGCTTAATCCTCTGGCATTGACGGTTGGTGGACGAATCCTTTCTAAACCACGTCTCTCGACGTTTGTGGCAGACGAATGAAAAAAACAGGAGTGACCTCCCCTCAAGTCCTCTCTCGGATGAATTCTTCTGTCTCTTTTTTTTTTTTTTGGTTCAATCGATTTTAACCGAACTGAACCTGATATTTTCGGTTTGGTTCAAATCGATTTTCATACCATTCGGTTTGGTTTCGGTTTATAAATATCAAAAAAAATTTGATTTTAGGTCAAATCGGTTCGGTTTGATTCGGGTTGAACTGATTGGACACCCCTAGCGCTTCGACCGACTCTAACCGAGGGAAAGGACTCTCTTCAGTCGAAACAGGCACTTGAGTGGATGGGTTTTGGTAAGGAGTACCTGATCTAGTTGTCATGATGGTAAAAATGTGTATGTATGCGGAAGACAAAATCGAAGAAGCCGGATGAAATGCAATGAAGAAATCGACGGAGCTTGACAAGAGTTAGCTCCAACCTCCCTCTGATACCAAAATTTGATGCAGCGAATCTAGGAACCTTAATTGCCGTACTCTAGGGGGCACTAGACCATGATGTTGAAACCGTTAGAGGGTCTTTAGACGAGGGAAATGAAATGCATCGAATGAGAAAAACCGCCAGAAAACCAGTGAGAGCAGCGAGGAGATATTTCTTGAGCAAAACCTAATGCGCGGAGATAACAACGGTTCGGATTCTAATGGAAACTACTCACCTTGCTTGTAGAGCCAATTTTCGTTTAGCAAGCGCCCGCGACCTTGACCCTTCACGACGCTACAGGGGAGATGATCCGCAAATCCAAGACCCAAAGTTGGAAGCACAAGATTCGTAGGCGAGAATGTGAAAAAGGACCCGAAGCCCGAGGAGGGTTCTTCAGGTGTTTTGATTGAAAGCTGAAAATGCAGAAATACACGACGAGAGAACTCTAGGCTAGCTTCTCGAAGTTTTGCTGGACACAGGGTTCGCGTGGGGGAAGCACTACTACAACATGTACTGATGAAGAAGACAACCTCAGCCCTCTTTTATAGATCAAGAGGGGGGGGGGGGGGGGGGAGGGGTCGCACATGACTCGCACATGGGAGGTAGGTAAATAAGACAAACAACTTTAACATCCTAAAGAAGGTCAAGATGCCTTCTAACAACCTGAAAAGTAATGAAACTAACTAAAGCAAGCTACCAACTCCTGCAGGGGAATATGCCACGGGCTGGGGCGCGTGAGCTGGGGTGTTGGGCCGTGGAGTGGGCCGACTTTGGTGGGGTACACCATCTCGGAGCATGCCATGATGAAGTAGTAGAAGCGGCTGATCGTGGGCTGGTTTTGTACGTTGGTGGCGGTCTCCTGGGCCAAGTTGAGGACCCGGTTGTGGTAGCGATCCACTGTCGGGTCCTGGGGTGGTCCACCTGCAATGTTGATGGGGCAAAGGGGCTCCAATGATGCCGGAGAAGCCACATGGATGGAGCGGACGTGGCACGTCGTGGCAGTAGAAGAACTCACTGCGCCCACAAAGCGGTCCGGCGGGTGCGAGGACCGTTGCGAACATCGGACAGGATGAAAAACAGTGTCCTTGCACTTTCTGGGACTGAACACGGCCTGGCCATGCTGGCGGTCACGGCCGTGCTCAGCATCTGCATTCTGGACCGAGACTTGCACGGCTGGGGCATGCTCAGCGGCACGGGCGTGCTTGTCGGCGGGAGATATTCCCGAGATTTGCACTGCATGGGTGTGTTCGACGGCATGGCCATGTCGGGCTGTTGGGATTTTGGCCGAGGTGTGCACGGTCGGCGGCACGGCCGTGGCGACAGCCGTGTCAGTGTTTGCGTCTGCGAGCGACCGTGTCACAGCCGTGCTTGGGAGCATGGCCTGACCGTGTCGAGGGCTGTAGGGCTCCGATTGTGCCGAAAATCGCGGGGCTTCTTCCTCCACTCCTGGGGAGTCTTTCCAAGTGTCTTCATGAGGGAATGGGCCCTCCTCAATGGCGTCTATGACTCCGTCAATCACATACTTGTATATGACAGTCAAAATCATCAATAAAATGAAGAGTGTGATTGTTGGTCTTTCCCATGATAAAGCCGCATGCAACCAGGGCAACATCTTTCTCACCGAACTTGCCAGTTATATAATTTTCAACTGATGTGAACTAGGCATTTACAGAGAGCCCAGGCATGAGATTACGCATCTTACGACTAGTACAAGAAGACTATCAATGAATCCTTCCTCTGCCATCTCTTCAATGCCAACTTTTGCTATCTTTACCTCCTTAACTTCTTCCCTTATTTGATCAATAGTCGTCTCAAGAGTGGTTAAAGCGTTTGCTTGACTGGTCATTTCTTCTTAGAGTGGTTTCTTCCTCTGCTCAGCAAGAGCAAGTTCATGCGAGGTGTCTAATAAGCCCTTCAATATAGAAGTTGCATCACATGAGCTTAAGCTACTTGTCTGCTTCACGGTATTTGCTAGTTCAGCCAATACGTAGTCCCCCTTTGGAAGAGACTCGTATAACGAGAAAATCAACTAGTTAGCAGAAGCTGGTGGCGAGATTTTTAACATTTCTCTTGCTACATGAAGCCTCAATATCCCTAGAATAGTTCTAGAATGAATCTCCCATGCACGCACAGGTCTATATTGAATTTGGCTATGAAGCGGTGGAGCAGGATGATCTCCTTTATTAGTGTAAGCCAATGGTCTCGTCTAGTTGAACTAGTCATTTTTGGAAATTCTAGAACCAAAGGCTCTAGCCTGCAAAGTTTTAATACGACTCACTACAACACTTTATGGTAAAATCATCTCCTATAAGCCATTAGAGTTGCATTATTGATTTCCATGAAAGTTAATACACAGACTTACAGATTGGAAGACTCGTATGCTATTGCATTATCAAACAATGGAACACCCCAGGGCCCTGTTGAAACTGCTTTCACATGATTATCAACATCAACTCTTGAAAGATCAATCTTCAAGGTAGTCTCATATGACAAAACTCCAGATGCCTCGAAATAGAGTGCATGATTAGTAAGGGTGAGTCTTCCTAACACACCGTACCAAACAATCAATGATGTGGAAAGTGGTTCATGAAGGACATTGTGAAGGCCAGTACTTCACGTAGGAGAAACTATGAGAAATCACCTGGTCAACTTGCTGTTCCAATGTGTCGTACAAGTACAACTGTTTGTGTCCTAGAATTGCCCTCTACATGAAGGATTACCTCATGCTCAGATAACTCCATTCCAGTTGGTGTCTCCTGTTTCTCCAAGTACTTGACACACCTAAAAAAAATCAATTTGAGGATAAATACGTTAGTAGCTAATGCTTAACTTATACCTTGCAGAAAGTATAAAATCATGCCCCTCTACATGAATCGCCTGGGCCGGGAATATCCCTTGCTAGCATCATATCATATCATAAGTCAGTCGGCGGAAAGATCCATCCCTGATCCTTTTCCCCACCTTATGGCAAATGTTTCCAATCGTCTTTGAGCAACGGAACTCGACTAATCTCCTTGAGTAGTTATCTACTGCAGGTTTCAAGCTTCGCTCAAATTCTTCCACCAGAGAATCTAGTGAAGTGTCCAATGTCCTAGAAGGTTCAAGGTCAAAACAAAATGCAATTTTCCTTTAAGAAAACATCACAAATTGTAAGAATGAGTGATGAAAAAAGACACCAAAGAGAAAACCACTAATTGGTATGCTTTCATATGTAGGAAAAGTTGTTCCTTGTAGAAGAGGGCTTTCTAATTTTAAATAAAGTAAAAAACTATTAGGGGCTTCATTACTACCAACAGATTTTTGTATACTGTATGCTCATGGATGATAGGTAAAATGCTACACTAAAATTGTTTTAAGTTGTTTACATTATGGATTGTGCTTCCAAGCAGTAGCAAAGACAAAGATGATAAGAATCTCCTTCATGCATAATCAAAAAAAATATGAATACGATATCTATCCTTGTTCTCTCTTGCGTATCAGTGTCCTGTCTTTTCACAAGTATGACATTTTCTCATGACTTAAGAAATTGTCCATGATGATAACAATAACACAAGCCAACATTTGCATGCATTAGGTATGGGTTTTAACAAGCTATAAGAAACACTGACTCAATCTAAATGTCAATATTTCTACTTTCATTAGATCTATTTCATCAAAATCAAGAACAAGGATAAAACTAAAAGCAGCAAATCCAATTAGTGCAGTCAAGATGAGTAGCATCAGTGCAAAGTTTGTACTGGTCCAAGCATAATCAAGGCGACTCTCAATGCTGAGATTTAAAATCCTATTTGGAGCACACAAAAAATATAGAACGGGATTAAGAAAAGTCAAGAAGTGAAATTTCAATAATTAAAATAAAATAGGATTTAAATGCTCATGAAATGGCAGGAGTTTCCAAATCCCATTCACTCAACTTGCTATATTATTTGTGTTTTCTTGTTGAGCACAAAGCAAGGGTGCGTAAGTAGTTCATTTGAAGGGAGATGATCTTATAGAAAGTAGGGAGAGGATAAAATACCAAGCAAAGTAACAGAAATAAACCAACAATGCAAAGGACAAAAAGTAACAGAAATAAACCAAGATGAAAAAAAACTTGCTAATGCATGAACTATGGTTAGTTGAAGACTATGTAGATTGTGCTTCCCATTTTTGAGAAAATGTTTTGTTTCTTTTTGCTAAAATCAACCCGATACTGAAAACTTTTAATTTCTATATTTAAAATTTCTTGAAGCAAAAACAAAAAAATCTTGTGGCATGATAACAATTGGATGCCTCTTCACCCTTTTCTCTCTGAAGGCCAAGACAAACAGATGTGTTTTTATCTGTCTCAATGTCCAACTTGCACAAGATGCAAGTGAGGTTGATCATTTTTACAAGCTTTCTTTTGGTCAACAGACTATCCACCATTAGCAACCAATCGGAGAGTTGAATCTTCAAGAGAAGCTTTACATTCTAGATATTAGTTCCTTCTTGACAGATTCCCTATTAGGGAAAATAGAAGAGTCTACAGAATAATATAGGTGAGAAATGTCTAGACTCTAGAGGACTTATATGAGGCCTTTGGACTTGCAATTCTAGAAATTGCCCTATGTACATGGGCCAAAAGTTGGAGGCAGTTGGATACGATTGTTTTTGAAAGTGGTAGAACAAGTAAAATACAAGTGAGAGATAAGTTTGGACAATGACAGCATGATCTAGCTAAGTGAAACAATGAGTAGGTGTCACTTCTACACATGACTAGATTGAGGTGACAATGGCACCACAAACTTGACATGAGCAAGAAGTAGGTGACTCCACCCATTCCCCGTGTCAAGCGGCACTAACATGGTAGTAGCATACAACAAGTGGTCATGTGTCATCAGCTAGTGCCAACTCAAGAGTGAACAGGTGATATCATGCCAAGGCACCAAATTGAGCTTGAGTGCATTGACAACTAGTGATGACTAGAATGCAAGAAGATGTTCTACTTCCTAACATATGCGTTTGTTGAGACTATATAACCAACCTTAGGCTCATGGCATGCTCATTACATACCTGACTAGTGAATGAGTTTGTTTTGTAGGATCAAAAAGCGTTACATTAAAATGTAATATGATCTTTTTTAAATTCACCTTAAATTAATAAAGCTTTTTGTTTAATGAATTCTGGCTTCCAATTAGCACAAGCGTTCATTGTTTTATCTATAAAATTAAGGAACCTTTGATTAAGAGATCTATACTATGAAGTAAAATAAGAGAAGAGAGTCAAACAATATTATTCATATACATGATGAGAATACATGATTTGACATAATACATAAACGATAAAAGAAAGGAGCTTTTATCAATTTTGGCAATTTGTATTCGTCAAATATTTAGTCTTGTGATGGCTTATTCGATAATATCCGGCCTAGGCAATATAATATCATATTGAGGAGCTCCCCCCCGATGGTAAACATTACCGTACACACCTCCTAAACAATACTTCATCGTAATGCATTAAGACACATTGGATATTTGAATTTGAAAAATCATCCGGTCTTGACGGCGTGTTGGATAGTGTTTTTAACATTCTTGTGTAATATACCCTGGTACATATAACATATTTTTTTCTTTAGAGAAATTGTTTTCATTTGTAGATTTGTCCAAGGTTTAAGATATTGGTCTCTACTAGTTTAGGGGTCCATGGTTAGAGTAAAATGAATCCATTGGTACTAGATGGTAACAACAAATGGTAATATACCCAAGTACATATAACATATTTTTTTCTTTAGAGAAATTGTTTTCATTTGTTGACTAAAATGAATCCATTGGTACTAGATGGTAACGACAAATGGTACATATATACATATACATATACACCATGATAAAGATATGAATATCATAAAAAATGAAACTAAATAGTATATATAAGAAGTTTTTGCTTGATGAATAAATAATGAAAGCTTGATAAAGACCTCAGTAAGGAAAGCTGCAATTTAAATGCACCGTAACTCTCATTTTTTAACGACATCACCAACAACCCCAAGAACATGGTAGTACGTGCACTGAATGAGAAGATTTCTAAAGTTCTTGTACAGTAAAAGCAAAAGAAATTAAAGAATCAACTCCTTTTGGGCGTATAGTTATTAAGATGTAGATTATTTTCAAAATGTATACTCGTACATGCTGAAGTTATATAATAGATTGCAGCTGCCCAAACTAATTGCTATTAGAAGATCAAGGAAAGATGTCTTATTCACAAATTACACACTCCTCTGAGTCTTAGAAGTTCAACAGCCACTATTACTGTACAGGGATTGCTAAAGTTGAATCTATGTAAAATAGATGCTCTCTCCAAATTTGTACTTCTCTGAAAAAATAGTCAGCCAACTTAACGTGAGGAAGGCATGAAAGATCAACTACCCTTTTATAAAGAAAAAAGGAACCATGTTAGCAAATCTCATAATAATGACCTTGGAAGTCTTAAGTATAGCATTTTGAATGTTGCATCTGATTCATGTATCACCGACAAAATTTTATACTATAAATGAAGTACACCTTTCACAAAACTCCAATTTTATAAATTTATCTACGAGAGCCTTTGCCACCACCTCAAAATGCTAAAAAAGTGAGGTTCCACGAGATCTCTAATTCTCCACTGCCACCTTTTTGCTTGTTTGAGATCTAGAGTTCTATATGTTGAGCTTGTTGGTCTAAAATTTTTTTTATCTAGAGTTCTATATGCTAAAGCTTGTTGGTCTAAAAATTTTTTTATCTAGACCTAAGTTTAAACAGGAAATAAAAACATGAATTATAAGATAATAAACTTATAAATTATAAATAAAAGAGAGTTAGTATGATAAAACCCAGAGGCTCATTGTAGCTTATCAATAGGTGAAAATCTGGGCTCTCATGCGAGTTAATTCTTCATAGAACACCTAGGATACAACCGGGTTCTCCTCTCATGCGGGCACGACCGTGGAGAAGTTGATCGGACGTTCATTTGACAACAAGTAGCAACATCTAATATCTAAGAAATAAAACAAATAGAAGAAAATGAAAAGAAACGAGGGATAAGAGGAAGACTAAGCATGAGATTTTAGTTCTTTTCTTAAGGCTATGATTAATGTTAGCTGCTAACGTTATAAAGCTTTAAATGCTAACATTAAATATATTTTTTAATTTTCCTAATAGAGCTAGCAAATAAATTGCAGGATCCAGCAATTAAGCATTAAGTCTTAAAGCCATAGTTTTTTATATTTGTTTCTAGAGGTGAGCAAACTCCAGTCCTAAACTCCTGAATTTTGAATCGTAGGTACTGGTATAGGTACTGTATTCAAATTCAGGAGTTCGATATTGGTACCTGTCTCCCAACAATTATTTTGAAAAATTCTCAAAATTCTAAAATTTTAAATTCCTATATTTCTAAATTCCTACTTAAGCATAAGAAAGAGTAATTAATTTCAAAATACAAAATACAACTAATAAATAAAAATAAATATTCTACAAAAGTAAAAAAATCAAAATCCTTTTTGTTAAAATAATATTCATGTATTCAACTAAGTGCCTAAGTTAGTAAATAACATATAAATAAATATATTAATTAGTAAATATATAATGTTCGATACTTTGGGACCATAAAAAAATTGTAAAAAATTTTTAGGTACTGGTAATACCCCGAGTTTAGTCCCACATTGGATGTGGAAGAAGAGATTATATGGTATATAAGGCTTAGTGGGCTAGCTATTGTTAACTTGGGCTTAAGCATCTTAATAAATTGGGCTACGTTACAATTGGCTCACTAAGTTAATAAATAGTTTGCTTACTAAGCCTAAAATCCTAAAATCTTGAAATACTGGTACTAAAGTACCAAATACCGAAAAATTCATTATGGTACTTCAGTATCAATACCTTATGCTCACCCCTATTTGCCTCACTAAATTTAACTATAAAAAAATAATGCATGCAAAAATATTTCATTGGACATCAACCAAAAGACATTGATACAAATTCAACCAATTTTACTGATGCAAAACAAATTGCATGACTAAAATCTATTTTTTAAAGTAGGTTGAATGATAATTAGTTGCACTTGTTATATGATAAAAGATGAATAAAAACTTCACTTTTAGTAATTGTTTTCTTTGTGCTTGATCCCGATGTCATAAATGTTTCAAAGGCGGAATTTATAAATAGGAACAAATAATTTAGAGAGGGGTAAGGAAAAGAAAAGGAAGTGTAAAAGAAAGGGAAGAGCCTGGGAGCCTTGTTGAACAGGCATATGAAGGACAGTCTCCACTTGAAACCAAGATCATGAATTATTCTAAGCAGTAAATTGAAATTTTAGATATTATTACTTCAATCAATGGGGGAGCTGATTCCAAAAGATTAGTCGTGATGAGTGTTTATCATTCCTTAAATGAACACTTGAATACATATGATATCACAATCGGCAATGGTTAAGCATGTACTTTCTCCAAAATGATAAAAGGGTCTAATGTGAAATTGTAATATTTAACATGTTTCCCTCAAATAAATCTTGCCAACAGATACCAACCTCAATTATTTTGTCAATGCTTCTAGGTGGCAAATTATAACATCCTACCTAATATGATATTGTCAAGGATTTAAATTTAGTGACAATTTTAGTAATTCACCTGACCAATACAAGTTGGATGTAGACTTTGGTAACGAAACTAATGATACATATACTAGGTATTGTGTAACATTGATTTATTGCAGTTGTACATTTTGTCTGTGCCCAGTACAAACGGAGACTTATTCCATGTGGTACTGAAGTTGAGGTAAACCCCAATAAATAACTTGAAATTGAGGTAATTGATTGTGAAGAATGAGCTAGTTTACTACATGAAATTGAGGTAAAACCAACATACACAACATATATCGAACCATGTGGTACTGAAGTAGATTCTCTAGATTGAGATTTTTCTAAAGAAAATCTGATAGCTAAAAACAAATCTAGTTGTTTGTCTATATTTTTTTTAAGGCAAGGGGGATTTCTCCAAATATAAACATCCATTCCCCATAAATTCATTCACTTTTCTCAAACTCATTCAATCTCTCTTAAACTCTCTTTTTTCACTCAATTCTTCTTAATTAACCATTTGTAGCGCATAAAAGTTATAATATTGATAATGAATTCATTACAATAATATTTTCAAACGTGAAGACACAATCGGGATAAGTAGTATTTCATGTACAAGTATCCTACCATTTTCAAATGCCTTTATAGGACATCCACTAAGTCATTCATGAAACCTAAGGTTATTCAATATCAACGTACAATGTGTGACTAAGGAGTGTGAACACATATGGACGCATGGTAATGCCTTGAGATAGAGATGGTTATTTGGTTTTCAAGGGCTTAATATGTTTCAAAGAGGATGTCTAATCCACTTCAATATGGTTCATGGAACGAAAACTTAATTTGGGACTAATGGTGGAAGTGCATTAGTCATCCACAAAATGAGCCAAATTTCATGCGTGCAGAGAGGCATTTGAAGTCATGTAAACCCTTATTGGTGGACGATGCAACATTCACTACTTTTTTGGATTACATCAACTAGCGGGTCAAATGCTGCTAATATTGACCCTAGGATATTCCTGTTATAAGCAAGCAAACTTGAATAAAAAATATTTAATGAATATGTAAAAGCTCGATATCAACTTTTCAATATCTAAGAAACAAGCCATACAATTCACAAGCTTAAACCATAAAATATCGTCTAGTATCTTAATGATAAATCAAAGGATATCAAATATAGATCAAAAGTATGGAGGTTTAACAAGAGGATTTGATGTTGCTTCTATGTGTGATACTTAGGCATGGCCCAACAAGATGGGTATAACAATTTTCTCATATATTCAACAAGAACATGATATTCCACAAGGCAGTAGATGCCAAGTTATCAAAAACTGATCCATTCCACTCGGCACAAGTCATATGTATTATAATGCAATTTATATTCGTCAACCTAGTATCATGATCCAATTTACATTCGTTGACTTCAAAAAATGTATATAAAAAGATTGACCAATATAATTTATCCAACATGTGATAGACAATAGAAGCAACTTCAAGAGAGTTAGCAAAATGACTAAAATTTATTACCCTCACTTCATTTGGACTCTTAATGCCACTTATTGAATTAAACTAATGATGAAGGACATTAATAAGATGGACAAATTAAAAAAAACAAGGGATGTTGCATAAATTCTCTTGATTCATATACAACCACTATTGGATTTTCAACTTTTTTTTAATAGCGAGATACGACCTACGAGATTTGCTATATATTTTATTGTTTCATAGTCTTTACTTATAAAGAAGATTGGGCTAAAGGAAACGTTCACAAATGAAAATTGGTACAACTCCCCTTATTTAACTTTGTGTTTACTTGGACGGAATTCACAGTGGAAAGAAAGAAATATATATTGAATCTAGACGCATTTGCTTCTAGATTCAATGTATTTTCCTTTTTTTTCCGCTGTGGATTCCGCCCAAGTAAGAAGGACATCAATCCTAACATGTTCTTTTGGAATAAAAATTTTGATATATTTATGACAATCGAAGTCTTTATATATGATCCTCCAAAAAGATAATATAAAGAAGCCCATAATCGGAGAAATATACAACATCATCCATGGTCGTCAAAGGTAAACTAATGCAAAAATTGGTAATAAGACTACCCTCTACATAGAGATCATTCAACATAGTTGAGAAGATCAAATGGGGTAAAAAAAACTTCATTAGATAGGGTTTAAGGAGTAGATTATTTTTATAATAATACATGATCTAAAATACATGTATTTTACTTCATGTATTTTACTTTAATACATGATCTAAAATATCTCAAATTTTATACCATTGGATAGGGTTTAAAGAGTAGATTATTTTTATAAAAAAAATTAAAAAAAAAAAATTTTGGGCCAAAAACGAGGGACCCAGGTTAGGCCATTTCCTCGACAGAAACCGATCTTTCCTCCGCCACGACAGAAACCGACCTTTCCTCCGCCACGGTGCCCGTGTCCGCCCCCGCCCTGCCTTCCTCGTTAACCTACTCCTCGGTGGCGGCAGAGGCATACGCTTCCGACTTGGCGTCCGGGTCCGTATCCGCTTCGGCGTTCGTAACCGTTTCCGTTTCCGTTTCCGCCTCGGCGCACGGTGTCTCCGCATCCGACTCTGACTCGACGTCCGACTCTAAGAAACAAGCCATATAATTCACAAGCTACCGTTTCCGTTTCCGCCTCGGCGCACGGTGTCTGCGCATCCGACTCTGACTCGACGTCCGACTCTGACTCGTCGTCCGACTCCGCCTCAGAGGACACCTTCACCTCTGCGTCCGCCTCTGACTCGACGGAATCAGAGGACACCTTCACCTCTGCGTCCGCCTCTTACTCGACGGCTGATGGAGGCGAAAATCGGCTCTAAGGAGATCAACCAGGGTCCGAAGGAAACGTCCGAGGTATTCTCCCTATGTCGCACCAGATGAGGCAAGTTCAGGATGCAAACCAATTGAGGCTACTCTATAACCGATTCTTGCAAGGATGTGGATTAACGCACAAGTAAATGATAACTTTCTTGTGGATTAATGTTTAGGTATAGTTCAAGCTTTTCTATTTGAAAATTTTTAATCTTCTAATGAATTATCTAGCCGAATGACTCAAATAAGAACTTAACGTTTTCCTGGCGTTCTCTTTCAATTTTATTCTTAGTGTGGAATTTCCATCTTACATCCGTTCACACACAGCGTAAACTTTTTCATGCTCAAGAGTATTTTACTGTAACACCAGATTATTTAGATGAGTCATGGTTTCTTAATTGTTTTATATATTCAAGAAATTTTCACGGTAGCTCTACAATCTGGATCAATATGACAATGATACTAATCCCCTGGTGCAAATCCGACTACATGACATTTCTGTGAATGGAGAAAAACCATTGTTGTATCTAAAAATTCATGTATCTCTATGTAGATATGACAATAGACCTGAACACGAACCACATGCAGAGCAGTCAAGACACCAAGTGCCCATCCCATCTATACCAACCAATACCGCCAAACCCATTTCTAGTTGTGTGCAAGGTGTTTAGAAGGGTCTCTCCAATATACTCTTTAAACATCTCGATACTCACAATTCTCAATCATTCTCATAGTAGCCAAGAAAGAGAATATTAAATGATTGCCACCATTGGCAAAGCATCAACTGCAATACCATTTTCAAAAGGAGTGGCATCACTAGGGTCAAATAACACCTTACAGCCAGCGGAATACACCAACACCTTAAAATACATCAAGGCATCATTGCAAACAAAAAATATGTAGTTGAGTGTGAATGCTCTGATATATATATATATATATATATATATATATATAGCACACCAACCATGATTAGGATCAAGGATATGGAATTAAAACCACCAATATCATGCTGGAGGTGGCTATTCGGGCTTCAAAGAGTTCAACACATCTTTGATAAGAATGTGCAATCCATTTTTACATATTTGTGATTGAATGATCTCAATAAAAGGTTGGTAGAGGTAGTGGAAACAATGATAAGTGCAATAGGATCAACATCAACAACACATCTAACAAGTTAAAGAATAAGTACACATGGAGGCTCAAAAGCATCATTTTTTACATTAGCAAGTAATTGATGAAGGTGGAATTTGACCCAGGAAAGGTCCATACCATCAGATTATGCCAACGTTTTATTAAACCATCAAAGACTTTGTTGTTGTGTCAATTCATCTCTTTTATCCTTGATTTTGGTATCAATAAGCTTGCCAAAGTAATGATGCCCCCAGTATGATTTTACATATATAGTGATATCTTTGTTTTTCCTTGGTAATTCATCTCGTTTATCTCCGATCGTCAGTAGTTATGAATCCCTTAGCTTGAACTTAGCTTGTTTTGAATATCTGGGTATGATTTTACATCTATAGTGATATCTTTGTTTTTCCTTGGTAATTCATCTCGTTTATCTCCGATCGTCAATTGTTATGAATCCCTTAGCTTGTTTTGAATACCTGGGTATGTTATATCACTTCTCAAAAAACCTCTGTTTCTCAAGAGTTTTAGATTTTCCATGATGAGATAGCATAAAATTATAAAATTTGACATCTCTTGTCCATATACTTCAATAATTTTCAAAAGGAGTTGTCCAACATATTGATGATGAATTGAGATGTGTGTTAAAGTTGCTAATGTTTAGCACTTGAGTTGCACCATCTTGCAATATGGTCAAACATTGACTTTGTCTTCAATTCTTTCAACATTCATCAAGTTTATGATTATAATCTTTCCATTGACTTCATATCAACCAAAGTCTTGATCTTTGCTTCTGAATGAATAATATTACTCAATGATGGACCTTGAGAAGCTTTGTATAAGTGTATATTCATGAAGTATTGAATGTGACTTTATTTGAAACTACTTTACCAACATGAAGAGCTTTGAGAGTTAAACATAAGTTGCCATTGCGAAGCAAAGGATTGATGTATATGAATTCACCTTTAGAGAGTTAAGATGAGTGAATGAGTTTGTAGAGGACTAAACGTTCAAAATGGGTGAATGGCTACTGGGCCAAACATTCGGATTTGGGTAAACGGGCCGGTAGAAGGCCAAACGTTAAAAATTTGGGAGAACAGGCCGTTAGGCAAAACGTTCAAAATTTGGGAGAATGGGCTGTTGGGCCAAACGTCCAAATTTGGTGAATGGGCCGTTGGGCCAAGCATTCAAGATTTGAATGAACGAGCTATAAGGCCAAACGTTCAAAATCTCGGCGAACGGGTCATTATACCAAATGTTCAAAATTTGGTGAACGAGCCGTTGGGCCAAACGTTTAAAATTTGGGCGAACGGGCCGTTGGGCCAAATGTTCAGAATTTGGTGAATGAGCCGTTGGGCCAAATATTTAGAATTTGGGTCAACGGGCTGTTGGGCCAAATGTTAAAAATTGGTGCATGAGCCATTGGGCCAAGCATTTGAGATTTGAGTGAACGAGCCTTTGGGCCAAACATTCAGAATTTGGTAAAACGAACTGTTGGGCCAAACGTTCAAAGTTGCTTAATGGGCCATTGGGCCAAGCATTCAAAGTTTGAGTGAACGAGCCGTTGTGGCTTATGGAATTTGGAGTTTGAAGTTTGACATATATCCAGTATTTATGGCTTGTGGACATTTGAAATTTTAGCAAATATTCTATCTTCATAACTTGTGAATATTTGAATTTCAATCTTAGCATGTAGTTATTTCTTTGCACATAATGTTGTGGAAAAATTTCTTAAGTTTAGTTTAAAAAAGTTTTTTTTTAGAAATGATCTATACAACCTAAGCTACGTAATGGTATCAATATTGGGATATTTTAGATCATGTATACTTGTTAAATACCCTAAACAAAATCATATACCATCTGAAAATACTATTCATTTTTGTCTTCTATGTAATTTTGTTTAGGGTATTTAACAAGTATACATGATCTAAAATACCTCAATATTGATACCATTGCGTAGCTTAGGTTGTATAGATCATTTCTAAAAAAAATTTAAAAAAACACTTTTTTAAATGAAATTTACAAATGCTGCTTAAGATTTCCTCGGCAGCAATGCTGCCGAGGAAATTTTTCCTAATGTTGTATCGAGGATCTATGCCCTAAACATCGACATACGCATCTCCCAAATAATATTACACCATAATGTACTAAAAGTCTAAGGCCCCATTTGGTTCACCCAACTTCTGGCTTCTGCTGGTGCGGCCAGCAGATTTTAGTCAAACCAGGCGTTTGGAGAGGCAGCTTCTCAGTCCCAACCTGAGAAGCTGCACTGTTTCCAACCAGCTGCTAATAACAGCTTTTGGGCAGCTTGTCATCTTCTCCTTTCTTCACGCATTCGTGCCCTCACGCGCCCATGCTTGACAACTCATCATCCTTGCCCCTTCATCATACTCTTGAACTCCTTGAAATCCACTATCCCATCCCCATCCAAATCCACCTGGCTGATCATCCGCCAGCAGTCCTCGGCCGTCCGCCCCTGCCTCAGCCCTAGGGAGACCAGCACCGCCCGCAACTCCTCCGCAGAGATGAACCCATCCCGTTCTGGTCGAACATCTCGAAGGCCTCCTACATCTCAGCCTCCGCCTCGCCCCTCCCCTTCTCCATGATCGCGCGGTACAGATTCGTGAACTCCTCCACATCAACGCACCCGTCACCGTCGGTATCGACCTTTTCGATCATCGCTATGAGCTCTGGTGATGTGGTCGTCGCCGTTGCAGTCGAAGAGCTGGAAGACACGGGCCAGTTCAGAGCGGTCCATGGGCGCGTGCCGCCGCGAGGGGGACGACGGCAGGGGCCCGAGAGTCGGCGAGTTCCAAGAGGTGGGGAGAAGGAGGGAGCAGAGTTTCTGGGGCAGGAAGCGGAGGAGAAGGGCGCGCCAGATGGCACGTCTCGTAGGCCGGAAGGGGAAGGGGAAGATGGAGGTGACGGTGGAGAGGATGGTAAACGCTAGTTATAATTGATTTTGACTAATTTGACTAGCTAGAAGTTGGTTCATCCAAACAACTGGAAATTTGTCAAACCAGTTCTATTTCAACCAGCTCTGTTTCAACTAGCTCCAGCTATAAGCTCCAGCTGAACCAAACTGGCCCTAAAACTCTACATTTTGACCTCGTCAAATATTCGTAGTAGTTTCCCTTGAGAAGCAGTAGATCTCCAAAATTTGAGTTTTAAGTAGTAGAATGCTTATCTCGGATCTTAGGTGTATAATTTCAAGTGAACTTTGAGAAGATGTTGTCTTCTTTCTTTTGGTAAGAATTTCTTCATGAGCCCTTTGTTACTAAGAAGCTTGGATTTGATTTATTTTTGATCCATCAAATCTCTTGATGACATGATGAGGTAGTGCCAAGGGTGACTAGGTGAGAAGCTTTGGCCTTGTGGCATTAACCATTTTATAAAAAAATATTCAAAGCGATTAGTCAAAACATAGCCTAAGCCAAAATGCCCCCTTATTTGAGACTGTATGCTTTATCATCTCTTCTCTTTGTTGGAAGGATAAGATAACTCCTTTGGCCTTCAATAATTTTTGCATGATACATTTAAGATCCGATATCTTAATATTTCATTCGTTCGAGAAGCTTTCAATTTTTAGCAAATTGAGAGCTTTAAATGACCTTGATGTCTTTTGATTCTACTATGAATTGATAAAAATCAATTTTCACTCGTGTAAGGAGCTTACAGTTTTTAGTAAACTGCTAGCCATAAATGGACTTAACGCTTATGATCCTATTTCCGTTTAACTAGGATCGATTTTGTGCTTGTGTAAGGAGCTTACAGTTATTGGCAAACTAAATGAAATTGAAATTTATCATCTTATCACCATTTGAATAAGATCGAATTTTCTTTCATATAGGAGCTTATAATTTTTTGGTAAATTGTCAACCATAAACGAAATTAAAATTTATGATCTTATCACCGTTCGGATAAGATTGAATTTTCGCTCGTGTTAGAAGCTTACAATTTTTGGTAAATTATCAACCATAAACGGAATTAAAATTTATGATCTTACCACCATTCAAATAAGATCGAATTTTCACTCATGTTAGGAGCTTACAATTTTTGGTAAATTGTTAACCATAAACGGAATTAAAATTTATGATCTTATCATCGTTTAAATGAGATCAAATTTTTGCTCGTGTTAGGAGTTTATAATTTTTGGTAAATTGTCAGCAATAAACGGAATTGAAATTTGTGATCTTATCACTATTCGAATAAGATTAAATTTTTGTCAATCTTTACATTTCTTCCTTGGATGATGCATCGATTTCATCCTTTGGCACCATACTTGAATGTGAAAGAAACATCCTTGCCGCAACTAGTGCAATGGGCATATTAATTGGTTGCCCCCATCTTGGATTGTAGTTCTCCTTACAAATGAGTTCCTCTTCTTTGTCATATCATTGGTCAACATTTTAACATACATATCTTTCTTCAAGATATATCTCTTGAGTCAACTTTCTTTATTTCTTTCCTTGATTCTTTCCTGTCACAAAGAGTTTGCTTCTTGTCATAAAGAGTAATGTTCCACCTAATGTTGATCTTCTCAATTATGAAATAACAACCCTTCATAAAAGAGAAGTCATATGTACTATCTAAGGTGCCCTCATGTTTAGGAAATCCATCCTTGATCGAAGTGCTTGTTATGCATATAGTTACTAGGTCGCAAACAATAATCCAACCTCTGGTTGATGACTTGTAGGCATCCATGTGTGGATGAAATTAGAGCTTCAACTATGGAACCAAAGCATATGTTCTTTCCCCCAATTATAGTTGACAAATCAAGGGATGAAAGCCCAAGTGTTCCTCTAATATATAGATCTCAATGATGAAAGGAGAAGCTAGGTCCCACCGGGCGTGCTCGAATTTATGGGGTAAAAAAGTTTGACATTAAAATATAATATGAACTTTTTCAAATTCATATTAAATTAATAAGGCTTTTCATTAATGGGTTCTGGCTTCCAATTAGCGCAAGCGCTCATTATTAATTACCCACAAAATTAGGGAACCTTTGATTAAGAGATCTATATTATAAAGTAAAATAAGAGAAGAGAGTCAAGCAATATTATTCATAGGTATGATGAGAATACATGATTTGACATGATACATAAATAATAAAAGAAAAGAGATTTTATCATTTTGGAAAATTTGTACTCGTCAAATATTTAGTCTTGTGACGACTTATTAGATAATTTCCGGCCTAGGCAACACAATGTCATATTGAGGAGCTACACTCTGATGGTAAACATTGACGTACACACCTTTTAAACAATATTCCATCATAATGCATTAAGGAATATTGGATATTTGAATTTAAAAAATCATCCAGCCTTGACGGCGTGTTGGATGTTTGATTTGAAAAATTACCCGGCCTCGCAGCGTGTTGGATATTTAAATTTGGAAAATTATCTGGCCTCGTGGTGTGTTTGATAATTTGATTTGGAAGATCATCCGGCCTTGACGGCGTGTTGGATGATTTGGAAAATTATCCATCCTCACAGTGTATTGGATATTTAATTTTGAAAAATTATCTAGCCTCACGGTGTGGATAATTTAATTAAGAAAATTACCCAGCCTTATGGCATATTGGATAATTTAATTTTGGAAAATTACTGGCTTGTAGCGTGTTGGATAATTTAAATTTGAAAAATTATCCGGCCTCGCAGCGTGTTGGACAATTTGATTTAGAAAATTACCCAGCCTTACGATGTATTTGATAATTTGATTTGGAAAATTACCCGGCGTTACGACGTATTGGATAATTTGATTTGGAAAATTACCCGACCTTGCGGCGTGTTGGATAATTTAATTGAGAAAATTACCTGGCCTTGCGGCGTATTGGATAGTTTAATTTTGGAAGATTACCTAGCCTTGCAGCGTGTTGGATAATTTAATTGAGAAAATTATCCTGTCTCGCAGCTTGTTGGATAATTTGAATTTGAAAAATATCCTTCCTTGCGGCGTGTTGGATATTTTGATTTGGGAAAATACTTCAACCTTAATGAACATAATGTCATATTGAGGAGTTATGCTCCGATGATGAACGTCGACATACGCACCTCCCAAACAATATTTCGTCGTGTTGGTCTAAGGCTCTAAGTATTATTATTAATGAATATCTAATTTAAGAATGTTTTAATAATTTTTGGAGTTGATGCTTAGTTATACGTGACTCAAGCTAAGTTCGATTCATCAACGAAGTAGTTGAACCAGCCATGATTGTATTATTTTGTATTAAACATTTTTTTTTCTTTTTTTTTTCTTTTTTTCTTAAAATATCCTCTTTCTTTTTATTCATGAAAGAGTAACATTACTCTTTCTGAGCTTCCGTCGGCGATTGATGAGAAGCTAATATTGGGAGCCGCTAAGGAGAGGGTATCAGTGACTATTGATGGGATGGCGTTGGCGATTGCTATAGAGGGCATCGGCGACTTCTGACGGGATGGTGGCTGGCGGTTGCAATTCATGTGGAGATTGATTAAGCAGCTGAAAGCGTAAGGGATGTGCGACGGATGAGCGTCGAGATAGACGGACGAGAAAGGGGAAACAGTCAATGCTGATAGAACTTGCAGCGGAGACTTAGCCGCCGGATTTGAGCCCTAGGAGAGGCGACAATGATGTGGCAATCCTAGCGCTAAAAGAGACGGGTGATGGAGGCGGCATCGAGGCAGCGGTCACTAAGGTTGCCATGGCCAGCGGTGGCGTTAAAAAAGATTATAAGGCTGAGATTTGGGCTGGGATTTGGGTCTCTATTTTCTTCGATAGAGGCACCGACGAGTTGAGTGCTGGTGGAGGAGAATAATGAATACAGTGAGAAGATGCCTTCTGATAGAGTGGTGGAAAGATGGCGCTACTGAGATCGATAGCCAACTATTCATTGGCGAAGTGGTGGTGGTGATGAGCTGATTTGGGGGGGGAGATCCATTGGTGTCGGCATTAGCTGAGAAATTGGTTTGGGGTGGATTCACTGGCGTTGTCAGCTTGCAGCAAAAATGGATTTTTGTCCGGCTCACAGCAAAGCTTCTGTAGACGGCGTTAGAGGAGATGATGGTGGCAGTTGTTGAATTGGGCTCGTCATCGCTGCATATAGCGGGACAAGAGACTCCGCTGGTGGTGGAATGGTACAGATGATGCAATTCAAGTGAAGCTGAAGCTGCTATCGCGATTTGTTGGCATGTGATTTTGACTTCAGGACTTGCGGTCATGCAGCAATCGTTGGTTTCAACCCGTTGATCATAGAAGGAAAATCGGGTCGAATCCTTCGATAGAAAATTGGGTCGGATTCATTGATATTGGATCTTCCTTGAATTTTCAATTGGAGTTCGGATTCCTTTTTCTTAATGACTCAATTAGAGTCCCACTATGATGCTGCACTTTGCTGGTTAGTAAAGTTTTCTTATCTGTTCTTTTGTTTCTAGATAACTATTTTTTTTACCGTGAAACTTTAGGGCTATGTTCTATTGGATGGAATCCACGGTGGAAAGGATGGTCTATCTAGATTCATTGTACTTTCCATCTAGATTAATTATACTTTTCATCCTTTCCACCGTGTATTTCACCCAACAGAACATAGCCTAGAACTTGGTTTATTCCCCTGCAGCATTCATCACCCAGCTTTGTCGCGGCAAGGAACATGTAGGACTAAGCCTCGTTTTTTCTCCATCAGGTGACAAGTCTTATCTAGATCTTGTTTTGAATGGGATTTGAACTTTACATCTTCGTTTACTTTACACTGTGTTTTTGCTATTGACTTCCTCTTCTTCTGACATAACCGTAGCTTGCTGATTTTTAATGTCAATTCTCTTTCATGTTTCTTTAAATCTTCTTATAGTTTCCTCTCTCCTTTTTTTTGTTGTTTTTTACCTGGCACGCTCTCCTCTTTTATTCTCTCGCACCTCTCTATTTTTTTTTGTTGTTTTTTACTTAGCACGTTCTTCTCTCTTTTATTCACTCGCATCACTCTGGGGTTTCACATGACGCAATTAGCGCATCATGGTTCCTACAAAAATAATTTAATATTCTTAATTATTAGCGGTTTTTACATGATGCAATTAGCGCATGGTTCCTACAACAAGAATTAAAATTTCTAATTAGCAGGGGGTTTACATGATGTAATTAGCGTATCGCGGTTCCTACAATAAGAATTAAAATTCTAATTATGAAGGAGGGGTTTTACATGATACAATTAGCGCATTATGGTTCCTATAACAAGGATTAAAATACTCCCTTTTTACCTTTTCTCTTCTTCAATTGAACAGCCTTGTCGCAGCATCTCTTCTTCTCTCGGTCTCCCTCCTTTTTCAATCACCCCTTGCTCTTTTTAAAAGCCTCTAGCCGCCTTCCAAAAAATTTGTTTCCTTCTCTTTGTTTTTTAATGCATGGTGCCTATTTTGTTCAAAAATTTTAACGTCTTCATTCCTTTCCTTGCTACTTGCGATTCCTCCTCTTTTTGCTTTGCGCTTCCCCCTTTTTTGCTGCTGTAAACGCCTTACTTTATTAGCTGCGGTGTATTCAATTTTATCCTTGCCTGACCAGCTGCTTAACAATGAGATCTTGAGTTGAAACTTATTATCGTTACTTAGCTTATCTTTTTTTTTAAAAAAAAAAGCTATAGTAAATCTAGATTGTGGTTCAATAGACTGAGATGATCCAATAATAATCTACGTACAAGATCAAGAATTTTTGACACAAGTGTTCTAAGGGATTACGAATTCTCTTAAACCATTGTGGGGTCATTTTTGGTTATATTTCAATGTAAATTGAAATATTAAAAATTAGTGTGACCGTTTCAAATTCACCTTATAAATTATAAGGCTTTTTGTTTTAGTAGGTTCTAGCTTCCAATGAACGCAAGCATTCATTGTTAATTACCCCTACGAATTTTAGGGCACCTTTGATTAAGAGATCTATAACATATAACAAAGTGAAGACAATTGGTTGGAAGAATAATATCATTCATAATTTGATTACAAGAGTACATTTTCAAGAGTGATGTTCATATGTCATAAGTCAAGGAGAAGAATCTGAGTTGCGTTGTAACAACGTTGAGGAACTACGCCCCGATACGAAATATCGACGTACGCACCTCCCAAACAACGTCATCGACAATGCGCATCTAGAATTTATCATCCATGACTATGTTTAAATGAGTTGGATAAATTGAGTACATAAGTTGGGTGAATGAGCCGACAGGCCAAGCGTTTGAAATTTGGATGAACGGGTCGTAGGACCAAACGTTCGAATTTGATTGAATGAGCCGATGGGCCAAGCATTCAAGATTTGAAAGAACGGGTCGTGGGACTAATCGTTCTAAATTTGGGCAAACGAGCCGATGGGCCAAACGTTCGAAATTCGGTTGAACGAGTCGTGGGACCAAACGTTCGAATTTGAATGAGCCGATGGGCTAAACATTCAAGATGTGGATGAATGAGCCGATGGGCCAAGCGTTCAAAATTGGTGAACGGGTCGTGGGACCAAACGTTCAAATTTGATTGAATGAGCCGATAGGCCAAACAATCAAAATATGGATGAACGAGCCGATGGGCCAAACGTTCAAAGTTGGTGAATGGGTCGTGGGACCAAACGTTCGAATTTGATTGAATGAGCCGATATGCCAAACATTCAAAATGTGGATAAACAAGCTGATGGACCAAACGTTCAAGGTTTGAATGAACGGGTCGTGAGACCAAACGTTCAAGTTCGATTGAATGAGCCGATGGGTCAAACATTCAAGATTTGGATGAACGAGCAAATAAGCCAAACGTTCAAAGTTTGAGTAGAGTTGGGTGAAAATTTGATTCATAGATCTACTTTAATCCAGGTCTCTGATCAAAAATCTGAGGGTAGATTTGGAAAGATCTAATCCAAATTTATAAGGATTGATATTCAGATAATTTTGAGAGTTATCCGATTGGCTGAGATTTGTGTGAATCAATCATAGCCATTGGAAGCTTAATTCACATATCTGCTTAGATCTGGAATTCTGATCGAAAATCCAAGGGTGGATCTGGATAGATCTGATCCAATTGAGTAGGGATCAACATTTGAATCATATCAAAAGCCGTCTGATTGATTGAGATTTGGGTGAATTAATGTCAGCCGTTGATATTTTAATTCATCAATTTGCTTTGATCCAAATCTCTGATCGAAAATCCAATGGTGGATCTGGATATATCTGATTCAATTGAGTAGGGATCAACATTTGAATCATATCAAAAGTCATCCGATTGATTGAGATTCGTGTGAATTAATGTCAATCGTTGAATGCCTAATTCATAGATATGCTTTGATCCAAATCTCTGATTTAATTTGGTGAGGATATGGAAAGATCAGATCTGATTTGGTGAGGATCGATATTTGGATTATTTCGAGAGTCGTCTGATTAGTTGAGATTCGAGTGAATTGATTTCAGCCGTTGAAATTTTGACTCACAATCTGCTTGGTTTCGGATTTCTGATCGAAAATCTGAAGGTGGATCTATAACGATCAGGTCCAAATTTATAAGGATCAATATTTGGATCATTCTGAGATTTATCTGATTGACTAAGATTTGTGCAACTCAATCTTAGCCGTTGAAAGCTTGACTCACATATCTGCTTAGATCTAAATTTTTGATTGAAAATTTGAGGGTGGATCTAGAAAGATCTGACTCACATGTGTAAACATTAACATTTGAATCACTTTGGATGCCATCTGATTAGCTGAGGTTCAACCGTTGAAAGTTTAATTCATGGATTTGTTTTGATCAGGATCTTTGATTGACAATCCGAGGGTGGATCTAGAAAAAGTTGACTCAGATGAGTAAGGACAGATATTCAGATCATTTCAAGAGCTATCTGACTGGCTGAGATTTGTGCAAATCAATTGTAGCCGTTGAAATGTTGATTTGCAGATCTGCTTAGATCTAGAGTTCTGATCGACAATCGGAGAGCGGATCTGGAAAGATCTGACTCGGATGAGTAGGTATCGATATTTGGATCATATTGAGAGCTGTCCAATATACTTAGATACGCTTAAGTCAATTGCAGCCGCCGTTGATTTTACATTCAAATCATCTCATCATAACTGTCCATTTAGATTCGCATACCTGCTTCCATTCAAGTCTCTGATGAAATATCCGATGTAATATTTGGAAAGATCGGGTTTGATATAGTAGGGATCAACTTCTTGATCATATCAAAAGTCATCCCATCGACTTAGATATGCTCCGATCAATTTCAGCTGTTCATTTATATTTAAATTAGATTTATCACGACCGTTCAATTAAATTCACAGATCTGTATCAATCCAAGCCTCGGATCAAACATCTGATATTATCTTTAGACATATCGGATGCGATATAGTAGGGATCGATACCTTGATCATGTCAAAATCAACTGATTGACTTAGATATGCTCAGATCATTCTCAGCCGTTCATGTGTTTACATTCAGATCTGAACCATTGATTTAATCTGAATCTGGACCGTCTGATCGAAGTTTGATTTAATATGATCCGTTCGATAAAACATGAATCAATCTGGTTCGTTGGTTCTGATGCAGATCTGAACCGTCGGTTTCAAGTGAACGAATCCTAGCCGTCGGATTCAATTTATTAAATCAAATTGATCTGATCCGTTTGATCGAGTTCGAAATGATCTGGAGCGTCGGATTTATTTTCAGATTTTGACTGTTGATTTGAATTAAATGAATCCAAACCGTTGGATTCGATTTATTTGATCAGAGTTTTCTCGGCCGTTCAATTTTTGCGTGAAGTGATATGGAGCGTTGATCTTATCTGGATCTTGGCCGTTGATTTAAATAGAATAAATCCCAACCGTTGGATTGAAACTTAATCTTGGCCATTGATCATAAGTGATTAAATCTGGTCCGTTTAACTTTATATTCGATCCAAACCGTTGGATCAAACTTTTGATGAAATTGGGTCGTTGGATCAAAATCAAAATCAGCAACAGGGTTCGTTGCTCGTCCGCCGCTCGCCGTCCGGCCACCAGACGCTCGGCGACTCCGGCCGAGGCCTCTCCACGTCTCGTCGGAGTGATGGCTGGATTTCAACGCCCTTTGGTGGTGATCTGACGTCGAACGAATGATTTCGTTCGGTTGTAGCGATGAGAATGGGTTGCCGGAAAATCACTCGATTCCGGCGATCCAGGTGCCTGATGGGCGGATTCTCCTGTGCATAGGTGCGCACGCCTGAGGAGAATACGTGGACGGAGTTTTGACACAATCCGACGGCTGGATGACGTGTATGGCGAAGAAATCTGAGGCGTCTGTGGCTGGAAGAGAAGAAGCAAGGATCGCCGGAAAAGCTGTTCGCTTCCGGCGATCCGGCCATGGGATGGCTGGATCGTCTTGTATTCTGGTTCGCATATTCGAGGAGAAGGTGTGGACGGAGTTTTGACACGATCCGACGGCTGGATGACGAATTCAATGAGCAGTATCATTTTGTTCTTTTCTTGTTTGCGTGTCCGGCCGCATGGGAGCTGCTCCAGCGACGAGGAAGAAAGAGGATTTTGGAGCGACGAGCAATTGTTTAACGTGGGTGGCACTGTGCTTGGCATCGCCGTGGGTGCCGCCATCACTGGCTCCGATGGGGACGCTAAGGATGCTGGACAAGGCGCCATCCCAGGCGCTGTATTCAAAATTTAAACACTTGCTGAGGATTTATTTCTTAGGGCCATGTTTACTTGGACGGATGGAAAAGAAAAAGAAAAGAAAAAAAAATAGATGTATGGAATATGTTAGAAGTTTTCTTTCTTTGTGTTTACTTAAAAGGATGGATAATTTGATGGATTTATATATACACCTTTAATTTTTATCTTTTTACTCCTATTACATAATTACTATTAATATTATAAAATTATTATTAATACTACTATATAATATGAAAATTACTAAATATTATTTAATACTATTAAAAATTATAAAAATTATTAAATATTATTAAATACTATAAAATTATTAAATATTATTTAGTATTATTAAAAATTATAAAATTAAAATATAAAAAAAATAAACACATAACTTTCTTAAAATGTTATAAGTTTCTAGCGAAGCAAGCAGTGAGCAATCCGCCCGATTTGGGCGGATTGAGAAACGAAGGAAAATGCCCTATTTTTCCTTCCGATTTTCCTCTGTCAATTTTTCGTCTGCCCAAGTAAACGATGGAAAAAGATATAATCCATCCTTTCTTCCTCTTTTTCGTCCAAGTAAACATGGCCTAGGTTCTATAAGTCCTTAATCCCTTCCCTCTATTTTTTTATCTAATAAATAGATCAATTCTTTAGGTTCTAGAAGTCGTTAAGAGAGTGAGAGGAAGAAGAAGATGATAAGAAAATTATACCTGTGTATGTGCTGTGAAGTCGAGAGCCTCCTCTTTTCTCATGAGAATTTCTGGAAAGTTTCAGCCTGACACACGAAAATTTCCTCCTTCGTAAGCTCTAGCCAATGCTCAATAATCGATCCTTGGTGGAATAGCACAATAGCCGAGTGTAGTGAATGGCGTCACCCCCCTCAATGGCCTTGCTTTCCTCTATATTTTATTATATTTTTGTTCACGTTCCAAGACCCCTCCCTCGTTCTGCTATTTTATCTTTTTTTTTTTTCACTATGCTCTTCATGGTTTCTATTTTATTATTTTATTATTTTTTTTTCCACATTTGCATTCCTTCAAAAATAGATTTTTTTTATTGTTTCTGGTTACATTAGAAAGCTTCCCACGGTTTTTTTTTATTTGCTGCCTTGGTCGCATGTCATGGCATTCTATTTTATTTATTATTTTTTTGTTTATGCGCTAGTGTGTAAAAAATGAATTAATTAATTGATAATTAATTATAATTAATAATTAACTAATTGATAATAAATTAATTAATTAATTGATAATCAATAATTAATTGATAATCAATAATTAATTGATAATCAATAATTAATTGATAATCAATAATTAATTGATGATCAATAATTAATTGATGATCAATAATTAATTAATTGATAATTAGTTAACAATTAATTGATAATTAATTAATTGATTTTTTGTTACACCACAATAGTCAAAATTTATATTGGCAGGAGTATGTTGGTTGAATGAGAAATTAATTAATTAATTAAGGACTAATTAATTAATTAATTAGTTTTTTTAATTTTATTATCGTTTTTTTTTACCGTCAACAACCATGTCATTCTTGGTAGGCCGCAAACCTGAAAATGTTTTAAAATTTGAGAATCATTGTATTTAGTAACTAATTAAGACTTTACTTGCATCCCTTCTTCTTATGTTGGTTCAAATTACTCAAATTAATTGATAATTTGAGTATGTTGGTTCAAAATCTTATTCCTAGATTTTTTTCAAAAAATATTAAAATTTTAGGTCTTACTAAATTTTTAATAATCCAAATTAAAAACATAATTAACATAGTAACTAATTCAATTAAAATTTATATTTTTTTAAATTTTATATAATCTGAAATTTGATAAATAAAAAATTTTGATTTACTAAATAAAAAAATCAATATTAATTATTATTTAAATTGTCATTAATGAAATTAATATTATTTTTAAGAATTTTAAATTATATATCACTTGTTTTAAATGAAAATATATTCTTTTATTTACATAATTCAAATTTTCTAATACATTTTAAGATTAATATATTTCTAATTTTTCATAAATTAGTTCATTTTGAAAGCTATATGATCCCAATTTTCTAAAATTTCTTGGCAAAATTTTTTTTTTTCTAAAATTTTATTAAAGATTTTAAATTTTTTGAATTTAAATAATTTAAAATTTTATATTTTTGGAATTCTCTTAATTTATTTGTAAACTAATATCCAATGAATTTATGACTTTAAATTACTTGAAATTAAACCATTTCAAAATACAAATATTTTGAAACATACTAAAATTATTGTTTCATGTTTTTGGAATAAATTGAAATAATTTATTTTTACATAATTTTTTTAGATTAATTTATTTAGTCGATTGAGGTACCCTACATCTGATTTGAACTCGACATGAGTTATATAAAATAAATATAAAATTTACTAGCAACGAAGTGGGTCGAGGACAGGTTTTGCCATCCCGATAAATATTCTTTCTATGAATATTTATCTGACTTCATCTTTCACAAATAAATATTCTTTCAGTGAATATTTATTTTATTTCATTGCAAATAAATATTCTTTCTATGAATATTTATTTTATATAAAGATTCATAAATTGCTACAAGCTTTATTATAATAATATTAAGGAACTATGCCCGATACATAATATCGATGTATGCACCTCCCAAACAATATTATTAACAATGTGCAGTAACAAAATATTCTTTCTCTTCCTTTTTTCTTTCATCAAATCAAAGTTGGGTTGAATTGGGTCAAGACCAATGTGTGGTTAAGACATTCAAACCTAAGTTGGGTAGATCTAACACATATCATTTCTTATTCTTTCAACAGTTAAGTTATTTCTTCTTTCCATTAAATTGTGGTAACATTTTATATAATTATTTTCTTAACTGAATTGCAGTCATTTTTGTCATTAATTAATTGGATTCATTTCAAATTTGAGTTTAGAGCAAAGCTAAAATCAAATTCACATTTGGGTTAATTTCAAACTGGGTTTCAATTTGACTCAAGTTAAACCCATTTCCCTTTTTGATTTTTTTGATTTACATCTTTCATCTTTGAATCAAATTTAAGTCAAATTACACTATGCACATATCTGGGCCATTAGATCTTTCTTTGACAAAATTAGATCGTTGGATCCAAAAATTCTTTTCATGGCGCCGGTGATACGTGAACAGAGTTCTCATCTTTATCTTTTTTTTTCTTTTGTCAAAAGTAGGAATAAAACAGATCGCCGGAAAAACTTTTGGTTCT
Source organism: Costus lasius (assembly GCA_027563935.2). NCBI lineage: Eukaryota > Viridiplantae > Streptophyta > Magnoliopsida > Zingiberales > Costaceae > Costus > Costus lasius. The sequence goes on along the minus strand of CM050454.1, from coordinate 16,464,382 downwards.
AGCGATCCGACAATTGGATGACCGGATCCTTTTGGTTATAGGTTTGCAGGTTCGTTGTGGGGATGTGGCCAAATTTTCACTTCAATCGGATGGCCGGATGTCATGTACTTAAAGTAGAACTTCAGAGGTGTCTGCAATAAGCGAGAAAAGAAGATCGCCGGAAAATCTTTCGATTCTAGTGATCCAGCTGTCAGATGAACGGATCTTTCTAGTCATAGTTTCGCACTTTTGAGGATAATCTATGTCTAAAATATCAACTTAATCCGATGGCCGGATGTTGAGTTCGACGAGAATGAACGTCGAGTGTTCGTGGCTGAAAAAAAATAGAATAGAGATCACCGGAAAATCTTCTGATTCCGGCGATCCAGCCGTCAGATGGCCGGATATTTTTGACCATATTTTCGCAGACTTGAGGAGAGTCTTTCCTCAAAATTTCAGTTCGATCCGACATGAGGATATCATGTTCGTCGTAGAAGATGGTGGGCGCAGGAGGCAAGCTTCGGCGGACGTAATTTTTTTAACCCGCGACGTCTTCGGCTGAATCGGAGACGAAAGCATCTTCGACGGATGCGCTGGATGAAGTCGCCGGCGTCAATGGTGGCAGAAGAACCTGGCGGCTTCATCTCTAGCGAACTCGCTCATAGATGAGGCGGACTGCCGGTCCGCTGGCGAAGTTGCGCGAGAGCATGATTTCCAGGAGCGAGCGCCATCCAACCTCCTTCCTTTCCTGTTCGGAAGCGGACATGTTTCGCTCATCTTCGACTCTTCACCGAGCAGCAGGTGAACGAGTAGAGGCGGGCGCTATTTTTTGGCCAGCGACGTCTTTCCCTCGGGCCGGATGTGACGATGAAGAAGAAGTCGTTGACGAGGCGAACGTGCCTCCTTCACAAAACCAGAGACGAAAGCGCTTCAACGGAAGCGTCGGATGGTGTCAACTTGAGTTCTTCGGCAAAAATTGGAGAGATAGCATCTTCGGCGGGCAGATCCGGCAATGTCACTAGCGTCGGTGATGTCTTCTTTGGTCGGGATGACGAACAACGAGGAAGGTTACCTTCCTTCCCTGCTTAGAGGCGGACTTGCCTCCTTCCTAGCAGCAAAGGCTTGCCGCGCCAAAGATGACGATGATGACGAGAGCCAAGTTTCTTTCCTTTCGTTTTCTTCTCAAGGGAGGACGTGCAGCCCTTAGAAGAAGACTTTCTTCATTTCTTTCCTGAAGGCGGACGCGTTTTCTTCCATTCAGTGGAAATTTTTTTTCTTTCTTGTTCAGAGGTAGATACGCCGGAAAAAAGACCTACGAAGGGTCCCTTCGTTACAATCAAAAGAAGGGGTCGGTTATCAACTCCATACAAATCTTAAAGCACAATAAACAGACACAAATCTTGAAGAGGGCGTAACCAGGGTTACCACATATGGTTAAGGATTTTTCGTGTCTCCTCGTCTTTCCGCCGGAATGCGAAACCCTTTTTTCCTTAACCCTTTTCTCGTCTCTTCATCCTCCCGTCGGCACAGACGAAAGCGTCATTGCAATCCCAAAACCCATCGTCTATTTTTTCATCCTTATCACTAGAAAAGGGCGCTCTATCGTCTTCTCCCGTCGGCAACTAATATTGCTTGCTCGTCTGGCGCTCCTCCTTCCAAGTTTACAACGTCCGACTGCCCGGTCTAGCTTCGCGGACTCTTCCTCCTTATTCAGGTAACGTCCTCCCCGCCTTCTTTGTGCTGGCGCTAATTTATGCTTTTACATAAGCAAGATATCTGTTTCCTATTGTAAATGCAATCTTCTTCAATGTTGTATCTTCTTTAATGTTGTTATCTCTTTTCTTCCAATTTTCCTTTGCGTGCGGAAGTTAGTAGTTATTCTTAATTTTATGTTGTAGATGAGAAGTCAAAATTTGATTGCATAGAATATGAAGGTTTATTAAACTTCTTTGTGTTAGCTGTTGTTACTGATTATGTTAGTTATTTGCCCTAATTTGAATTTCTAGAAATTATAATTCTATTGTGGCTAAGAAGGCTCTTAGACAATATAGAGAAGGGTATAGAGAAGGGTGAGGAGCCATTGACATGCAATGATCTACTTGGATGGGAGCCGTCAGAAGATTCAGAAGAAGAACAAGATATGGTATCTCAACCTAAATATGGCCTGAATGAAGTAAAATTGGTAAGAATATATATGAACGAGCATGTGAAATCTATATCAATGTTTCAATTTAGGTGAAATCTACATGATGAATATGTGAAATGTTAATAGAAAGATGATGACACTACAACACATGTATCAGGGAATGCTGAGAACACCGATGAAGATTATATAAGAAATGAGAATACTGAAACATCATCTATTATCTCAACAGTCGGTATTTGAATTTGATTTATCATGAGGAATAAGAGTACCACATACACAATATCATATTGAGGAGCTACGCCCCGATGACAAGCATCGACGTACGCATCTCCTAAATAATATTATACTATAATGGGTTTGATCAAAATAGGTTGAGTGAGTTAATTAGCTCATGTTCAACCGAATGAAAGACATGTTTCAAAATACAAGACCGTATTTGGGAAGATCGATCTTAATTTTATAGGGGTAAATACCCAGACTGTATCAATGACTGTCCATTTGACTTATGTTGATGAAAAATCATTTTAGACATCAAATATTTAATTTTCTAATGGCCGTTGATTCAAATTCATTTATCTATTTAATTCAAGACTCGGATCAAAAATCCAAGTTTATATTTGGAAAGATCAGGTTCAATTTAATAGGAATCAACTCCCCGATCATATCAAATATCAGCGGATTGACCTAGATATGTCCAGATCATTATTTAGATCAAATTCACCTTGATCATTCATTTAAATTCACAGATAATTTTCAATCCATAATTTAGATCAAAAATCAGATATCACATTTGGAGAGATTAGGTTTGACTTAGTAGGGATCAACTCTTTGATCATGTCAAAAGTCAACTGATTGATCTAGATATGTCCAGATCATTGTCAACCGTTGATTTAGGTTTAAATATGATTTATCATGATCGTTCATTTAAATTCACGGATTTGCTTCAATCCAGATCTCGGATCGAACATCCGATATTATATTTGAAACCATCAGAGTCGAGATAGTAAAAATTGACAACTTGATCATGTCAAAAGTCAACCAATTGACCTAGATATGCTTAGATCAGTCTCAGCCATTGATTCAGAGTTTAGATCAGACTCATCTTGACCGTTCATTTAAATTCATCGATTTTCTTCAATCTAGATCTCGGATCAAACATCCGATATTATATTTGAAACTAGAGGTGGCCATGGGCCGTGCTTGGCACGACACGGGCGAGAAAAATCTGGGCCCGACACGGCCCGCGGCATGATTAGCCGTGCCGGCCTAGGCACGGCTTCGCCGTTTTCTCGGTACGGGCCGGATTCGGCCCAACGGGTCCAAATGTGGCACGCGGGCCTTGTCTGGCCCAGCCCGAATATGGCCCACGGGCCGATTTTGGCCCACTTCATTAAAACAAATTTTAAAAAATAAGTAAATTATTAATTATTTAAATTGAGAAATATGTATCTTGCATAAAGTTTTGAAAAAAAAAAAATTATTATATATTTTAGACCGGACCCGTTATAGGCTGCCTACGTAACCCACTCAAAGGAGGAATCAGGTCTATGTAGTTCTCTTTTTACATTTCTTTTTACATTTTTTTATAACTATTTTTTATAACGTTTATCCATTGTTGCTTCTGCTTGCACTTCCAAGACTTTGTTTATCATCATCCGATGAAGTTGAATGACCACCTTTATTTTGAAGACGATCTTCAGCATCTAGCCAATCTTAAAGACAGATACATATTTCAACGCTTTCTTCGTTCATTCGGCTTCGCTTCTCATCCAGCACCTTGCCGCCTGCACTAAAACAAGACTCTGATGCTACTGTAGACACCGGAGGAGTTAGTAGATCACGTGCCATAGCAGAAACCACAGGATATAATTTTCCTTGTGATCTCCACCATGATAAAATATCAAAATTATCTATTTGTTCTTCTGTGAGTAAAGATGTATGATTATTTTCCAGAAAAAAATGTTAATTTATTAAAATTACTAGATCTACTTGTTGATGTTCCTTTTCTATTTAAAATTGAGCGTATTCTTCCTGTAAAATTTTTACTACTAGTAGATACATTAGTTTGAGAGACTATTAGATTAATTATATTTCCAAATTTTTAATTATAAACATTATACATTTTATCTAATAAGGTAGAAACTTTATTTTTTTTTCTCATCTACCCCTTCAAGTTCCATATTTTTATAATATTCATCTAATAAAATATGAACACCTTCTAATTTTAATCTAAGATCCATAATTAAAGCTAAATAATATAAAGGAGATATATTTTTCTAATATTTTTTAAATTTTTTTTCCATTTTAAAAATTACTTGAAAAACATTTTCATTATTTTTATATTGGGAAAATTTTCACTAATTAAAACTAAATGTTCTAAAATTAAACATGATGTAGGATAATAAACACCAGATAAATGAGTGCTAACATTAAAAAAAATTTCTAAAATATTATGTAATAACTTTGCCTTTACCCAATCATTTTCTTCAATATTTTCATCAGACATTCTTTGATTATAAAATAATGTAAGAGGATCCTTAAATAGAAAATATGTTGTTAGCATATCATAAGTAGAATTCCATCGTGTTTTAATAACAAGTTTAAATTTTTTATATGATAAACCATAAGATTTACATATTTGTATAAAATCTTGAATTCTATAAGTAGAAGAAGTAACAAATCTAACATCATTTCTTAATTTATTTACATGTTCATCTACTTCTCTTATTCCATCTTGAACACATAAGTTAAGAATATGACATGCACATCGTATATGAAAAAAAACACCATTAAATATTGGATTTAACAATCTTTTTAATTTATCAATTACACTATCATTATTACTTGCATTATCAAAACTAATTGAAAATTTTTTATTAATTATATTATATGAATATAAAATGCTATGAAATTGTCTAACTATAGCATTTGCAGTATGAGGATATTCATAAATTTTAAATGCAATAATTCTTTTTTGTATAAGAAAATCACTATCTATCCAATGTGTTGTAATACACATGTATGAATGATCAGAATGATTACTTGTCCAAATATCAGATGTTAAAAAAATACAAGAAGTTAATGAAATTAAAATTTGTAAAAGATTAGTTTTATATTCAGAAAAAAATTTTATAGCATCTCGACGCATGGTTTGTCTACTTACTTTTTTATATTTAAGTTGTAGTGATTTATGTATAAATTTTTTAAGTTTATAATTTTCTGCTAAAGAAAATGGTTGTTCATCTCAAATAATAAATTTAGCTAATTCTTTTCTAAGAAGTTCAGTAGAATAATTAAAAACTTCAAAATAACTAGAGGAAAGGTTGAGAATAGTCTGTGTACGATCGATTTGAGTTTGATGACTTTTGATGTCACGAGCCAAATGACCAGTTCCACCCGATGATTTGCAAGTCATTACTTTTCTGCACTTCTTGCAGTTAGCTCTTTCTTCGCCGTTAATTATCACCACATCAAAGCTCTTCCAAACGTCGCTCGTGTGTTTTCTTGAGCCCGACACAATAGAATCGTGAGGGTTTGCACTGCATCCCTCCTCTCCCTACATAGTGTTAGTAGGTTCATTATGATCTTGCTGTTGTTGATTTGGGTCGTAAGGCAGAGGGTTAGTATCTTGATCGGGTGGCATAATGGCGTCAGTTGTCCCCCATTAACTCATTCTCTAATGCCTGAAGCTCCCATGGCAAATAATCTCATGTATTGTTAAATTCAGCTATTAATTCTACATATAATATTAAAAGTTAGCTAAACAAATTTGTAAAATAAGATTAAATACTTACTAATAATAAATTATATATTAAAAAATTACCTTCTCACGTGAATGAAGATCACTTAGTAAGAACTAAGAAGTTGAGGTTTCAGCCATCAACAACCTTAACTTAAACAAAATTACGAAAAAAATATATATTAGAATAATTTAAATTGAAGTACAATTATATTATAAAAGTAAATTAATTTAATACTTAATTGATCTTCTCTACGTGACTAGACCGATGGAGCTTTGAAATCTTTGTGGCTAATCGAAACTTAACACTTAGAAAAGAGATTAAGAGAGTATTAAGAGAGAATGAGAAATTATTCCAAAGTTAGTTGGAAACTTGTGTGAAGAAATGAGAGGGTTAGAGGGTCAATTTATAGAGATGAATTGGGTATAAATTTACATATTTATCCCCTATTTTTAATTATTAAAGAGCTAAAATAATAATTTTATACCATAAAGACAATTATATTCTTAACTTTTAAAATTTTTATAACTGTTATGAGGGCATTTGGGTAAAAATGCATGTTCAAATTCAAAATGTCCAACCGTTTCCGCCCAATTCACGTGTCGTGCTTGGGCTGGCCTGTGTGCCGTGCCTGGTTATCACACCAAAATTTATAGTATATTTTGTGTCATTTCATTGGTATTTTGTGTCATATTTATACTCTTTTGCTTGTTTTTAAGCCTTACTTGTCAAATATTGCAGAATCTACACCATTTTTTATTTTTCATGATTTTTAGGTAAAAAGTGCCATATTTTGATGGATTTTGAAGGATTTGAGCGCACGAATAGATTCCTGATGTCAAAACGAAGCCGCCCGCTAATTTTCATGCAAATTGGAGCAAGTTCGAAAATTACAGCCCCGGGTGTAATGGATATTATGGCTGTAATGTGCATATTACGGCAGTGCCGTAATGGATTATCAGTACTGTATTTTTGGACGATTTTGGTCAGAAAGTTTCTGAGTTTTTGAGGAAATTACGGCGGTGCCGTAATTATTTTTACGGTACCATAATTTGCACCCAGTTTTCTGAGTTTTCCGCTAAAAAATTGAAAAGACAATATCTTTAGATTTAGGGCACCAAATTGATATCCAAAAGAAGATGCAGACTCCTCTCAATCAGGAGAAGATAAAGGTACCAAAAGCCCCAATTTTATGATCAATCCAGAGAGAAATTGAGGGAGGTGTCCTTAGGGTTCCGCTTCACGCCAAGAGGTGTAGAGGCCACCTCAAGCCGCGATTTTTACAAGGAAGCTTCACCTGGAAGAGAAGAGGATACCACAGAAGTTTCAGAGCGAAAGGAGATCGATCGGAGGAGAAATCAACGAAAGAAGGAGCACTGGCACTATTGATGACCAAAATTACGCTGTAATTTTCTTTACAGCCGTGATGTAAAGTTGTTTTGCCCTTTTCTTCGATCTCTGATCAATCTAAACTATGGTTTATTGTAATTCTTTTTGCATGCTTGCTTAGATCTTTTATGGGACATGGGGTGTAATCCCCTTGATTTTTTTTGACTAGATAACTTTTATTTTCGTCAGAATAGTTTTATTATGATAATTCTACTTATGTGATGATTGTCTTTGATTCTCTGAAGTATTCTTATTATCTGCATGTTTTAGAGTTTTCGCAATATGGACTGAAAGGTCATTTTCTTGAGAACTTGGAACCGTAAAATTGAATCTTAGGAACTTACTGTATGAAATTAGGTTTGTTCTTATTTCTTGATTTTAGTAGTTTAAATTGCCATGTTGATAATTATGAATCAAGGATTGAGTTATTGTGTCAAACGTGGAGATCTTGTGCGAAAGCAAGGATCACAACGTTGGAAAACTATGAGTTGAACTCGTGCTGAGACTCGGATGCACGAAAGTGATCCTTGAGATTCTACTTGAGATGATCAATTTAGAATTTGGATGCATTAAAGTGATCCTTGAGATGATCAACTTAGAATTCGGATGTATGAAAGTGATCCTTGAGTTCTTTGATTGATGATTTACTTATTTTCAGCTTGGGATAGATCTTGCGCGAAAGCGAGGATTGATCCCTGCATGATTTTCTGCACGAAAGTGAGATGATCCTTTTATGAAGTAAATTATATCTTTATCATGATAAAATTAGGCTGACGACTTTTTATTCATATCTAGTCATTGAAATTATGATGGATAAAACCCTAGTCTCAGTTTCTTTCTAATTTAGTGTTCTTTCTATCATTCGCTTGCATTATAATCGATTGCTTAGCTAGTAAAATACAACTATTTGGTATTTAACACGTAGGTCTCTGTGGGTTCGATATCTTTTTATTACTTCGAGTATCTATGCATTTGCGGACACAACAAGTTTTTGGTTGCGCCGCTAGAGATAAGTTTGTTTACCTACTTGTTGGGATACAACATCTGGCCCGGCCCGACCCACAGGCCGTGAACCCTCGGCCCAGCTCGACCCGAGTCGGGCCACGGGCCGGCCGCGGCACGTTGACTTGGTCAACGAGCCGTGCCATGTCGGGCAGTGCGGGCCGTGGGCCAGACCGGCCCGTTGGCCACCTCTATTTAAAACCATCAGAGTTGAGATAGTAGGAATTGACACCTTGATCATGTCAAAAGTCAACTGATTGACCTAGATATGCTTAGATCTATCTTGGCCATTGATTTAGAGTTTAGATTATACCTATCTTGACTGTTCATTTAAATTCATCCATTTTCTTCAATCCAGATCTCGGATCGAACCTCCGATATTATATTTGAAACTATCAGAGTCGAGATAGTAGGAATTGACACCTTGATCATGTTAAAAGTCAACTGAAAGACTTATATATGCTTATATCAATCTTAGCCATCGATTTAGAGTTTAGATCAGACTCATCTTGACTATTCATTTAAATTCATCGGTTTTCTTCAATTTGGATCTCGTATGGAAAATCCGATATTATATTTGGAGAGATCAAGTTCGACTTATTAGGGATCGATACCTTGATCATGTCAATCGTCAATGGATTGACCTAGATACATTCCGATCATTCTCAGTCGTTCATTTGAAGTTTTGATCTGAGCTGTTCAATCAAAGTTTGATTTAATCTAATCCATTCAATTTCTAACTGAAATCGGATTGATCTGAACCATCCGATTAAGCTTAAAGTAATCTGGATCGTTAATTTATGATTAGATCTAGACTGTTAATTTTATATGAAAGGATCACAACCATTGGATTCAAGTTATTTGATTAAGTTGATATCGACCGTCCGATTAAAATTGATATAATCTAGACCGTTGGTATTTGTAGACGTATCTCAACCGTCCATCTATTTTCTCATCTCTTTCTATGGCGGCAGCATTCAAAGATTAGGGTTCATCGCTGCCTATCGCTCACCGCTCCTCCGGCAGATCGGCTCTAGGTGTAGCCTCTCTATGTTGAGGGGAACTTGTGGCAGGAATTTGGTGCCGTTCGGTGATGAATCGGCGGCGAATTGAGCATTCGAAGTTTCATCGGCGGAAATAGGATTTCCGATGTAAATTCTTTCGATTCTGGTGATTTGGCCATTAAATGGTCGGATCCTTCAGAGTGTAGGTTCGCCGACATGAGGAGAGCATGCAATCATAATTTGAAGGAGACCTGATAGCCGAATTGCGAGTTCTTGAGGTAGAGTGTCGGCGAGCAAAGAAAAACTTCGGCGTTAGACTTTGTATACGAGCGTTTGTATTCATCCTTGGACGATACTGTTTCGTCCACTAACATTTATCATCAAGGCTTCAAGAGCAACACGTGCAATTTTGCACAGCCCTTAAAATCAAAATAACGATAGCATGATAAAGGGATATAAAGATCCCAGGAATAATTTAGGGATAAAGATTCTAGAAACAATTTGGGGATATAAAGATCCCAAGAACAATTTTGAGATAAAAATCCAAAGAATAATTTTAGGATAAAAATCCGAAGGAATAATTTTTCTACCGCAAAGAACTCCCTCTTTATTTTTTTTTTATCAAACTCTCTCTCTATTTTTTATAAGAATCTTATCCCCTCTTTACTAATCCCCTCTTTACTTCTTCCTCTTATCGAGGCTTCCATTGCTCCTCTCTTTTATTTCCTTTCATCCTTCTTGTAGAGCAACCTCCCCACCCTTTTTTTGCTGCCGAGACCTCTTCTCTCCTTCTTCCATAATTTTTTTTGGCTGAATTTCCCTTCTAACACTTCCTCCCTTTTTTCTCTCAGCCCCCTCTCACGATGCCGAGACCTCCCTTACTCAATTTCTCCTCCATCTTCTCAATTGCCGAGAGATCATTCTTCTTTTCTCGTAATTTCTCTCGTCCTTTTCTATTTTTATTGCTTCTTCTACCAGCCGCCGCTCCCTCCTAATTTTTGCCGAGAGCTTGGAAAGCTCTCCTCTGACCTCACCTTTTTTATCTCCAGGCCTTCGTTTTTTTTGCTCTCAATTTCTCTCCTTTTTTTGTTTTTGCCTTCGGCTCCTCTATTTTTTTTTCGCCCCAAGCCTCTCCTCTTGCTCTCCTTTTTCTAAAGGATAACTTTTACTTAATCGTGACTGAGATTCACTATTCTATTAGCTAAATTTGGTTAAATGCGGCCACGTTCACGGCCAAATCAAATTTTCTTTAATTTATTCCATATATAATTCTTTTACCACTTTTTATTTCTATTCTTGGAGTTAATCGATTCCACAATTTCACATTTCAATTTTAAATGATTTTATGCTAATTTCTTCTTCCCTTTTTGCTGCGCATATTAAATTAATATTTTCCTTAAATATCTCTTTCAAATTTATGAAATGTATACCTCTTTCATAGTCAAAATTAATTGTGACTTTATATTAAAACTATTTTGGGTAAAAATTTATGGTTCAACATAATCATCAGTCTTCCATACATTCTAATCCTATGTATGATCTTTTATGTGATTTGATAGACTCAAAGTTTTGATATGACAAAGCTTTCATCATTTTTAGGTGGGATCTCAATCCTAACAACTTTGTCCCTATATATATATCCTTTTGTCTAAATTGAATCATCGAAACCTAATACCCCTAGTTATGCCCTAGCCACGAGCTGAATCATCTAGCCCCTTCACAACCCTAGTCTCTCTCTCGACTCATTGTTACACTCTAATAAATCCATACCACTATGTGATGATTGAATGTGACATAAAAAATCTAAATAAATAAAACTTATCTAAACTAAGTTATGACACAATTAAATTTATAATAATTTTTATATGCATTCATAATTACAAGAAAACTATATAAAGAGAAACTAAAGACAAATTAATTCTAAAATATAGAATTAAGAAAACTGGCTAAAGGACTTATCTTATTAAGTGCCAAAAAAATTGATTTAACTTAAGGATCAATGGATGAATCGAGTAAGGTGAACTGAATGATCTATATAGTTGATTTATATAAAAACACGATCAAATAGTGTCTAACATGCAAATTAACCTTACCACAAAATATAACAATTTTTTTATTTTTGTTTGAATCAACATAAATCAGTATAAAATATTACTGATATAATAGTTACTCTAAATAATAATTTTAATTATAATAAAAAGGAGTGGCTCCAACAAGTAGCTGCGGCTAAAAAATTATATAAGTAAAACTCTAAGCTTTTGCATGAAGAGGCGGTTAATTGCATATATATATATATATATATATATATATATATATATATATATATATATATATATATATATATATATATATAAATATATAATACCTTTATGCGCAGCAACTCATCAAAACACAATTAATTAGGCTCAAAACCCTAATTTAATTGCAGCATACTGATGGCTTATTTATATATTTTTATAAGTTGTTTCTCAAAATAAAATAAATATTAATTTTTGTGTACTGTAACGTTATATTACATGTGTTAATATTAAATAGTAAATAAAAAGATAATTAAATTAATGTTATCCTTATTATTTCATCTTTAATGTTAATTGTAATTAAAATTAAAAAAATAAATTTAGTTCTTTGTCTAATTAAGTATAATTGATTATTTAATGTTGCTTATTAACAAAAAATAAGTAATCCTATTTAAAAAAAATATTATTATTATTGTTTGTGATATATTTATATTGATTGTCACAAACTATAATGTTTAATGCAAATGTATTTCTGTCAACTTTCACTTCTATACAATGTGAACTTGACCTAGTTTTAGAATTTAAAACTATAGTGTAAATATATTGCTTTGTTGTTGCTGGGTTTCGAACGCTTCTATATGACTCTCTAAAAAAGTTTTAGACTTGTAACCGGTGTACTTAAACTAATTAAACAAATTTTAAAACATTGACATAGAGAGGTCTCAAATTGCCTTTTCTTATTGTTATTGGTTAAAATTTTAATAAAAAGTTATGGTACAGAAATTAATCAAATTTCTAAAATTACTCTATACAAAATTAAATCTGTACCCTACCTATTATGTAGGCCTAACTTTATCATATATAGTTTTTTTCTTTTAATAGTTTTCTGCTACTTTATGTGCTTTATTTTATTTATTATGATTTGAATCTATAAAATTTTAAATTAATTTCAAAATGGTATATAAATTAGGCTAATGATTTTAATTGTGGGGGTGACCTAGTTTATAATATAATTTATAATTGTATAAGATTTGATCATTCAACTTAATTTGGCTTAGGTCAGATTAGAATAAACATAATGTGTGATTTAAATATTTAAAATAATATTTATAAATATTATGCTGAATATAATATAAAACATAAATTTCATAATATATTTATTTTTTATAATAAAACTAATGTTCATAATATTCATAAATAATGTATTTCACTTTAAAATTAAGCACATAGTTTTTACACTATTCATAATCGAAATGCACTTAATGTACACAATGAAAAAAAATATACATATGAATAAAAAAAATAATGGAAATAAAAAATAAAATTTTTACACTATTCATAATCGAAATGCACTTAATGTACACAATGAAAAAAATATACATATGAATAAAAAAATCAAGGAAATAAAAAATAAAATACACTTAATAAACTTATTGTGCATTAGTACATAATATTATTGATATGCTTGTAATTTAATAATTTCTATAATATTTAAAAATATCAAATAATCACAAACATAACATGCATAATGAACCTAATGTGCATAATAAACATAATGCACATGATGATTATTTTAATAATAATTAGAATAATTCTCATGAAGAGAATTATTTTTATAAAAAATATTAATTCTCTTAAAATTAAAATGATTTTGAAAATAATTTAAAGTCAGAAAATTTAATTAAAGTGATTGTGCTCTATGATAAGAGTAATTAAAAGCTTAATTAATTTTTTTAGGTCTGCTTAAAAACTCTTTCCACTTTTTATAAATTCAAGAATAAGAAATTTAAAGTAAGAGTAAAGGATTCAATAATAAAGATAAAATAAAATAAATAAAATTATAAAGCAGCAACAAACTTATTTTTAAAAAAAGAGTATCCATATTAAAATTAGACATAAGTCTATACAATGACTTGACTCATAAAAAGTAATAGCTCTTTCTTTATAAAGATTGAGCACAACAAAGCTATTGGTTTGACTAAAGCTTGTCCAAGACTATAATCTTGGAAGTATCGATAGGAATGAGATTAGTCTGAAAATAGGCCTCTCAGCGATGAGAACCCAACTTCTGTGATAGGAGATCCCTTGAAGGAGGTTCAATGTGATAATAACAAGCTGATTGATTAGCCGGGAAGTACTTTGAAAAATAAAATTTATAGAACACTACAGTGTATAGAAATATTTATGTGATAGAGTTGATACTCTACACTCCCGTTCCTGAGGATACATTTTTGTGCTTCTTATTGTAGAGGTAAGAAAAACTTCCTGAAGTGGTTAATTATTATGAGATAAGCCTCTACACTCATCCCTTATAGGGAACTTTCTATATGAGAGAGTCCATATACAGCCACGACTGAGGACATGGACAATCTTCAGAAACTTTCATGAAGATACACGCGCACGGCCAAAAAAGCGCAACCCCGCGATTGGACAAACCTTGTATCGTGTGTGGATTTGTTGAAGTCTGGGTCAAAGGAAAGTAGTCCAAGACTAATTCACTATCCTTTCTTCAGATGGAAACATTTTCATTAATGAAAGGTTATGCCTTTAAATGCACTTTATTGACCGCATGATATAAGCATGAGCATCAATTTAAATTTATTTAATCATCTTATTAAGTTTAATTATATTAAGAATTTTTTTTAATTTTGTGAGGGATTGTTAGAATAAAAATAAAAAAAAATTAATGTTAGCATTAAACATTTACTAGTCTTAAGGAATAGGCTTAAAATCTCATGCTCTCTCATGAGATTGGAGGTTCCTCTCCTCCTTTCTTCTTTCTCTTTCCTTTCATTTTACCTTCTTGATTTTTCTTGGACTTTGCTGCCTTTTGCTAAAAGGGCATCTGATTAATTTCTCCACGGTCGTGCCCGTATGAGAGGAATACCTAGTTGTATCATGGGTGTTCAATCCGGATTTAACTCGCACGAGAGCCCGAATTTTTACTTAAGGAAAAACCGCAACACGCCTCCGGGTTCTATCTTTCTAATCTCTTCTTTTACTTATTTGCATGTTAAAATTTTAATCTTGCATGATCTCTATTTTCTATTTAAATAAAGGTCTAGATGAAATTTTAGACCAACACAATCAACATACAAATCCTAAATATTTGCAAGGATAGACTTAATATACTCTGAAAAAATCAAGGATTTTTTCCATCAATATAAATGTAAGTGGGTAATTTAAGACAAACTTACAATAGGAGAGACTAAAAGCACGCAACCATTAAGGTTTTCTTGAAAAAATCAGGAAGAGATGAGAAAATACATATGAAACAATAGCAGAAGCAAAAAAGAATAGATGAACTAAACATTAATCAATGCTGAATAATCCTCTTTACCACATTTGCCATATATTTTCCCTGATGCTCAGCAAGAGCAAGCTCAACATCACTAGGCATTCTAGTGCCGTCACCAGTGAAAACTCCAGCACCATATGGAGAACCACCCCTAATGTCGTCCAGTTTGAACATGCCAGCTCCAAATGTGTATCCAACGGGAACAAAGAGCATGCCATGATGCGATAGCTGGGTAATGGCAGTCCAACTGCGTTGCATAAAAGATTAACATAATTGAATCAATTTGGGTGCAACTTTCAGCGATCAATAAATTTAATTTCAAAGGAATTTGACAAAAGGAGTAATGTTTGCAAAGAACACTAATGTAGTAAACAGTGTTTTGAAAACCGAACCAGACCATCTAGTCGAAGCAGTTCTACCGAGAATTGGGCAAGAGGATAAATCTGATCTTTCATCTCATAAAATTTAAAGAAATCAAGCAGTATAACCATTTCATTGGTTAAAAAAAAAGGCTAAACCAGTAGGATAATCGGTTTGCCCGATCGGTTTCAAAAACATTGTTTATAAACAATGTGATCTAAATAGCTAAAAATGGAATAAATGTTAATCATGCAGCCTTCAAGTTTCCTTCATGATCTGAAAAAGGATACATTGATTATATTTAGCCATAATATATTGGAAGCATTGTAAGAGTACCAAAGCAAGTCCTAGTTAATTCTAGTGCCATATAAATACACTGTATACTGCTATAAACCCCACTTTAGAAAAAAAAAAACTTCTTTTATGAGAACAACAAATAGAAAATTGTAAAGCACTATTGATAGAAAACTGAGATCTCCACAAAGTATTGACCATGTTTAGAGGTTAGTCTATGTTCCTGACAAGTAAACTCTGCCATTTTCATTACTTTCTATAAAGTATGGAACTAGAATTTAAATATGAATAGAATGTCCGTGGTAAGATATAGAATAGCCTAATCATATAAATCTGCAAGTTCTAGTGAGAAATATAATAATGAAAAAAATCACAAGTAAACACCATATCCAAATGAAACAGTGTTGAAACTTTAAGGCCTTCATTTGTGTTTCCTGTCCTCCCCCTTGAGTCCTTGTACTCACAAGTAATCATATAAATCTGCAAGTGCTAGTGAGAAATATAGAGGTTAGTCTATGTTTCCTGTCCTCCCCCTTGAGTCCTTGTACTCACAAAGAACCCAGCCGGATTCCCAACAAGCTTCTACTTCTTCCATAGCTGCTTTGTGCAATCAAAAAAGGCTTTCATCTGTGCAACCATGCTCCCAAACCTTGTCGGGAAACCGAATAATATCCCATCTGCCTCGACCAACTCTGCCGCAGATATCTATGGGATCACTGGGTCCTTAGGCGGGGCCTTCATCTGCTCCAAGACCACCGGAGGAAGGGTCTCGGAAATGCAGAACAGGACCCCCTCGATGCCTTCAATGCCGTCCACCCCAATCTTCATCCATCTAGCGAGGCCCTCAACATGCCCGTACGTGGAGTAGAACACAATGAAGACCTTGAGCTTCTAGTTGGCCGGCAGTGGGGGGCAGAGGCTTCAACGGCCTCAGCCCTCCAGTCTTCCACGGAAAGGGGAGCATCCTTAATTGAAGTAGTGGTATTTTCTGATGCCACCGTGTGGTGTCGCTTCTTGCTTGCAACACAACCCATTTTGCCTGAATCCTCTCACCAGTAAAAGTACAAGTTGCAAGGATTAACAGGGGAGTGCATCAAAAATCCGAGGCAGTTCAGATCAGGTGATATGTTTGTGGATCAAAAATTTTCTTCCGCGCCTGCCGTCCTTTTACTAAAAAGTGCATATTACTAGGATTTCTTGACAAAATTGCATAAATTTAGTCCAGATACACTCATAAACTAATCTTATCATGAATGGAAACGCTCAAAAAAGTATTATGACCATTTTCTCAACTAGAATCTTCTCTAATGCTAATCAATTTGGTTTCGGTTTTCACTGGATGCTCACCCCTACTTTGACGCACCATTTCCTCCTGTAATGCTTAATTGGAAATAAATGTCTAGTAAATTCTTTGATAAAACTTAGCGTCTTTCTTCTATTCCATGCTCATTACAGTGCATATTACAATCTACAAAACATTGTTCCATGATGGAATGCAGATCTGCTAATTGTAAGAAACAGGTCATAAATTTCAAACCGTTGGAATTTTTGGTCTAACATTATTGATTTGTGGGAGCATTCGTTAATTGATTTCTTGGATAATCAATTAATTTTGAGAGAAATCCTTATTGGATTATGGATTTCGCATCCCAAAACCCAAAACTACTTTATGGAGGGGAGCTTAGGGTTTTATCATTATAAATATGGACTAAGTCTCCACTTTCATCCTTCGATCATTTTGGTCTCTTCCCATTGAGAGCCGTCTAAAGGAATGATAGCGGTGGAAGATCTCTAGCAAACACGTGGATATTAAGCATAAAAGTATTAATGGTGCAATCAAGTATGTTTTAATATTCTAATATTTATTCAATTCATGTTGTTCTAAATCTATGCAATAGATCCTATTTTTATGATTATGCAAATTATTCTAACATATGGTATCAGAGTGAGGTTTTGTATGGATTTAGACTGCATGATAAATTTTATCATCAATATATCCTGTTCTAATTTTTTCCACATTCATCAAACACGATTTAGATTTCGATAATTTTTCATTTACGACAAATACAAATTCAAAATCTTTTGGTTTAGATTTGTATTGATTCAATGATATGGATTTCATGAAGTCGTCGCTGACGTCATTCGAAAATCTTTGCGTGTTTTCTAAGAAAGAAGCTTTTTGACGAAACTTCGAAAAGACTCTTAATCACCGTCATCTAATTTAATTTCGCACGAATCTCAATACGTGCAAAGTCACCCATTTTTGTCTCCACCTCCCGTTTTCTTTCCTTTTATGCTGTCTGCCTGAGGAAAACTAATCCTAGTTATTTTTTCCCTCAAAAGCCCCAAAACCCTCCTCTCTCTTTCCTTCACCTGCCCAAACCCTCCTCTCTCGCTCTCTCTCCTGACTTCTTCGATACTCCCTAAGCTCACCCCATCTTCACCGGAACTACACTCCACCGAACCCTCCTCTTTTTCCCCCCAAAACCCCTTACACGCTCTCTCCCGACTTCTCTGATACTCCCGAAGCTCGCCTCATCTTTGCCGGAACTATACTCCGCCGGCCTGACTTCCTCTGCGTCCAAACATGGTCATTTTCGGCCTCCTCTGTGAGCTCTGAAGTTTGTTTAGGGTTTTCGGGAGGTTTCTGTCTTCCGCCGCCAAATCAGAGTCTTCTGCAACGGCTGCTATTTTGGCCAGGAAGGCACAGAATCCTCTTGAAGAGTTTTTTGAGTTGGACAGAAGCATAGATGTAGAAAAGCCTATTATATACGGTAACAATTTGATTCCTTCTCAATTATTTTTTTTCTTTCTTAAATTTCTAGTTTATTATAAGCACAGATAATATTTTGTGTTGTTTCTAATTTTATCAGGGTTCATTTACTTGCGATCTTGTTCTAATGCTTTTTATCCCTTTCACAGTCTAGAATGTACCATTTGTTACAAACTATATAATAAGAAAATCTACCTAGCAATTTAATATGCTTGAAATAATATTATCCCATTTAAAATGTTTATACTCAAGCTAATAATATTAAACACATTAGGCCTTAAATATTATTATAATTTTCATCTACTTTTCTGGAAATTTTATCAATTTAATGATAATTATATAGATGTTTCTTGTATTCAATTTCGCAATGTCATGGTAATTGTATAGACTTGTTCAAGTGCTTCGAGGCTATCAAGAAGGGATCAGAGTATGCCATTACCTACAAGGACAAAGATGGAGACTTGATGCTAGAGTAAGTTTTTGTCTAATTACGTACTATCTTATTCATATAATCGGAGGATCTGAGCCAGTAAGGGGGCTGGGAACAAATTGTCAACAGAAAACTTGCAAATTTATATGAAGAGTAGTGATGATACCTTTTATTTTTCTTTTTTTTCCCTCTTTTTTCAAGATCTTAGTGAGTTGTATACAGGTTATGCTTGGATCTATTTTTGATATCTACCAAATGTACAAAAGAGATATTGTATCACAAATGTAAATGTAAACTATATTTATTTGGTATCTGAATCAGAACAGGTAATTATTTTGTGGTGATCATTTTGTAGCGTGAATTAGAATAGGATATTGTATGGACTTCGTGGAAATTCTATCAATTTCATGGTAAGTATATAGATGTTTCATGTATGCAATTTCGCAATCTCATGGTAATTGTATAGACATGGTGGAAAAATATAGATTCATAGTGGAAAATGAATAACAGCAATCAACCAAATTCCTGATAGTGGAAAAATAATATAACATGGTGGAAATTTTCCTACATTCTCACTCAGCTAACATTCATTAAAGATCGTAGAAAAATAATCAACATCGTGGAAATGCCTAGCAAATCAACCCAATCCAAAATCGTGGAAAAATAATATGACATAGTGGAAAATACATCAACAAGGTGGAAATTGAGATATTTACACACGACAAATATATCCATTCCAGATCGTGGAAAAAAATAGCATCATAGTGGAAAATGATTATAACATCAATCAACCAGCGCTTATATTCATTCAAGATCGTAGATACCTAATATCAACATCGTGGAAATTCCTATAACCGAAATCAACCACCATCTAGATTCATACAAGAATAGGACTAGAACCAAATTCCATCCAAATCAGTAGGTGTAATCCGTCTCCGTAATTCTTCTAAATAGTTCTAGGCTGGATACCGCCCGCAAACGTTGCATATCACCTTTAGTACTCTACATTCGAAAATGATTTACGGTGCCACCTGAAGGAAAAATAAAATTTGATTAGATACAACAAATTACCAACAGCTAAAGGATTTATTCAAAAATATGACTTACATATATAGCAATAACGTGCTTATTGTCTTTGTGTGCATACAATGGAATATATATAGTAAGGGCCTTGGACTCTAAATCAATATATAGAAGATACCAGTGGTTTTCATTGCATATCAAAAATTTCATGCAAATGTTGTAGAAAAATAAGAGAACATAGTGAAAATTAATATTTTTCCATAGAAAAGCAACTGGGTTGAAAATAAATTCCATGCAAATGTCATAGAAAAATAAGAGAACATAGTGAAAATTGATATAATTCCATGGAAAAGCTATTGGGTTCAAAAGAAATTCCATGCAAATGCCATAGAAAAATAAGAGGACATAGTTGAAATTGATATTACATTATACAAAATCTACTTGGTTCAAATGTTGTAGAAAAATAA
This sequence comes from Costus lasius, assembly GCA_027563935.2. NCBI lineage: Eukaryota > Viridiplantae > Streptophyta > Magnoliopsida > Zingiberales > Costaceae > Costus > Costus lasius. The sequence continues at coordinate 16,444,240 of CM050454.1, read as the reverse complement.
GAGAATATAATGGAAATTGATATTGTTCCACAGAAAAGCTACTGGGTTCAAAAGAAATTTCATACAAATGTCATAGAAAAATAAGAGAACATAGTGGAAATTGATATAATTCCATGGAAAAGCTACTGGGTTCAAGAGAAATTCCATGCAAATATCATAGAAAAATAAGAGGACATAATAGAAATTGATATTATATCATACAAAATCTACTTGGTTCATAGAAAATTCCAAGCAAATGTCGTAGAAAAATAAGAGAACATAGTGGAAATTGATATTATTCCATAGAAAAGCTACTGGGTTCAAAAGAAATTTCATGCAAATGTCATAGAAAAATAAGAGAATATAATGGAAATTGGTATAATTCCATGGAAAAGCTACTGGGTTCAAAAGAAATTTCATGCAAATGTCGTAGAAAAATAAGAGGACATAATAGAAATTGATATTATATCATACAAAATTTACTTGGTTCATAGGAAATTCCATGCAAATGTCGTAGAAAAATAAGAGAACATAATGGAAATTGATATTATTCCATAGAAAAGCTACTGGGTTCAAAAGACATTTCATGCAAATGTCATAGAAAAATAAGAGAATATAGTGGAAATTGATATAATTCCATGGAAAAGCTACTAGGTTCAAAAGAAATTCATGCAAATGTCGTAGAAAAATAAGAGAACATAGTAGAAATTGATATAATTCCATGGAAAAGCTACTAGGTTCAAAAGAAATTCATGCAAATGTCGTAGAAAAATAAGAGAACATAGTAGAAATTGATATTATATCATACAAAATCTATTTGGTTTATAGGAAATTCTATGCAAATGTCATAGAAAAATAAGAGAACATAGTGGAAATTGATATTATTCCATAGAAAAGCTATTGGGTTCAAAAAACATTCCATGCAAACGTCGTAGGAAATATGAGAACATAGTGAAAATTGATATTATATCATACAAAATCTACTTCGTTTATAAGAAATTTCATGCAAATTTCGTAGAAAAATAAGAGAACATAGTGGAAATTGATATTATTCCATGGAAAAGCTATTGGGTTCGAGTTGGGGATTGAGTAAAACACAACTTTAGGGTTAGGGTTGGGATTTCCAAAACTCGCTCAAAACTCAAACCTGCTTAACATTTTTAAATTACTAAAATGCCATTATAAAATTAATCCTAAATCATTTTTTGTATTTTCTACTTAAGCGAGTTGTTAAGCCATCAAAAAAGGGATGGTCTCATATTGTATGATCATGTAAAAAGCAAAACAAAGAGACAATCCTTTTGCGACTTCCTAGTTTGGTGTCAAATTAAAAGTAGATGAAAATTATAATAATATTTAAGGCCTAATGATTTTAATATTATTAATTTAAGTATAAACATTTTAAATAGGATAATATTATTTCAAGCATATTAAATTGTTAGGTAGATTTTCTTATTATATAGTTTGTAACAAAAGGTACATTCTAGACTGTGAATGAGATAAAAAGCATTAAAACAAGATCACAAGTAAATGAACTCAAATAAAATCAGAAACAACACAAAATATTATTTGTGCTTATAATACACTAGAATTTTTTTTTTGCCCTACACTAGAAAATTTAAGAAAGAAAGAAAAAATAATAATTAAGAAGGAATCAAATTGTTACCGAATATAATAAGCATTTCTTCATATGTGCTTCTGTCCAGCTCAAAAAACTCTTCAAGAGGATTCTATGCCTTCCTAGCCGAAACAGCAGCCACTGCTGATAGACCTGGCAATTCGGGTCAGCGGGTCATAAACGGGTCGTGTCAGCTGTTACCCATGACCCAATTAAGCAAACCCGAACACGACCCATTTAATTAATTGGGTTAAAATGTGTAACCCAAACACGACACGAGATTAACCGAGTCAACTCGACACGACCCGAATAACCCGTTTATTAAATGGGTCATACATTAACCCGAATACCAACACGACCCGAATAACCTATTTAATAATTGGGTCATTTATTAACCTGACCCGACCCGACCCGATTATAACCAAATCACAATTCACAAGTATACCAATATCACAAATATAACAAAAAATCACAAATATATATAACTAACCAAATCACAATACCATCACAAATACAATATAACCAACCAACTCTGATGTAAGTATGCAAATAATGCTCTAATTTCAGTAAATTCCACAAATGATAATGACAAATTATGTTTCACAATTGCATTAACAACTAACTCACGAAAACGTATATGATCAAATGTTGCTTTTCTCATAGCTAAATCAAGGCTAAAGATTAGCTGACCAATATCCTTTGTATTTTTCCTCACACAAGTGTCAATGTGCCGCTTTAAGTTACCGGTCACATATTTACTATCAGATAAAAACAAAGATCCACATTTTTTGCACTTACACCATGATTTTCCATCAATTGTTTTTTCAGCTGGTTCGTAGTGTTGCCATACAATTGATGTGTGTTTTCTTTTTAATTTCCTTTAGCTTGATTGTCTCCTCTTTTTCTTCTTCAATGTCTATATTTTCTAACTCATCATTATTTTCAATTGGCTTGTTGTTACAAGGGTTTTCCATATTATCCAAATTCAATCTAGACTGAAATAAAATTAAATTTGAGTTAAAGACTTTCAAAGATTAACTACATACTATAGTGCAAAAAATAAAATTTAATTTTATACCTTAATCAAACTTGGAGCTATGCTTGTCGAGTGGAGTTGCTACTTTGTGTCGAGTGGAGTTGTTGCCTTGATTTTGAGGAGTGGAGTTGCTTCTTCAACGTTGAGTGGTCGATTGGATGGAGGGGATACTTTGCTCGGACAACTAGTCTAAATGCCTGCTTTTATAAATCATGTTGGACTATTATTTGTAATGATGTGATTGTAGCTATTAAGAATTTCTTTAGAGTGGTAAATTGCTTACTTAAACCAATATTACTTCCTATTGCTCTTGTTTGTAAGAAGCATCAGCCTTGTTCCTCCTGGTGTCATGCAGCCATGTTCTTGAAGTGTTTCACCTGAAATCTCCTTTGTGTTACTTTGTTTATTACTTTGTATCATCAATTCTTACTAGCTTTTACTATGTAAGTAGTTGCAAATTAGTCACTGAAGTAGAATTCAAATACTCACCTAGGTTAGTGGAGGCACGACGTCGACTGGATGCAGGCGAGACCAAGAGATGGCAGCGAATGCAGGAGCTAGGAGGCAACTGGAGCAGTGGAGGCAATGAGAGATCTAGCCAGCGATGGTGAAGACCTCGTGCGGTGGTGGAGGCAACGGAGACAAGGAGAGATCTGGCAGGTGGTGGAGGCGGACAGGAAAGAAGGTGGAGGCGATGGAGACAAGGAGAGATCTAGCCGGTGGTGGAGGCGGACTGGAAAGAAGGAGATGGGTTGAATTAGCTGAAAGAACACGCAGAGCCGACGAGTGGTGGACTGGAGGCGATAGGAAAGAAGGAGAAGGGTTGAATACTTGAATCGGCTGAAAGAGTGGATTTAGGGTTTAGTGATTTGAATTTTAGGGTTATTGTTTTAGTGGGCTGTCTGGGCTTAAACAAAATTTGGATATATGTTAGAAACTTGTAATGGCCCATTCAGAATAGTAGTTTTTAGAAATTAAGAACTATATATAATTTATATTTTATACGGGTTAAGCAGGTCAACCCGTTTATGACCCAACACGACCCGATTATTTTCGGGTCATAAACCGGTTAACCTGTTTATGACTCGAACACGATTATGACTCACCCGAACCTGCCTAATTTCGTGTCGGGTCGGGTCTGGTCAGCGGGTTAGCTCAGTTTTTGCCAGGTCTAGCTGCAGAAGACTCCGATTTGGCAGTGGAAAACATGAACCTCCCAAAAACCCTAAACAAACTTTAGAGCTCACAGAGGAGGCCAGAAATGACCAGGTTTGGACGCAGAGGAAGTCAGGCTGGCAGAGTATAGTTCTGGCAAAGATGGGGCGAGCTTCGGGAGTATCGGAGAAGTCGGGAGAGCGCATGTAAGGTGTTTTGTGGGGAAAAAGAGGAGGGTCCGACGGAGTGTAGTTCCGGCAAAGATAGGGCGAGCTTAGGGAGTATTGGAGAAGTAGGAGAGAGAGCAAGAGAGGAGGGTTTGGGCAAGTGAAGGAAAGAGAGAGGAGGGTTTTGGGGTTTTTAGACTTTGCACACATTGAGATTCATGTTAAATTAAATTAGATGGACGATGATTAAGAAACTTTAGTTTCCTCGCTTCTTTATGAGAAAACGCGCCCTACTGTTTGTTGTCAGCGATGTCACTAGCGTTGTCGTCGGCGCTTGTCACTGGCACTGGATTCTTCATTGTAGTCGTCGTCGACGCTTTTGGTGTCCTTTTCGTCGTTGCCTGTCGAAAAGGATTTTGCCCAAAATCCTTAGCATATCGCATCGCCAAGCCTGGACACACCGTAGGGCTTTTTCCCTAATTCAGTTCGGCACTCGTTCAGGGGAGGTAGACGCATCGCAATCTCTGACGTCGTTGACGTTCGCGTGGCTGCCGGCGAAGGCGGATGAGAAGCGGTGGCGTCAAATGCCCTGTTTTTTGTTTTTCGTCAATGTCAGCGTTCTTCTACTGGCAGGATGTATGGGGCATCGTCGATCGGCATCTGGCATCTCCGGGCTTCTGCCCTAAATCACATGTAGCGATCGAGGGCTTCAATCCTTCTCGGCGTCAGCGGCTGATCTGGGTTTAATCTTTCTTTGTCACTGTCGTCGTTCACACAGGGCAAACAATCGGACGTCGGCTGCTTCTTGCGAGCGCCAAACATGTATCCGATGTGGCTTTGGTCATCGCTGTCAGTTGTTCGCCGTCTCTCGTTGTTTTCTGGCGGCGAGATTTAGGTCGCGCTGCGCTTGTTGCTCGCTGGGTTCTCCTCCGTTGGCTCCGGCGACGTGTGTAAGAGGGCTGCAAGAAGCGGACAACCTCAGGGCTGCCTTGTTCTCATTCTCATCATCGCTGGATTTGAATCGGCGTCGGACGACATAGGTTTCCACCTATCTTGCGTTGGCTTTAGGGCTTCTGCCCTAATTTCTGTCGGCGAGGGCTATTTTTCCGACGTGCGACGCGAGCTCACATGTGGCGATGCAGAAGACGAGTGAGACAGCGATTGTTGCCTTCTTGCTCTACCGCGAAGTCTGGCTTTCGGTCGAGCGACATCGCCGAGAGTTACTGCCGAGCGTACCGGCGGCGACAACTGCAAGCGACGTGCAGTTTCTTGGCGACGTGGGCGGCGACATGCGTAAGTGCATGCCGCTTGGAGACGAGGGCGATGGCTTCTCGCGGGAGTCGAGTCACGCGGGTGACAAATGGCATTTGGAGCTCGCGTGCGGCGTGTGCGACATGCGAGCTAGGCAGCGGTGGTGAGAAACGACGCACGTTTAGGGCAAACGTGTTGCGTGTGTGACATGCGAGCTAGGCAGCGGTGGTGAGAAACGACGCACATTTAGGGCAAACATGCGACGTGGCTGCTGACTAGGCAATCATGCGGTGTTTAGGGTAGAAGGCGTCGCATGCGTGATTACGGATTGCAGGTGGCTGCGATTTCGAGAAAATTATTTTGCAGATCTGGGTCTCAGCCGAATCCGGATTTGCATCCATTTCTCACATGCACAAATCGGGTTTGGGTCAGATCTAGCGGTTCAGTTGAACCGGTCTGGGTTAGTCAGTTCGGCTGAACCAAGCCAGATCTAGCGGTTTGGCTGAACCAGGTCGGGTCTAGCTATTAGGCTAAATCTGGGCCTCTTTTGGGTTTGCAGTCTGGGTTTGTAATATCGGTTGGTTTGTCGGGGTTGGGTCTAGGCTGTGCCATCTGTTGTGCTGTGTGCAGAAGCAAGACAGTTGTACACAGGAGCAAGGCTGCTGTGCTGTTTCTATTGTCTAGGTTTGGGCCAGTCATTTGGCTTGTTTTTTCTACAGCTGCTTGGTTTACTAAATGCTAGTGATGACATAATTGTTTAAATTATAAAATGGTTTGACATTATAAAATAAATTAATTGAAGCAATATGACTACTAAAGTAGCATATTGTGTAAGTTAATTTATTTTATAATGTTAAGACGGTTGTGTATGTAATTTATCCGGATATTAATCGGCCTAAAGGAAGATTAATATTTGGCTGAATTATATGTACATTTGTAGTAATTAACTTCATTATATCGGATTTTAATTGTACATAAATGCTTTTAGAATTGTGTAACCTCTTATGCTTGATTAATTGTGTTGATATTGCTATTAAAAAGAAACCTGATCCATAATTCTTGAAAGATATTTACAACAAAATAAATTCATTTTGATTTATATGCATGTCATAAATGTATGTCTTACCATAATGATTGAAATTTAGGTTTATATGTAAATTTATGATAATGCATTTTTGGAAATATTTCATAATGGTTATTAATTTAGTTTTGACCCCAAGACCTTGTTATCAACAACTAAAGTCCTTATTATTTTCCACGTTTGATATTGATGACATGCTAGATCATAAACATTTGCTAACAAAATGGTTCACTCATAACATAATTTCATAATTTCAAATGTTTATAAAAGAATTTTTTTATCCCAGTTATATATTAATTAATTACCTGCCCAAAGGGGGTAATTAATTAGTATATATAGGATAATTTTGTTATAGTCATCTCATAAGAGAGAATGTTATGAACATTAATTTAAATCATGTCATTGTTTTGGTTTCTCCCCAAATCGGAGAGAAAACCAATCACTCACGCGTCTAGGTCAAACGTTTCCATCATAGCTCGAGGCTCCCTTTACGATCGTGCCTCTCCACTCGCCATCGCCATTCTGAAGCATTCACCATTGCCATCTCAAGTCACGGCTTTGACAAGATTCATGGCCAAGCTGTGTTCTTCTCGGCGTGATTTGGGAAGACACTACATCGCACCTTCTGGCCATCGAAGAGCTCGCCATCCACGGTGCCTATCAGCACGAAACTCCGGCAATAGCGCCTCCTCCTCCGTGCGAACTCTTGGTCCAAAGGATCCGGCCATTAGATGGCCGGATCACCGGAATCGAGCTTCACCATGTCTGGCACCTCATCCTCTGTTCTGCCCCATCCGCAATGCCAATCATCGCCAAACTCCGGCCAAGACCTCTCCTCGTCGCCACAAACTCACAGTCAGAAGGAATCGACCATTCAACCGGTGGATCGCCGGAATCGGAAGATCTTTGGATCGCCGCCTCCACCGCCTGTTCCCTACCCGACGTGCCACAATCCGACGCTAGAAGCTCGCTATCCGCCATTCACTACTACCCGTTCCGCTAGTTGAAGCAGCTCCGACGATTGAGAATCAGACGTTGACCGACGGCGTACCTTGCTCGCCACCCTCGCGCGGGACAAAGCTCGAAAGATGAACACTGCTCACATCAAACGGCCTAGAACGCTTAGCCCTCATCCAATGGCTAGATCAGCATCCTGAGCAACCGACGGCTGACATTGTTTTGGCTTGATCTGCTCTAATCGGACGAGTTTTGGGGCGGTCTAGATGTCGATCCTTACTAATCCGAACTAGATCTATCCATACATACCCTTAGATCTCAGATCAGGCGTTCAGAACAAAAGATATCATCAAAGTTCAAATGGGCGACTCATGTTAACTCCCTGAAGCTTCTCTTTATTTTGAACCTGATATCATCTAAGTAATTTTATGTAAAAGGTATTATAATAGATAAGATTAGAAATTAATAATCCTTTTTATTTTCTAATGCGATGAAGTATTGTTTGGGAGGTGCATACGTCGACGTTTATTGTCGGGGCATAACTCCTCAATATGACGTTGCGTTCGCTAGGGTTGAAGTATTTTCCTAAATCAAAATTATCCAACACGCCATAAGGCCGGATAATTTTCCAAATAAAATTATCCAACAAGCCACAAGACCGGGTAATTTTCTTCAAATTTAAATACCCAACAAGTCACAAGACCGGATATTTTTCTAAATCAAAATTATCCAACACGCTGCAAGGCCGGATAATTTTCCAAATAAAATTATCCAACAAGCCGCAAGGCCGGGTAATTTTCTTCAAGTTTAAATATCCAACAAGTCACAAGACTAGATGATTCCCAAAATCAAATTATCCAACAAGCCGCGAGATCGGGTAATTTCCCCAAATCAGACATCCAACAAGTCACAAGGCCGGATGATCTTCCAAATCCAAATATTCAACATGCCTTAATACATTACGATGGAATATTATTTGGGAGGTGCGTACGTCGATGTTTATCATCGGGGCGTAGTTCCTCAATATGACATCGTGCTGCCGAGGCTGGATATTATCCCAGATTCGAACATCTAATATGTCGTCACAAGACCAAACACAAATACAAAGCTATCCAAATTGATAAAAGTTTCTCTCTTTTGTCACTTATGTTTTATGTCAAGCCACGTAATTTTATGATGTTCATGAATAAAAATTGTCTGGCCTTATATTTCATTTCACATTATAGATCACTTAATCAAAGGTTCCCTAATTTTAGGAGTAATTAACAATGAGTGCTTGCGCTCATTGGAAGCTTAAACCCATTAAATAAAAAGTCTTATTAATTTAAGGTGAATTTGATATGGTCATATTACATTTTAACATGTAACACTTTTTGACCCCACAAATTTTGGCACGCCCGATGGGACCAAGCATTTGAGATTTGGATGAACGGGTCATGGGACCAAACGTTCAGAATTTCAGTGAACGGGTCGTGGGACCAAACGTTTAGAATTTGGTGAATGGGTCGTGGGACCAAGCATTCGAGATTTGGATGAACGGGACGTGGGACCAAATGTTCAGAATTTGGTGAACGAGTCGTTGGGCCAAACATTCAGAATTTTGTGAATGGGTCATGGGACCAAGCATTCGAGATTTGGATGAACGGGTCGTGGGACCAAACGTTCAGAATTTATGGACGAGCCTTTGTGGCTAATGGAATTTGGAGTTTGAAGTTTGACATATATCAAGCCTTTACGACTTGTGGATATTTGAAATTTGAGCAAATATTCTGTCTTCATAACTTTTGAATTTCGATCTTAGCATGTAGTCATTTCTTTGCACACAGTGTTGTATTGAGGATCTACGCCCCGATAACAAGTATCGACTTTCGCATCTCCCAAATAATACTACACTATAATGCACTGAAATTCTACATTTGACGTTGTCAAATATTTGTAGTAGTTTCCCTTGAGGAGCAGTAAGTCTTCAAAATTTGAGTTTTGAATAGCAGAATGCTCATCTCGGATCTTAGGTGTATGATTTCACATGAACTTTAAGAAGAGGTGGTCTTCTTTCTTTTGGTAAGAATTTATTCATGCCCAATATGTTACTAAGAAGCTTGCATTTGATTTATCTTTGATCCATGATATCTCTTGAGGACATGATGAGGTAGTGCCAAGGATGACAAGGAGAGAATATAATCCCTTTCAAAAAAAAAAAGTGGTTATTATGCTTTTTGTAGTAAATGTCATGTAAGATGATCTTCTTGTTGTAGTGCTTTACTAATTGCTGATTAAAAGGGAAGAGCTTTAAGAAGTTAAGTGGAGAGTAAGAGGTGAAGAAATTCTACTAATGATGGTAGGAGAAAATTGAAAATATAGCAAAAAGGGCAAAAGGGAAATTAAACTAAACTAAGAGGGCATAAGGGAAATAATCTTGCCACCTCATGCTAGTGAACTTTCCCTTATGCGCACACATCTTCTCCTCATGCATGAGGAGATAAGTATTGAGAATTTTTGTCAAGCCTCCCTTTTGCTTCATTCCAGCCTTGGGGGAGAAGAAAACTCAACGAAAGGGAAGAGGAAGAGAGGAGAGAAATCAAATACAAAGTGATTTTGGGCATATTAGGCAAGTTCTTCTTTTTTCTTTGTACCATTTTTCCTATTGCTCTAAATTGATGAGAACTTATCTTTTATTTCCTTTATGAATTTAATTTGTTTCTGACTTCTACGATTTTGGTAAATTCGGCCCTTGGAAGAAAGTTCAACGCTATGTTAAACAACTATGAATCCTTATGTGAAGTAAACTTGACCTTTCTTTATTCAAATAATCATAACTTTTGACTATATGATCAAAATCGTATAAATTCAGATTCATTGTAAAGAAGACTTAATTATCTTTCTTTTGGATTGGCTTGAGTATTTTAGAAGAGGTTATCGACCTTGTTTCCTCAGCCCAATCCGACCCAGAAAATCTGCTTTTGCTCTTTGGACCTTTATCTAGTGAGTGAGCTATATGTCCAGATTTTGTGATAGTCGTGCTACCAAATTTTCATTTGTATATCACATAGACTGATTAAGCTACACTTGGAGCCTTTATTTGCATGATTTGGATCCGAAATGAATTTATACTCTATTTTTGAACTTAACCCTTTAAATCTGGAAATATCATTGTCCAAATTCTGACCTCTTGCTACTTTAAAGCTCATAACTTCATGTATTGAGCTCCATTTTAAGTCAAATTTGTTTTCCTGAAAACTAGACTCGAAAATATTTGATTTGACACAAATATCATACCAAATGGTATCTTATAAAGAATGTAATGTTCATGGTAAACAAGCTCCAACTTTCTAATTTTGGGTTACATGATCATTCCTATGTGTATCTTCCATATATGGTCTTCTATGTGGAGCTTATTGATACTTATGTCTCTTCCTTTTGGAAATGAGTATATCAGCAACATGTATCTCATGTATGAACTTTAAGGTTCACATCTTTGAGGGTTTGATACATATATCAATAAACCCATTTTGGTATGTTTCCATTTGTTAATGTATGAATGCTAGTGGGAATACCATTATGAGCCCAGAAATGGGAAGAGATTGATAGTTGTGGAACAAAGTGCTACATAGAACAAAGTGTCACATTAGAAATAATGAGGGCCACCTCTTGAATCCCACTATCTCTGATATGACTATGAGCCTAGAAATGGGAAGATATTGATAGTTGTGGAACAAAGTGCTACACGGAACAAAGTGCCACATTAAAAATAATGGGAGCCACCTCTTGAATCCCACTATCTTTGATATGAGTATGAGCCCAGAAATGGGAAGAGATTGATAGTTGTGGAACAAAGTGCTATATGAAACAAAGTGCTATATGGAACAAAGTTCCACGTTAGAAATAATAGGGGCCACCTTTTTAATCCATGGGAGCCACCTCTTGAATCCCACTATCTCTGATATGAGGAGACATGATAGCTCCAATCGGCATATGTTTGAGTTTCACCCTGACGAGGCTGGAATATGCTTCCAGACGTGGAACACCTATGTTATTTGTGATTTCCCACTATGTTCACTATGCTGTATAGGATATGTATCTTTGGGTTGATTTATCTTTGTGATCTTTCTGCTTACCATGTAACTCTTTGTTACTTTGGATTGATTCTATCTATTGTTTATGCTTACCGTGGTATTATGCTACCATGTGATATGCTTACCATGTCACTATTTCTTACAATGTACTATATGCCTCTTTGGATTGCTACCTTGTCATATGCTTACCATGGTTTGATGCTTAACATGTCACTATTGTGTTTCCATTTGCTAGTACTTATGGAACCGTGTGGAGATCTATTATGAAAACTTCTCCTTTTTGGCATCTTATTTACTTGCTGAGCATTCTTGCTCAATCCTTGCATTCTAACCTCTTTACAGGTTAGCTTTTGGCTATAAGTTTATGTGGACGGTTTAAAGAAGATAATGAGTTGTGGTTTTATGTTTTGAGCATGTAAACTTAATGACTAATGTATGAAGTTGTTAGTATGTTTGTATGATAAGTGTGAGAAGATCCATGACTTGTGTGTGAGATAATATAGTTGTGTAATATTGTAAAGGTCAATGACTCATGTATCATATTCATTTTGATGTTTGTAATATAAGTGTGAGTTATATTGAATAAATACCATGGTTTTGGAATATGATGTATGGTTTGTATGATATAAAAGAATCTTGATTAATAGAATGAGAAATTTTAAATGGCTATTTGAATTGTTGTTACCTCCTAGATGATGGAAAGTAAATTATATAAGTGATGTTGATCAAGTTATAATGTTTTGATCCTGGATACATATTGCCAAATTTTTTTTATATTATGAAGTTACCATCCTCTAGGGGTGTGACAATTATTGTAATAGAGCAAATGTTTTGGATTTTTAGGGATCTATCATTTGATCATGGTGACACCTAGTGATTAAGAATGTTTCATTTGATGATTGTTTAGGTAGGTAAGCAAGATGTCAAGGTCATCCCAATTTCCCAAGGAGTCTCCAAATCAAATGGCAAGTGTGATAAAAGCTTTGGAGACAATGTATAGTTTGATGCAACAACAAATGGCAAGAAGTGAAAATCAAACAAATTCGGTTGCCTCAAGTCAACAAAATAATGTTCATATGGGGCTAGAGAAGTTTAAAAAGTTGAATCCTCCTTCATTTGTGGTGATCCAAATCCAAATAAGGCAGAAAAGTGGATTATGCAAATGGAGAAATTATTTTCAGTTACCAGCTACTCAGATAGTCAAAAGGTATTACTAGCAACATTTATATTTGAAGGAGAAGCAGAGCATTGGTGGAGAATGGTCAAAAGAGTAGCTATATCAAGGGAGGAAACTATCACTTTGAATTCTTTTATAGAAAAATTCTATGAAAAGTACTTTTCAGAAAATATTAGAGATCAAAAAGAAATGGAATTCTTACAGCTAATTCAAGGAAACCGTTCTGTGGAACAATATGATGCTAAGTTATAGAGTTATCCAGATTTGCCCTACACATGGTTGACACTGAGATAAAGAAATCTAAGAGATTTGAAAGAGGTTTGAAACTAATTATAAGAACAAGGATTTCGGCATTGAAACTTAGAAATAATGGTGACTTATTGGATCGAGCCTCAATTGTTGAAAAAGATGTGGAAGAAATGCAAGATATGAGAAACAAAAAGGGTAAAGCAAGAGAAATGGACAACAAGAGAAAAAGAGTAAATGAAGCTAGTACTCATTATAAGAAATTTAGACCAATGGCAAGTAATATGACAAGGCCACCACAAAGGCCTCTTTCTTGTGCTAATTGTGGAGGGAAACATGAGACCATACAATGTTATAGACTTACTAGTGCATGTTTTGCTTATGGTAAGCATGGAAATCTAGCAAGAGATTGTCCACATAATAGAATGATAGAGTTGCCATCCACAAAGCCAGTAGCCCATGCTAAAGTGTATGCTATTGCTAAACCAGATGTTAAGGCTTCAAAATCAGTAGTTGAAGGTATTATTCATTTCCCAAATACAGTTGCAAAGGTCTTATTTGATCCTGGCTCAAACTTATCATTTGTTTCCCCTCATTTTGCATCTCACTTGGGAAAGGAACCTAAGCATCTCACTTTTAATTTGTCTTTGATCACATGTATCTTATCTGTTGTTTCTTGCACTTTGTCTGGGTTTAAAATCTTTCTATCACCAACCTCTTCCCAGCATAAAGGTGTTCTACACTTCCTTCCATATAAAGCTTCATATGGTGCCATTTGAATACTTGAGTGATAACTATTATTATATGTGAATTCAATAAGAACAATATCATTATCCCATTCACCTTTCCACTCCATAACATAAGCCCTAAGTAAGTCTTCAAGTGTTTGTATGGTTCTTTCAGATTGCCCATCTGTTTGAGGATGATAAGTTGTACTAAACTTTAGCTTGGTCCCCAAAGCTTCATGTAATCTTTACCACAATCTAGAAAGAAATCTTGGGTCTCTATTAGATATAATCTCAACTGAAACACCATGAAGTCTTACTATTTTATCAATATATAAACTTGTAAGTTTATCAAGAGAATATGTCATTCAAATTGACAAGAAATGTGCAACTTTTGTCAACCAATCCACAATTACCCAAATGGCATCATGTTTCTTGGATGTCAATGGAAAACCAGAAACAAAATCCATAGCAATGCTTTCCCACTTCCATTCAGGTACCTCTAAAGGTTGCAGTAGTCCTCCAGGATTTTGGTGTTCAGCTTTGATTAATTGACAAGTTAAACACTTGGAAACATATTTGGCAATATCTTTCTTCATACCATCCCACCAAAAATATTTCTTTAAATCATTATACATCTTGGTGCTACCTAGGAGTATGAAGTATTTGGACTTGTGTCCCTCTTCCAATATCTTATTCTTACTTTCTAAACCACTTGGGATACAAATTCTATCCCTAAACATTAATAAACCATCATTCCTAATTTGAAAATCTTGCCCCCAACCTTTATCAACTTTGTCTCTAAAACTCTTTAGTTGTACATCTTGAAGTTGTTCTTCTTTTATCTGCTGAAGAAAATCTGATTGAACTTTGAGAGATGCAATTAACACTTTTGGCTTTTGAGTGACTATCTTGAGATCCAAGCTACAAAATTCTTCAAATAATTGCCACTGCTTTACCATTAAGCTTGCCATAAAGTTTGAAGATTTTCTACTAAGTACATCAGCTACCACATTTGCTTTACCAGATTGGTAATGAATAGTATAATCATAATCTTTCAATAATTTTATCAATCTCCTTTGTCTCATATTCAATTCTTTCTGAGTGAAGATATATTTCAAGCTTTTGTGATCAGTGTAGATTTCAAATATTTGGCCATACAAATAATGTCTCCATATCTTCAAGGCAAAAATGATAGCAGCTAATTCCAAGTCATGTGTTGGATAGTTTTGCTCATACACTTTCAATTGCCGAGAAGCATAAGCAATGACATAGTCATTCTGCATCAAAACACAACCAAGCCCTTTTCTTGAAGCATCAGTGTAAACTACAAATCCTTCATTACCTTGAGGAATAGTGAGGATTGGTGCACTAGTTAACCTTCTTTTTAACTCTTGAAAACTTTCTTCACATTCATCACTCCAAATAAGTTTTACATTCTTTCTAATCAATTTAGTGAGAGGGCTTGCAATTTATGAAAAACCTGTTATAAACCGTCTATACTACCCTGCCACACCCAGGAAACTTCTCATCTCAGCTATAGTTGTTGGCCTTTCCCACTTTCCCACTACTTCTACCTTCTTAGGATCAACTGATATCCCTTCTCCTGAAATGACATGGCCAAGAAAATTGATTGTCTTTAACCAAAACTCACATTTACTCAATTTAGCAAACAGCTTCTTCTCCCTCAATATTTCTAACACAAATCTTAAATGCTCTTCATGCTCTTGATCACTTTTTGAGTATACCAAGATATCATCAATGAATACAATCACACATTTATCTAAAAGTGAGTGAAATACCCGATTCATTAGATCTATAAATACTGCAGGAGTATTAGTTAACCCAAAGGGCACAATGAGGAATTCATAATGGCCATATCTGGTTCTGAATGTTGTTTTTGAAATGTCCTCATTCTTGATCTTTAATTGATAATAATCAGATCTCAGATCAATTTTTGAAAATATGTGTGCCCCTTGTAACTGGTCTAACAGACCATCAATTCTAGGTAAGGGATACTTGTTCTTGATTGTTACCTGATTCAATTGCCTATAATCAATACAAAGCCGTAAAGTACCATCTTTCGTTTTAACAAATAGTACTGGTGCACCCCAAGGTGAGACACTAGGTCTAATGAACCCTTTATCTAACAACTCCTGTAACTGCTTTTTCAACTCTACTAATTCTGGTGGTACCATTCTATATGGAGTCTTAGAGATGGGCATAGTACCAGGCATGAGATCAATACTAAACTCAACTTCTCTATCAGAGGGTAAACCAGGCAAATTAGTGGTGAATACATCTGGAAATTCTTTAACAATGGGCATCATCTCTAAATCAAGTATAGGTTCTTGACATTCCTTCACATAAACTAAATAACAGTCACACCCCTTGTTGATAAGTTTTGAAGCATGCATAAATGAAATGAGAGATACACTAGACTCAAATTCAAAACCCTTGAATTGAAATGGGATCTCATTAGGAAGGTTCAATGTGACAACCTTCCCATAACAATCTATAGAAGCATGATAGGAAGAAAGCCAATCCATACCAAGGATAATATCATAATCGTGAATATTTAAAAGGATCAAATTTGTTGGAAGTTCATATGTCCCCATTGGAACTAAACAGGAAGGATAAACAAGATTTGTAGTCAAAGATTCTCCAACCGGTGTAGTGACACTTATTTGGGTTGGCTATTGAGTATTTGAGAAGAGGTTATCGACCTTGTTTCCTCAACCCAATCCGACCCAGAAAATCTGCTTTTGCTCTTTGGACCTTTATCTAGTGAGTGAGCTATATGTCCAGATTTTGTGATAGTAGTGCTACCCGATTTTCATTTGTATATCAAGTAGACTGACTAACCTACACCTGGAGCCTTTATTTGCATGATTTGGATCCGAAATGAATTTATACTCGATTTTTGAACTTAACCCTTTAAATCTGGAAATATCATTGTCCTGATTCTGACCTCTTGCTACTTCAAAGCTCATAACTTCATGTATTGAGCTCCATTTTAAGTCAAATTTGTTTTCCTGAAAACTAGACTCGAATACCTTTGTTTTGACACAAATATCATACAAAATGGTATCTTATGAAGAATGTAATGTTCGTGGAAAGCAAGCTCCAACTTTCTGATTTTGGGTTACATGACCATTCCTATGTGTATCTTCCATATATAGTCTTCTATGTGGAGCTTATTGATACTTATGTCTCTTCCTTTTGGAAATGAGTATATCAGCAACATGTATCTCATGTATGAACTTTAAGGTTCACATCTTTGAGGGTTTGATACATATATCAATAAACCCATTTTGGTATGTTTCCATTTGTTAATGTATGAATGCTAGTGGGAATACCATTATTGCACGAAATCCGCAAGCGCACGGCTTGCCGATGTAGTACGTAAGATATCGTTTTCCACAGGGATGGATCATGAAGTACTGAATCTTCCGATCCTTGTTAGCTAAGTAATTAAAGGTGTCGGTTTGTTGCAGCAAACTTAAGAAAGTGCAGTAAAATGAAAGTTGTAACGATGAAAGAGATATTGGGATGCCGGGTTTCACCACGTCATTGAACCTATAAGTGTTTTGAAATACATTGCTTTGACAATCTTAGAAAACCAAAGAAGTGTCCTCTTGAGCCGTGCCCCTCTCGGGCGCACGACCCAACAGCTGAGTTAGTCTCCTACTCTTGCGGTGGGCCACTCCACAATCTACTTAGTTAGTCTCCTACTCTTGCGATGGACTAAGCAGAGGTAGATTGTGTGAAATAGGACACTCAAATTCCCCAAGTAGACTCTACGACTCTCGCAATAGAGTATACAAGATTGATCAAGAGAAAGCGTTGATTGTGATTCACCTCTCAGTTGTTACCACAATCAATTAAAGTGAAAATCGTCTTGGCCATGAAACGATAATCACGAAGGTAATAAACAAGATCCAATGATTTCGAAAGATCATCATAAAACAATTCTCAACATAGATACTTATAAATCAAAAGACGGGCTACGCCCGAATCCCGATAGAGGTTTTAAGCTACTACACACATTATTACAACAAGAGAAAGATTACAATACAGGAAGAAGAGGGAATCGAACTAAACAAGAAGGCAAAGGAAATTAGGACAAACTCCTTCTCTTCTCTTTGATGTCGCCCCCTCTTCTTGGAATGGTGCGCTTCTTGTCTTGGAACCAAGCTTGTAGCACTTGAGCGTAATCCTCTTCTCACCGTTCAACCCCCTTTTCTTTGAGAGAAGTCCTCTTCTTATAGTCTCCAAGGTGTCTCTTCAAGGTGCCCTTTCAAGGAGGCGCCTCTTCATGGTGTCTCTTGAAGGAGGCGCCTCTTCATGGTGTCTCTTGAAGGAGGCACCATTCATGGTGGCTTTTAGAGGAGACACCATTCATGAGGGTTCTTCAATGAAGCGCTATTCATGAATCTTCTTCAATAAAGCCACATTCATGAATGTGGCTTATTAATGCTTGGCCATGAATGAAGATGGCGTGTGTGTCTTCTAGCTGGCGTGTGTCTTCTAGCTCTCATTTGGGGTTAAGTTTCTTGTCATGAATTTGGATTCATTCGGGTGTGTGATTGTGTATCCGTATAGCTCCAGAAATGAGTGAATTGTCCTGTATTTGACAATCATGACAAGTAGTGAAGCTTCTGAAGAAAGTAAGTGAATTAAGCTGGAAAGAGCTGAAGAAGCATGAAAATACGTCTCGATTTACTAGAAAATAGTAGTTAAAAGGACTATATAAATATGAGACATCAACCATTATGAGCCCACAAATGGGAAGAGATTGATAGTTGTGGAACAAAGTGCCACATTAGAAATAATGGGGGCCACCTCTTGAATCCATGGGAGCCACCTCTTGAATCCCACTATCGCTGATATGACTATGAGCCCAGAAATGGAAAGAGATTGATAGTTGTGGAATAAAGTGCTACATGGAACAAAGTGCCACATTAAAAATAATGGAGGCCACCTCTTCAATCCATGGGAGCCATCTCTTGAATCCCACTATCTCTGATATGAGGAGCCATGATAGCTCCAGCCGACATATGTTTGAGTTTCACCCTGACGAGAGTGGAATATGCTTCCAGACGTGGAACACTTATGTTATTTGTGATTTCCCACTATGTTCACTATGCTGTGTAGGATATGTATCTTTGGGTTGATTTATCTTTGTGATCTTTCTGCTTACCATATAACTCTTTGTTACTTTGGATTGATTCTATCTATTGTTTATACTTACCGTGGTATTATGCTACCTTGTGATATGCTTACCATGTCACTATTGCTTACCATGTAATATATGCCTCTTTGGATTGCTACCTTGTGATATGCTTACCATGGTTTGATGCTTAACATGTCACTATTGTGTTTCCATTTGCTAGTACTTATGGAACCATGTGGAGATCTATTATGAATACTTCTTCTTTTTGGCATCTTATTTACTTGCTGAGCATTCTTGCTCAATCCTTGCATTCTAACCTCTTTACAGGTTAGCTTTGGGCTACAAGTTTTTTTTTTAAAACATATTTTGGGGAGATTATGGCTATAAACAAGTGCATTTGTTATTTTCAACAAGTAACGAGGAGAATCAAGCTGACAGAGTTGTATACTTCTATAGGAAGATTGTACGCAAGCTTTAGAAAGGAAAGACCTTAGTCTGAAATTGGATCTATCATTCCACACCCTTTTTCACTCAGATAGGATAATCAAATGAAATCCCACACCGCAAGATTCTAAGCATAGTGATAATATCCCAAAGATTCAATGAATTATAAAGCTATCAGGAATGATATCATCATGAATAGTGTCACCTCTTAGGAATAATCTAGTAATCTATTTGTTGAGAACAAGGGATTATTTCATCATTCAGACAAAACACAACTTATCATTAGACAGACACAAGTAGCAATTCAATATTACGGAATAGTTTCAAAAGTTGTCTACATAAGTTTCAAATGACATGCTAATAGCACAATGTAATGTAACAACCCATAATCTCCTAGACTTGAGATAAGCATAGTCTCTATGCAATACATTAAAAGTATTCAAAATTTGGAGATGGGGTACAAAAACTCACGGAGTCAGGTGGAGTCGTCAGAGCTAAGCTCCACTACATTAGTATCCTCGTTATTGAGAGCAGCATTGATATATATCTCAGGGTCTTCATCCTCCGCATCATCATCCATTTGTATGTCGGTATTATCATCAGCCTCTGCATGTATCTCAGAGTCCACATCCGCGTGATAACCATTGTCCTGCACTTCAAGGTCGGCTTCTGCATTCTCTGTATCGCCTTGTATCGCAGGATTGTTGTTTGGCACGAAGTGGTCATGAAGTAAGGACAAAAGCGAATCCATAAGATCCCCTTGGACATTCAGTTGAGGGCCATTTGCGCCATCAAGGAGCCCTGATGTGATAATTGTTGGTGAAGTGTATGTGTTGCTTTGTCCAGATGCGGGAACATTTGTTGGAGGGATTCCCTTTGGCGCCTTTGCTCCTCTATCAATTGGGTCAGCAAGGAGTCTACATGTGAGGTAGCAGGATACTCACCAGTGTAGTTGAAAAATGTTGCAGGACCCCTTGGATGCATAAGGCAGAATGGTGGAGCAAGCGTAGGGGGAAATGGCGGTAGTCCATGTGGTATGGCAGGGTGATGCGGCTCGACTGGCGCAGGCGTAGGCGTGGAGGAAGAAGAACCTATCTGGTTGCTGTAAGGAGCGAAGGTGATTGTAGACTTCCTAGCCGTGGTCTTGCGTATTGGAGGCATGGCGGAGGGTTGAGTTGTTCTTGTTCATGAGGGCTCCTCCAGCGGCCGCGTCTACAGTGAGTCGTGTGTTATAATTCAAACCGTTGTAGAAGGTATGAATTATTACCCATTTCTCGAGTCCATGGTGCGGACATAGCCTCTGGAGTTCTTTGTAGCGTTCCCAGGCTTTGTAGAGAGATTCCCCTTCCCTTTGAGTAAAGCTTATGATTTAGTTTCGTAGCTGCACTGTCTTACTCGGGGGAAAGTATTTAGATAAAAATGCCTGGGCAACTTGCGCCCAAGTTGTCAGCGATTCTTGCGGAAGTGTGTACAGCCAGCTTCGAGCTCTATCCCGAAGAGAGAAGGGGAAGAGTCTTAGCCGTAGCGCATCACTGGACACTCCATTCATCTTTGTTGTATCGCAGAACTCCAAGAATATTGATAAGTGCATGTTCGGGTCCTCATGTGGCGTGCCTCCAAACTGTTTATTCTAGATCATTGAGAACAAGGCGGGCTTAATCTCGAAATTGTTCGCTTCCACTAGCGGGCGAGCGATACTTGTATGAAGCCCTTGTACATTTAGAGCTACGTAATCCCTCAAGGAGCGATTGTTTTCTGCCATCGTTAGTTCAGATAGGGGGATTGGATCAATGTTACCTGTTTGTTCTCTTTCTCTCAATTCTCTGAGTTTCCTTCTTCGGTGGAATGTTCTCTCGATTTCCTGGTCAAGATCGTATAAGTCCTCAAGTCCTCCTGACCGAAGACTTCTGTGCATAAACAAAACTAAAAAGTGAAAGTAAATAACGAAAGAAGTAAGCGAAAACTTAGTCTATCAATTTTCATAATATTTCAATATTGACAAAATGCCGTCCCCGGCAACGGCGCCAAAAACTTGTTGCACGAAATCCGCAAGCGCACGGCTTGCCGATGTAGTACGTAAGATATCGTTTTCCACAGGGACGGATCGTCAAGTACTGAATCTTCTGATCCTTGTTAGCTAAGTAATTAAAGGTGTCGGTTTGTTGCAGCAAACTTAAGAAAGTGCAGTAAAATGAAAGTTGTAATGATGAAAGAGATATCGGGATGCCGGGTTTCACCACGTCATTGAACCTATAAGTGTTTTGAAATACATTGCTTTGATAATCTTAGAAAACCAAAGAAGTGTCCTCTTGAGCCATGCCCCTCTCGGGCGCGCGACCCAACAGCTGAGTTAGTCTCCTACTCTTGCGGTGGACCACTCCACAATCTACTTAGTTAGTCTCCTACTCTCGCGGTGGACTAAGCAGAGGTAGATTGTGTGAAATAAGACACTCAAATTCCCCAAGTAGACTCTACGACTCTCGCAATAGAGTATACAAGATTGATCAAGAGAAAGCATTGATTGTGATTCACCTCTCAGTTGTTACCACAATCAATTAAAGTGAAAATCGTCTTGGCCATGAAACGATAATCACAAAGGTAATAAACAAGATCAAATGATTTTGAAAGATCATCATAAAACAATTCTCAACATAGATACTTATAAATCAAAAGACGGGCTACGCCCGAATCCCGATAGAGGTTTTAAGCTACTACACACATGATTACAACAAGAGCAAGATTACAATACAGGAAGAAGAGGGAATCGAACTGATCAAGAAGGCAAAGGAAATTAGGACAAACTCCTTCTCTTCTCTTTGATGTTGCCCCCTCTTCTTGGAATGGTGCGCTTCTTGTCTTGGAACCAAGCTTCTAGCACTTGAGCGTAATCCTCTTCTCACCATCCAACCCCCTTCTCTTTGAGAGAAGTCCTCTTCTTATAGTCTCCAAGGTGTCTCTTCAAGGTGCCCTTTCAAGGAGGCGCCTCTTCATGGTGTCTCTTGAAGGAGGCGCCTCTTCATGATATCTCTTGAAGGAGGCACCATTCATGGTGGCTTTTAGAGGAGACACCATTCATGAGGGTTCTTCATTGAAGCGCTATTCATGAATCTTCTTCAATAAAGCCACATTCATGAATGTGGCTTATTAATGCTTGGCCATTAATGAAGATGGCGTGTGTGTCTTCTAGCTGGCGTGTGTCTTCTAGCTCTCATTTGGGGTTAAGTTTCTTGTCATGAATTTGGATTCACTCAGGTGTGTGATTGTGCATCCGTATAGCTCCAGAAACGAGTGAATTGTCCTGTATTTGACAATCATGACAAGTAGTGAAGCTTCTGAAGAAAGTAAGTGAATTAAGCTGGAAAGAGCTGAAGAAGCATGAAAATACGTCTCGATTTACTAGAAAATAGTAGTTAAAAGGACTATATAAATACGAGACATCAACCATTATGAGCCCACAAATGGGAAGAGATTGATAGTTGTGGAACAAAGTGCCACATTAGAAATAATGGGGGCCACCTCTTGAATCCATGGGAGCCACCTCTTGAATCCCACTATCTCTGATATGACTATGAGCCCAGAAATGAAAAGAGATTGATAGTTGTGGAATAAAGTGCTGCATGGAACAAAGTGCCACATTAAAAATAATGGAGGCCACCTCTTCAATCCATGGGAGCCATCTCTTGAATCCCACTATCTCTGATATGAGGAGCCATGATAGCTCCAGCCGACATATGTTTGAGTTTCACCCTGACGAGAGTGGAATATGCTTCCAGACATGGAACACTTATGTTATTTGTGATTTCCCACTATGTTCACTATGCTGTGTAGGATATGTATCTTTGGGTTGATTTATCTTTGTGATCTTTCTGCTTACCATGTAACTCTTTGTTACTTTGGATTGATTCTATCTATTGTTTATGCTTACCGTGGTATTATGCTACCTTGTGATATGCTTACCATGTAATATATGCCTCTTTGGATTGCTACCTTGTGATATGCTTACCATGGTTTGATGCTTAACATGTCACTATTGCTTATTATGTCACTATTGTGTTTCCATTTGCTAGTACTTATGGAACCATGTGGAGATCTATTATGAATACTTCTTCTTTTTGGCATCTTATTTACTTGCTGAGCATTCTTGCTCAATTCTTACATTTTAACCTCTTTATAGGTTAGCTTTGGGCTACAAGTTTATGTGGACGGTTTAAAGAAGATAATGAGTTGTGGTTTTATGTTTTGAGCATGTAAACTTAATGACTAATGTATAAAGTTGTTAGTATGTTTGTATGATAAGTGTGAGAAGATCCATGACTTGTGTGTGGGATAATATAGTTGTGTAATATTGTAAAGGTCAATGAATCATGTATCATATTCATTTTGATGTTTGTAATATAAGTGTGAGTTATATTGAATATATACCATGGTTTTGGAATATGATGTATGGTTTGTATGATATAAAAGAATCTTGATTAATAGAATGAGAAATTTTAAATGACTATTTGAATTGTTATTACCTCCTAGATGATGGAAAGTAAATTTTATAAGGGATGTTGATCAGGTTATAGTGTTTTGATCCTGGATAGATATTGCCAATTTTTTTTTATATTATGAAATTACCATCCTCTAGGGGTGTGACAGAGAAGCTTTAGCCTTGTGGCACTAACCATTTTATAAGATAATCTTCAAAGCGAACTGTCGAAACATTCGTAATATGACTATTTCACACTTCACCTATATCTGAATTAGTTGGAAGACTTGCGGACCAGCAAAAAAATTAGATTTCTTTGTAAGCTCCTTAGGTGTGTGAATAACTATGACAAGTCTAAGCCGTTAGCAAATTATGATGATAATGTATTTATGAAATTCAAATGCACATACTCCCTTTCAATGCTCCGATGTTCACCGGATCTTTCATCCGGAAGACCAGCTCACCCTCCTTGGAGAGTGGCCCGGCAACTCTATTATCGCCTAGCCAAGAGAGTGGAATCGCATACGGGAAGAGTAACTTTACTCTTCAGCGATAAAATAATACTAATGTATAAAATAGAAGATGATTATTAAAATAATAATGTGATGACAAAATAAATAATAAAGTTTGGTTGAGTTGATCGTTTCGCTAAATGACTCCAACATAGCCCAAGTCGCGTCTAATAAAATGAGGAATCCAAAAAGAGGACTGGATACTCATTAATGACTAAAGCCTTGGACCAATGCGAGGAAATATTGTTTGGGAGGTGTGTACGTCGACGTTTATCATCGGGGCATAACTCCTCAATATGATGTTGCATTCGCTAGGGTTGAAGTATTTTCCCAAATCAAAATTATCCTACACGCCGCGAGGCCAGATAATTTTCTCAAATATCCAATAAGTCACAAGATGGATATTTTCAAAATCAAATTATCCAACAAGCTGCGAGGCCGAATAATTTCCCTTAATTCTAGTATCCAACAAGTTGCAAGGCCGGATATTTTCCAAATCAAATTATCCAATTAGTCACAAGACCGGGTAGTTTTCCCAAAATCAAATTATCCAATAAGTCGTAAGGTCGGGTAATTTTTCTCAAATTTAAATATCCAATAAGTCGCAAGACTGGATATTTTTCAAATCAAATTATCCAACAAGTCGCAAGACCGGATAACTTCCTAAATCAAATTATCCAACAAGTCGTAAGCCAGGATGATTTCCGAAAATCAAATTATCCAACAAGCCGTAAGATCAGATAACTTCCTAAATCAAATTATCCAATAAGTCGCAAGACTGGATGATTTCCCAAAATCAAATTATACAATAAGCCGCGAGGCCGGGTAATTTCCCCAAATCAGACATCCAACACGCTATCAAGGCTGAATGATCTTTTAAATTCCAATATCCAACATGTCTTAATGCATTACGATGGAATATTATTTGGGAGGTGCGTACGTTGATGTTTATCATCGGGGCGTAGTTCCTCAATATGACATCGTGCTCCCGATGTCGGATATTATCTCAAAGTTCAAACATCTAATACGCCATCACAAGACCAAATATTTGACAAAGCTGCCCAAATTGACAAAGACTCTTTGCTTTCATAGTTTATGTGTCATGCAAAATTATGTATTTTCATAATGATTATCAATAAAATTGTTTAGTCTTCTGGTCCTTTCATTTCACTTCATAATATAGATCTCTTAATCAAAGGTTCCCTAATTTTATAAGTAATTAACAATGAGCGTAAGCACTCATTGGAAGCTAGAACCCATTAAACAA
This sequence comes from Costus lasius, assembly GCA_027563935.2. NCBI lineage: Eukaryota > Viridiplantae > Streptophyta > Magnoliopsida > Zingiberales > Costaceae > Costus > Costus lasius. Next base: position 16,418,905 of record CM050454.1, on the reverse strand, counting down.
TAAACCTTATTAATTGAAGGTGAATTTGAAATAGTCATATTATATTTTTAAATGTAACACTTTTTAATCCCATAAGTATCGACTCCCACCATTCCTCCAGCCGCCTATTTCCCTGTTGGTTCTGCATGTGCTTGGCAATCTTTGAATTAGATATAAAGGAGGACAGTGTTAACCCCATAAGCACATACTTGAATTGGTTCACCATCAGCAGAACTCCAACTCCAGCCGTCACCCGCATCACTTCTTTTGCTTGCTGTCATACAAGATAATTACTGTTAATGTGTGGAAGCAAAATTGCTCCAGCAATTGTAGGGGTTTTAAAGAGTACCTTGGGAGCCTTCCCTATTAGTATCGACCATATTCTCAGCATGGCAATGTTTATTGTCTTAACTAGCTCGTGCAAGTTCTTCAGACTATGCTGAGCCGCAACAATGCTCTCCAAAGCTGTTTGATCTGAGGAGGTTTTCACAACGATTTCTGTGTATCTGTCTCCTATTTTGTTCATTTTAGCCCAAACCATCATGCTAATACCTAACACCAAGGCCACATCTATCATAAGTCCAACCCACGCCCTGGTGAAACCCAAAAGTTAAGCCGTCATCCCAATCATTTAAAAAACATTGACTAACATCTGAAGTATAAAGTATTCAAGATTCAAGGATCACACACTTGTATATGACAGTCAAAATCATCAATAGAATGAAGAGTGTAACTGTTGGTCTTTCCCATGACAAAGCCACATGCAACTAGGGCACCACCTTTCTCACCGAACTTGCCAGTTCCTGCACAAGGCCAACAAACTTGCTCAGCCATATAATTTTCAACTGATGCGAACTAGGCATGTACAGAGAGCCCAAGTATCAGATTAGGCATCTTACAACAAGTATAAGAAGACTATATATGATTCCTTCCTCTGCCATTTCTTCAACACTAACTTTTGCTATCTTTACCTCCTTAGCTTCTTCCCTTGATCAATAGTCGTCTCAAGAGTGGTTAAAGCGTCTGCTTGACTGGTCATTTCTTCTCCGAGTGGTTTCTTCCACTGCTCGGCAAGAGCAAGTTCATGTGAGGTGTCAAGCCCTTCAATATAGAAGTTGCATCACATGAGCTTAAGCTAGTTCGGCCCTTCAATATCCCCATAATAGTTCTCGAATGAATCTCCCATGCACGCACAGGGTCTATATTCAATTTGGCTATGAAGCAGTGGAGCTGGATGATCTCCTTTATTAATGTAAGTCAGTGGTCTCGTCTAGTTGAACTGGTCATTTCTGAAAAATTCTAGAACCAAAGGCTCTGGCCTGCAAAGTTTTAATACGGCTCACTACAACACTTTATGGTAAAATCATCTCCTATAAGCCATTAGAGTTGCATTATTGATTTCCATGAAAGTTAATACACAGACTTACAGATTGGAAGACTCGTATGCTATTGCATTATCAAACAATGGAACACCCCAGGGCCTTGTTGAAACTACTTTCACATGATTATCAACATCAACTCTTGAAAGATCAATCTTCAAGGTAGTCTCATATGACAAAACTCCAGATGCCTCGAAATAGAGTGCATGATTGGTAAGGGTGAGTCTTCCTAACACACCGTACCAAACAATCAATGATGTGGAAAGTGGTTCATGCAGGACATTGTGAAGGCCAGTACTTCACGTAGGAGAAACTATGAGAAATCACGTGGCCAACTTGCTGTTCCAATGTGTCGACAACTGTTTGTGTCCTAGAAGTGCCCTCTACATGAAGGATTACCTCATGCTCAGATAACTCCATTCCAGTTGGTTTCTCCTATTTCTCCAAGTACTTGACACACCTAAAATATCAATTTGAGTATAAATATGTTAGTAGCTAATGCTTAACTTATACCTTGTAGAAAGTATAGAATCATGGCTCACTCCTATAATATTTTGTCTACAATATACATGTAAGTAGTATGGAGGTGACTAGAAGTATGCTTTGCTATCAGTCTATCACAACAGAAAACTGCATTGCAGATGCTATCATGCAAGTCACTAGAAACAATGTGATATTGCCTAATAGATCCAGAAAGAAAAGAAGTAACTTGCCGTACTAACAAATGAGAAAAAGAACAACTCACTATAAAAATGCAGACCATTCTAAAGGTGTGAAGTTGGACCTTGTTACTTGTTATCCAAATCAAGGTCATTTCTCTTGACTTCCTAACACAAATAGGCCAAGTTACAGTAATACCTTAAATATATAAAAATATTTCCTTTTTCTACTCTTCCATACCTAAAGAAAAAAAAAGAAAATCCTAGCTTAAAGATTTTTTTAGCAACAATCGCAAGAGGAACATTTGGAGACTGACATTGTTTTCAACGTGCAGTACCCTTTTTCATGTGCATGAATCTGCACATGAAATAAAAAGATCAGGTGAATCTACACTGCAACAGCCTAAAATAACCTCAAGCGATTCAGTATGGAATCATTTCACACTTTTTACATATAGGCAATTAAACAAACTTGTAAAAGAGCAAATGAATGGTAGGCTTGGTGAACGGGTGTCCAAAATCTACTTATTTTTAGTAAGAAAGAAATTCATTTGTAGTGTATGAGATGGATCCCATACTTGTCCATTTCCTTGAGGAATCTATCGTCGGCAGGGAAATGGAGCCGGCTAGCAGTAGGAGCTGTAAGAGTTTCAAAAGTGAATTGTGCATTAACAACGTCCGCTGTGAAGGGCATTAAGGATGCGAACCACACAAATGCATCTTCTCCAATGCTGGATTCTTCATTGACCTGTTGTACCAAAAAGAATCTTTTGGGAGCCATTCCAGACTAATAGAGTATAGGTGAAACCGTGAAAGCTCAAAGTTAGTAAGAAGCATAGATGATAGAAGCAGCATTAACAAGGCAACTTACAAGGAGAGGCATGATGTCTAAATAAAACAAAGGGTTATCATCATGCATCTGTCCTTCATTTCCTTCAAGTGGTTTCCAGTGGTCTTCCTTTTCTTTTGCAATTTTCTCCTATAATGGAGAAAATAAACAAGTTAAACTGATGGCTCTATGATTGATAACAAGCAAAGATTTCGGTTAGAAATCCTAGACCACAACATTGTATTGCAGAAAAATTTAAGTCGTCAGCAAGGAATAAGATACACACCGAAGAAGGTTCTGGATCGTCTGGGCTGGGAATTTGCCATGCTAGCATCATATCATAAGTTAGTCGGTCGAAAGATCCATCCCTGATCCTCTCCCCCACCTTATGGAAACTGTTTCCAATCGTCTTTGAGCAACAGAACTCTACTAATCTCCTTGAGTAGTTATCTACTGCAGGTTTCAAGCTTCGCTCAAATTCTTCCACCAGAGAATCAAGTAAAGTGTCCAATGTCCTGGAAGGTTCAAGGTCAAAATAAAATGCAACTTTCTTTTAAGAAAATATCACAAATTGTAAGAATAAGTGATGAAAAAAAGACACCGAAGAGCAAACCACTAATTAGTATGCTTTCACATGATGTAGAAAAGTTGTTCCATCATCATTACCTCACAAATATTCAATTTTATTATTTTATACTATACAATTAATACATCTAAATAATAGTGTGTATATATATATATATAAAATACTAGATAGATATATATTTATTGTTTAGTTATTTATTACTTATTAGAATGTTTTTTTAATACTCTAATGTCTAATTAGATAATTATATTTTAAAAAATTATATATTTTAAGTGATTTGGTAGGATCTTACGATTTTACGATCCGATCCTATACGTTCCGATTCTATAAAGGCTTTATTGTTCCTAGGTAAGATCTCGATCCTAACAACCTTGCAAGACACCTAATTGAGCTTGAGTGCATTAACAACTAGTGATGACTAGAATGCAAGAGGATGTCCTACTTTCCAATATATGTGTTGGTTGAGACTATATAACCAAGCACTCATGGCATACTCTTTGCATACCTGACTAGTGAATGGATCTGATTCTTTTGACAGGTGGAATTTTCCTTATGTAACCATGATGTAAAACACTGGTTTTAAACCAATTTGTACAGGCTGCTTTACAAAATGAATGTCTTAACAGGTAAGTTATAAATGAATACAATCCTGGTACAACAACCCACTTTACATATTTATTTTTTCTGGTACAACAACCCACTAAATAGGTACAGCGTGCTTTGTATAAGCTAATGTATCTACTTATTTTTTCTGCTAAGATATATGATACATATTTACATCATTATCCACACTAATAAGGGGTTGTAGAATCTCCAGCTCATTAAGTCCTCAAGAAGTTCGCTTTCTCACACTTGATATGCCTTGAAGCTCTAGAGTATTGAGCAAATGAGCATTTTTGCCCAATTAGCACTTCTACCCAATGGAGCAGCACAACACAATATGCTCCATGGACAGTGCACAAATGTTGTTAAAATTGTGAGTTGATTCACCAAATCCTACGAGTTGACCTACTAGTCAACACAATGAGTCAACTCAATAAGAAGATCAATTTTAAGGTAAAAATTGGTTGATAACAATAATCAACTTGATAAATTTGATCGACTTAGATGAGTAGAGTTTAATTCATCAAGTTGACAATTTTCACAACAAATATGCATAAAAGCATGCAATAATCCTTCATCTTACACTCATTTGCCTAAACATCTTCTCAGTTGACGCTCCTCGCCGTACATCTTGCCTAGACAATGCATTGGCATCTCTTGTGCTTTACTTCCGCAACACATTAATGTCTGTTGCAACTCACCTGTGTAGTGCCTCTCACATGATACAAAATAACACAAGTACAACATTAACAACAATAGAAATATAACAATAAAAGTGACTCCTGTTATAGCTCAACAACAAGAAGTTCTTGACTTTACAGTGGCGACAACAATGTATGGTAGCATTATACAAATAGCCAAACAATAGCATAACAACAACATGATAGCACAATGATAATGACAACACAACAAAAGAGAACTCAAAAGCTAGAATCCGTATTACAATTATATTATTCATTTTTGTAGGACTATATATTGTACACTACATAAGTACATAGTCATATATATAAATTTACATTATATCGTTAGTATTGTACATTTATATATTACTACTTATACTAGTTTCATTTTAATATTATATTAGTTAATATGTTTATATCAATTTATAAAATTTTTATTTTTTTATTAAAATTGTAGGCAACCCTAAGTATAACCTTATAATACTATCCTACAAACCCCTACCATTCTTAGGTAGGATCTTAATCCTATAACCTTTGATTCATAGGTAGATGAGCATAGTAAGGACAATGGCATGTGAAGGACATTCTCTACTCAACGTATGGCACACAAAATCATTACGCATATGGTATGCAAGGACAAGTGTTATGGCATGGCATCCATAGATAGGAATTATGCAATAGAAAGAAGAGACAAAGTCACAAAACCTTGTATACTCTATCGTCTAGGCATGTACCACACGTTAGGTGAAGACTAAGAAGCTCGAGGGATCGACAATCACCAAATGCATGCTAGGAGATTATTGAATGGTTGGCTCGCCATTAAAATGTGTGAAAGTTCGAACAATTATATATAGTTATTTTGGTGGGATTTTTAGAATAGCTAATGATAATTGATTAGCTCATTCAAACATGGCCAATATGAAGGATAACCATTTGGGCCCTTTAACTTTATATAATAGATTCCTTGGCATGAGACATAAGGAAAAATGAATAATGGGTTTTTAGCAATCCTATTTGATACATTGTTCAAGTAAAGTGGGTAAGTGATTATGGGGTCTATTAGTGAGTGATTCTATAATGAGGCAATTGTGTATTTGCCTTTTCACCTTAGATATGTACCTCTTTTTTTATTAAGTAAAGAGCTTCTAACCTAGGAAACCTTTATTCTCTAGGTGCCTTTTATGTTTTCACAAGTTGGTTTGTCAAGTTGAGTAATATATATTTTGTATAGAAACTAGACGCAAGTGGCTATTGTGATTTTTGTGTGCCTAGGAACATTGACACAAGTTAAAGGCTAACAAATTGGGCATTAGCAATATGACACAATTTTTTCCTCCATGAAAAAATCATGGATCATATCGATTATCATATCTATGTGATCTCTTCACATGTTAGATTCTCAAAAGCCCTTTCAATAGGGTACAAAAGCTGTTCGCATTTACTAAGTTTGGTAGGCTATTCCAGAGCTTGGGTTGTTTATCATTACCTTAACAATTGTCAAATCTTTATTTTCAAAGATAGCATAGAAATATAGTTAGCATTTACAAAAGGGCAATTCAACAAGCTCAAGCCAAAACTTTTCGTGACAGCAACTACTTATCAGATTACTCTGGTACCCCAGCCCATCCCATGGATCCAGCGGGATTCTGGGGAGGTATGGATGAGCTTGACAAGGTGTTAGGCTGGTGTTGCAGGGAGCCTACTAGAGGAGTTAGGTTACTGACACCGTGTTAGTATGTTTTTGCAGGTACATCTACATACTCTATCCTTAGGCATGGCCTGGGGGTGCTTTGGAGAACTTTGGAGGACATCAGAGTTCTTTGGCGGACCAGGGTTAGCTTAACCATGGTTAACTTAACCAGGGTTAGCCTAACTAGGGTCTGGGCGCAAGTGGACTTGATCAGGGTTCACACCGGAGGACTAGGGGGCTGACCTAGCCATCTAGGGCCTTGGCGCCATTCACTTGTATGTTTAAATAAGTTGGCACATGTCTTGCATGTGACAACTTATGAGAACATCCAATAAGGAGGATAAGTGAGGATCCAATAAGATAAGTGGACTTAAGTCTTCATATCCACTTGGATCCCTCACTTAGGCGACTATCCACCATGGAGGACTTGGCGGATCACTTGGAGGGTAACGGGTTGGTTCACTTAACCAAACCCGATCCAAAGCAAGATTCAAAAAAAAAGGGCGAATGCATGTTGGTGGCAACACATGCAACCCTAACGCTCAAGCTTAGGCGAAGCTTTGTTGGAGGCGACAAAGTGTTCTTGGCGTTCTTCATCCTTGTGGCGAGGAAGAAGACATTGAAGAGGAGCGGCATTGCTTGGCGAGTTCTTGAGGGAAGAACTCTTTCATCCGGCAGCCTTCTCTTCTTCTTCACCATCACCGGCGATCCCTTTGGGCGGCGGCACCTTGCTGTCCACTAGGGTTCTTGGCGGTTCTTGGCGTGTTCTTGAACTTGAGGCGAGTTCAAGAGGAGGACTACATCGACAAACCCTAGAGTCTTCCACTCTAGGGTCCGAGCCACAAAGATTCATCTTTGTGGAGTTTTCTTGGCGCGGCTACTTGAGGAGAGGAGTGCGCCATCTTTGTTCATAGCATAGCTTTGGGTATACTTCTTCCCAAAACCTTGTATGATTGAACCTTGTTGATAGTTATATATATTTGTGATGAATTGTCCCATCTCTATTCACCCTGTTCCTCGGCCAATATAATAAAAAAAAGTAAATTTATTCAAAAAAATTTAAAAGTTTAAAACTAAAATGATATAAGTGCTATAATTTAGGGCCAATATGCAATTTTTCAGTAAATTGTAAAATGAGAGAGTCTCGGATTTTTTTTCTACGCCCATTAGGCCTGCAGCAATGATATGGCCACATAAGCATTAACGTTGGAATGATGTGAGTCACACTAGTTGTGTGAGCTAGCCGGTGGTTTCTTTTGTTCCCTCGTCACTGATCTAGCATTCATCTAGGCATCGATGACGTTCCAAGTTTGAGAGCTGTGACAGTTTGATCTATTCTTCTAGAAACAGACTCGAATCGACACCATTGGCGATGGAAGGAAGCTCTACTATACCTTCGAGGCAGGCGACGCCAGTGAGTACTACGTTGGAAAGAGCACCTACGAGGTGCTCGAGGTTTTGGAGGCTGGTTCCTTCTTCGAGATAAGGCCTCCTTTCGCAAGCTTACTAAGGAGACTCACCTTGACATAGGGCCAGTTTGGGATTGCAGTGCAGGTGCTGCTGGTGCAGGTTCTACTGTTGCAATGCTGTCAGGTCAAATGCAGTACTGTTTGCTGCCAAAATCCTGTATATTGCTGCTTGAAGAAGCAGTACTGTTTACATTTTTATTTATATATTTATATATGTTTACATATATTTTTTATTTATTTTAATATATATATATTTTATATGTTTATATATATTTTATATTTTTTAATATATATTAATTTATATATAATTATTTATTTATATTTATTTACATATATATATATATTATTTATGTTTATTTATTTATATATATTTTTATATGTTTGCATATAATTTTTATTTATTTTAATATATATATTTATTTATTTTTTATGTGTTTATATATATTTTGATATTGTTTAATATATATTTATTTATATATAATTATTTATTTATTTATATATGTTTACATATATTTTTATTTATTTTAATATATATATATATATATGTTTACATATAATTTTTATTTATTTTAATATATATATTTATTTATGTTTTTTATATGTTTATATATATTTTGATATTGTTTAATATATAAATTATATATAATTATTTATTTTAATATATATATATACATATTTATTTATATATACTTATGTTTGTTTATATATACTTATACATATATCTAATGTTTGTTTATATACGGCGCACATCCTCACTAAATACTCGCCACTTATGAGGTAGTTCTTGTACATCATGCCTCGATTAATATCACCTTATTTTGTTATTCAGAGGCAATGGAAGTGGGAAAAATGTTAAAAGCAGGGCGACCGCATGGTGCGGTGCGGTGGCCCCATCCATCGTTGATGAGAAGTTTGGGTGCATTGATGGTGCGGTGGCCCCATCTATCGTTGATGAGAAGTTTAAATGCATTGGGATAAGTGTAAGTACTTATCTCAAAAATGCATCAACAATGGATGGGGCCATTGCAAGGTGCGGTGGCCCCGCTCCTGACATTTTTCCCGAGTTGTCCCATTTTGCACTTTAAGTCGAAATATTTGTGCTTTTCTGAAAAATATGCTTGATTTGCAATTAATGAGATTTTTGTGGAAAAATGTTGGGATAAAAGAAACTCAAAACTGACCCAAAAGTCGAGTTAGAGAAAAAAGAGCGATCCAAGAATTCGGGTGTGGATCCTAAATTTTCAATGTCTAATTTAATTGGATCACTTTTAAACCCTTACACCAAATCTTATCCGTTATCCTGGCTTGGCTTGGTTAGATTAATTAACGTTTTGGGATCAAATTCAATAATTTAAGGCTGTGTTTCCTTCAAAGGATGGGGACCAAGAGGAAAATACCTAGGGAATGGAAACGAAATCTGCAGCAGTGGAAACGTGTACACGTGACCCTCATGTGTTTCACTCTTCTGTCCGCGTCCGCGTCCGGCACATAGGTGAAACAGCGGTGCTATCGACGGCTCTAGCAGTAGCCGCCGGAGGGAGGAGAGGTGGACGTCGCAGCCGACGGCGGCACCCGCTGCTGAGGAGAGGCAGGCTTTGCTTCGATTTGGGGCGAGGCAGGGCATCGCTTCGATTCAAGGAGAAGGGGCAGCACTACCAACGGCTCCAGAAGGAGAAGAGGCAGGCGTCGCTGCAGCGGTGAGGGGAGAAGGAGAGGCATAGCACGCTCCGGCACAGGGGGTGGAGAACGGCTCCGGCTCCGGCGCAGGGGGAGGGGGGGCATCGCATGCTCGAGGAACCAGATTGCTACAGTGCAAGGGGACGCTCTCCACGCTCACGAATGCGGGTGGGGTTGGGGGCATGGGCAGCAAACGACGCCGTTCTTGCCGAGGGAGGTTGTTCGCCGTTCCCTCCCAGCGGCTCCAACAAGGGTGCATCATAGCAAGGGGACGCCGTCGTCGCTGGGGGGGTATTTTCGGAGGGGGATGCTGCCGCCGGGGGTATCTTCGGAGGGGGACGCCACCAACATGGGGGCGGGCGGGCGAGGGGGACATCGCACGAGCTCGTTCCTTCCTTTTTTCTGTCATTTTTGGAGGGGGCCAAATAATGGCACTGTGGCCGCCCATTACTCAATCCCTTCGAATCCGTCCGTTCAATGAAATTGACGGAAAATGAGAAATCCGTCCGCCCCCTCTGGTTTTCCCTCCAATGAAACAGACCCTAAGTATATTGGTCAAGTTCGGGTCCGGTTTATGTATTTTCACTTCAATAATTTAATTGGGTCAAGAAATATCATGTAATTTAGGTGATACAACACATGATAATGATGAACAATTAACTATAACAGTTTGTTTGTTGTTTATCTAACTTGGCTAACGATGAACAATTAACTATAATAGTTTGTTTATCTGGAAGGAAAACAGGGTGGAAAGAATCTAAGACTAGAAAATTTATAGTTTGCTAGGATGGATGGATAGAAGTTGAAGGAAATAGGAGGGATGAAACTCCTAAAATCTTTCGTTTCTATATCTACTCGAATGAAGCAGAGATCTTTCTCTCCTTGTCTTCCCCTTGTTCATCTCGCCACTACTATCCTTTTCTCTTTGTCGCCGCTCCTTGATTGTTTTTTTTTCTGTACAAGGTGGAAAGACTTGCTTACATTCTTCTCCTTTGATTGTTTATGTCTGTAGCTGTTTCCAAATCTTCTACTATGTTCATAGACGTTGTTCCTTGATCCAAGTGAACATCGATCTTGAGGATAAGAGGGGAGGTATTGATTCTTCAAATACTTATTCTTTCATTTGCCTTCGTAATTTCATTAATGCTAATGGGCTATTGATTTGGGCTATGAGGGGCCCCCTTACACTTGGTGCAATAATAGGAAAGGAAATTAGAAAATTCTATCTTAGCTAGATAGGGTCTTTGCCACCTCCCCTTGGCTGAATATGTTTGGCAATTCCACTGTTTATCATCTTACCTGCAATATTTTTGACCATGCTCCTATCTTACTTACCATCTCTAGCTCTGCTAAGAAGAAAGCTAAGTTTTAGATTTCAACCCTACTAGTCTAAATACTCTGAAGTGCACAATATTGTGAAGTCCAACTGGAATCATTTTGGGTTGCATGCTGGTAATGATTGGGACTTCTCAAAATATCTTTCTAATAACAAGAGTGATCTTACCAAATGGAGTAAGGGATGTTTGGGTAACCTTGAGAAAGCTCTAGAGCTGACTTTGCACCAAGCCTCATCCATCCAATCCATTGAGGCTACTCGTAATCTTTCTCCTAGTGAGGAAGACCATCTCTTCTGATTAGTATTAGCAAGTCCAAAGCTTTGTCTAGGCAGATCAACCTTAAGTGGTGGACCTTAGCCAAGATCAAATGGCTTAAGGCAGGAGACTGTAATACGAAGTTTTTCCACCATATGGTCTCCTTTAGAGCGTATACTAATCATATCCACAGTATTACATTGGACAATGGGGTGACTGTCTTCGACCCTCCTTCTGTATCCCATGGATTTATTCAATTTTATCGTAACCTGTGGAATTTGCTTGCCCATCATGACACACATAGCTTTAATGTTTCTCAACTTAAATTTTCACCTCACTGTACCCATCTTTCAGATGTTGTTTACTAAAGATTTGTGCATTCCTTTTCACTCTTCTGAACTTCGATCTATCATCTCTCATCTCCCTAATGGTAAAAGCTCAGGTCCGGATGGCTTCACTAATGAGTTATTTAAAACCTTTTGGAATCAAATTAAAACTGACTTCCTTAGCCTACTCGGAAGGTAATAGGGCCTTAAACAGGCTGCTACCGCAAGTGCACGGTCTATCATGTAATATAATAAGTATCGATTCCACGATGACTAGGGGTCAAGTACTAACTAATCAGTCAATCGATAGCTAGGTTAACGATTAATGGAAAAATATCTAAAATCCTAGTGCAAGCAATTAAACTAAAGCAAACTAAATCAAGTAGAGCAGAGAGCAAAACAATCGAGGTTTTGAATCTATGAGAGAGATCAGGGTATCGGGCTTCAACGCACTGAAGAATACAGAAATATTGATGTTGATATTTTTAATTAAGTTTTACCTATGTTCTTAAGGTAATCTTTACTAAGGTACAGACAAGCTCCCTCTCAGGACACGGTCCGGTATCCAACTTAACCCAAGTCTCCTACTCTCGTGGTTTACCAGGTTAAGAGGACCCAATGGGTTCTCTGAAGGATTAGGGTTCCTCGAGTGATTTTGACAGCTCTCGTTGCCGAAATGACCAGTCCAGTCTAAGGGATTCCGATGACTGTGGTTCACCTCTCAGTCCTTCCCACAACATCTAAAGCATGCATATGTATCACCGGTACACAAACATGAAATAAAACTTCCTAGACATGAATAAGAGCAAAAATAAATAAGAGAAATATATAGATCAAGTCATAATATTCAACATCTTACAGTGGGCTACGCCCAAAACCCCGAAAATAGAGTTAAGCTATTGTATACATCTTGAAACACATCAAATCACTCATGAAAATGAATTCAAACCAAAGGGAAGGGTAGATCCTTGATGGAAGAAGGTCCAGCACGATGATCCACATTAGAATGGGGGAAAAATCACGCCGGAACAGTGTTGTCGCCCAGAAAATCACCCCAAAACTCTAGGTTTTTGCCCCTTTGCTTCGTTCTCCTCAACCGCTCGATCAAATCTGATTATTTCAGTCCCAAAACATTTGTGGCTAAGTTGGGAAGGTTTCCACAAATTTTCCCCAAATTTTTCTCCAAGAATAGCAAGAATCTGGCGAAAAACTGGTCACCTGTCTCAACGATACACAACCGTGTATCGGTGCACAGGCACCCGTGCATGGCTCAGCGGATATAATTTTATGGAAACTTCCACTTCACGATCGTATATGGGTGCACGGCCATGCCCGTGAATGTCTCGTTAGAGCTTGAGGTAGTCAACTCATGCACGGCCATGCATGGGTACACACCCATGATCGTGCATTCTATAGAGGGCTCCGTTTGGTCTGAAATTTGATAGGTAGCTTCATCTCATCACGAGGAGTCGTCCATATTTTCATATTTTCCAAATTCCACTGATTTTATGGCGAGATCCCTACACTTCAATGAAACAAAGGAAAAGTGAAGACTCTGAAGAATATGAAGCGTTTAAGTAAATAATTGAGACTAAACATGCAATTTATTCCAAGATAATGATAAAATTAAGTCATGATATATCATATATTTGTATGTCATCAAAATACATCGGACTTAAAGTTTTACTTATCCTCAAGCAATTGAATTGTCTAGAATACAATGATGACATGAAATAGGGAATCTCGAATAGCTTAAATAGGTCTAATGAGGTTGTAGGTTAATCACAACAATTCTTCGGGTTGTAATGCAGTATAGAAAGCAAATTAAACTAATTATCATGAGTTCAATCTATTAGAACATGCATAGTTACAGTACCAAAAACCTCTACAATACATCTCACACAAATGATATAATTGATCAAGCATTCAAAAATGTATACAATTGTGCATTAAGTCATGGGAAAATAGCATTAGTACACATAGTCCCTATGTGGTGCCTTATATATATATATATATATATATATATATATATTTGGATGACAGTGCCAAGTGTCAAGCTTTGCTTCAGTACCACTTAGGTACCACTATCATTATTGAGAACTGTGGGGTTAGTGCCAAGTGTCATGAACAGTGAACTTAGGTACCACTATCCCTTTTTCTAATTAGATATGCTATGAATAGTGCCAAGTGGAAGTACGATGTGCAATGTACAAGAACAGTTCAGTACCACTATTATTATTTTTGATTTACATGACAAAGTGCACAAATAATGTATAGTTATGAAGTAAGATGCAATCAATCATTACACAGGAGATGCATATCAAGGTGATGGTAAGAGAACAAGCACATACTTCAAGATTGCACCATTAATGAATTGGGCTAATTACATCATTCAACTACATTAAACCAAAGAATTATATGTGTAAACCATAACCATTATAGACCATTGGCAAATAAAAAATGAGATCCCCATGACAATCAATCAAGTACTCAGAGAACAATGCAATACTTTAAGACAAAGCAAAAAGCATAAAGAAAAGGGTTGGACAAGACACTAAAGATGTTGGTATAACTAGAAAAACTAAAATATGCAACTAAGAATGAAAGTAAACTAACACAAGCTGACAGATGAAAACTAACAACTAAAGCAAACTACTAGAAATATAGAAAGCTGACCAAGTGATGGGTGAAACCAATGCTGCTCATCCCTAGCGCCGACGCAGCCTCGCCTGGAGCTCGTGAACAGACTCCAGAATAGAAGACTAGACCTCTCCCTAACGTCCGACCTCAGCCTTGAGGTCTCGGATCTCTGCTAATGCGTCAATGACGGTGCACTGGGTATCATCCTGAGAGTCCCGGACAAATCGGATCATGGTCTCCATGCGGTCAAGCTAGGTAGAAGGGCGCTGTTGAGGAGGTGGAGGAGCAATGTCAAGTGGAACGTCATGGTCTTCAACTGCTTCTACCCTTCAGTTACTCTGCTCACGTACAGTAGTGCGTGCAGGATTTGGCAGAGGTAATCTCACATCGCTCCTAGGGAAGAGCAAGCTGTAGAGTTCTCCTTCCTTCACTATTGACGCAGCGGGTGTAGGAACCTTAGTTTCTGTACTCTAGGGGAAGTGCTAGACCATGATGCTGAAAATGATAGAGGGTTTGTAGACGAGGGAAGTGAAACGCGTCGGTCGTGAAAGCTGCGAGAAAACCGTGAGGGCAGCGAAGAGATGTTTCTTGAGCAAAAACCAAACACGCGGAAGAGCAACAGTTCGAATTCTAATGGAAACTACTCACCGGAGCTTGGGAGCCAATGTTCTTGAGCAAGCGCACACGACCTTGACGCTTTACGACGCTACAGGGGGAGACGTTCCGCGAATCCAAGACCCGAAGCCGGAGGCGTGGGTAGCTGTAGGCGAGAATGTGGAAAAGGACCCAGAGCCTGAGGAGGGTTCTCCGGGTGTTTTGATTGAAAACTGTAAATGCAGAATTACAGGATGAGGGAACTCTAGGCAAGCTCCTCGGAGTTTGGAGGGACCTAGGCCTTCGCGTGGGGGAAGGCGTCTACTACAACCAAAGCTGAGGAAGAAGGAAGCCTTAGCCCTCTTTTATAGATCAAGAGGGAAGGGGCGCACATGAGTTGCACATGAGGGGTAGGTAACAAAAGACAAACAACTTTAACCAACAAAAGAAGGTCAAGATGCCTTCTAACAACCTGAAAAGTAACCAAAACTAACTAAAAGCGGGTTACCAACTATTCTTAGGACAGATTCTCTGGTGGGCGCAGGGCGTCGCAGGGAAGACTCATCGTCGTGGGCCATTGTCCTGGCCCAAACGCCCAATCGGTGCGATACCATCTCTGAACAAGTCGCGATGAAGCAGCAAAACCGGCTGATCATGGGTTGGTTCTGTACATTGGTGGCGGTCTCTTGGGCCGAGTTGAGGACTCGGTTGTTGTAGCGATCCACCGTCGGGTCCTGGGGTGGTCCACCTATGATGTTGACGGGGCGAAGGGGCTCTGACGGTGCCGGGGAGGCCACGTGGAGGGAGCAGAGCTGGCATGTTGTGGCCGTAGAAGGGCTCAATGCGCCCACGAAGCGGTCCGGAGGGTGCGAGGACCGTTGCGAACGTCGAACGGGATGAAAAACTGTGTTTTTGCACTTTCTGGGGCTAAGTATGGCCTGGGTGTGCTCGTGAGCATGGGCGTGTTTAGCAACTGCGTCTTTGATCGAGACTTGCACCGGGGGGTGTGCTCGTAAACACGGGCATGCTTAGCGACTACATCTTCGACCGAGACTTGAATCGGGGGGGGGGGGGGGGGTGTGCTCGCAAGCACGTGCGTGCTTAACATTTGGGATTTTGGCTGAGGCTTGCACGGTCGATGGCACGGCCATGGCGGTCGCCGTGTCGACGTCTGCGTCTGCGACCGACCGTGACACGGCCGTGCTTGGTAGCATGGCTTGGCCGTGTCGAGGGTTGCAGGTCTATGATTGTGCCAAAATTTGCCGGTCTTCTTTCTTCAGTCCTGGGGAGTCTTCCCAAGTGTCTTCATGAGGGAGTGGGCCCTCATCAATGGCGTCAATGACTCTGTCAACTATCATCCTCATCGAGATGCAGGAATCAAGATCAAGTCGGCAGTTGCCCCGGGCTTTCTCCATTTGGTAGGGATGGATCCCTACCGCGAAAGCAAGTGGGATAAGAAGTCCCCCGACAGTGATGGCACATTTTGGCACCCTCAATACCTTCTGGAGTTGCTTGGCAAAGTGAAAAGCAGTGTTGAGGTGGACCCTATGCAGCATCACCCAAAGAAACTGAAGCTCAGATGCTCGGATAAGATCGTCAGATTCCCCTCAGCCAAAAATAGTATGGGCAATGACATGGTGCACATATTTCAACATAGCGTTCCTGAGGCAGGTGGCCTTGGCCTTGGCAGTCCTAGTATCAAAAGGTCAGAAACCAGTCAAGTCGGCCTACAAATCGCTCGCCTTAAATTCGGTTGGTGTGCGTCGCGTCCCGTCCGTATGAAAGCCTCATCGAGACATCCTAGAGGTGTAGGAAGGTTACGCGAAGGTAGCTAGTGCTGTGGAGGGAGCTTCAGAGTCGTCGAAGATGACGGCGGAGGTCGACAGCTGCGGAATCATGGGCGGTGACCAAAGATAGGGCAGCGGTGCACAGCAACGGAGGGCACGGATCAGGTGCAGAGACTTGGCGGAAATACTCACCGGAGGACGGACAAGATGATTCGGGGTCGCTGGCGGTTGATCGAGCAACAGCGGCGGCTAATCGGAGCAGTGGTGGCGGCGGCGGCTAGGGCTTCGTACACGGGCGTGTACGAGGCTGTGCAGTGGCTGCTTTTATTAAACGTCGTGCACGGCCATGTATGGATACATGGCCCAACCTGTGCTACTCTAGGCCTCGACACCCATCCGAGTTTATGTACGATGCACGGCCGTGCATCGGTGCACAGGAACGCCCGTGCATGTCTCGTAGATGCCTGAAAAAATTCTATCAATAGGGTACAGCTTAGAGAGCATAAATATGAAAGAAAAACTGAAAAAATAATAAAGTCTAAATGACGAAAATAAATGAAAGAGTAAAAGAGTAGACAAGAGGTTGGGTTGCCTCCCAACAAGCGCTTCTTTAGGGTCACTAGCTTGACTAGCACGATGCTCATGGTGGGTCTGGTGTGGTGGAGGCGAAGTATGTGGCGTGGAGCTTCTGCCTTGGTCGTCGTCCACGGATTGCACCTATTAAAATAAGCAAAAGATATACAACTTCATCTCTAATTGTTTTGACAGAATGTGGGACACCCGAGTTATACAACATAAAGGCTTTCGCAAAGTCAATGAAAATTTCATCTCCCAGCATTCCCAATGTCTCCTTCTTCAGACTGGATTCTGTGGCATCTTCAGTATGAATCATCATAATCGCCACTTTGCCTCCTCTTGGGTCAATCGAGTCGTCGGGTCTATCTCCAAAGTGTTTAGGAAAAGCTTATGGGAAGAGCTTCCGTCTTGCTTCTTGACTGTGCAGTACTTTCCTTCACCGCCGTTCTACTCTCCCTGGAACCTAAAAAATAGAATTCGTTGTTAATAGCAAGGAGATTGAATGATATAGTGTTTCCATGAATGCAGAACTTCATCGTCCTGTCTGGGACATCAATTATGGCTCTGACGGCGGCAAGGAATGGCCTGCCCAATACAAGAGGAAAGGAGGAGTTCTCTATCATATCTAGGATCACAAAATCTACCAGGATAGAGAGTCCTTTGATTTGTAGTGACACATTCTCAGCAACTCCAAGTGGGCAAAGTCGAGAACTGTTTCCAAACGGTAAGATTTGCGATGTTGATTTGAGGGTTCCCAAGTTCAGCTTCTCGAAAGTGATGACCGACATGATGCGGACTCCAGAACCCAGATCGAGGAGTGCTCTATCGAATGCAGTGTTGCCGATCTTGCATGGTATGTCAAAGCTACCAGGATCCTCGAATATGAGAGGTGGTTACATGCGGAATCTGTTGAGTCTTCAGTAACCACCATTATCGTTTTAGCGTTGAGTGCGTCAGGAGTCTCATGATGAGGCTCCTCTTCCTGGCTCTCAAATTTTTCCTCTTCATCCCCCACATGTTCGGTTTCAAATTCCACTGAATGCTCACTATCACTCATCATGATGGCGTTGCACTGATCTCTTGGATTTGCTTTAGATTGAGTTGGAAGCATTCCTAGGGCTCTAGACAATGAACTAGTGCGCTGGTCTGGTTCTGTTATCCGACTCTCCATCATTTTTGAGTGGGTTGAGACAGAGTCTACTTTCATGTTTAACTGGCGAATCTACTCACTTATAGAGTCATTGTGCTTTATTTGACTCGCCATGAAATTCTCCAGCATAGACTCTAATCTGGATTTCTGAGGAGGATCTGGTTATCTTTGGTTGGAAAATGGATGTTATATTCCAGGAGGAGGCCTGAAATTAGAAGAAAATTTATGGTTAGAAAAATTAGCAGGAGGTAACTGCCCTTGATTTAACCTATAAGCGAAATTAGGATGATTTCTCCATCCTGGATTGTAAGTGTTCGAGTAGGGGTCGTTCTGGTTTCTGAAATTCCCAATAGCATTGACTTGTTCAGAGGGAGCGCTCAAGATGTGGCAATCATCAGAGGAATGTCCTGTCACTCCACAAACATCACAAGTCACAGAGTTAGAAGTAGAAACATTTATAGAATCAAGCTTGGAAGAAATTGAATCTACTTTTGCTACTAGGGAATTAATCATGCTCATATCAAACTTCCCTGAATTTCGAACTGGCTAGCTCCTCTCTCCTGACCACTGATAATGGTTGAGGGTCATGTCCTCGATCAACTCCTTTGCTTCATCATAGTTCTTATTCATTAATGCCCCACCAGCAGCAACATCTACAGAAAGTCTGGTTTGGTATAACAATCCGCTGTAGAAGGTATGAATGATCACCCATTTCTGTAAACCATGGTGCGGGCACATCCTCAATAATTCCTTGAATTGGTCTCATGCTTCATACAGAGACTCTCCTTCTCATTGAGCAAAGTTGGTTATCTGATTCCTGAGCTGGGCGGTTTTGCTCGGTGGGAAATACTTTGATAGAAAAGTACAATTGTTCCCACGTCGTGATAGATGCTTGCGGTAAAGAGTGCTACCACACCCTAGCTCGATCTCTGAGAGAAAAAAGGGAAGAGTCTTAGTTTGATAACATCAGGACGAGCACCGTTAATCTTTAAAGTATTGTAGTATTCTAAAAAGATAGATAAATGAAGGTTAGGATCATCAGTGGCTGCTCCACTGAATTGGTTCTGTTGCACCATCCGTACAAGTGACGGTTTTATCTCAAAGTTGTTAGTTTCAATCGCCGATCGTGATATGCTCGAGTGCACACCAGATGGCGGGTGCTGCAAAGTCCTTCAAAGAGCGATTGGCTTCCATTGTTTGGCTATGAGAAAATTGTCCTTCAAGCTACAACCTTTTTAAATTTCTTCTTACCAGACGGAAGGTACGCTCTATCTCCGGGTCTTCAGGTACAAGTTTCCCTGTTCGATCAGTGTTCCTGGGCATAAACAAGTACCTTGACAAAAGAGATTAGTAGCACCACACCAAATAAAAACTACAACTAAAAAAAAATAAAAGGCAAATAAACAGTAAATAGGCAAAATAAAAGGTAAATAAAATCTAACTAAACCTAGTCTATTAATCTTCTGATCGTGTTAATATTGGCAACCTAGTCCCCGGCAACGGCGCCAAAAACTTGATAGAGCCTTAAACAGGCTGCTACCGCAAGTGCACGGTCTATCGTGTAATATAATAAGTATCGATCCCATGAGGACTAGGGGTCAAGTACTAACTAATCAGTCAATCGATAGCTAGGTTAACGATTAATGGAAAAATATCTAAAATCCTAGTGCAAGCAATTAAACTAAAGCAAACTAAATCAAGCAGAGTAGAGAGCAAAATAATTGAGGTTTTGAATCTATGAGAGAGATCGGGGTATCGGGCTTCACCGCACTGAAGAATGTAGAAATATTAATGTTGATATTTAACTTAAGTTTTACCTATGTTCTTAAGGTAATCCTTCCTAAGGTACAGACACGCTCCCTCTCAGAACACGGTCCGGTATCCAACTTAACCCAAGTCTCCTACTCTTGTGGCTTACCGGGTTAAGAGGACCCAATGGGTTCTCTGAAGGATTAGGGTTCCTCGAGTGATTTTGACAACTCTTATTGCCGAAATTACCAGTCCAGTCTAAGGGATTCCGATGACTGTGGTTCACCTCTCAGTCCTTCTGATGCATCGCATTTTGGTAGTGATTTTCATAGTTATTTCATGTCAATTCTAGGCTTATTTCGATACTTTTATACTCATTATGGCCTTATTTCCTTCATATCTTCGGAATCTTCACTTTTTGGCACTTTTATTGAATTTCAGGTAAAAACGCCCTTTTTTCGACATATTTTGAAGATTCTGAGGCCACGAGACCATTTCTTGTGTGGAAAATAAGTTGCCCATCAAATTTGGGCTTATTTGGAGTTAGCCTGACAATCACGACCAGGTGAACCCCACGGGGTTCACCATCCCAGTTGCCAACTTGCAAAACTCACAGAGAGCATCACGGCCGGGTGAACCCCAGCGGGGTTCACCAGAATTCCATTTGGCCGAAAACTGTCCAGAACACATCACGGCTAGGTGAACCCGGCGGGGTTCACCGCGCTTCTTTCAGCCGAACCCTCAGAAGACATCATAGCCAGGTGAACCCGGCGGGGTTCACCGTGATTCTAACCCAGGCTTGCGAGCGACCCGACTCACACTCGATTTTCCTTCGATTTCTCACCCGTTCGGAGTCCAAATTTGGCAAGTAAGGTGTCTATGGAAAGCTCTTTCAGAGACGAACGCATAGGATATAAAAGCCCTAATTTTCTTACCCTAATAATTGAGAAATCACACGATGAACGGCCTAGGGCGGAAGAACATGGCGACAGAGGCGATTTTTGGAGATTTTCGGCGATTGAGATACACGATCATCACGATTTCTTTAGGATTCCTTCGGTTCATCGTCTCCTTCCCCTTAGTTTCATTTTCTTGTACTTTTTTTATCATTAAAAGAGAGATCTTGAGCGTTTCAATGACGATTGTAGCGTAAACCCTAATTCGGGGCTTAGAGGAAACCCTTTGATAATTTTTATTGCAAACTTTGTATCTATTTTCGTTATTTGGTATAGATTTATGAGCATATTTTACTTCGACACATTTATTTTGTGATTTTATCTTGGCCGAATATTTTCACGTGTTAGCCGTTACGATTCATATCGAGAGAAAGATCGTAACGGTGGAATCTCTTAGTAAAACTTGCGAGACCTTGACACGAGAGTGCTTGGTCTTCGCTCGAGGATTTTATAGTCTGCCATAGAACTCATTGGGTTCGTCTTAGAACGATCCACCGCGAGAGTAGGAGGTCGGTCTAAAACGAACACCGGGGTGTATCACTCGAGAGAGGGCACCTTGTACCCTAGGGTTAGACTCCTTGTGCAAAACCAATAAACCAATTAACTAATATCTTTCTTGTGCGATTAAGATTATCATCGTGGTGGAAGTCGTAGCCTTGAATTCTCTCTCATATCTTTTCTCTACCGACGTATTTGTGATTGCTTATTTACGATTTCTGTTCTCAAACCCACGTTTCGATTCGCCTAGCTATTAGGACTCGGACTTTCTAGTACTCAACTTGCTCCCTGTGGGATTCGACATCTTTTGTATTACTGCGACATATCCGTGCACTTGCGGAGCGTGTCACCTTCCCACAGCATCTAAAGCATGCATATGTATCGTCGGTACAGAAACATGAAATAAAACTTCCTAGACATGAATAAGAGCAAAGATAAAAAAGAGAAATATATAAATCAAGTCATAATATTCAACATCTTACAGTGGGCTACGCCCAAAACCCCGAAAATAGAGTTAAGCTATTGTATACATCATGAAACACATCAAATCTCTCATGAAAATGAATTCAAACAAAAGGGAAGGGTAGATCCTTGATGGAAGAAGGTCCAGCACATTTATCCACGTCGGAACGGAGGAAAAATCACGCTGGAATAGTGTTGTCGCCCAGAAAATCACCCCAAAACCCTAGGTTTTCACCCCTTCGCTTCGTTTTCCTCAACCGTTTGATCAAATACAATTATTTCGATCCCAAAACGTTCGTGGCTAAGTTGGGAAGGTCTCCATAAATTTTTCCTAAATTCCACTCCAAGAATAGCAAAAATCGGTCGCCTGTCTCAGCGATACACAGCCGTGTATCGGTGCACAGGCGCGCCCATGCACGGCTCGGCGGATATAATTTTTTGGAAACTTATGCTTGAGGTAGTCAGCTCATGCATGGCCATGCATGAGGGCTCCGTTTGGTCTAAAATTTGATATGGGTGCAAGGCCATGCCCGTTAATGTCTCGTTAGAGTTTGAGGTAGCCAGCTCATGCACGGCCATGCATGGGTACACACCCATGATCGTGCACTCTGTAGAGGGCTCCATTTGGTCTGAAATTTGATATGTAGCTTCACCTCATCACAAGGAGTCGTCCCATATCTTCAGATTTTTTGAATTCCACCGATTTTATGGCGAGATCCCTACATTTCAATGAAACAAAGAAAAAGTGAAGACTCTGAAGAATATGAAGTGTTTAAGTAAATAATTGAGACAAAACATGCAATTTATTCCAAGATAATGATAAAATTAAGTCACAATATATCATATATTTGCATGTCATTAGAAGATTTTTTCAAAACCACACTATTCCTCCTAGCTGGGAGCTGACCCAACTCATTTTCATCCCCAAGATTAACTCGCCCAAGCTTAATAGAGATTATAGACCTATCTCTCTCTAGAAAATTTCTTACCATATTCTTGCCAAACTTTTAGCTAATAGACTCGGGAACATCATGTCTGCAATGATTAACATTGAGCAATCTACTTTTCTTAAAGGTCGTAGTATTCACGATAATATTTCTACTGTGCATGTGCTCACTCATCCCATGAACACCTCTAAAGTTAAATACCCATTAGTTCTATTCAAAATTGACCTTGACAAGGCCTTCGACAATATCAGATGGGAGGTAATTTACAAAGCTCTTGAATTACACAAATTCCCTGAAAAATTCATTTCCTGGATCAAAACTTGCATCCAATCACCAAAATTTACTTGCTGCATCCATGGTCACCCTTCCCAGTACTTCTCTAGTTTTAAGAGAGTCAGGCAGGGTGATCCCCTATCCCCATATCTTTTTTTTTGGTGATGAATATCCTTAGTATCATACTGAATGATAGGATGAGAGCTAGTCTCTTCACTCCTTTCAAATTAAAGGCATCGATCAAGATTTCGCACCTCATTTATGCCGATGACCTGATCCTTTGTTTCAGAGCTAACCCCAGATCTTGCAAGAACATTAATAAAACTCTTAAGCAATTTGCTGACATTTCTGGGCTTTAGCTAAACCATTCTAAATCTAGGATCTACTTTCCCAGTTCTTGCTCTTCTCGTTTGAAGCAATCCATTCTTAATAGCTTTAATGTGAGAGAAGGGTGCTTCCCCTTCAAATACCTGGGGGCTTTTATATCCCCTAAGTCATCTTCTCGGATCACCTTTCAATCTTGTCAAAATGCAATACTGAATCATTTAAGCTCCTGGAAAGGATCCCTTATGTCTCAAGCTGGTCGAGTTTCCCTAATCAATTCCACCATCGTTGCCACTCCTATTCACACCATGACCTCTATTTGGCTTCCTAAATCTCATACTGATAAGCTCAATAGTCTCTCTAGGAAATTCTTATGGCAGAATAGTACTAGCTCTAGAGGAATTCATCTTCTGAACTGGGAGACTATCATCCAGCCAAGGACGAATGGACGACTTGGTATGAAGGATCTTACATACTCTAGGTTGGCTCTACAAGTGAAAAGAGCTATACAGGTTTTGAATAACGAGGAAACCATCTGGGTTCGTGTTGTGAAGTTTAAGTATGGTAACATTGATTTGTGGCATCTAAAGCCCCCTAACAGAGCCATTGGTGTTGGGAGGAAACCGTAGTTGGGAGGTAATAACGGTTGTCATTGAGCATGTCACGACCCATATGAGAAGATCAATAGACAGACACAGGATTTACCCCTTCCTAAGGGAAGTATGATATCCATGGAGCTCCTCTATGGTTCTATGATTGAAAGTGTATGGCCATACCCAGGTGAGAAACTGATTTAGTCATAACCATGTGATTGGGTGAAAACAAGTGGTGACACACTTGTCCAATCGGATATCAGTTCGGCAAAGAGACTGTAACGCATCTGTACCTTGTTGCAATGATGGGGATGTCGATGTCGATATCCATTCCAATGACTTGGGTAGCAGCGATGCACTGCTAGGTGCCACTCACTGCTTGTGGTGACGTTTGGTCAACACTGCCAACGTCAGAGGGACCTATAGGGTCGCACACCTTGATACTCGAGTTCTCGTATTGATCGGGAAGCCTTATGATCGAGTTATTGGATAACTCGGATCTAATTGGGAGATTTCATCAGCGCCAATGGGCCTAATGAGATGGAAGAATGTTATTGGAGCCAAACTTCATTTTTGGCAGGTTGACCCGTATTTGACCATGGTTGGTCACATTTGGATTAGGGTTGCATTGGATTGGATCCAAGTGCTTAATCAACCCATGTAATGAAGTTTGGGCTAGCTCATTATCCAATGAGGCCCAATAACAAGTTATCATGAAGTGAGAAAAGACTAAAAGGGTATAATGGGGACAAAACTTCTCCCTTAGGCGCCTATGGGCATAATGGGGAGAAGTGGCGCAATTTGCTTCATTAGGAAGCTTTAGGCGCCTTGCCCCTCTACCTTGGATGGTATGCTTGCTTCTATGGCAAGTCTTGGGGCTGATATGGCTTGGTAGACTTCTTTGGAAGGTCTCATGCGCATATGGATAATTGGGAGAGGTTTATGGTAAAGTCTTGGAGACTTTCCTTACCTCAAACCCTAATTACTCCCTCCCCTTTACCCTAGCCGCCTCCTCCTTTGAGAATTGCGCCCACACCCTATTATTGCTGCTCCCTCTTGCCTCTCTATATATACATGGGTATATGCGAGAGCAAAAGTTGATTTTGGCATGAGCAAGAATTAGAAGGGCAAAGAGGGAGGCTTTGGCGAAAGTCTTCTCTTCCATCTTCATCCTAACCGCAAGTCTCTTCTATCCTTCTTCTCTTGGAGCAAGGAGGGATAGGACTTGGTGTCTTCACCCTCTTGCCTCTTATCTTGGCGCATCTTCTCTAGGAGTTGGCGCAAGTAAGGATGAGGAGTTGAAGACATGGCGGCAACATCTCCATCTTTCTTCTTCGTTGACGCTTCTACTTTGGAAGTAGCGCAAGGGTTGAAGAAAGTGCACTAAGGCTTGGATCTTCTTCCCGAGGCTAGCACCAGACATGGAAGAAGAGGACTCGAGGGATCCGTGTGTGTGACACTGCAGAGGGCGCACGCTTGGGCACCTATCACGACATCAACCTCATCTTGCTCTAAGGTATTTCCTAACTCATCGTGTCGACTCTCTTGCTTGCGATCTTCACTGGGTTTTTGGGACCGGCCTGTTTCGGGAATATTGCTTCCACTGTGCAATGTATTTTGTAATCTCTATCTCTGAAAATTATAAAATATTCCCGGGGTTTCCCAACAGTGGTATCAGAGCGACTTGCAAGACTCGAACGATGTTTAATACTTTTCTTTCATGCTCACATACCATATCTCTATTTTCGTAAATAGCATGATGCATGGCAAACGATTTTTCTAAAAGTAGAAAAATTAGGGTTTCTTGTTTCTATCATCCTCTCAATCTCTTTTGGATTTTTGGACTATTTTTCTTGTCTGATTTAAAGATCAAAGGCGCACGTAATTTTGTCAAGTAGGACAGGCATTGTATCTTCGGACTGGCCAAGTCTCTTGATCTGACAAAATTGCCAGCCAAAAGGATCTCTGAAATCATCATGAAAAATAAATCGCAATTAACCGAAAGATTTGTGAGAAGAAGATGAGAAAAAGAGACTAGTTTTATGAAAAAGTAAAATTTCAGATTTTATGTTTTTCATAAGCATGTAGAATTGCATGAGTAAATACCTTGATTGTGCATAATGTTGTGATCATGAGTCAAGCCCCTTTTGCATGCCTGTGATGTATCCTTGTGCGGCCTGCGTGCCATCTTTTTCATTATCTTTGTAAAAATTAAGATGAAGATTAAGGGCTAGGCGCATCCTTCTTGGACCTTGATGCTCGCATCTTGCTTGATGGCGCAAGCATGCAAGGTAGCGCATGCAAGTTGGTGCTTGGTTGCTTGGTGGCGCAAGAAAGCTTGGCCAAACCTCTTTTGGTTTGAGAGCTAGCCATCTTGGCCCCTTGCATGGTGGCGCACCTTCCTTGGAGGAAGACCATGGCATTGGCCGAACCTATGGGGAACTTTTAAAGTGTACCTCTAGGGTTTGAGAGCTAAACCATGAGAGAAGGACCTTGGAGCCAACCTTGAAGTTCAAGCTAGAAGTCGTCTAGGCTAGGTCTAGTTTTGGGGCTTGAGTTCTAGGACAAGAGTTGAACCTCTTTCATGGCATGGGTTGGTTCAATGTCTTGAATAGGATATGATCACATCATTCTTTACTGCTTTTATTATTATCTGCAGAAGCATGCCTGTAATGTTTTATCGTTATGTTATCTCCATAGGATTGCATGCCTGTAATGATAGACATAAGATAAAACTAAGATGATGAGACCTTAAACAAAAACCCTCAATTAAAATATCAAGTCTAGTAGCCTCCTAACGCGTAGCCCTCACTAAGCTATCGATCAGTGGAGTTGTGAATTGTTTCCCACCCTCGTGGGACACACCCACTTATCTTTAGAAAGTGCGTGGTGACAATGGTTTCCCCAGTCCAGTTTTAACCTGGGTGTGCCTTCACAAGGAAACTCGTTGGCCCTGAGCATAACGGTTAGGAATGGACTTGACTAGATTTTCGTATGTGCTAGGCACATGATGAAACTCTAGAGGCATCGTTGAGGGGTTAGGGTTTCATGCTGTATCTAGCCCTCGTTGGACATGAAATGCCTGGACTGTCTCAATAAGGGGAATTGCTTGGAGCAATCGGCCGGCGCGCCCACCTTAGGAAACATGGGTCACTTTGTGCATCTCATCCCACCCTCGTGGGACGCGAAGCCCTATGTGGAATGAGGATCTCATCTCACTAGGAAATCTTGGATTTCTCGATTGACTTTGTGGGTTGTCAATTCGATTAAAAATAGTGGGAGTCATGGTCATTTAAAACAAGTCCAGTTTAAATGACTCGAAGTAGTACTAATCTGCTGTTTCTTGGTTGTTGTAGAACAATGGCTATGAACAATAGGAGTTGGTCACTGCGATCTACCCTGGAAAGGGATAAGTTGGTTGGATCCAACTTACTGGATTGGTATATGAACTTGAGAATCATGCTCAAGCTCGAAAGGAAGCTTTATGTCCTTGAGCGTCCTTTTCCTGAGCCACTTCCATGCTCGACCTCAGCGGCTGAGAGGGATGCTTATGATAAGCATCAGGTTGATACTTTGGAGGTTGCTAACCAACATGTCACCTGAATTTAGAGGGTAATATGAATCGAAGAGTGCCTCTCAGATTATTTTTAATCTAAGGCAGCTCTTTGATGAATTGGTTGAGCTCAATCCTCCTAAAGTTGATATTCAGTGTGTTGAGCCGAAAGGCTTGACCAAGGAACTGAAATTAAAGATGGATATGATCAGGAATAATAGGTGCTATTCATGTGGAGGGCCACCTCACATGTTGAAGGACATGTTGCAACTTCAGAATGAGGAGAAGAAAGGCAAGGCCTTGTCTTCATGCTCAGGTATTTATGTTACCGAAGTCAACCTTTCTACTCCTATGACATGTGGAGCTCATATTTGTACAAATATGCAAAGGCTCAGAAAGGGTAGATCGGTAAGGCCTACGGATAGGTAACAGGGCACATGTTGCTGCTGTTGCTGTAGGAGTTTCTCTCCCTGCCTTCTGGACTTCAGTTAAAGCTAGACAATTGCTATTATGTACCTTCCCTTACCAAAACATTGTATCCACTCCTTGCTTGGCAAAGAAAGGATTTAAGTTTGAAATAAAAGAGAACTTATGTTCTTTTTCTTTTGCAAACATGTTTTATGGGAAGGGTACTTTATGCAATGGTCTGCATGTCTTGGACATGGATAGATCTATTTGTAACATAAATAATAAAAGGACCAAACTGAGTGGTTCAGTTGGTGCTTTCCTACGGCATTGTCGATTAGCCCATATAAACAAGAATCACATTCGACAACTCCATGCAAATGGGTTGTTAGATTCGAGTTCCTTGGAGGAACTTGATACATGTGAGACTTGTTTATTAGGGAAAATGACAAAGGCGCCCTTCACCAAGACTGGTGAGAGGGCAGGAGGTTTATTAGATCTCATACATACTGATGTATGTGGGCCTTTCAATAAACAAGCCAGAGGAGGGTACAACTACTTCATCGCGTTTACTGATGACTTCAGTAGATATGGTTATGTCTATCTGATGAGACATAAGTCTGAATCCTTTGAGAAATTTAAGGAGTTTAGACATGAAGTAGAGAACCAGCTTGGTAGATCCATTAAGGCTCTTCGATCAGATCGTGGTGGAGGGTACCTGAGCGGTGAGTTCTTTGACTATCTGAGAGAGTGTGGGATCATATCCCAACTCACTCCTCTTGGAACACCTCAATGGAATGGTGTGTCTGAAAGGAGAAATCGAACTTTGTTGGACATGGTTCAATCTATGATGAGTCATGCAACTCTACCTCCCTCATTCTGGGGACATGCACTTAAGACAGCTTCTCTAATACTGAATAATGTTCCATCTAAGAGTGTCTCAAAGATTCCATACGAGGTATGGAATGGGACACTCCCTAATCTCACTTTTATCAGGATCTGGGGATGTGAGGCTCATGTCAAACGTCAGGATTCTAGCAAGCTAGAACCTAGATCTGATAAGTGTATGTTTGTGGGGTACCCTAAGGAGACTAAGGGTTACTACTTCCATGTTCCCACTGAGAACAAAGTTTTTGTTGCTCAGGGTGCTGTCTTTCTAGAGAAAGAATTTCTCATGAAAGAAGTTAGTGGGAGGAAGTTTGACTTGGATGAGGACCAAGTGCAACCACAAGACAAAGAGATGGAATCTGAGCCACCTACACCGGTTGCTGTACAACCTGAGGCTCAGACACAGGTCCCCATATAGGTATGGGAGGATTCGTCATGCACCTGAGAGGTATGGGTCGCTGCCGACCCAACACGACAGGATCTTCATCATTGAGGATGAACCCAGGACTTATGATGAGGCAGTCAATGGACCGGACTCCGAGAGATGGCTTGACGCCATGCGATCCGAGATGGATTCTATGTCGGCTAACCAAGTTTGGGATTTGGTTGAGCTGCCTGATGGGGTAAAACCCATAGGATGTAAATGGGTCTTCAAGAGGAAGACAGACATGGATGGCAATATAGTTACCTATAAGGGTAGACTAGTGGCTAAAGGATTTAAACAAGTCCACGGGGTGGACTATGATGAAACCTTCTCGCCAGTTGCCATGATCAAATCCATTCGGATTCTGCTTGCTATAACTGCATATCATGACTATGAGATATGGCAGATGGATGTGAAGACAACGTTCCTTAACGGGAAGCTGACTAAGGATGTGTATATGTCACAACCTGATGGCTTCATCCATCCTGTAGAGGCTAATAAGGTCTGCTGGCTAAAGAGATCCATTTATGGATTAAAGCAAGCATCTCGAAGTCAGAATCTTCAGTTTAATGAAGCTGTGAGAGATTATGGCTTTATCAAAAGTGAAGATGACGCCTATGTATACAGAAAATTCAGTGGGAGCTTGGTGACTTTTCTGGTCATGTGTGTCGATGACATACTGCTCATTGGAAACGACATCCCTTGTCTTCAAGCTGTGAAGACATGGTTAGGGAAGTGTTTCGAGATGAAGGACTTAGGGGAGGCCGCCTACATTCTAAGCGTGAGGATCTACCGGGATAGATCCAAGAGGCTCTTGGCCCTTAGTCAGAGTACCCACATTGATAAGGTCCTGGAGAGGTTCAACTTGGAGCAATCCAAGAAAGGATACCTTCCAGTGAGAGATGGCCTTACTCTCTCAAAGAGCCAGTGTCCTACAACATAGGCTGAGAGGGATAACATGAGTCAAATTCCCTATGCTTCGGCAGTGGGATCAATCATGTATGCAATGCTGTGTACTGGACCAGATGTGGTTTATGCTGAAAGCATAACCAGTCGATACCAATCCAATCCAGGTCTGCAGCACTGGGTGGCTGTAAAGAATATCCTTGAGTGTCCTGAAAAGGACTAAGGATTTATTCTATATGGTCTACGGGGGACAGGAAGAGCTCAGTGTGCAGGGCTTCACTGATGAGTCGTTCCAGTTTGATCCTGACGACTTCAGATCGCAGACCGGCTATTTGTTTAAGATGGTTGGAGGTGCTGTATGCCGGAAGAGCTTCAAGCAATCCACCATAGCTAATTCTACAACCGAAGCTGAGTGTGTGGTTGCTTCTGAGGCAGCCAATGAAGCCGTTTGGATCAGGAAGTTCTTTTCTGAACTTCAGGTGGTTCCAAGTGCAATGGATCCCATTGAGCTCTACTATGACAACAATGGGAACTGCACATACTAAGGAACCACGGTCTCATCAAAGGTCCAAACACATGCTCAGGAGATTTCACCTGATCAGAGAGATCATTGATAGAGGTGATGTCAAGATTAGCAGAATTGACACAGAGAGCAATCTAGCAGACCCACTGACCAAGGCTTTGGCGTAGCAGAAGCATGATGGTCGTACTAGAGATATGGGGTTGAGGTTGCTCAACCTCTAGGTCTTAGTGCAAGTGGGAGATTGTTGGTGTATATGCCCTAGGACCTAGTTTTGGTCCATCTTTGTACTACTTGACTTTGATATTCATATATCTTTCTGGCATTGTCGTTATCATTGTTTGTCTACACCTGCGATTGTGTACTTACATGATAATGTCCCTGGAGACATATTGGATCTGTGCTCAAATGATTGTCCCCGGTCGATGTACCTGAGTGGATATGGGATCTGGTACTTGTGAGACTGGTATATGGGCTGGTTAGGCACGAGGTGCTAACGCAGACATATGGGTATATCAGTGGTGGATAAACTGGACCGACCCGCTGTGAGGCTATGACTTGGTGTCATGAGTTATCCTCACAAGTGACAGGAGATGCATTGATCCCTTGACTTGAGGTCATTGACCATTCTATGTGGTTAGGGACTTGTTTTGATACAACCTAACACCTCACCGTAGTTGGGAGGTAATAACGGTTGTCATTGAGCATGTCACGACCCATATGAGAAGATCAATGGACAGACACAGGATTTGCCCCTTCCTAAGGGAAGTATGATATCCATGGAGCTCCTCTATGGTTCTATGATTGAAAGTGTATGGCCATACCCAGGTGAGAACCTGATTTAGTCATAACCATGTGATTGGGTGAAAACAAGTGGTGACACACTTGTCCAATCGGATATCAGTTCGGCAGAGAGACTGTAATGCATCTGTACCTTGTTGCAATGATGGGGATGTCGATGTCGATATCCATTCCGATGACTTGGGTAGCAGCGATGCACTACTAGGTGCCACTCACTACTTGTGGTGACGTTTGGTCAGCACTGCCAACGTCAGAGGGACCTATAGGGTCGCACACCTTGATACTCGAGTTCTCGTATTGATCGGGAAGCCTTATGATCGAGTTATTGGATAACTCGGATCTAATTGGGAGATTTCATCAGCGCCAATGGGCCTAATGATATGGAAGAATGTTATTGGAGCCAAACTTCATTTTTGGCAGGTTGACCCGTATTTGACCATGGTTGGTCACATTTGGATTAGGGTTGCATTGGATTGGATCCAAGTGCTTAATCAACCCATGTAATGAAGTTTGGGCTAGCTCATTATCCAATGAGGCCCAATAACAAGTTATCATGAAGTGAGAAAAGGCTAAAAGGGTATAATGGGGACAAAACTTCTCCCTTAGGCGCCTATGGGCATAATGGGGAGAAGTGGCGCAATTTGCTTCATTAGGAAGCTTTAGGCGCCTTGTGTTGGGGTATGCCCTTAAGGCTAATGTTTGAGGCCTTGGGATTGTAATAGTATCATTGTATAAACTCTTAAGTTTATAAAGGCAATGGTTGTTATTCAGGTTGTTACCTTGTCTGCTGTAATAAGTGTACTACTGAATAATGTCTCAAAGCTGTTCAGCTAGGCTGACATGCACTGATGTCCTTAGTCGATATATCTTGGTGAACATGAGACAGCCTTGATATGGTTAAGACTAATATGTGTTCTAATCTTATAGGATGCTTCGAGCATGGAATAAGATGTAGACTCATGGGTACATTGGATGTACTGGACAGACCCTACTAGGATATTCAATTGCTTGTCACAATGTGAATAATCCTTGTATGCTACAAGTGGCACATGTCCTTTGACTTGAGATCACTTGTGTTTCTAAATGATGAATGTCATTGTTTTGAGGTAGTTCAATATCATTTGAAATATAAAGGTTCTAGACTATCTTGGATAATGATCATGAGTCAGGTTAGGACACTAGTGATAGACATAGGATTGCCGTCTCCTTGTTTAAGGAGTGTGATGTTCTAAAGGGGCCCCCTGAATGAGATGATTGAGAATAGTGTATGGCCATACCCAGGTGACTATGCTCATCTGATCTAATCATGCTCATCATATTGGAACTACAAGCTTGACAGGCTTGTCCAATCAGAACATCCAGTGGCAAAGGAAACATGTATGCCTAGTGAGTTGATTCACACTTGTGCTGTGATTTGGGTGAAGTCTTGGAAGACTCTTTCCTTTATATCGGGAGACAGTGATGTGTTGCTAGATACCCCTCACTGATCGTGATAACGTAAGTTATCGTTACCGACATTTAAAGGAAACCCTCAGGGTCGCACAATTTGGTGATATGGCTTACTTGAGTCAGATCGTGTGGACTGAATTGTTGAGGTTCAGTTTAAAGGAGTTTTAAACTCTGATTGTAAGTGAGATCTGGTCTGATCATGTTTGATTGATTAGGACTTGAGATCGGTAAGCTTCGATCGAGAGAGATGATTCTAGATCGGTGAGATCAGGAACATCATGAGATGAACGGTTAGATCTTGAGCCATTTGGTTCAGAGAGATCTAGACCATGGGCTGGTTTGGTTTTTGGACCAAATTGAATTGAATTGGGTTAGCTTGAACCGGTTCACAAGTATGAACGCATGGTTCAAGGCTTAATTGTATTTGGGCGGTTTTCTTATGGGTGAGCGCATGGCTTCATGACTTTCCATATTTGGAAGTCATGAAACGCCATCTATTGGAAAACGCCTAAAATGATAATGCCAATTCAATTGTCGTCTTTGCGCTTGGAGAGGTTTTCTTCCTAGACGACGAGGAGGTAGTTTGGCCAAGCATCTCTTGACTTCAACACACGCAAGGAAAAACTTGGCGTTTTTGCTAGCACAAGAATTGCGCAAGGAGGAAGCCTTCATCATCCTTTGTGTGCGTCTTCTTTGGAGGAGAGCTCATTTGCCCTCTTGCTTCCAAGCCGACTCCTTCTTCATGGCTATGGTAAAAGATCTTAACTTGATCTTTGAATTGAAAGAAGTTGATTATATAGACATACTACATGCGATCCTAAGCAAACCCTATTTCCGCCCATGCAAAATCTTATGTTGCGCATGTTTAGGGTTTCACCCCCTTACTCTAGGGACCCTTTGACCTTGCCCCTCTACCTTGGATGGTATGCTTGCTTCTATGGCAAGTCTTTGGGCTGATATGGCTTGGTAGACTTCTTTAGAAGGTCTCATGCGCATATGGATAATTGGGAGAGGTTTATGGTAAAGTCTTGGAGACTTTCCTTACCTCAAACCCTAATTACTCCCTCCCCTTTACCCTAGCCGCCTCCTCCTTTGAGAATTGCGCCCACACCCTATTATTGCTGCCCACTCTTGCCTCTCTATATATACATGGGTATATGCGAGAGCAAAAGTTGATTTTGGCATGAGCAAGAATTAGAGGGGCAAAGAGGGAGGCTTTGGCGAAAGTCTTCTCTTCCATCTTCATCCTAACCGCAAGTCTCTTCTATCCTTCTTCTCTTGGAGCAAGGAGGGATAGGACTTGGTGTCTTCACCCTCTTGCCTCTTATCTTGGCGCATCTTCTCTAGGAGTTGGCGCAAGTAAGGATGAGGAGTTGAAGACATGGCGGCAACATCTCCATCTTTCTTCTTCGTTGACGCTTCTACTTTGGAAGTGGCGCAAGGGTTGAAGAAAGTGCACTAAGGCTTGGATCTTCTTCCCGAGGCTAGCACCGGACGTGGAAGAAGAGGACTCGAGGGATCCGTGTGTGTGACACTGCAGAGGGCGCACGCTTGGGCGCCTATCACGACATCGACCTCATCTTGCTCTAAGGTATTTCCTAACTCATCGTGTCGACTCTCTTGCTTGCGATCTTCACTGGGTTTTTGGGACCGGCCTGTTTCGGGGATATTGCTTCCGCTGTGCAATGTATTTTGTAATCTCTATCTCTGAAAATTGTAAAATATCCCCGGGGTTTCCCAACAGTTTAAACCTACCTTTACAGTTAATCTTGAAATTGATATAATGGTAAATTCTTTAATGTAGGGAAATGCTTGGAACCAGGAACAGATCCTCCGTTTGGTGGGAAAAGACCTAACCAATACAATATTTCAAATTCCGGTTAACTCTGATCCCATTGAGGATGTATGGATATGGAGAGAGGATCCAAATAGATGTGCAACAACCAAGTCTGCCTACTCCTGGTTGCTGAGCTCTCATTTGGTCCTCGAGGACCCCTGGGGTGGTTGGCGCCAACTATGGTTGCTACATGTTTCCTCGAGGATTAAACTCTTCGGCTGGAAGCTGTTACACTGGCACCTCTCAACATCTTCCCATCTTGCATCATGTGGAATTGGTAGGGCAAACCCTTGTGTTTTTTGGGGTAATGATTTGGATTCGATCTCTGATACGATCTGCAAGTGCACGGACTTATCGAAGTAATAAAAAGATTATCGTTCCTAACGAGGATCTGGCGGTCAAGTACCGATTACACGATTGATCTATATCTAGACGATTCAAATGATGGTTTTTGTTTTGTTTAGAAATTTCAAAGTATGAAAAGATGCAGATATAGCATTTTTGGGTAAAAATTAATTCAGATAAAATTAGGACTCAGGGTTTCACCACATTGACGATTATAAATTGAATAAAAAATAAATTTTTGATCAGAAAATTATAGTTTTGAAAGGGATTTTTCCTACGGTACATATTACCTCCTCTCGAAGCGTAATCCGGTATCTATTTACATTAATTCCCTACTCTCGTGACAATTAACGTAAATAGATCCTTTAAGTTCTATGAAAAACCATGTCAATCCATCAAATGAATCCAAACTACTCTTGTGATTGAATTCGTAGGTTTGAAAAGAATAGATCTGACGTTGCGATTCACCTCTTGGTCATTCTCGCAATGTCTAAGACGTAAAATTACATGGCTAAGGTAAATTACGGAATAACACAATTCTAATCAAATCAATTCTATAAAAATCATGACAAAGATTTAAAACAATAGATGTAATCCATGAATTGTCAACGGGCTACACCCCTAATCCCGAAATAAGGTTTACATGTTTATGTTCAAAGCAAACAACATGTTCATCGATGAAAATTATGTGGAAACTCAACAAAAATACAAGAAATCGCTAGACAAGATACTAGAAAGGCTTCCCCTCAATCTGGAGACGAAGATGAACCCTCTAATTCTTCCTTTGCGCGGTTTTCCTGTTCGTTTTCTACCCTAGAATTGATTTTCGCCGTCGTCGTCGCCGCCATTCGTTTTTGTACATAGAAGCCCCCGAAACCCTTCTAAAATCCTTTCTTTTATAGTGTAATCAGTATAGAACCCATCTAGGAAGGTTTCTGGAGAATTTGGTTCAATTCCGGTTCAATTTGGGTTCGAATCGAGTGCAAAACCAAAAGGGCGGATGTTTTTACGGCTCATAATGTGTACGGCTTCGGCCGTAATTCTTTCTGTGTGTACAGCTCCTTTTCACACAGAAATTTTCATGGACCGTGATGGATTCACGGCCTCACCCGTGAAAGTTTCTATGCACTATTTAACTTAGCCACGATTTCGCCCCTTCGAACGCCAAAATTACGGCCAAGGCCGTGAAAGTAGCTATCTTCACTATTTTCACTCCAAATTTGACGTGTAATCTCGTGATCTCCTCGGGAATCATGATATGACTTCAAAACTCATGAAATCCATTATTGTTACGCCATTTTATCTACATTTTCATAAATACCAAGAAAAGTGAAGATTCTATGCCAAGTGAAGTAAAAACATTAAAATTTGCATAAAATCATTCAATTAAGCCTAAAAAATAGTATAAAATATAGACAAAAATATGATGTAAATGCAACTCATCAATCTCTCATATCTTCTTGTAATGTGGATATATTGCTGATGTTTGGACCTTGTTAACTCATATTTTGAAAATTAATTTTATGCCTCAAGAGAACTGGATTGAGGATGAAAGGCTTTTCGAACCACACCTAATTTCTGAATTAATTCTTCTGATTTTTTGGCACATTTGGAAAGCTCGTAATGCAATATACTTTAATGGAATTATGCCTGTTATTTCTAAGATTACTTGGCTTGCCCTAATTGATTTCAACATGACACAACTTGCTTTTAATGCTGAGGGAAAGGCTGATCTTCTAAGATGTAATTTTCACCAGTCCAGATGGTCTCCCCCTTCGCCAGGATGGCTAAAAATCAGCACTGACAATTGTTGGAGACGCAACACAAATCAAGGGGGTATCAGATATCTTATTGAAGATTATAAAGAAATATGTTTAATTGTGATCTCTTCTTATGTGCAGGTGGTGGATCCCCTACACACGGAATTATTGGCACTCAAGAATGCAATCCACTTTGTGTATACTCGTCAACACCAACTTGGAGAGAAGGTTGTATTTGAGACTACTGCAACAATGTAATTGTGGTGGTGGAGAACAAGTGTAAAGTTACTCGACAACACTTGCAGCCATTGGTCATGGAAATCAAATATATGCTATCGACTTGGAAATAAGCTTCCATAAGTTTTGTAAAACGCAAAACTAACCAGGCTGCCAACTGGTTAGCAAATATTGCATCTAACTCTAAAATATGTAATTCCTAAACCTTTGTGTGGCCCGAGGAACTGAATTGTTTCCTTGCCTCTGATAGAGGCTTTTTGATCTAATATATTTACTATTTGTTTTTTAAAAAAAGTGCACATCGATCTCTAGTTTTGTGCATATCAAGGCTTGTTTTCCCTCTTTTGCTTTCCCTTGATTTTGTTGGATGAAGTTCATCATTTTCTCTTATTTCATTTCTTGTTTTCTTTAGGTTTTCTTTAGCTTTTGCTGCCGATCTCTGAATTTTGTTCAGCTTTTGTTGTATAAGAATTGTGATCCACTCCATTCTCTTGAAATAAATTATTGAACTTAGATGAAAATTAACTTGATTCCTATATTTATCTTTCCAATAATTGTTGATTTTTTTTTCCATCAGTTCCCCTGTATTGAATGACAAGAAAGAATATAAATATGGGATATATATATATATATATATATATATATCAAATCCTTCTTATTTTTCATCTCTCAAGTAAACACAAGGAAATATAAATTATATATTTTTCTTTTCATCTAAATTTCTCTTTCTCTCAAAATTTCTTTCCACCTAAGCTTACATCCTTCCTAATAAACACAGGGTTTTCAAGATTAGTGGACACGAGGCATGCTAACATTGTACATTAGCATTTACTATCATCTATCATCCACCAACATACTCTAACCATGCAACCAATGTTACGATCACCCTTTTCCTTGTATTCAAATGGCAGTAGGTCTTCCAGCAAGAGACAACGAAACAAAAACCTACAACCAACAGCACTACTACTTTTGCGCAAAAAGAAACTATTGCATAAAAGAAACTTTACGCTCGTTGAGTGATCAAACACAACGTATAGCAATTCTCTCATGGAGGGGTGCTTATGGTCCGGACAGGAACGATTGGTATCGACTCCCACCATTCCTTCAACCGCCTATTTCCCTGTTGGTTCGGCATGTGCTTGGCAATCTTTGAATTAGATATAAAGGAGGACAGTGTTAACCCCATAAGCACATACTTGAATTGGATCACCATCAGCAGAACTGCAACTCCAGCCATCTTCCGCATCACTTCTTTTGCTTGCTGTCATACAAGATAATTACTGTTAATGTGTGGAAGCAAAATTGCTCCAGCAATTGTAGGGGTTTTAAATAGTACCTTGGGAGCCTTCCCTATTAGTATCGACCATATTCTCAGCATGGCAATGCTTATTGTCTTAACTAGCTCGTGCAAGTTCTTCAGACTATGCTGAGCTGCAACAATGCTCTCCAAAGCTGTTTGATCTGAGGAGGTTTTCACAACGATTTCTGTGTATCTGTCTCCGATTTTGTTCATTTTAGCCCAAACCATCATGCCAATACCTAACACCAAGGCCACATCTATCATAAGTCCAACCCACACCCTGGTGAAACCCAAAAGTTAAGCCGTCATCCCAATCATTTAAAAAACATTGACTAACATCTGAAGTATAAAGTATAAAGTATTCAAGATTCAAGGATCACACACTTGTATATGACAGTCAAAATCATCAATAGAATGAAGAGTGTAACTGTTGGTCTTTCCCATGACAAAGCCACATGCAACCAGGGCACCACCTTTCTCACTGAACTTGCCAGTTCTTGCACAAGGCCAACAAACTTGCTCAGCCATATAATTTTCAACTGATGCGAACTAGGCATGTACAGAGAGCTCAAGTATCAAATTAGGCATCTTACAACAAGTACAAGAAGACTATCAATGATTCCTTCCTCTTCCATTTCTTCAACACTAGCTTTTGCTATCTTTACCTCCTTAGCTTCTTCCCTTGATCAATAGTCGTCTCAAGAGTGGTTAAAGCGTCTATTTGACTGGTCATTTCTTCTTCGAGTGGTTTCTTCCACTGCTCAGCAAGAGCAAGTTCATGTGAGGTGTCTAATAAGCCCTTCAATATAGCAGTTGCATCACATGAGCTTAAGCTAGTTCGGCCAATACGTAGTCCCCCTTTGGAAGGTCCTCGTATAACGAGAAGATCAACAAGTTAGCAGGAGCTGGTGGTGAGATTCTTAACATTTCTCTTGCTGCATGAAGCCTCAATATCCCTAGAATAGTTCTCGAATGAATCTCCCTTTGGAAGGTCCCCCTTACGAAGCAGTGGAGCTGGATGATCTCCTTTATTAATGTAAGTCAGTGGTCTCGTCTAGTTGAAGTGGTCATTTCTGGAAATTCTAGAACCAAAGGCTCAGGCCTGCAAAGTTTTAATACGATTCACTACAACACTTTATGGTAAAATCATCCCCTATAAGCCATTAGGCTGTGTTTAATAAGGGGATGAAAAATGGAAGAGAAGAAAATCGAAGAAGGAAAAATAAAGAAAGGAAAACAATGCGGATTGCTACAGTAGTTACTGTATCTATAGTAGCTATAGTAGCTTTTCCGTCCAATTCTGACGGAACGCACGATGTATCAAAAATTGATACTATTCATCAAATTTTTACTACAATAAATCATTTCCTATTTTCTTCCTATTTTCCATTAACTCAATTAAACAACTAAAACTCACTTTCTTTCTTACTTTTCTTCTCCTTCCACTTTCCATCCACTCTATTAAACACAGCCTTAGAGTCACATTATTAATTTCCATGAAAGTTAATACACATACTTACAGATTGGAAGACTCGTATGCTATTGCTTTATCAAACAATGGCACTTTCCATCCACTCTATTAAACACAGCCTTAGAGTCACATTATTAATTTCCATGAAAGTTAATACACATACTTACAGATTGGAAGACTCGTATGCTATTGCTTTATCAAACAATGGAGCACCCAGGGCTCTGTTGAAGTTGCTTTCACATGATTATCAACATCAACTCTTGAAAGATCAATCTTCAAGGCAGTCTCATATGACAAAACTCCAGATGCCTCGAAATAGAGTGCATGATTGGTAAGGGTGAGTCTTCCTAACACACCGTACCAAACAATCAATGATGTGGAAAGTCGTTATGCAGGACATTGTGGAGGCCAGTACTTCACATAGGAGAAACTATGAGAAATCACGTGGCCAACTTGCTGTTCCAATGTGTCGTACAACTGTTTGTGTCCTAGAAGTGCCCTCTACATGAAGGATTACCTCATGCTCAGATAACTCCATTCCAGTTGGTTTCTCCTATTTCTCCAAGTACTTGACACACCTAAAATATCAATTTGAGTATAAATATGTTAGTAGCTAATGCTTAACTTATACCTTGTAGAAAGTATAGAATCATGGCTCACTCCTATAATATTTTGTCTACAATATACATGTAAGTAGTATGGAGGTGACCAGAAGTATGCTTTGCTATCAGTTTATCACAATAGAAAACTGCATTGCAGATCCTATCATGCAAGTCACTAGAAACAATGTGATCTTGCCTAATAGATCCAGAAAGAAAAGAAGTAACTTGCCGTACTAACAAATGAGAAAAAGAACAACTCACTATAAAAATGCAGACCATTCTAAAGGTGTGGAGTTGGACCTTGTTACTTGCTATCCAAATCAAGGTCATTTCTCTTGACTTCCTAACACAAATAGGCCAAGTTACAGTAATACCTTAAATATATAAAAATATTTCCTTTTTCTACTCTTCAATACCTAAAGAAAAAAAAAGAAAATCCTAGCTTAAAGATTTTTTTAGCAACAATCGCAAGAGGAACATTTGGAGACTGACATCGTTTTCAACGTGCAGTACCCTTTTCCATGTGCATGAATCTCCACATGAAATAAAAAGATCAGGTGAATCTACACTGCAACAGCCTAAAATAACCTCAAGCGATTCAGTATGGAATCATTTCACACTTTTTACATATAGGCAATTAAACAAACTTGTAAAAGAGCAAATGAATGGTAGGCTTGGTGAATGGGTGTCCAAAATCTACTTATTTTTAGTAAGAAAGAAATTCATTTTTAGTGTATGAGATGGATCCCATACTAGTCCATTTCCTTGAGGAATCTATCGTAGGTAGGGAAATGGAGCCGGCTAGCAGTAGGAGCTGTAAGAGTTTCAAAAGTGAATTGTGCATTAACAACGTCCGCTGTGAAGGGTATTAAGGATGCGAACCACACAAATGCATCTTCTCCAATGCTGGATTCTTCATTGACTTGTTGTACCAAAAAGAATCTTTTTGGAGCCATTCCAGACTAATAGAGTATAGGTGAAACCGTGAAAGCTCAAAGTTAGTAAGAAGCATAGATGATAGAAGCAGCATTAAGAAGGCAACTTACAAGGAGAGGCATGATGTCTAAATAAAACAAAGGGATATCATCATGCATCTGTCCTTCATTTCCTTCAAGTGGTTTCCAGTGGTCTTCCTTTTCTTTTGCAATTTTCTCCTATAATGGAGAAAATAAACAAGTTAAACTGATGGCTCTATGATTGTTAACAAGCAAAGATTTCGGTTAGAAATCCTAGACCACAACATTGTATTGCAGAAAAATTTAGGTTGTCAACAAGGAATAAGATACACACCGAAGAAGGTTCTGAATCGTCTGGGCTGGGAATTTCCCATGCTAGCATCATATCATAAGTCAGTCGGCCGAAAGATCCATCCCTGATCCTCTCCCCCACCTTATGGCAACTCATTCCAATCGTCTTTGAGCAACAGAACTCTACTAATCTCCTTGAGTAGTTATCTACTGCAGGTTTCAAGCTTCGCTCAAATTCTTCCACCACAGAATCAAGTGAAGTGTCCAATGTCCTAGAAGGTTCAAGGTCAAAATAAAATGCAACTTTCTTTTAAGAAAATATCACATATTGTAAGAATAAGTGATGAAAAAAGACACCGAAGAGCAAACCACTAATTGGTATGCTTTCACATGATGTAGAAAAGTTGTTCCATCATCATTACATCATAAATATTCAATTTTATTATTTTATACTATACAATTAATACATCTAAATAATAGTGTATATATATATATAATACCAGATAGATATATATTTATTGTTTAGTTATTTATTACTTATTAGAATATTTTTTTTAATACTCTTAAGTCTAATTAGATAATTATATTTTAAAAAATTATATATTTTAAGTGATTTGGTAGGATCTTACGATTTTACGATCCGATTCTATAAAGGCTTTATTGTTCCTAGGTAAGATCTCGATCCTAACAATCTTGCAAGGCACCTAATTGAGCTTGAGTGCATTGACAACTAGTGATGCCTAGAATGCAAGAGGATGTCCTACTTCCCAATATATGTGTTGGTTGACACTATATAACCAAGCTTAGACTCATGGCATACTCTTTGCATACCTGACTAGTGAATGGATATGATTCTTTTGACATGTGGAATTTTCCATATGTAACCATGATTTAAAACACTGGTTTTAAACCAATTTGTACATGCTGCTTTACAAAATGAATGTCTTAATAGGTAAGTTATAAATGAACACAATTTAGGTACAACCCACTTTACAAAATGAATGTCTAAATAGGTACAGCGTGCTTTGTATAAGCTAATGTATCTACTTATATTATCTGCTAAGATATATGATACATATTTACATCATTATCCACTAATAAGGGGTTGTAGAATATCGCCGGCGACACACTCTCACCGGCCGTCCGCTCCTCCTTTCCCGTCGACACACCTCTGCAGTCGACGGCTCTCCTCTCTCTCTTCTCTCTCGCCGGTCAGCACACACGCTGCTCTCCTTCACAGATCCGATGTCTCCACTCTCTACACTGGGAAGACCTCGCCGTTACCTCTCTCGGTGATGGTCGAAGACGCTGTAGAAGATGCTGCAGAGGACGAGCTCGAGCAGTCCAAATCGGAAGGCAGTAATGTATTGGGCGTTGACCCGATGGCAATTTCCTTTTGTTTTTGGGCTCCGCTCACTCATCCACAACGTGGATTTGGGCTTCTGCGCGGCCTTCTTCTCCTTGGCCTGGCCCGACGAGGTTGGGGTGTCATATTCTCCCCCACCTGAGTGGAACATCGCCCTCGATGTTCTCTTTCAGGTATCCTTGTGGCGACTGTTGCTGCAATATACCCCGTCTGCGCTGGCTGTTCCTCCGTGGCGGTGGTCGTGGTCAGCTGCAAGGAACCAATATTTCTCACCTCGGTGTCGGCATTGGCTTCCTCAGCCAATTCTCACTGCTCCATCGCT
Source organism: Costus lasius (assembly GCA_027563935.2). Lineage (NCBI taxonomy): Eukaryota > Viridiplantae > Streptophyta > Magnoliopsida > Zingiberales > Costaceae > Costus > Costus lasius. The sequence continues at coordinate 16,375,454 of CM050454.1, read as the reverse complement.
GTAATGTGCCACCGATTCAGGCACTCGTACGTCCGATGCGATCCACCACACAAGTAACAGCCCGATGTCCTTAGTCTATTCTACCCTCTCTTGACAGGTTTGCTCGCCTCTTGTCCTGACGACTAGACTCTGTCTCACCGGGGAGAGGTCCTCTCTCATTCTGGAGCTCGTGTCTTCGTTGGGGACTCACGCCTCTAAGGTGACCTCCTCGGTGAAGTCGCTCTAGAAGCTCGGGTGTCCTTTAGGGTTTCAGCCACTGCGCGGCTGCTCGCCAATCCAGTGGTGCATGTCGACGGACCTCAGCTTCAGCCCAAGGTTGAAGATAACGGAGGAAAGTATAGCATCGATCTGCCTCCGACATATCTGGTATCTCCAACATAAGAGCTGAATAGGCCCGGACATACTCATGGATCGAACTAGTATGCCTCAGCTGATTCATAGCATCATGTGCTTGATCTGCTGAATTCCCAGGAAAAAACTGCCTCTGAAGTTCCTCTCGGAACACCGCCCATGTCCAGCTCGTTGCTCCGGATGTCGCTTCTACTTTGGTTCGCCACCAAAGCTTTGCATCATTAGAGAGGAAATTAGTGCACACCTGCACTCGCTCCTGATCTGTAACATGGTTAGCGACGAAAAACTGCTCCATATCCCATAGAAAATTACCCAGTTCTTTGGCTGATCGGGCTCCTCCGAACAGCGCAGGTTCTGGGACACGATCCTTCGGCCTAGGAGCCACCTGCTCCGTTGCCGCTGCTACGGGTGCACCTCGTTGTGGCTGTGCTTGTGCTAGAGCCATTCGCAGCACCACAACCTCTGCTTGCAACCCTACCACTTGTTCTGGCAATGCGGCCATGCCCTCCAAGGTTTGTTGAAGGGCAGTGATTTGCAACCGTAGTTGCTCCTCTATTCACTGCAGAACTCCCATCTAGGGAACAACCGCATCGTCCCCATCTCCATCTAAACCGAGCACCTGCTCGATGCACACCAATCGGTCTCCTTGATTCACCATCTCGTCCGGACTTGGCTCTCACACCAAACTGTCACAGCCCACGAAGCGGTACTCCGGCAATCCTCCGTTTGCGAGCCCAATCTTATGGAATTTGCGCCCAATTTGGACTTTCGTTGACACAAAGCTCGCGGCGCACGTGTTAAGTCATTTTTATATAGGGTTTTTATATGTAATTTCACTGTTATATCTTCGCTTTCCTCGCATTTATGCATGATTTCACTTCATATTACCGCAATATCTTCGGAATATGCACTTTTCTGTGTTCTTGCTTCACTTCAGGTAAAAGCCAAGGAATGGAACCATTTCCAGCTGGATCAGCGTTCACAGCAGGAACCACGCCCCACCCAGCGACCAAAATCACACCCGTGAAACATTCTATGTCGCTCGACGCTGACTTTCCAGATTTTACCCTTCACTTCCAGGAGGTCCAAAAGAGATCTGCGAAGGGCAAAAAAGGAAGGACGAGGGGGGTAGAACAAAAAGACCTAGAGGAGGTGAGAGGCGGTGGCCAGGGAGATTGGGGGGGGGGGGGGGGGGGGGACAAAAACGGGCGACGGGCAACTAGCGACTTGAAGGGGGCGATTTGGGGAAGGCGACCAGGACTTTTGGGGGTTTCGATCTGGATCGACGGTGAAGGAGAAGGGCTTCCTTGGGAGTTTGGATTCGATTCTAACCCTTCCCCTCTTCTTCTTGATGTACTTTCTCTTGTGTAAAACCATGATGATGATAGCTTAAACTCTTAGTCGGAGATCGGGGTGTAGCCCTCTGTTAAATTTCTGGATTTTGATGATAGTTATATCGCTGATATTATATTTTGGTATCTATTCGATTCCTTGGAGATTTGCTTGCATGTTGTTTTGAATTGATCACCCAAATGACATTAGAGTAATGTGAGAAGAGCTCACAATTACGGACATTCCTTGGAGCGATCGTGTAAGGTTTGTTGCGAGAGTTAGGATCCTACACGAGGAAAAGGTCATGTTTGCTTGAATCCATCTACGCTATAGTTGTGTGTCGAGAGGCGGTGACTATACTAGACGTGGGTTATTATCACGCGCTGAGAAGCGGTGAGTACTTTCTAGAAATTTTCCTTAGATCGTAAGCAGTAATTATCAGCTTATTTATCATACATCCTTTAATTTAATTGAGTGGTGAACCCATGATCTCCGATGTCTTTTAATCGTTGTCAATCGCCTTTCGTCGTACGTCATTAGAATTTTCCTAGATTACTGCTCGTTATTTCACTGCTTTCCCTTAGTTCCTAATATTCACCCGAATTTGAATGTCTAGCTTTTGATCTATAGAATTGTCAATACTCGATTCTCCGTCCCTGTGGGAATGATATTCTTGCTACACCGATATTGCCGTGCGCTTGCGGCCTATCGAACAAGTTTTTGGCGCCGTTGCCGAGGACAGTAGTCAATTGATATTGATCTAATTCTAGAAATCAACAGACTAGACCTTTCATTTTTCTTTTACTGCGTTTAGTTTACTTTCATTAGTTATAATCATATTATTTTTCTTTTCCACTCTACACTTTGTTTTATTAACTAGTACCCACCTCTACTGATTCCTTCTTGTTATATGGGAAGAGATATTGTGCCTAGTGATCTACAGGAATCAGGACCCCATATTGAAAGGACTTATCAGTGGTTGAGAAAAGGAGGAAGGTTACAGAGAGAAGAAATACCAATAGATATCGATCCAATACAACTTGATCTCACAATGGCTGAGGATAACAGCAACAGAGCGTTGAGGGAATTTGCAACACCGAATGCACAAGAGTGACACACTGGCATCACACGCCCACCTATATCTGCGAATAACTTTGAGTTGAAGCCATCACTCATAGCAATGGTACAACAACACCAATTTGGGGGTTCACCGACTGAAGATCCAAACGAGCACCTATCCATCTTCTTGGAGTATTGTGACACCTTGAAGATGAATGGAGTTACCAATGATTCAGTCAGGATGTGACTCTTCCCGTTCTCCCTTAGAGATAGAGCAAGAAGTTGGATGCACAGTCTTAATCCAGCGAACATAACCACTTGGGAGGAACTATCACGAGCTTTCCTAGCAAAATATTTTCCTCCCAGTAAGACAGTGCAATTGAGAAACCAGATTACTAGCTTCACACAAAGAGATGGTGAATCATTATACGAAGCATGGGAGAGATTTAAAGAGCTGCAAAGACTATGCCCACACCATGGCTTAGAGAGATGGGTCCTCATACACACTTTTTATAATGGACTCAGTTACAACACTAGACTTACAGTGGATGCTGTTGCAGGGGGGGCACTTATGAATAGAACCTTAGAAGAAGCCACTGAATTGCTAGAAGATATGTCCATGAATCATTGCTCTTGGGTAGGAGAAAGGGGCAACACATCTAGAGCTTCGGCACCAGAGAGGTATGAGATAGATTCTCTTACTAGTTTAGCAGCAAAAGTAGACTCCCTCTCTAAAAAATTTGATTCTTTTGGACTACCTTCTGCTGAAACTACTAATGTTATCTGTGAGATATGTGGAGTCGCAGGGCATAACATGAATGAATGTCAGATTTTAATGCCTCAAGGAAATGATCCACAGATAGAACAATTCCAAGCATTGGGAAGCTACAATCAAAGGCCACAATTTGATCCATATTCTACAACGTACAATCCAGGATGGAGAAGTCATCCTAATTTCTCTTACAGAACAAGTCTTAATCAAAGCCAAAATCAGTTTCAAAATAAGAATTTGGGACAGCTGCAGAATTACAAGGCAACTCAACTACCTGGATTCCAACTGAGGCCTTTTGCTCCACAACATCAACCGTCTACTCCACAACCACCGCAACCACAAAAGTCTTCTTTGGAGCTAACTTTGGAAAAGTTTATCAATACCCAAGAGAAGACCAATGAGAATTTTGGAAACTCTATAAACCGACTTGACTCAAGAATAGATGCTATGGAAGCTCACAACAGGATGGTGGAAAATCAACTAGCCCACCTCACTTCCACTTACGAGAGACACCCTGGGAAACTACCATCCCAACCCGAAGTCAATCCCAGAGAGAATTGCAGTGCGATAATTACAAGGAGTGGAAAGCAACTTCAAGAGCCTGCTAGACCGGAAATCGAAATTGAGGAAAGGGTATCAACTCAAGCTACAAGTGAGAGACCTACTGAAGATAAAGTAGATGAGAAAAGTAATGAACAACTGACACCCATTCAAGCACCACTTCCTGTTTACACGCCCACCATACCATGCCCGCAGAGATTTATGAAGGCTAAGCTAGATCAACAATTCAGAAAATTCCTAGAGGTATTGAAGAAGTTGTACATCAACATACCATTTACTGAGGCTTTATCTCAAATGCCAACATACTCTAAATTCTTGAAAGATATCCTCTCCAACCGCAGGAAAATTGAAGAGCATGGGACAGTTGCACTCACAGAAGAATGCAGTGCCATAATTTAGAACAAGCTTCCACAAAAACTTAAGGATCCAAGGAGTTTTACTATCCCTTGTCAAATTGGATATACAATTTTTAATCATGCTTTATGTGATTTAGGTGCATCAGTGAGTTTAATGCCCTCTTCTTTATGCAGGAAACTAGACTTAGGAGACTTGCAGAACACAGCTATATCTCTACAACTAGCTGACCGTTCTATTCACAAACCTATTGGAATTCTTGAGGATATCCCCATCAAAGTAGGAAAAGTTTTTATCCCAGTTGACTTTGTGGTGTTAGAGATGGAAGAAGACACCAAGTTGCCATTGATTCTCGGGAGGCCATTCTTAGCTACAGCAGGAGCGGTCATTGATGTGAAGAGAGGAAGATTAGCATTAAATGTTGGAGATGAAGCAATCGAGTTCGACCTTGCCTCCACACTCAAGAACCCCTCTCTCTCAGGATGTTGTAGTATAGATGCTTTTATTGATGAGGAATTGAAATTGGGGGGTACACAAGATGTTGATAAAATTGATTGCCGCTCCTTATCTATTAAGTGTGAAGAAGATGATACTTCATAACAAGAAAAGGATGAAGGGGCTATGGATTGTTATATAGCGGACTCTCATAGTTTGAATCTTGAAATGGTATTAGGAGCTCGAGAAGAGAAGAACTCCGAGTTGAAGTCTTTACCAACTAGTTTGAGGTATGAATTTCTTGGTGACAATTCCACTTTCCCAGTTATTATTAATTCTAATTTGAATGATGAGCAAGTGAGACTTTTATGTGATGAACTTAGATTACATAGAAAAGTTATTGGGTATTCTTTTGATGCCATAAAAGGAATTAATCCTGCAATCTGTATGCATAGAATTCATTTGGAACCTGAAAGCAAGCCTACTATAGAATTTCAACATAGGTTAAATCCTAATTTAAAGTAAGTAGTAAAGGCTGAAATTTTGAAGTTGTTAGATGCGGAAATTATTTACCCTATTTCTGATAGTTCATGGATTAGTCCTATACATGTAGTCCCTAAGAAGGGAGGTTTCACTGTCGTTAAGAATGATGCTAATGATTTAGTGCCAATGAGGACTGTGACAGGATGGAGGATGTGCGTAGATTATCAAAATCTCAACACGGCAACAAGGAAAGACCATTTCCCCCTACCATTCATTGATCAAATGTTGGAGCGCCTCGCACATAAACCTTACTTTTGCTCTCTTGATGGCTACTCTGGATTTTTACAGATTCTCATACACCCTGAGGACCAAGAGAAGACTACTTTCACTTGTCCTTATGGAACTTTTGCCTATAAGAGAATGCCGTTTGGTCTTTGTAATGCTCCAGCTACTTTTCAACGTTGAATGATGGCCATTTTTTCCAATTTTAATTAGGTTTTCATGGATATATTTATGGATGACTTTTCAGTCTATGGAAGTTCATTTGAGGATTGTTTATCTAATCTTTCAAAAGTCTTGCAGAGATGTGAGGAAGTTAACCTTGTTTTAAATTGGGAGAAATGCCATTTTATGGTGCATGAAGGGATAGTCTTAGGACATTTGATTTCAGAGAGAGGCATAGAGGTAGACAGAGCAAAGGTGGAAGTAATAGAGAAGATGAAGCCGCCCACTAATGTCAAGGAGATAAGAGGATTCTTGGGACACGCAGGATTCTACCGTCATCTCATAAAGGATTTCTCTAAACTTGCTAGACCTCTGACTCTTTTACTTTGCAAGGATACTGATTTTTTATTTGATCAAGATTGCATGATAGCTTTTGAGAAGTTGAAGGAAGCTCTAATCACCGCCCCAATCATGCAACCTCCGGATTGGTCTCTACCTTTCGAGCTCATGTGCGACGCAAGTGACTATGCCATTGGAGCCATTCTAGGACAACGGAAGAACAAGAAACTTCATACCATATACTATGCTAGCCGCACCCTGGATGAAGCTCAGATCAATTATCCCACTGCAGAGAAGGAGCTTCTTTCCATTGTCTTTGTATTCGATAAATTTAGATCTTATTTGATCAACTCTAAAGTCATTGTATATTCTGACCATGCAGCTATAAAATTCTTGATGGCTAAAAAGGATGCTAAACCGAGGCTCATTCGATGGGTTCTTCTACTGCAAGAGTTTGATTTTGAGATAAAAGACAAAAGAGGAGCCGACAATTTGGTAGTCGATCACCTCTCTCGCCTTACACACGAGAACAACCTGGAAGCACAAGGTGACATCAACGAACTCTTCCCATATGAGAGGTTGATGGCAATTCTTTCACACAATGTCCCTTGGTTTGCAGATATTATAAACTACTTAGCTGCTGGAGTTATCCCTCATGATCTCACTTACCAACAAAGGAGGAAATTTCTACATGACATGCGATATTACTATTAGTAGGAGCCATTGTTGTTCAAAAGGGGGCCCGACTCTATTTACAGGAGATGCTTACTGGAGGAGGAACAGTCAGAGGTGCTTTCCCAATGTCACACATCTCTATATGGAGGACATCACGGTGCTTCAAAACCGTGCACAAGGTACTGCAAGCAGGCTTCTACTGGTCGACCCTATTCAAAGACTCAAGAGGGTTTGTTATGACATGTGACCAATGCCAGAGGAGTGGGAATATTTCAAGGAGGGATGAGATGCCCCTAACCAACATTCAGAGCTTGGAGATATTTGATTTATGGGATATGGACTTCATGGGACCTTTTCCCTCTTCCTGTGGAAATAAATTTATACTTGTCGCAGTGGACTATCTATCTAAGTGGGCGGAGTCGATTGCCACACCCACTAATGACTCTACAGTTGTCATGAGGATGTTTAATAAAATTATTTTTTCTAGATTTGGAGTACCTCGTGCAGTAATTAGTGATGGAGGATCTCATTTCATAGAAAGGAAGTTTGGAGCTATGTTGAAGAAGTATGGGGTGAAGCACAAAATAGCTACACCTTATCATCCACAAACAAGCGGGCAGGCTAAGATAACCAACAGAGAGATTAAGCGAATCCTAGAGAGGACAGTTTCTAAGTCAAGAATGGATTGGTCTGCAAAACTTGATGATGCATTATGGGTGTGCCGCACTGCTTACAAAACGCCAATAGGGATATCCCCCTATCAACTTGTTTACGGAAAATCTTGTCACTTACCGGTAGAGCTTGAGCATAAAGCCTTTTGGGCAGTTAAGGCCATAAACTATGATTTCAAGTCTGCAGGGGAGCAAAGGAAATTGGATTTAAATCAACTAGATGAGATTCGGCTTGAGGCATATGAGAATGCCAAGATCTACAAGGAGCGCACTAAGAGATTTCATGACAAACATATAGTGCACAAGGAATTCAAAGAAGAAGATCGAGTCCTGCTCTTTAACTCTAGATTAAGATTGTTCCCTTGAAAACTAAAGTCAAGATGGTCCGACCCCTTTATCATAGAGAAGGTATACTCGCATGGTACAGTGTACATCCGCAAGGAAGGAGATGGAATAGTTTTCAAAGTTAATGGCCAGAGATTAAAGCGCTACTATCAAGATGAATCACAAGATAGAGTCACCTTGACTCTAACCGACCCACCTCCACTCTGATACACCATGGTCAAGCCAAAGACCTTAAAATGATGCTTCTTGGGAGGCAACCTAAGTTCTTTTCTTTCCTTGCTATTTCTTTTAGTAGTTTGCTTGATGGCATTTTCACTTGTTCATTGCGGCGGTATTTTGATTCATAGATAGCCTACTTACCTTTCCTCCCTTTTGGATTTGTTGATTACTTGTCTATTTTGCTCTCTTTATGTAGTTCACTTAGTATTGAGCTTATTTGGTTGATCCTTACGTTCAATTGTTCAATGGTATCCTTATTTGTTTTCATTTGTTGGCATTAGGATGGTATTGTGGTGGTATTCATTCCTATTTCATTTTGTTTGATCACTTTGTGGAGCTAAAGTATGTGTTTATCATTGTCCAGGGAGAATTTGGGTGTTTTTTGGGACTAATCAAGTTTTTCCACAGAAACTTTCACGGGGGACCCAATGATCAAAGCCACGCCCATGGAACTCTCTGTAGGCAGCGCAGGCGCAAGTCCAGTTTTTCCACAGAAACTTTCACGGGGGACCCAGTGACGGAAACCTCGCCCGTGGAACTCTCTGTCAGCATCGCAGGCACGAGGCAGTTTTTCCCATAGTCCGTTTCACGGGGTACCCAGCGATCAAAGCCACGCCTGTGATATCTGGTGGGACCCTCACTTAACTTCAAAAATTCCTCGGCTTAAACCCTATCTCCACCCGTGCCCTCACTCCACTTTCTCGCAGCTTTTCACACCCAGCGACCCTAGGTCTCCTTTTTCGCCCCCTTTCGTCGCCGCCTTCTCCACCTCTCACCTTCTTGCCGCAAATCAACCACCATGGCACCCCGCAAAGTGGCTACCAACCGGCCACCCTCTAGTAAGCATCCACGCCAGCCGGGAACACCATCTTCGCCCCCCCCCCCCCCCCCCCGACCCTGCTCCGCCACCATCCTCTCATCCCAACCCTACCTCTACAGCCACCTACAGCCGGCGACGGGTGGGGAAGCAACCTGCCCAACCTAGATACTCATCACCGCCTGGCCCTGTTGTATGCCTGACAGTAGGGGGCGACGCCATTCGCTTCCGCAACGCCGCACACCAGGCCCGCTATGCTACTCTGACTGGGCGACGGATCGTCAACACCCGTTACATGGACGCACCCACCTTGGTCCAACTGGGTATCCTCGACGACATCTTGTGGCTTTTCCAGAACCTCGGTTGGGACAAATTCCTGAATATGGCATCTCCCACTCACGTCGGCCTGACTCTGGAGATCCTGAGTTCTTTCTTCACCGCCCACTTTGGGAGGAACATGAGGTTTTTCTTATCTGCTTCCGATTAAACAACAGAAAATATCATCTCCCGCTCCAGGAGTTTAACTCTATCTATGGGTTTCCCTCCGATGTCGAGCTCCACCAACCAAGCGGCCACTGGGAAGATGCCTTCTGGCATTCTATCTCCTCTGAGAGGAATTTCTCGGCCAAAAATGCACGCGCCAGTACGATCTCCAATCCATGTCTACACTACGCGCATCGCATCCTGTCCCATACCATTTTCGCGCGCGGGGACAGCGATTGCATGCTGCGGCGTGTTGAACTGATCTTCTTGTGGGCAATGCTCCATTAGTTTCCCCTCAACTCCGGCTACCACCTGGCAAAGCAATTGGAGCATGTGGGAAAGGCAATGAAGGGGACTATCACTATTGGCGGCTTGCTTACCCCGCTTGCCCTACATTTGGGGCACAATCCATACGACACTCCAGAAGCCGCCGGCAGCCGCCGCATTGACATGGAAGCTTGCATTGCAATGAAAATGGTCCTCCGCTTCGGAGACGTTTATCATCTTAGATTCAGGGGAAACCCTCGGACTATACCGCTGCCAAACCTGGCGCGCACATCTATCCGCTGTCGTGCCAATTGGAAGCTGACGGACGAAAATGCCGACGACCCTGCTTCATCCACGGGCCTTCCTGCACCATTCACCTCCGGCCCTAACCCTCGTACATCTCAGGAACCCTCCATGCATGAGCTTCTCCAACAACTACTGCGAACCCAACGAACCCAGGGGCTCCAACTTGAGATGTTGATGGACAACATGCAGTGTATCTATGACCTCCTTCGTTCTACCCACGACGAGCATGACGACCCTTCTGATGCCTCCGACGACGACCTTAGCGACGCGGGGGATGACCCCCGCGATTAGCTTTGTGAGCTCTCTTAACCTTCCCCCATTTTTGTACATCGTCTTGTTCTTCTATTTTGGCATCGAGGACGATGCTTTATTTTGCTGTGCGGGAGGGATATTTTTGAATTGTTACTTTTGAACTGTCTCTACACTTTGTGAAATACCGTTTATTTTAGTTAGACAATTGTCTTTCCATGTTCTAGAGCATCTTACGCTGTTTTTGCTTATTTTCATTCATAACGATGATAAGTCCAAATGGTAAGACGTAAGGATTTTTACTCTTCTTGTGAATGATTTACTTGGGTATGCTTTGACTTTTTGCACACTTTATTTAGATTTATAAAATTCTGCATTTGGAAATTCCAATGGATGAGAATCATGGGGTAACATGTTGGAATTTAGTTGAAGTTTTATTGATTGTGGTATGTTTAGTAATTTCAACGATGTATTTGATTTTGGTTGACTTGTTTAGTTTGCTTTATTACTTGTGAAGATGACAGATTCAGTGTTTGAGATACCTCTCTTTCCCTGTTTTATTTCATCCTTACTACACAACTTATTTTGGTAAAAAGAAAAATAAAATAAAAATAAAAAATAAAAAAAATAAAAATAAAAAAATAGATATATATATATATATAGAAAAGAATGATGACAGAAAAAGATTTAAGGAACGTGACTCCGCTGAGCTATAGACCGTAAGACGGATATACACATGAGTCATGTAAACCTACACTTGTTCTTAACCCACCGAAACATCTAAAGAGGGAAGTTGACAACAGTTTAGGTTTGTTGCTTAAATCACCTGATTAAAGGCCACACAAAGCAAAACAGAACAAAGAAAGAAAATGTGTTTTAGATAGGCCACCAAATAACGAGGGGATCTCTTGCATTGTACTCTCTTTTCCCAACTTGTAGTATGGTTATTCTGGCAAGGTAAACAAAACTCATCTGCAACGCTGTGGTTCTTTGCATCTTACATGATATGAATCTTTAACTTGTTTCGGCTGTGGGATCTTTTGACTTGATTCTTGAGGATGGACTGATTGTTTGGATTTTAAAATTTAAATAGGAAATGCTTAAGCTTAGCGTTTTCATGTAAATTCGTTTTCAAGCTGAGTATCTGATTTTTATTACTTGGCTTTATTATCTTCATTGCTTGCGGACAAGCAAGAGTTTAAGTCGGGGGAGATTGTTAAATCATTTTTATATAAGATTTTTATATGTAATTTTACTATTATATCTTAGCTTTCCTCGCATTTATGCATTATTTCATTTCATATTACCACAATATCTTCGCATTTATGCATGATTTCCTCGTCCGCTCCCCCTCTCCTGTCGACGCACCTCTGCAGTCGACGGCTCTCCTCTCTCTCTTCTCTCTCGCCGGTCAGCACACACTTTGCCGGTTACAACTCTCAACTCTCTCCTTCACAGATCCGACGTCTCCACTCTCTACGCCGGGAAGACCTCGCCGTTACCTCTCTCGGTGATGGTCAATGCCGGGACGCTGTCGCCGCCAGAAGCCTTAAAGGGGAGGAGAACAGGGGAGAAGGCGCGGGCGCTACTTCTCATCGTGGCGCTCGCAGCCACGATCTCCACCACGCAAGCATGCCTCGTCGCCCCGCCGGAAGAGCTCCCACGTCGCCCACGTCTCCGCGTCGCTCACTGGTGCTGCAACGGACGACCACGTCCGAAGCCTCCGCCAAAGACACTGGAGAAGATGCTGCAGAGGACGAGCTCGAGCAGTCCAAATCAGAAGGCAGTAATGTATCGGGCGTTGACCCGATGGCAATTTCCTTTTGTTTTTGGGCTCCGCTCACTCGTCCACAGCGTGGATTTGGGCTCCTGCACGGCTTTCTTCTCCTTGGCCTGGCCCAACGAGGTTGGGGTGTCACAGTCCCCTCGGCGTACGGCGTCACCTAACCGTCCAACATCGCCTTACCGTCCGACTTCTCCAAATATGAGGCAAGTTAAAGGATAATCGATTCTTGCATTTTCTTGTAAAGAACACTCTAAACATTTTTGGCGACACATGCTTTCTTGTTGTCATTAGTCTCTCAATTTCTTGCTTTCCAGCGACTCCTTCATTGTTTGGTGTTTTTCCAGGATGTAGCATCCTCTTCTCTGATTCTCCGACGTCACTCTTGTGCTCTCCGGCGACCTCCCTTCTCTCAGCTTTTGGTGTCGTGTGCCTTCCAACGACGTCACGCCCAGTAGCGGGCTTTCTCGGCAACACCTCATTTTCATACGAACTTCCCCTGGTTCTGTTTCCGGTGCCGTGAGGCTTCTTTGGTGACAATTGGTGTTCATTGCAACCTCATTTTTACCGTGTCCTTCTTTCCTTTTTTTTTCTTGCTTCTCACCTGCACGCGATATGCAAGGGCGTGTAATGTTTCCTTCTGCACCCTTTGTGGCATTTCGTTTGTGTTCGTTTTTGTCTCCGGTAGCCAAGTTTTGTTGTGCTGTTAGGTTGAGATGAGTACACCCTCTCCCATTCATGGGATCAGTCTTTCATATAGCCATGTTTTTGTTTCCTTCTGCTATTTTGTTTGTTGGATCTGTCTTTCTGTTATAAATCTTGCGACTCTATTTTGGGTATCTGTTTATTCAAAAAAAATTATTATCCTAATTATGGGCATGACAATATCTAAGTTGTGAAAGTTAAAAATTTGTACGTCACATTTATTTTTACATAAACGTACTCAATGAGCACTTGTAATGTTTTTAAAAAAATAAAAAATAAAAAATAATAATTTTAAAATTCTAATTTTCAATGAACAAATAAAACCTGCAAAATCACCAACCACTAAGCATATCTAAAATTCCTTTCTATCTCATAAGCAACAAATAATCACTACCATGGAAAAATGTCAGGAGTGGGGCCACCAAACCATGCACTTGCGGGACGTGTCAAGTTTTTGACGCCGTTGTCGGGGAACAACGGTTAATATTAGTACATGTTTGAGGATTGGTAGACTAAGCTCTAGTTAGTTTTACTTATCTACTGCAATTCTTGTTACTTTCGATTTATCTCTTGCCTCGCAACTTTATAATTGCTACTAATACCTTTTATGCAAAGAAGTTTCAGGGTAGACAAACTCTTTAAAATCGACCCAAAAATAGAGAAAACTTTCAGAAACAGGAGAAAGCTTAATCAATTTCGGCAGAAGGAAAACAAAGACCAGATGGAGTGCGTTCCGCTAGACATGAATAATGATCAAGCACCCCAACCGGTGGGGAACAACAACAATAACAGGACATTGAAAGACTATGCTACCCCCTATGCTCATGGGTTACAATCAGGAATTGCGAGGCCTACAGTAGAGGCAAATAACTTTGAGATTAAACCTGCATTACTTTCTATGGTTCAACAAAATCAATTTGGTGGTCCTCCTCTTGAGGACCCCAACATGCATTTAGCCATATTTTTATAATACTGTGACACATTAAAAATTAATGGTGTTTCTGCTGATGCTATCAGGTTAAGACTGTTCCCATTCTCTTTGAGGGACAGAACAAGAGCTTAGCTTCACACGATTCCTTCAGCTTCGATAAGGACATGGGCGGAATTATTTCAAGCCTTTCTCTCCAAATATTTCCCTCTATATAAGACAATTCAATTGAGAAACCAGATAACTTGCTTTATGCAGAAGGATGGAGAATCCTTATATGACGCTTGGGAAAGATTTAAAGAGCTGCAATGGATGTGTCCGCATCATGGAATTGACACTTGGGTTTTAATCCACACGTTATATAGCGGGCTGGATTATAACACAAGACTTACAGTAGATGTTGCAACAGGAGAAGCTTTAATGAACAGAATGGTAGAAGATGCTATGAACCTCCTCGAAGACATGGCGATGAATGATCATCAATGGACATCTAAGGGAGGTACACCTAACAGGAAGACAAGTAAGTTCGAGCTTGATACTCTGATTGCTCTTACTACAAAGGTAGACAATTTAACTAGAAAACTTGATTCTTGGTCTGCAAATTCATTGGATGTTAATTCTATATCTTGTGAGGTGTGTGGAGTTACAGGCCATGTAGGTGCTAATTGCTAGTCAGGAGATGGGCAGTTGACCTCAAACCATCATGAGCACATGAATGCTGTTGGAAACTTTAACCCCATCAATAATCCTTATTCCAACACTTACAACCCAGGATAGCACAACCACTAGAACTTCTCATATCGAACTACGCAGCTAGTGCAACCAGGGCAAGCACCACCACACGCTCAACCTCCCCAAGGTAACTTCAGGCAGCCTCAACAAGGCAATTAGAGACCACCAGGATTTCAGAGTAAGAACTTCAACCCACAACCGAAGCCAAACAATGATTCGCAGTTGAGCAAGCAAATTGAAGGGTTGACTGATATGATGAAGTTAATGATGACAAGAATGGATTCCCTAGCGACGCACAACAAGGTGCTGGAGAGTCAGCTAGCCCAACAAGCTAGCTCATCCTCTAGAGCACTAGGCAAACTACCATCTCAGCCAGAAGTTAACCCGAGGGAGCATTGCAAAGCAATCTCCACTCGGAGCGGCAAACAACTTGAAGACTCGAAGATGTCAACTAATGATGGAAGAGATGATGCGATGCCGAATCCTAAGGAACAACATGTTGAAATAATGCCGGTGGCACCATCACCGACTGAAGAAGAGCAACCCTATGAAGGGCCGCTTGCCTATAAGCCGCCAATCCCTTTCCCGCAGAGGCTTGTCAAAGCTAAACTAGACAAGCAGTTTGGTAAGTTTTTAGAAGTTTTCAAGAAACTCTACATTAACATTCCTTTTGTTGATGCTCTATCGTAGATGCCCACCTATGCCAAATTCCTGAAGGACATCTTATTAAATAAGAGAAAGCTGGAAGATCAAGGAACCATTGCACTTACTAAGGAGTGCAGCGCCATCATACAGAACAAGCTCCCTTAGAAACTCAAAGACCCACATAGTTTCTCCATACCCTACCAAATCGGGGAGATGACCTTTCAGAGAGCCTTATGCAATCTAGGAGCAAGTGTCAGCCTCATGCCCTTGTCGTTATGTAAAAGGCTAGATTTGGGATTTGAAACCCACTAACATCTCTTTATAGCTTGCAGACATATCAGTTCGTCGCCCCGTTGGTATTTTGGAGGACGTTCTTATTAAAGTTGGAAATTATTTTATACCTGCTGATTTTGTTGTGTTAGAAATTGATGAGGATGATAGACTCCCTATTATTCTAGGCAGACCTTTTCTTGCTACTACCGGTGCTGTCATTGATGTCAAGAATGGGAAACTATCCTTGAACATCGGTGACAATGTTATATAATTTGACTTGTCTGACTATTTGAAAAAACCTTCTTTTGCAGGTACATGCTGTAGTGTGGACATTATTGAAAAGGCTATACAGCAAGTTGAGCCCTTCAAGAAGGAAGTAGATCCATTGGAACTTGCCTTGACGAACTCTGTTGATAGAGACATTGAAGGAGAAGCTGTAAGGTATGTTGCACTACTGGAAACTGACTCAAGCGTGGATGACGAGAAAGAAGAAAATCAGGAGAACCAAGGGCAAAAGAAGATCGAATTCAAAAGCTTACCTAGCACTTTGAGATATGAGTTTTTAGGAGATAATTCTACATACCATGTGATAGTTAGTGCAGAATTGGACAAAGAGCAAACCGAACTACTCCTACAAGAACTCCGTCTTCACAAGAAGGTAATAGGCTACTCACTTGATGATATCAAAGGGATTAGCCCCTCTATTTGCATTCATAGGATTTTATTAGAGGAAAATAGCAAACCTTCGGTGGAATTTCAACACCGACTCAACCCGCACTTGAAAGATGTTGTGAAGAAGGAAGTGCTTAAATTATTGGATGCTGGAGTAATATATCCAATATCAGACAGTTCTTGGGTCAGTCCAGTACACGTTGTACCCAAAAAGGGGGGCATCACGGTAATGTCGAAGTAATATAAAAGGTTATCGAATCCCACAGGGAACAAGGTTAAGTACCAGAAAATCTAAGTCTCGATAGCTAAGCGATCTGAAATGGGGTTTTGTGAACTTCAATCGTAAATGAGAGACCAAAGCAGCAACGAAAGAGAATATATATGATAGAGATTAGGGCTTTGGTATCCACCGTCCTGACAATCTTAATTGCGATTAAAAGGATCAATTACATGGATTCAAGGTTTTTGAATAAGGAACCTATCCCTAAGGTACAAGGTCTCTCGGTGGTACACCTCGGTGTTTGTCTAGAACGGTCTCCTACTCTCATGATGGATCGTTCTAAATAAACCCTATGCGATCTGTGGAAGGCTATGAATTCCTCGAGCGAATATCAAGCACTCTCGTGTTATGGATTCACAAGTTTTACTAAGAGGATCCACCGTCAAAATCCTCCTCTCGGTATGAAATGTACCAGCTAACACATGACTGACGCAGCGGGTGTAGGAACCTTAGTTTCTGTACTCTAGAGGGAATGCTAGACCATGATGCTGAAAACGATAGAGGGTCTGTAGACGAGGGAAGTGAAACGCGTCAGTCATGAAAGCCACGAGAAAATCGTGAGAGTAGCGAAGAGATGTTTCTTGAGCAAAACCCAAACACGCGGAAGAGCACGGTTCGAATTCTAATGGAAACTACTCACCGGAGCTTGGGAGCCAATTTTCATTTAGCAAGCGCGTGCGACCTTAACCCTTCACGACACTATAGGGGAAGACGTTCTGCGAATCCAAGATCCGAAGCCGGAGGTGTGGGTAGCCGAAGGCGAGAATGTGGAAAAGGACCCGGAGCCCGGGGAGGGTTCTCCGGGTGTTTTGATTGAAAACTGTAAATGCAGGAATACAGGACGAGGGAACTCTAGGCGAGCTCCTCGGAGTTTGGAGGGACCTAGGCCTTCGCGTGGGGGAAGGCGTCTACTACAACCAAAGCTAAGGAAGAAGGAAGCCTCAGCCCTCTTTTATAGATCAAGAGGGGAAGGGGCATACATGAGTTGCACATGAGGGGTTGGTAACAAAAGACAAACAACTTTAACCAACAAAAGAAGGTCAAGATGCCTTCTAACAACCTGAAAAGTAACCAAAACTAACTAAAAGCGGGCTACCAACTATTCCTAGGACATATTCTCTGGTGGGCGCGGGGCATCGCGGGGAAGACTCGTCGTCGTGGGCCGTTGTCCGGGCCCAAACGCCCAATTGGCGCTATACCATCTCTGAACAGGCTGCGACGAAGCAGCAGAACCGGCTGATCGTGGGTTGGTTCTGTACGTTGGTGGTGGTCTCTTGGGCCGAGTTGAGGACTCGGTTGTTGTAGCGATCCACCGTCGGATCCTAGGGCGATCCACCTATGATGTTGACGGGGCGAAGGGGCTCTGATGGTGCTGGGGAGGCCACGTGGAGGGAGCGGATCTAGCATGTTGTGGCCGTAGAAGGGCTCAATGCGCCCATGAAGCGGTCCGGAAGGTGCGAGGACCGTTGCGAACATCGAACGGATGAAAAACTGTGTTTTTTCACTTTCTGGGGCTAAGCACGGCCTGGGTGTGCTCGTGAGCACGGGCGTGCTTAGTAACTGCGTCTTCGACCGAGACTTGCACCGGGGGGGTGTGCTCGTAAGCATGGGTGTGCTTAGCAACTACGTCCTCAACCGAGACTTGCACCAGGGGGGGTCTGCTCGTAAGCACGGGCGTGCTTAGCAACAGAGTTTTCGACCGAGATTTGCACTGGGGGGTATGCTCGTTAGCATGGGCATGTTTAGCCTCCGTGTCTGCGGCCGACCGTGACACGGCCGTGCTTGGGAGCATGGCCTGGCCGTGTTGAGGTCTGTAGGGTGCCGTTGGTGCCGGAATCTGCGGGTCTTCTTCCTCCAGTCCTGGGGAGTCTTTCCAAGTGTCTTCATGAGGGAGTGAGCCCTCATTAATGGCGTCAATGACTCCGTCAAGTATCCCCGGGGTGGAAGAATTCTCCTCCGGAGAATAATGGTGGATGATGTCGGTGGACGGAGTGCCGGTGGGGAGGGGCGCGTGGTAAGGCAGGAGATCAGCGACGTTGAAGACGGGGCTGATGAGGGAGTCCTCCGGAAGGTCGAGGACTTACCCGTTAGTTCCAACCCACCGTAGAACCGTCTAGGGACCGTCGCAATGCGCTTGCAATTTCCAATTGGCCCTTGACCTCACACGCTCAGGGTGGGGGCGCACCATGACCAACCCACCAATCTCAAAATGTTGTGGCCTACGAAACTTGTTGGCCTCTGACGCATAACGGGTGTTGCTCAAGAAAATCCGGTGGCGAATCTCATCGTGTAAACCCGCGATATGAGATGCAAAGGCATATGCGGACTCATGAATGGACGGAGGAGGTGGAACGTTATGCATGTCTACGGGTTTCCTAGGTTGGTGCCCGAGAACGACCTGGAAAGGACTCTGCCCCGTAGAGCGGTGGAATGCGCTGTTATACGCAAACTCGGCAATGGGGAGGTGTTCAGCCCAATGGCACGGGAAATCACCAGCTAAACAACACAAAAGGTTACCCAAGCTTCGGTTCATGACCTCCGTTTGACCGTCCGTCTGCGGGTGGTAAGCAGAGGAAAACTTGAGGGTGGTCCCAAGGAGGGCCCACAAGGACTTCCAAAAGTGACCGACGAACCGGGTGTCGCAGTCGGACACAATAGTGAGAGGGAGCCCATGGAGGCACACAATCTCTCGAACGAAGAGGTGCGCGACATGAGAGGCGTCGGCCGTCTTAGAACAGGGCACAAAGTGTGCCATCTTGGAGAAGCGATCCACGACAACAAAGATAGAGTCGTGGCGCAAGGCCATGCGAGGTAGACCGAGGACAAAGTCCATGCTAATATCCAGCCAAGGGCCTTTTGGAACGGGAAGTAGGGTGTAGAGGCTGGTGTTAGCAGGACGGGGTTTGGCACGTTGGCATGTGCCGCAGTGGCGGACGACCCAATCGACATCCTTACGAAGAGTGGGCCAGAAGAAGTGGTCTTCGGCCAAAGCCAGCGTCTTATCACGACCATGGTGCCCGGTGGCACTGCCGGCGTGCAGTTCGAGCAAGAGGTGCTCGCGGAGAGATGACTGAGGAACACACAACCGGTTACCGTATACGAGGTAGCCATCATGGATGCGGTAAGGCAGGTCTGGGGGATCATCGGCGAGGAGCCGGGCGAAGGTTGGACCAAAATCAGGGCAGTCAGTGTATTCATCATGGACGTGGTCCAATGCGGGGATCGAGGAGGTCAAGACGCACAATAGGGACCGGACGCGACTAAGGGCGTCGGCCACCATGTTTTCCTTCCCGGCCTTATGTGTGATCAGAAAGGTGTACTGCTGAAGAAACTCGACCCACTTCGCATGGCGAGGGGAAAGCTTCTTCTGGGCAGAGAGGAAGGAAAGGGCTTGGTGGTCACTAAACAGGACGAACTCCTTGTGTAGGAGATAGTGGCGCCATTGTCGGAGGGACTGGACGATGGCGTAAAACTCCTTGTCGTAGGTGGAGTATCATTGCCGCACCTCGTTCAGCTTCTCGCTGAAGAAGGCGGCAGGGGGACCTTCCTGACTAAGGGTACCACCGATGCTGGTACCGGAGGCATTGCATGCGACCTCGAAATCCTTGGAGAAATCGGGGAGCCGGAGAACGGGGGCCGAGGTCATGATGTCCTTAAGGGCAAGGAAGGCGCGACTAGCCGCGGGGGTCCAGGCAAAAGCCTCGTGTTTAGTGCAAGCTGTCATAGGGGAAGCGATGGTGCTCAACCCCTTGATGAAGCGGCGGTAGAAGGCTGCAAGGCCGAGAAAGCTACGGACCTTGGTGATGGACTCGGGCTCCAGCCATTGGCGAATGGCCTCGATTTTTGTGGGATCGACCATGAGACCTTGGTCGGACACAATGAATCCCAGAAACTGAACCTGGGGCTCAAGGAAAGAGCACTTCTTAGCATTAAGGAACAATCGCTCCTTGCGCAGGATGTCAAAGGTCAACCGGAGGTGCTCAAGATGGTCGTCATGGGTACGGCTGTAAATGAGGATATCATCAAAGTAGACGACCAGAAATTTCCCAATGTAAGGCCGAAGGGCCTGGCTCATGAGGCGCATGAATGTCGAGGGTGCGTTAGTAAGCCCAAAGGGCATCACAAGCCACTCGTAGAGGCCGTCCTTTGTCTTGAAGGCCATCTTCCACTCGTCACCCTCACGGATGCGGACTTGGTGGTAGCCACTCCGGAGGTCTAACTTGCTAAACCAACATGTGCCGGAAATGAGGTCAAGCATGTCTTCTAAGCGGGGAATGGTGGAACCGATACATAACCGTGATGCGATTGATTGTGCGGCAATCAATGCACATCCGCCATGACCCATCCTTCTTGGGTGTGAGAAGGGTCGGAACGGCACAAGGGCTGAGGCTCTCTCGGATGAAACCTTTGGCAAGAAGGTCATCCACATGACGTTTGAGCTCCGTGTGCTTGGTGGGGTTAAGACGGTGATGGTGCAGATTAGGCAGCGAGGCCCCGGGAACAAGGTCAATGACATGCTGGATGTCGCGCTCTGGAGGTAGGCCAATGGGCAGATCTACCGGGGAGATGTCGGAGAATTCATCAAGCAAGGCAGCCACCTTGGTCTCATGGGCCTCCTGGACAAGGGAGCTAGGACGGACCAAGGCGACGGCCTTGGGTGCGAGCGGGGCCGGAGGTAAGGGCGTGATGACGCCCTTGGATGTGGAGGCGCGGAGCTCCTTAGGCGGAGCCAGGGTTAAGCAGATCTTACATTCCCCGTGGTGGAAGACGTAAGTGTTGGATCGGGTGTAATGGATCATGTCATGGTCGTAGAGCCATGGGCGGCCAAGAAGGATGTGGGCGACGTCCATGGAAGCAATGTCACACCACACCTTCTCCGAGTAGTCGCCAAAGTATATGGGGACTTGACATCGGTGGGTGATGGGGAGACTAGACGTATCGACCCGAGCGATCGAATACGGCTTAGGATGAGGCTCGAGTGTGAGACCGAACCGGGTGACCGTCGTCCGGGAGACGACGTTGAGGCTTCTACCCCCGTCGAGCACAATTTTGCACGAATGTCCATTACACTTAATGTAAGTGTAAAAGATACTCGTGCGCTTCCAATCCTCGGACGGAGGAGGGGAATGGACGAGGGTGCAGTGGACGACTAGAGTAGGGTGCAGGCTGGACTCCTCATCGGAGTAACACTGTGGGCCAACCTCTTGCGTCAAGGGGGGCGTGAGAGGGGCGACGGGCTGAGGACACTGGTCGCGCGGGGCGACCGCGATGTGTAGGGAATGACGCGGACAATCCCGGTTGAAGTGACCGGTTTGCTCACAATGGTGGCAAGGGCCGGGTGGAACAGCAGAGACGGGCGCCTTGCCCTTCTCCTGCCAGGTCAAGCGAGGGGGGTGCGCATCGCAGGGAGCGTCACGCGGAGGACGACGGGGACCCGCGTGGTGCGGACAATGGGCCGTCTCAGTGTGAGGAGGTGGGACTGGCGCTAGAGGCGCGTAAGCGGGACGATGCGGGGGACCCGAGTCCACGCGAGCGCGTGAGGCGTGCAAGTCCTGCTCAATGTCTCGAGCGTGGTGTAAAGTCAAGATAACTGAGTCAAGACCGTGGGATGGCAGTAAGCGATGAATCTCGTCGCGCAGGCCGTGTTTGAAATGGGACAACGTGAAGGCCGGGTCTTCCTTAAGGTTGCACCTAATGCCGAGCTCGTCGAAGCGAGTGTGGTACTCGTCGACGGAGTCGGAGCCTTGGGATATGGCACAATAGGAGTCCAAGAGTTGCTGCCTATAGGTGGGAGGCACATATTTCTCCTTCAGCCGGTAGCACATCTCCTCCCACCGAGTGATGGGGGGAAGGCGCTGGTCTACGAGTTGACGCTCTACGTTAGTCCAATACAACCGCGCGGGGCCGGTCAGTAAAAGACACACGTAGCTGACCTTAAGGTGGTCGGACATGGCACTCCACTCAAAGTAATTATCTACCGCAGCCGCCCAATCAAGGAAGGTGCGGGGGTCAAGACTACCATTGAAGATCGGGGGATCAACACGTGTGAGCCGGCGGACTTCGTCGTCCTTGCGGCTGCGTGGAAGTGGGCGACGTGGGGGAGGGATCTCCTCAGCCCACGCGGACTCGTCAGCAAATGGGTCAAACCGGGGTGACTTGAGGGCCTGCATGCGTAGCGGGGCCAACGGATGTGGTGCACTATGCGAGGCCTGACCCTTAGCGGGTTTAGACCGGAGTTCCGCTACTTGGTCTGTAAGATGTTGGACCGACAACATTAGACGTTGAAACATGGTCTCCATCGCTTCCAAGCGTGTGGATAGCACTTCAACCGACTCTATCCTAGGGAGAGGACTCTCTTCAGCCGAAACGGGCACTTGGGTGGATGGGTTTTGGTAAGAGGTGCCTGATCTAGTTATCATGATGTAGAAAAATGCGTATGTATGCGGAAGACAAAACCGAAGAAGCCGAATGAAATGCAATGAGGAGATCGGCGGAGCTAGACAAGAGTTAGCTCCAACCTCCTCTGATACCAAAATTTGACGCAGCGAGTGTAGGAACCTTAGTTTCTGTACTCTAGAGGGAATGCTAGACCATGATGCTGAAAACGATAGAGGGTATGTAGACGAGGGAAGTGAAATGCGTTGGTCGTGAAAGCCGTGAGAAAACCGTGAGAGCAGCGAAGAGATGTTTCTTGAGCAAAACCCAAACACGCGGAAGCACACGGTTCAAATTCTAATGGAAACTACTCATTGGAGCTTCGGAGCCAATTTTCGTTAATTTTCGTTTAGCAAGCGCACGCGACCTTGACCCTTCACGATACTACAGGGGAAGACATTCCACGAATCCAAGATCCGAAGCCGGAGGCGTGGGTAGCCGTAGGCGAGAATGTGGAAAAGGACCCGGAGCCCGGGGAGGGTTCTCTGGGTGTTTTGATTGAAAACTGTAAATGCAGGAATACAGGATGAGGGAACTCTAGGTGAGCTCCTCGGAGTTTGGAGGGACCTAGGCCTTCGCATGGGGGAAGGCGTCTATTACAACCAAAGCTAAGGAAGAAGGAAGCCTCAGCCCTCTTTTATAGATCAAGAGGGGAAGGGGCGCACATGAGTTGCACATGAGGGGTAGGTAACAAAAGACAAATAACTTTAACCAACAAAAGAAGGCCAAGATGCCTTCTAACAACCTGAAAAGTAACCAAAACTAACTAAAAGCGGGCTACCAACTATTCTTAGGATAGATTCTCTGGTGGGCGCGGGGCGTCGCGGGGAAGACTCGTCGTCGTGGGCCGTTGTCCGGGCCCAAACGCCCAATTAGCGCTATACCATCTCTGAACAGGCCACGACGAAGCAGCAGAACCGGCTGATCGTGGGTTGGTTCTGTACGTTGGTGGTGGTCTCTTGGGCCGAGTTGAGGACTCGGTTGTTGTAGCGATCCACCGTCGGGTCCTGGGGCGGTCCACCTGTGATGTTGATGGGGCGAAGGGGCTCTGATGGTGCTGGGGAGGCCACGTGGAGGGAGCGGAGTTGGCATGTTGTGGCCGTAGAAGGGCTCAATGCGCCCACGAAGCGGTCCGGAGGGTGCGAGGACCATTGTGAATGTCGAACGGGATGAAAAACTGTGTTTTTGCACTTTCTGGGGCTAAGCACGGTCTGGGTGTGCTCGTGAGCACGGGCGTGCTTATTAACTGCGTCTTCAACCGAGACTTGCACCGGGGGGGTGTGCTCGTAAGCACGGGTGTGCTTAGCGACTGCATCCTCGACCGAGACTTGCACCGGGGGTGTGCTCGTAAGCATGGGCGTGTTTAGCCTCCGCGTCTGTAGCCGACCGTGACACGGCCGTGCTTGGGAGCACGGCCTGGCCGTGTTGAGGTCTGCAGGGTGCCGTTGGTGCCGGAATCTGCGGGTCTTCTTCCTCCAGTCCTGGGGAATCTTTCCAAGTGTCTTCATGAGGGAGTGGGCCCTCATTAATGACGTCAATGACTCCATCAATGACAATACATGGCCAAGGTAAAATCATGAAATTCATAAAGAAAAATAAAATATGCTCACACATAAATCCAAATAACAGTTTGTAATAAGTATTTGCAATCGACAATCGTCAGCGAGCTTCAACCGAGCTTTGAAAAGAGTTTTACGCTACAATGTTCATGGAATCACTAAAAAATCTCTCTACAAAGATAGGAAAACTATAAGAAAATGTTTCTAAGAGGGAGGAGATGTTAAACCGAAGCCAAACCGGAAGAATCATCAAGCTTCGATGATCTAAAGTCGCCAAATAGCCTCTAGAACATGCTGTCACTGTCCTCTTTCGCCCTAGCCACTTCGTTGCTTGATTTCTCAATTATTTGGCAATAAAAATTAGGACTTTTATATTCATTGTGTTTTTTTTCAATTAGCTTTCCAAAAAGTTCTCTTTTGCCAAATTTGGACATCAATCGGGCTCAAAATCGCCAAAAATTCGAGCAGTTGTCGGGCTACCCAATAAGAATCACGGGTGAACCCCGTGGGGTTCACCAGCCAGTGAAGCGCACTGTACAGTTCCAGTCAAGAAAGAAGCACTGGTGAACCCTATCAGGTTCACCTACTAGTGAAGTCTCCTGTATGTTTCTGTGCGAATTGCCTCAAAGAGAATCACGGGTGAACCCCATGGGGTTCACTAGGCAGTGAAGCATTCTTTGAGTTTCGATCATTGGCAAAAGCACTGATGAACCCCGCCGGGTTTACCTGGCCATATTTTTCAAACTAACTCTGATTGAGCCCAAATTTGACGGGCACCTTCGTCTTCTTGTAAGGAATCACCCCATGGCCTTAAAATCTTCAAAAGACTTTAAAATTAGGTGATTTTACCTAAAATTTCACAAGAATGAGAAAAAGTCAAAACTCTGAAGCTTTTAAATAAATAAGTCTTAAAAGACTATAAAAAATATCAAAATTGGCATAGATTCATCATGGAATAATAATAAAAATTATTACTAAAATGTAAGGCATCAGGGTCTGATCACTGACAGTCGCAAGCCGCCTTTTGATATTGAAACGATGAAGATTAATTTAGGTAATTTTCATTTTTATCTTATATTATTATCATTATTTTTAATGTCCTTCGTTCAAACAATCCGAATCTGCCCGCTTCGAGTTTCTTTCTTCAAGGCCGAGAAGAGGATCTGATCTTCGCTGATTAAGCTTCTCGCCTGGTCTCTGTTGTTTGAGTCATAGCAACCTCTTCTTTGATCAGAAGAGACGAGCAAATCTCCACCGACTTTTCTAGGTTCTTGTCAACCTCCATCGATTCTTGAAATTTCTCTTCTCTTTTGAACTCCTTTTTTACTTGAATCGCATATACTTTTGAACCAGAGGGAGTGATCTGAGACGAGCAAATCTCTACCAGCCACCTTTCAGTTTTTTTAGAGGCCCTTGCAGCTGTCTTCCAAAAAAATGAAGAATCAAGGAGGAGAGACGGGGAGCTACGATAGTGATACGCACCGCAAGCGCACGGTGTTATCAAAGTAATATGAAAGATTGTCGATCCCACAGAGAGCTAGGTCAAGTACCAACTATTCTGATATTTAGAAGCTAAGCAATCCAATTTTCGTGTTTTGAGAATAAAGTAAACTAACTCAACTATAAATAAAATAGGAAAAACAATGACAAAAATTTGAAGCGTGTCTAATTGAGAGATATCAGGGCTACGAAATTCACCACATTGACTGATCTATCTGAACTGGAATTTAGTTGATGCATGAGTTCATCATTTTACATAAGAAATCTTTCCTAAGTTACAGGATGCCCCCTCTTGGTGGTACACCCTGGTGCTTATCCGGAACGGTCTCCTACTCTCCCGGTGGATTGTTCCACATAAACCCAATGAGTTCTACAAAAAATTATGTTGCTCTCGAGCGAAAACCAAGCACTCTCCTGTCATGGATTCACAAGTTTTATCTAAGGGTTCCGTCGCCACGATTCTCCTCTCGGTATAAATCGCGTCGGCTAATGCATAACATTACTTGATCAAAATAATATTATGAAATAAGCATAACTAAATAAAATATGCTCAGATAAGACTCAAAACATCAAGAAAGTTTTGTTCATACAATAGATTAAGTCAAAGGGTTTCATCTGAGCCCCAAATAAAGGTTTAAACTAGAAAAGCCATACAAATCCGCACAAATCTCTCAAATCGACAAAGAAAACTAGAAACAAAGACTAAGGAGAGGTAGGAGAAGATGATTCAAACGTTCCCTCAAAGTTTCGTGAAGATTTATTGCGAAATCGGCCCAAAATCCTCTCCGGAAAGACTTGTCACAAACCCTTCTAGCCCTAGCTGCTTTGTCCCTCTATTTCTCTCCAAATGTTGCACGAAAAAAGAGCTTTTATACTCAAAAGATTCACCTCTCTGTTAGCTTTCCAAAACTTATTTTTCTATATTTTTCTGATTTTTATTGGGCTTGGAATCGAAGAAATACCAAGTGGGGGTCGGTCAGCCTAGTTTTGATCACGTGTAAGTTGGGCTGTTGGGTTATGATCACGGGTGAACCCCGCCGAGTTCACCAGGCGGTGAAATCTGCTGTGAAGTTATGTCTTCATGTAGGGAATCACCCCATGATCATGTATTTTTTTAAAGTAGCTCTGATTGAGCCCAAATTTGACGTGCTGCTTTGTCTTCATGTAGGGAATCACCCCATAACTTTAGAATTTTCAAAAGACTTCAAAATTAGGTGATTTTACCTAAAGTTTCACAGAAATAAGAAAAGTGAAGATTTCGAAGCAATCGAGTAAATAAGCTTGAAATTACATAAAAGCACTAGAATATGTCTTGTTTTGAGATAAAATAATATCAGAAAATACTACCAAAATATAAGGCATCAGATAGATATCTCTCTCATATCCCTTTTCTTCTAGCTCAGCCACATGCCCTACCCTGCTTCTGATTCTTTCTTTTTTTTCTCCTTTTTTGTTTGTATAATTAAATTTTTTCCTGATTTTTGTCAACTCACTCTCATATTCTTTCGCATGATCCGGTCAACTTCCCCTTATTTTTGCTTCATTTTTCGTATCCCCTCGGTCACCTTTCTTCTCCTTCACTCGGTTCCCCAACTCCCTCACGCCTCCACCATCTTCCTCACGCCACTTCCCTCTTCTCTGTTTCCTTCCTTCCCCTCTTTTATTAGTGTACATTTTTTGACATGTCTCCTCTTGCTGCTTCCCTTTTCCAGCGAGAACTTCCTTCAAAGGCTTAATATGGCGATAGGCCTCTTTGAACAACACTTCTTGGCACAGCGGTTTTTTGACAAAGGAATTTAAAAGGAGAACCAGAGGCTTTTAACCGGTACTGCTTCTCTATCCCCTCTTTCTCTATCCCCTCTTTTAATGATTCAGACGCGAGTTTTATTTCCATGTGTTCTCTTTTTTGTACGCATGTCTTCGGCCTTCTCCCTTTTTTGTTTTTTATGTGCGGCATATTCTCTTCTACCTTTTTGCGTTGTTCCTCTCTTTCTCCTTTTCTTTTTATTTTCTCAAAAAACTTCTGATTACCGACTTCTCCTTTCTTTATTTTTTTTTATGTTTTCCTTATTTGCCATGACCGTTTATGTCTTACTTGTCTTGTTATCCTATTTGCACATGCCAGACTTTCTCTTTTACACCAAATTTTCGAAGCGCCCATCAGCTTCTCTGGTATGTATTTACGCGCTTCCTTTACGTCAAATTTATTCCCTTCCTCTTTTAATCTCCTGTTGACATGTGATTATGGTTAAGAATCAATTTTGACCATTTTGTTGCACATGCATGACTAATGGTTTGACAGTCACATGCTTCATTCGTATTAGGTGCTTTTCATTCATATTAGACGCTCGCCTAACCGAATATGCATTCAATTGACGCACCACTTGGTTTAACCTTTGACTTCAACCATCACAAAACATCGCTTAGTAACTCTTTAGCGCCTTGCCTTGACTGTCGAGGTAGGGTCTCGATAGCAACCATAGCGTCAGCTCCTAAGTAACCTAGGAAAGCCGCACCAAAATCTCCTTTGCCGATGACGTTGGCAAACTGGTTAGTCATTTCCTCCAACTCACTGTGTGTGGATTGGCGAGGATTGGTGTCAATTCAATCACATTTTCTGTATTGCCTGGAACCATTTTAGTGGTGCTGCAGTTCTCTAGGGTCGTATCAAACTTTTGTGCCTGCCCTAGAGTTTAGTGGTGCTAGAATTCGCACGAGCTGGCGACTGTACTAACTGGGCTTAGTACCAATGTTTTGGACGTAATACTGAATTGATTTCTAGCTTCATTTAGAGCTTGCACTGCATCCTAGCATGATTCAGTGTTCTATATTATGTGAGTTGTGCATGAGGGTATGTTGCATGTGTGGTTGAAAATTGATAGTTCAACAATGCAATAACTTGCATAATTGTAATGAAAATGAACTCTTTATCATCAACGTCAGATAATTGAACAATTCATTGCCATCTTCTTTGAAATTCATTGTGGTAAAGTTGGTCGTTCACGTTCCTTAGACATTGTCATCCTGGGCTACTTCTAACGTGGAGGAGGCTGCCTCAACGGGACCAGGAATTCGATTCCTCAAGCTATATGCAAGTCATCTTCTTGATTAGCTTTCACTTTTGCTATGGTTGCATTTTCACTGTCCATATTTCTTCATGATTCAAGTTCTTACCATTGTCCCAACTCATTGTTATTAGGTCTATAAAGACAGAGGTGTAGTTGCACCACTCATCAAAGAGCAGCAAGAGCTAGGTTCGAGGCAATAGCACTCACTATTGATACTCCAAGACTTGGCTAGAGAGAAGCTAATAAGAAAGAAAAAAAGGTGAACACCTGTGTTCTTTTCTTTTGACCACCAAATCTTAAACATAAGACATAGGCTGTTTGGGTAGGACTTGTTTCTACTACTGACTAAAATCCTTCACACATCATACTCAAGCAAGAACCCACGATGAAGGTTTTCTGTACATTTTAGGTTACTAATGGATCCACTCCAAGGAAATGGTTTAACATTACTTGTTGCAACTCAATGACTGAATGTCAAATCCTAGTTGTGCAAATATTGAGTCTCCTAGTGAATATTACTCCACCGTTTTCCATTTCAGTTTATAAGCAAAGGTTCTCCTTCACAGGTTCACTTTACCATCATTTTTTGAAAATTGATAGTTCAACATGTGTGTTGGGTATATTGTCTGAGGGGTGGTAGTGCCTGGTTAAATTGTCTATTAGGACAACTCTCAAGTCTAAAATTCCAAGGTTTCACACGTCTGCCCTCGAAGCCAACTCCCTTTCCCTTCCTCCTTTTGTTCCTATTCTCCTTGCTCGAACGTGCGGTTCCTAGATCCGGTGCACTTGGTGCATTTATAACTTTCTCTTGAAGCTAATAAAGTGATCCTTTTGAAAGTGTGTCTCATGTGTTGCTTTATTTGTCCCTAGTTGCAATCGGATAGACTGACATCTACTATAACGTCCCCACAGTTGGTGTGCCGCACTCACTTTGCGCTAGAAAAATGCTAAGTACGTGACAAGTGGTATTAGAGGAAGGATGGATAAGGCACATTCGATGGCTCGC
Source organism: Costus lasius (assembly GCA_027563935.2). Taxonomy (NCBI): domain Eukaryota; kingdom Viridiplantae; phylum Streptophyta; class Magnoliopsida; order Zingiberales; family Costaceae; genus Costus; species Costus lasius. The sequence goes on along the minus strand of CM050454.1, from coordinate 16,345,706 downwards.
GGTAAATGTGAAGCTAGTGCTAGCTCAACGAAAGTTCCTGCCCCTACCCCTATCCCTGAAGAGGTGGAGGAAAAACCAAGAACCACAAAGAAATGACTTACAGAGTTGGAAGATCGCATGGCGATCGTGGAGGGAACTTTTGGGTCAATGCGTACCCAATAGGGACGAATCAAAGAGGTGGAATGCAAACAAAAGCTGATTGCAACCTTTGTCAACCGCTTAGAGGATGATACCCATGGGGCTATCCAACATCTCAAGGAACTAATTGAGGACTTGACAGCTTAAGTATCACTACTCACAAGGGCTCTCCAAGCAAATGGTGGTGCCCCTCGACCACACCATACCTCGATGAAAATTCCTGAGCCATGAGGCTATGGGGGTGCTTGGGATACAAAGAAACTTGAGAATTTTCTGTTTGATATGGAACAGTATTTTCAAGTAACTCAACTTAGTTCAGAGGAGATGAAGGTCTCAACGGCCACTGGTATCTTGTGAATGATGCAAAGCTTTGGTGGCAAACGCGCGTTTAAAATGGCCATAACATGGAGTCCTGGGAGGACCTCAAGTAGGAATTAAAGGCACAATTCCCACCTGAGAATATCAGTTATGTAGCAAGGAAGAACTTGAGTTCTCTGAAGCATATTGACTAAATATGGGATCATGTGAAATGGTTCTCAGCAGCAATGCTTGATGTTCAAGAAATGGCTAAGTGTGACAAGTTCTTCTAATTCATGGAGAGCTTGAAACCATGGGCACAACAAGAAATGCACAAGTGTAAGGTGTATGACTTGGCTAGAGCCATGACAACTGCTGAAAAACTCATAGATTATGTTGCCCCATAGAAGAAGAAACCTTCTCAATCTAAGTTCATCTAGCAAAACCACTCTCAACGTCTAAAGGGTGAAAAGACATACTCTAGTGGGTCGTACAAAGCTCCTTTAAAGAGTAAGACCTAGAAACACTCAAGCAAGCTTGATGTGGTGCTTTATATGTGGCGGTAATCATTGGGTATGAGTGTGCCCACAACGACAAGCTATCAATGCTCTTGTAACATGAATGCTAGGATCGACATCTTCGAACAAAAAGAAAAAGAAGGCAAAAACACCGTCATGCAGTGGGAGCGGCTCTGAGAGTTCATCTAGAGATGAAGACTGGGAGCCCAAAAGAAAGTCAAATATGGGCATAGTGTGGCTGCTGAATGCTATAAAGGCTCAAGTGGGGGAGCCTAAATCCAAACAACAACTAGAAGGCCTAAATGAGTTAATGTATGTGGACATTAAGTTCAACGATCACAAGGTGAAGGCGATGCTCGACTCAGGGGCGAGTCACAACTTCATCTCTCGAGCAACAAAACTTAACCTGAAGATCGGAAAGAGTTCAAGTCAGGTAAAAGCTATGAACTCCGAGGCCAAACAGGTCATGGGTGTAGCCAAAGATGTCCAACTCAAGGTGGGCGAATGGAGCGGTTAAGGTAATTTCATGGGCACCATGGTGGTGCCCTTGGATGACTTCAATGCCATCCTTGGCATAGAGTTCCTCAAGTCGGCACGTGCGGTGCCGATGCCCTTCCTCAACACCATTTGCATTATGGGAGAGGATAATCCATGTGTTATCCCCACTGTGCGAATCGCACCTAAGGATAAACAATGGACCCTGTCTGCAATGCAGCTGAAGAAGGGAGTTCGTCGTGGCGAACTCACGATGATCGCTACAATGGACCCTTTGCATTAAGAAGGTCCTCAAGGAGTTTGAGAATGTGATGCCGCTAAAGTTGCCTAAGAAGCTTCCTCCACGTAGAGATGTGGATCATCACATTGAGTTAGAAGCAGGTGCCAGAGCCCCAGCCCGACCGCCTTATCGACTCACTCCCCCTGAGCTTGTGGAGCTACGAAAGCAACTCAATGAACTACTGGAGGGAGACCTCATCCATAGTTCAAGATCACTGTTTGGAGCGCCGGTTCTCTTCTAGAAAAAACATGATAGAAGTCTGCGACTCTATGTTGATCACCGGGCTCTAAACAAGTTAATAGTGAAAAACAAATATCCAATCCCCCTGATCGAGGATCTCTTCGACCAACTGAGGAAGGTGAGATACTTCTCAAAACTAGATCTTCGCTTAGGATACTGGCAAGTGAGGATCGCCGATGAAGATATTACTAGATCTTCGACCAACAAAGACGGCTTGCGTCACTAAATATGGCTCATTTGAATTCTTGGTTATGCCTTTTGGTCTAACCATTGCCCCAGCCATGTTTTACCTTGATGAACCAAATCTTTTGAGAACATTTGGATAAGTTCGTGGTGGTGTACCTCAATGACATTGTGGTGTATAGCCAAACACTAGAGGAGCATGTCCAACATTTCCGAACCGTCTTTGAGATCCTCCAAAAAAATGAGCTCTATGTCAAGTTGGCGAAATGTTACTTCGCACAGGAAGAAATATAATTCCTTGGACACAAAGTCGGTGGGGGAGCTATCCAGATAGATGAGGCAAAAGTGGAGGCAGTCATGAAGTGGCCGACCCCAACAAAGGTCCCGGAGCTAAGATCTTTCTTAGGCTTCATGAACTACTATCGACGGTTTGTTGAAGCGTATTCTAGGCGAACAACCCCTTTGATAGAGTTGCTAAAGAAAGGCCATACCTGGAAATGGTCAGCACAATGCCAGTGAGCATTTGAAGACTTACGCAATACTATCAGCAACAACACAATGTTAGGACTTTCAAACTATGGAGAACCTTTTGAAGTCCACACCGACGCATTAGATTTTGCCATCGGAGAGGTGCTGATGGAGAATAAACGTCCAGTTGCATTTGAGTGTCGAACGCTTAATAAAACTGAACGTAGATATCCAACTCATGAGAAAGAGATGGCGGTTGTGACACATTGTCTACAAACATGGAGACATTACTTGCTAGGCACTAAGTTTATTCTCCAAACTAACAATATTGCCCTAAGTTACTTCCAAATGCAGAAGAAGCTATCGCCCAAGCAAGCCCGATGGCAGGACTTCTTAGGGAATTCGATATGGTTTGGGAATATAAACTAGGGAAGACAAATGTTGTCGTAGATGCGCTAAGTTGAAAGGGAGAACTTGCAAGCCTCAAAGCCATGAACGACCACACAAGTCAGATCCAGTCTAACCTACGGCAAAAGATTAGAGCTGAACTTGCTGGGGACCCTCAGGTGATGACCTTGAAGAAACTCATTGATGAAGGCAAGACTCGACGATTTTGGGAGGAAGACGACCTGATTATCACCAAAGGCAACAAAGTGTATATGCCGCGAGTGGATAACCTAAGACGTGAGGTGTTACGAGAATTCCACGATACTCTATGGGCGGGCCATTCGAGCATGCACAGGACACTAGCCCTTGTGGAGAGGGCATTCTACTGGCCGGATATGGGGGTTGATGTGAATGACTATGTGAGAACATGTCTCACATGCCAGTAAGACAAAGTGGAATGACACAAGCTAATGGGACTTCTGGAATCTTTTCCAGTGCCAGAGCAGCCGTGGGAAAGTGTCTCATTGGACTTCATTTCATCCTTGCTGAAGGTGAGAAAGTTTGGATCTATATTGGTCGTAGTAGATAGATTCTCAAAGTATGTTACATTCACTGCAACACCACTTCATTACAATATAGAACAAGCGGCTCAGCTATTTCTGAAGAACGTCATGAAGTATTGGGGAGTTCTAAGCAACATCATCAGTGATCGAGATTCGCAATTCTTGGAAGGATTCTGGACAGAATTGTTCAAGATGTTGGGCTCAAAAGTTTACTTCTCCACAAACATGCATCCCCAAACAGACAGTCAAACTGAAAGAATAAATGCATTATTTGAGGAGTACTTGCGACACTTTGTAAGTGCAAATCAACGAGATTGGGTACAACTTCTAGATGTAGCTCAATTCTCCTACAACCTGCAGTGGAGCTCTGCAACCAACAAAAGCCCATTTGAGATACTCCATGGACAACAATCGTTAACTCCATGCAAATTTCCAATGGATCTACTTCTTTCCTTAAATCTTCCGCTCTTGTTTCCAATTCCTAGACATCGATATTAAGATAGGAATCTGCAAAGGAGGGATTTTTAAGGGAGGATGAAAGATCAAAATCAATGTTATTTTCACCAATATTCAAAGTCAATCTCCCTCTCTTCACATCAATAACAACGCTTGCAGTGGCCAAAAACGGCCTCTCAAAATAATTGGCAATCTTAAGTCTTCCTCAATTTCTAACACCACAAAGTTCGCACATACAAAAAATTGATCGACTTTTATGGGAACATCTTCCAATATTCCAACGGGTCGTCGAATAGATCGGTCAGCCAACTGTAAAGTGATAGTGGTTGGCTTCATGTCACCTATGTCGAGTTTCTACATATTGACAGGGGCATCAAACTGACACTGGCGCCTAAGTCAAACAAAGCTCCTTCAAAAGACATGTTGCCAATCTGGCAGGGAATGGAAAAGCTTCCTAGATCTTTTAACTTTTGAGGAATCTTGTTTAGTATTATTGCGCTACATTCCTCTGTAAGTGCCACCGTTCCATGTTCTTCAATCTTTCTCTTATTAGAGAGTATATCCTTTAAAAACTTTGCATAGGTAGGCATTTGCGACATAGCATCTGTGAAAGGAATGTTGATGTATAATTTCTTGAATACCTCCAGGAATTTGCCAAACTGCTTATCCAACTTTGCTTTGGCTAATCTCTGAGGAAAGGGGACATGCGGAGCATATGCAGGTGGACCCTCATATTTCTCCTTCTCTTTCTCAACAGACTTTTCCTTATCAGGCTATGATTCTTCAAACTGCTCCTTGCCAACTGCAGGTGTGATCTCTTCCTCAGGCATCTGGGGTTCATCCAACTGCTTACCACTCCTTGTAGTTATGGCACTACAATGCTCTCTGGGGTTCATCTCAGGCTGTCCTGGTAGTCTCCCTGTAGGCCTGCCAGTAGTACTAGCTTGCTACGCAATCTGATTCTCTAACATCTTGTTATGGGTAGCCAAGGCATCCACACGAAATGTCAGCTGCTTGATGGCATCAGCGAGGTCTTCAGTGCTCTTCTGTTGTTTCATAAGAATTCCTTCTATCATGGTCTCCAAGTTTGACTTCTAGGGCTGCCCATATTGTCTTGATTGAAGCCCGATGGTGGCCTGTTATTCTATTGAGAATACTGAGGAGGAGCTTGCCCTTGATTGTTCTTGTAGGACAGGTTGGGGTGGTTCCTCCATCCTGGGTTGTAAGTTGCATAATATGAGTCATTCATTTTGGGAAACCCCAGGGACATTTTACAAATTTTCAGAGTCATGGACATACATTTTACGCAGCGGAAGAATGTCCCCGAAACAGGCCAGTCCTAAAAACCCAGTGAAGATCGCAAGCAAGGGAGTCGACACGATGAGTTAGGAAATACCTTAAGAGCAATGTGGTGCGATGCCGATGTAGGCGTCCAAGTGTGCGCCCTCTGCAGTCTCGCACACACGGATCTCTTGAGTTCTCTTTTTCCACGCCCGGTGCCAGCCTCGGGAAGAAGATCCAAGCCTTAGGGAGATGCTCTCCTTCACTTGCGCCACCAAGAGAGAGGATGTGCCAAGTTGAGAAGGAAGACTACCCAAACCGCCAAGCACTAAAGCTCCTTGCGCCAAGAGGAAAGGAGGAAAAGCTTGCGGTTGTGGAGGAAGGAAGATGCGCCTCTTCACCTAGCACTCGCCCCTCTTCAATGTTCACGCCTTCAAGGATTGATCATCCACAAGAGGGCTCGGCTAGGTGCTCTTTTATAGGGCAAGAGGCGGTTTATGAAAGGCTAGGATCAAGACAAGTGGGCGGCTAGGATGAGAAGGATTGAGACAAGGAAAGTCTCCAAGACATTTCCATAATTCTCATTCAACCATTCCTTTTAGGGCCCATGTCTTTCTTTGTGCGCCAAGGCCTTGCCTTGCGCCCCAAGTAATGCCATATTGGCATTCATTCCATAAGGGATCAAAGGGAAGGCGCCAATTGCTTCCTTATGAAGCAAATTGCGCCTCTTCTCCCCATTATGCCCATAGGCGCCTAGGGGAGAAGATTTGTCCCCATTATACCCTTTTAGCCTTTCTTCTCTTCATGACAACTTATTATTGGGCCTCATTGGATAATGAGCTAGCCCAAACTTCATTACATGGCTTGATTAAGCACTTGGATCCAATCCAATGCAACCCTAATCCAAATGTGACCAACCATGGTCAATTTCGGGTCAACCTGCCAAAAATGAAGTTTGGCTCCAATAACATTCTTCCATCTCATTAGGCTCATTGGCGCTGATGAAATCTCCCAATTAGATCCGAGTTATCCAATAACTCGATCATAAGGCTTCCCGATCAATACGAGAACTCAAGTATCAAGGTGTGCGACCCTGTAGGTTCCTCTGACGCTGGCAGTGGTGACCGAAGGTCATCACAAGCAGTGAGTGGCACCTAGCAGTGCATCACTGCTACCCAGGTCATTGGAATGGACATCGACATCGACATCCCCATCATCGCAACTAGGTACATATGCATTACAGTCTCTTTGCCGAACTGATATCCGATTGGATAAGTGTGTCACCACTTGTTTTCATCCAATCACATGGCTATGACTAAAACAGGTTCTCACCTGGGTATGGCCATACACTCTCAGTCATAGAACCATAAAGGAGCTCCATGGATATCATACTTCCCTATGGAAGGGGCAAATCCTATGTCTGTCCATTGACCTTCTCATATGGGTCGTGACATGCTCAATGACAACCGTTATGACCTCCCAACTACGGCGAGGTGTTAGGTTGCATCAAAGCAAGTCCCTAACCACATAGAATGGTCAATGACCTCAAGTCAAGGGATCAATGCATCTCTTGTCACTTATGAGGATAACTCATGACACCAAGTCATAGCCTCATAGCGGGTCTATCCAGTATATCCTCCCATGATACACCCATGTGTCTGCGTTAGCACCACGTGCCTAACCAGCCCACATACCAGTCTCTCAAGTACCAGAGCTGTCCCATATCCACTCAGGTACATCGACTTGGGACAATTATTTGAGCACAGATCCAATCTGTCTCCAGGGACATTATCATGTAAGTACACAATCGCAGGTGTAGTCAAACAATGATAACGACAATGCCAGAATGATATATAAATATCAATGTCAAGTAGTACATAAGTTGACCAAAACTAGGTCCTAGGGCATATACACCAACAATCTCTCACTTGCACTAAGACCTAGAAGTTGAGGAATCTCAACCCCATATCTCTAGCGTGACCATCATGCTTCTGCTGCGCCAAAGCCTTGGTCAATGGGTCTGCCAGATTGTTCTCTGTGTCTACTCTGCTAATCTTGACATCACCTCTGTCAATGATCTCTCTGATCAGGTGAAATCTTCTGAGTATGTGTTTGGATCTTTGATGAGACCGTGGTTCCTTGGCTTGTGCAATTGCTCCATTGTTGTCACAGTAGAGTTCAATGGGATCCATTGCACTAGGTACCACTTGAAGATCACATAAGAACTTCCTTATCCAAACAGCTTCCTTGGCTGCCTCAGAAGCAGCCACATACTCAGCCTCGGTTGTAGAATCTGCTATGGTGGATTGCTTGAAGCTTTTTCAACATACAGCGCCTCCATTTATCTTGAACACATAGCCGGCTTGCGATCAGGGTCAGACTGGAACGATGCGTTAGTGTAGCCCTGCATACTGAGCTCTTCCTGTCCCCCATAGACTAAGAACAGATCTTTAGTTCTTCTCAGATACTTCAGGATGTTCTTTACAGCCACCCAGTGCTGCAGACCTGGATTGGATTAGTATCGGCTGGTTATGCTCACAGCATATGCCACATCTGGTCTAGTACACAACATTGCATACATGATCGATCCGACTGCCGAAGCATAAGGAATTCGACTCATGTCATCCCTCTCAGCCTGTGTTATAGGACACTGGCTCTTTGAGAGAGTAAGGCCATGTCTCACTGGAAGGTATCCTTTCTTGGATTGCTCCATGTAGAACCTCTCCAGTACCTTATCAATGTAAGTACTCTGACTAAGGGCCAGAAGCCTCTTGGATCTATCCCGGTAGATCCTTACACCTAGAATATAGGCGGCCTCCCCTAAGTCTTTCATCTCGAAACACTTCCCCAACCATGTCTTCACAGCTTGAAGACTAGGGATGTCGTTTTCGATGAGCAGTATGTCATCAACATACAAGACCAGAAAGATCACCAAGCTCCCACTGAATTTTCTGTATACACAGGCGTCATCTTCGCTTTTGATAAAGCCATAATCTCTCACGGCTTCATCAAATCGAAGATTCCAACTTCGAGATGCTTGTTTTAATCCATAAATGGATCTCTTTAGCCTGCAGACCTTATTGGCCTCTGCAGGATGGATGAAGCCATCAGGTTGTGACATATACACATCCTCAGTCAGCTTCCCGTTAAGGAACGCTGTCTTCACATCCATCTGCCATATCTCATAGTCATGATATGCAGCTATAGCAAGCAGAATCCGAATGGACTTAATCATGGCAACTGGCGAGAAGGTTTCATCATAGTCCACCCCGTGAACTTGTTTAAATCCTTTAGCCACTAGTCTACCCTTATAGGTAACTATTTTGCCATCCATGTCTGTCTTCCTCTTGAAGACCCATTTACACCCTATGGGTTTTACCCCATCAGGCAGCTCAACCAAATCCCAGACTTGGTTAGCCGACATGGAATCCATCTCGGATCGCATGGCGTCAAGCCATTTCTCGGAGTCCGGTCCACTGACCGCCTCATCATAGGTTCTGGGTTCATCTTCAATGATGAAGATCCCATCGTGTTGGGTCGGCTGCGACCCAAACCTTTCAGGTGCACGACGAATTCTCCCAGACCTACGCGGGACCTGTGTCTGAGCCTCAGGTTGCCTAGCAACCGGTGCAGGTGGCTCAGATTCCATCTCTTTGTCTTGTGTTTGCACTTGGACCTCATCCAAGTCAAACTTCCTCCCACTAACTTCTTTCATAAGAAATTCTTTCTCTAGAAAGACAGCACCCCGAGCAACAAAAACTTTGTTCTCGGTTGGGACATAGAAGTAGTATCCTTTAGTTTCCTTAGGATACCCCACAAACACACACTTATCAGATCTAGGTTCTAGCTTGCTAGAATCATAACGTTTGACATAAGCCTCACATCCCTAGATCCTGATAAACGTGAGATTAGGGCGTCTCCCACTCCACATCTCGTATGGTACTTTGGAGACACTCTTAGATGGAACATTATTCAGTATCAGAGAAGCTGTTTCTAGTGCATGCCCCCAGAATGAAGAAGGCAGAGTTGCATGACTCATCATGGATCGAACCATATCCAATAAAGTTCGATTTCTCCTTTCAGACACACCATTCCATTGAGGTGTTCCAGGAGGAGTGAGTTGGGATATGATCCCACACTCTCTCAGATAGTCAAAGAACTCACCGCTCAGGTATTCTCCACCTCGATCTGATCGAAGAGCTTTAATGGATCTTCCAAGCTGGTTCTCTACTTCATTCTTGAACTCCTTGAATTTCTCAAAGGATTCAGATTTATGTCTCATTAAGTAGACATAGCCATACCTACTGAAGTCATCAGTGAAGGTAATGAAGTAGTTGTACCCTCCTCTAGCTTGTTTATTGAAGGGCCCACACACATCAGTATGTATGAGATCCAATAAACCTCCTGCCCTCTCACCAATCTTGGTGAAGGGCGCCTTTGTCATTTTCCCTAATAAACAGGGTTCACAAGTATCAAATTCCTCCAAGGAACTTAAATCTAACAATCCATTTGCATGGAGTTGTTGGATGCGATTCTTATTTATATGGGCCAATCGAAAGTGCCATAGGAAAGCACCATCTGAACCACTCAGTTTGGTCCTCTTATTGCTTATGTTACAAATAGAATTTTCCATATCCAAGATATATAGACCATTGCACAAAGTACCCTTCCCATAGAACATATTTGCAAATGAAAAAGAACAGGAGTTCTTATTTATTTCAAATTTAAATCCTTTCCTTGCCAAGCAAGGAATGGATACAATGTTCTTTGTTAGCGAAGGTACACAAAAGCAATTGTCTAGTTCTAATTGAAGTCCAGAAGGCATGGAGAGAGTCAAAACGCCTACAGCAACAGCAGCAACCTGTGCCCCGTTTCCAACGCGTAGGTCAATCTCTCCAAGCCGCACCGATCTACTTTTTTTGAGCCCCTGCATATTTGTACAAATATGAGCTCCACATGCGGTATCCAATACCCATGACATAGAAGTAGAAAGATTGACTTCTGTAACATAGATACCTGAGCAAGAAGTTAAGGCCAAGCCTTTCTTCTCCTCATTCTGAAGCTGCTTGCAGTCCCTTTTCCAGTGGCCCTGCTCGCCATAGTGAAAACACCTCTGGTCCTTTGACTTCTTCGCCTTTTTCATCAGTGCTTTGGTAGGACCTCTGGCACTGCTCTTATCACGTGCCTTACCCTTTTTCTTTATCTTCTTGGTCGCAGGGACCAAAAGAACAGAATTGGGTTTGGTCTTACCCATCTCTCGCTCGGCTGTTTGGAGCATATTCATCAATTCCTCCCGTGTGCACTCAATCCGGTTCATGTTGAAGTTAATGATAAACGGACTGAAGCTAGGGGGCAGGGAATGAAGAATAAGATCCACAACCAGCTCGTTGTCAATGGTGTGTCCCAGTCTCCTAAGATGATCCACATTCTCAATGAGTTTGAGAACATGGGGTCTCACTGGTGCACCTTCAGACAACTTGCACCGAAAGACTGTTTTGGCGGTGTGAAATCTCTCAGTTCTATCCTGAGCCTCGAACATCTATTTCAGACGAGTAATCATCTGAAAAGCGTTCTGCTCCTCATATTGCACCTGCAGTTCAGGTGCCATACTGGCTAGCATAAGACATGCAACCTCCAAAGGGTCATCCTGATGCTTTCTATAAGCATCTCTGTCTGCCGTTCGGGCATTAGGCGGAGGAGCTGCAGGAAGAGGCTGTTCAAGGACATACAGCTTCTTCTCGAGCTTGAGGACTATTCTCAAGTTCCGATGTCAGTCCATAAAGTTAGTTCCAACTAACTTATCCTTATCAAGGAGTGATCGCAGTGATAATCCGCCAGTGTTCGTAGCCATTATTCTACAACACCCAAGAAGAACAGATTAGTACTACTTCGAATCATTTAAACTGGACTTGTTTTAAATGATTTTTGCTCTCACTATTTTAAATTCGAATTGACAACCCACAAAGTCAATCGGGAAGTTTAAGACTTCCTAGTGAGATGGGATCCTTATTTCACATGAGGCTTTGCGTCCCACGAGGGTGGGATGAGATGCACAAAGTAACCCATGCTTCCTAAGGTGGGCGCGCCGGCCGGTTGCTCCAAGCAACTCCCCTTGTCGAGACAGTCTGGGCATTTCATGTCCAGCGAGGGCTGGATACAACATGAAACCTTTACCTCTCAATGATGCCTCTAGATTTTCACCATGTGCCCAGCACATGTGAACTTCTAGTCAAGTCCATTCCTAACCGTTATGCCCAGGGCCAACGAGTTTCCTTGCGAAGGCACGCCCAGGTTAAAACTGGACTGGGGAAACCATTGCCACCACGCACTTTCTAAAGATAAGTGGGTGTGTCCCACGAGGGTGGGAAACAATTCACAACTCCACTGATCGATAGCTTAGTGAGGGCTACGCGTTAGAAGGCTACTAGACTTGATATTTTAATTGAGGGTTTTTGTTTAAGGTCTCATCATCTCAGTTTTACATTACAGGCATGTAATCCTATGGTGATAACATAACGATAAAATAATACAGGCATGCTTCTACAGATAATAATAAAAGCAGTAAAAGGATGATGTGATCATATCCTATTCAAGACATTGAACCAATCCATGCCATGAAAGAGGTTCAACTCTTGACCTAGAACTCAAGCCCCAAAACTAGACCTAGCCTAGCCGACCTCTAGCTTGAACTTCAAGGTTGGCTCCAAGGTCCTTCTCTCATGGTTTAGCTCTCAAACCCTAGAGGTACACTTTAAAAGTTCCCCATAGGTTCGGCCAATGCCATGGTCTTGCGCCACTAAGCAGGTTTGCGCCTCTTGCTTGTTGCATCACCATCCAAGGTATGCATGCGCTAAGCTCCAAGCACATACACCACCCTGATCTTCTTCTTAGTCAAAAGCAAAAAGGAAAAAAATGGCACGCAGGCCTCACGAGGATACATCGCAGGCATGCAAAGGGGGCTTGATTAATGATCACAACATCATGCACAATCAAGGTATTTACTCATGCAATTCTACATGCTCATGAAAAACATAAAATCTGAAATTTTACTTTTTCATAAAACTAGTCTCTTTTTCTCATCTTCTTCTCACAAATCTTTTGGTTTATTGCGATTTATTTTTCATGATGATTTCAGAGATCCTTTCGGCTGGCAATTTTGTCAGATCAAGAGACTTGGCCAATCCGAGGACACAATGCCCGTCCTACTTGACAAAATTACGTGCGCCTTTGATCTTTAAATCAAACAAGAAAAATAGTCTAAAAATTCCAAAAGAGATTGAGAGGATGATAGAAACAAGAAACCTCAATTTTTCCTACTTAGAAAAATTGTTTACCATGCATCATGCTATTTACGAAAATAGAGATATGGCATGTGAGCATGAAAGAAAAGCATAAAACATCGTTCGAGTCTTGCAAGTCGCTCTGATACCACTGTTGGGAAACCCCGGGGACATTTTACAAATTTTCAGAGTCATGGACATACATTTTACGCAGCGGAAGAATGTCCCCGAAACAGGCCAGTCCCAAAAACCCAGTGAAGATCGCAAGCAAGGGAGTCGACACGATGAGTTAGGAAATACCTTAAGAGCAATGTGGAGCGATGCCGATGTAGGCGTCCAAGTGTGCGCCCTCTGCAGTCTCGCACACACGGATCTCTTGAGTTCTCTTCTTCCACGCCCGGTGCTAGCCTCGGGAAGAAGATCCAAGCCTTAGGGAGATGCTCTCCTTCACTTGCGCCACCAAGAGAGAGGATGCGCCAAGTTGAGAAGGAAGACTACCCAAACCGCCAAGCACTAAAGCTCCTTGTGCCAAGAGGAAAGGAGGAAAAGCTTGCGGTTGTGGAGGAAGGAAGATGCGCCTCTTCACCTAGCACTCGCCCCTCTTCAATGTTCACGCCTTCAAGGATTGATCATCCACAAGAGGGCTCGGCTAGGTGCTCTTTTATAGGGCAAGAGGCGGTTTATGAAAGGCTAGGATCAAGACAAGTGGGCGGCTAGGATGAGAAGGATTGAGACAAGGAAAATCTTCAAGACATTTCCATAATTCTCATTCAACCATTCCTTTTAGGGCCCATGTCTTTCTTTGTGCGCCAAGGCCTTGCCTTGCGCCCCAAGTAATGCCATATTGGCATTCATTCCATAAGGGATCAAAGGGAAGGTGCCAATTGCTTCCTTATGAAGCAAATTGCGCCTCTTCTCCCCATTATGCTCATAGGCGCCTAGGGGAGAAGATTTGTCCCCATTATACCCTTTTAGCCTTTCTTCTCTTCATGACAACTTATTATTGGGCCTCATTGGATAATGAGCTAGCCCAAACTTCATTACATGGCTTGATTAAGCACTTGGATCCAATCCAATGCAACCCTAATCCAAATGTGACCAACCATGGTCAATTTCGGGTCAACCTGCCAAAAATGAAGTTTGGCTCCAATAGCATTCTTCCATCTCATCAGGCCCATTGGCGCTGATGAAATCTCCCAATTAGATCCGAGTTATCCAATAACTCGATCATAAGGCTTCCCGATCAATACGAGAACTCAAGTATCAAGGTGTGCGACCCTGTAGGTTCCTCTGACGCTGGCAGTGGTGACCGAAGGTCATCACAAGCAGTGAGTGGCACCTAGCAGTGCATCGCTGCTACCCAGGTCATTGGAATGGATATCGACATCGACATCCCCATCATCGCAACTAGGTACAGATGCATTACAGTCTCTTTGCCGAACTGATATCCGATTGGACAAGTGTGTCACCACTTGTTTTCATCCAATCACATGGCTATGACTAAAACAGGTTCTCACCTGGGTATGGCCATACACTCTCAGTCATAGAACCATAAAGGAGCTCCATGGATATCATACTTGCCTATGGAAGGAGCAAATCCTATGTCTGTCCATTGACCTTCTCATATGGGTCGTGACATGCTCAATGACAACCGTTATGACCTCCCAACTACGGCGAGGTGTTAGGTTGCATCAAAGCAAGTCCCTAACCACATAGAATGGTCAATGACCTCAAGTCAAGGGATCAATGCATCTCTTGTCACTTATGAGGATAACTCATGACACCAAGTCATAGCCTCATAGCGGGTCTATCCAGTATATCCTCTCATGATACACCCATGTGTCTGCGTTAGCACCACGTGCCTAACCAGCCCACATACCAGTCTCTCAAGTACCAGAGCTGTCCCATATCCACTCAGGTACATCGACTGGGGACAATTATTTGAGCACAGATCCAATCTGTCTCCAGGGACATTATCATGTAAGTACACAATCGCAGGTGTAGTCAAACAATGATAACGACAATGCCAGAATGATATATAAATATCAATGTCAAGTAGTACATAAGTTGACCAAAACTAGGTCCTAGGGCATATACACCAACAATTCATAGGTCTCTGGTTGAATTTCCCCAAGGCATGAACTTGCTCTTGATTAGATTCTTCCTGTGATGAAGCTATAATTTGACATTTAGATGAGTTATGCCCTGTTACACCACACACTTCACAAGAAACTGCATTAACTGTAACTAAGGAAAATGAAAAAGAATCTAACTTTTGAGCCAAAGAGTCTACCTTTGCCGCTAGAGATGTTAAGGAATCGTTATGGTACTTACCAAGCCCCGTGGGAGTAGTGTTCCGCTCACTTGACGAGTGGTTATGGTTCATGGCTATGTGCTTAGTGGTTATGGTCCACCATCAATCTAGTGTTGTAATCCAATCCATTGTAAAAGATCTAGATTAAAACCCAGTCCTGGAGTCCATGGTGTGGGAACATGCGCTGGAGCTCTTTGAAGCGGTCCCAGGCGTCATACAACGACTCTCCCTCTTGTTGTGCAAAATATATAATCCTATTGTGCAGTTGAACAGTCTTGCTAGGTGGGAAGTATTTATTCAGAAAGGCTCTAGAAAGCTCGTCCCAAGTGGTGATAGATCCTACTGGCAACGAATACAACCAAGCTCTTACGCAGTCCCTGAAAGAAAACAGAAATAGTCTTAGTCTTATAGCGTCAGATGAAACTCCATTAACTTTGACAGTATCGCAATATTCTAGAAAAACAGTTTGATGTAGGTTAGGGTACTGATTTGGGGAACCCCCAAATTGATTTTGTTGAACCATCGTCATCAGCGCTGGCTTAAGTTCAAAGTTGTTCGCCTCAACATTGGGTCGAACTATGCTTGAATTGAACCCTTGTATGTTTGGTGCTGCGAAGTCCCTCAAAGATTAATTGTTTGCCGCCATCACTCCTTCAGAAATCTTTTTGGTTTCAAACTGCAATGTCCTTCGAAGGCGAAACGTACGCTCAATTTCTAGGTCATCTGGAAACAAAGCACCTACACGAGAAATTCTGGGCATACAACGTATAAATCAGATAGAAAATAGTAAAGCAATAAAAAGAAAAAGAACATTAAAAGCTAATAGTAAAGCTAAAGAAAAGAAAAAAAATGCCTAGTCTCCAAACTTATATATTAGTCAATATTAACTATCTGTAATCCCTGGCAACGGCGCCAAAAACTATTGGTGTTTATGCCCTCTAGACTAATGTATGGACATGGTCCGACATTATTTGAATGTACTTTGATAAAATTGATATAATCAATTGAGGCATGGTCGTTATTATGCGGATTGTTTTACCTGCGTTGATGTATTGAATTGCATTAATCTCCCATGAGTTTGGTTGGATCCATTCTCATAGTAATCCCCAGTCAAGGTGCCTCAGCCGATATGGAACAGCTTTGGTGCATGTGAGACTGGTGTATGGGCTGGTTAGGTGCGGGGCACAGTAACGCAGACATACAGGTGCATTGGATGCACTAGAGTGACCCACCGTGAGGATTGACTTGTTTAGTCAACAAGTCAATCTCACATGCAAGAGATTTGCATTGATTCTTAGACTTGAGGTATTCATGTCTAGATTTGATGATAGATATGTTTTGATGCAGTCTTACGTCTCTCCGTAAATGGGTGACCAAAACGATTATCATTGGGCATATCATAAGTCATGTAGAGACATGGATGACCAATAGAAGGATTTGCCCCTTCCTTAAGAGGAAGCTTGATATCCACTTTGGGGCGCCCCACCTCATTGGTGCATGACAGGAATATTTGAGTCATGACCAATAAATTGGATTAATAAATATGAGACTAAATCCAATGACGGGATATCAGTTCAGGCAAAGGGATCTAGAATGCATGGGAATCCTTATTGCTTGTTAGGGAGTTGTTGCCAGATGACTTTAGTCCTATGACATGGGTAGTAGTGATGTGTTGCTAGATACCTCTCACTACTTATGATGTTTCATCATCATTGCCATCATCATGTGGATCCTACGGGGTCACACGCAATAGACTCTTGACGTTGTTTTATGATTTGGATATCTTGAAAAATATTTGAGTTCATTCTGATTCTAAGTCAAAGACAGATTCATGGTTGAATCTGAGTCCAATTGGGAATCATGGGTTTATGTATATCCTGGTCAAGTTTGTACTTTGTATGAGAGTTGAACTTGGACTTGGGACCATAAACCATGATGGATTCAAATCCTAATTTAATTAGGAGTTAGAATCCTAATCCTATTAGGACTTGGAATCCTAATTCTATTAGGAGTTAGAATCCTATTCCAACATGGAGTTGGAATCCTAATTCTACTAGGAGTGAGAATCCTAATCCAATTGGGATTCAAATCCTAATAAGAATTTGGTTTGGATAAGGCCCATAGTGGTTGGGCGCAAATCCTAATCCAACTAGGATTCAAATTCTAATAAGAATTTGGTTTTGGATGAGGCCCATAGTGGTTGGGTGCAAATCATAATCCAACTAGGATTCAAATCCTAATGGGAATTGGATTTGGATTTGGCCCATTGTGTTGGGTGCAAATCCTAATCCAATATGGATTTTATTCAAGGGCCTAATTAGTGTTAAAATCCAAATCCAATTAGGGATTGTGGATTAGATCTAATTGAGGCAAGTTTGAATCCTAATAGGAGTTGGCATTACACTTGGCGCATGGGATAATTCCAAATATGGAATTTGCGCCAATGTGATGTAAGAATCCTTTTGGAATTTGGTTTCCATAGTTGGAAACTTTCTTGGACGATTGGGGCTGGTATATTGGCGTATGGGGCTTGATTAATTCAAGTATGGTATGCGCCAATCACATATGGTAAGTCCTAATAGAATTGGAACTCAAATATCCCCTCTTGATATGGCAAGAAGCTAGATTATTTCTATGCTTATGTTTGCGCCAATTCAAGGAGGTGTGTGGCTGAACACTTAAGGAAAGAGGGGTGGCGGCTATGGCTTGATGGCTATAAAAGAAGGGGTATGCGCCCGTCTCTTGACACATCAATTTGAAGCCGAGAGCTAGGCAACTCCTTGAGGAGGTTGCGCAAGCTTTCAAGCCCTAGCCGACCTCTTCCCCTTCTTGTGGAGTGCCACCCTCTCTTCTCTTCTTCTTTGTTGGCTGAGAGACTCCTTAGAGGAGACTTGTTGGCGTGAAGAACAAAGGGAGATGGAGAAGGAGATTCCAAGAGGTGATCTTCTCTTCCCGAGGCTAGCACCAAGCGTGGAAGGGAGCAACGTTGAGAAGGTCGACGCGTGGATACTTGTAGAGGACGAGCACTTGAGCATCTTCCACTAGGCTTCATCATCCTAACAAGCAATAGAGGTACTATCCCTAACACATCCTTGTGTTCTCTCTCTCGCATGGATCCTTGGGAAAGGAATGTGTTTCGGGTGTAATGCTTCTTCCACTGCGTCCTCGGACTACAAAAATTTTAAATTACACCCAGCATTCCCCAACAAAAACTTGATAGGCTTCCGCAAGTGCACAGAATTATCGAAGTAATAAAAAGATTATCATTCCCACGAGGATTACATAGTTAAGTACCGACTTCTTGATTTGTTTGAATCTTGGCAAACTAAATATGTGGTTGTACTAAACTTCTAAGTCGAACAAATTCAAAAGCAGCGTTTAAGAGGTTCAAATTCTAAAGGATTGGGACGTCATGGGTTCACCACACTGACAAACATGAATTATTTAAAAATAACTCAATCAATATAAGATATATATCATGAAAGGAACTTTTCCTAAGGTACGTATTACCTCCTCTCGGAGCGTAATACGGTGTTTAATTAAGTTGACTCCCTACTCTGATGACAGTTAACCTAAATAAACCCATTAAATTCTATGAAAAGCTGGTTAAATCCTTCAGACGAATCCAACCTACTCTCGTTATTGGATTCGAAGGTTCAATTAAAATAGATCGGGCGTTGCGATTCACCTCTCGGTCCTTCTCGCAACGTCTAAGACGTAAAATTACGTGGCCAAGGTAAATTATGGAATAAATGAAATTTCAATCAAATCATGGTGATAAATTCATATGAAAGAGTATAACATAGATCAATTCATAAATGTCAGTGGGCTATGCCCATTAATCCCGAAACAAGGATCTACTCGCTCATATGGTTAAAGAAAGACATGTGTTGTGATGAACAAGTAAATCTTCTAAAAACTGCAAAGAAATCACTAAGACAACAGCAAAACCGCCTTCTCCTTGATCTGGATATGAGGAAGAATCGATCAATCTTTGCCTTTGCGTGGAATCTCGCCGGAATATGCTCTGAAATTGAATTTTCACCCTCGTCGCCACCGCCGCCGCTCGTGTTCATCCGTAGAAGCTCTCCAAACCCTCAAAAAATTTGATCTTTTATATCTAGACCAGTTTGGAACTCATTAGGGAGCGGTTCTGCAGAGTTTGGCTTAAATCCGGTTCGAATCGGTGGAGAAACGAGTGAAAAACTTGTCAGGCGGCAGTTTTTACGTCCTGTAACATGTTTACGGCTGAGGCCGTAAATGTTTCTATGTGCATATGCCTTTGGTCACAGAAAGTTTCACGGACCGTGATGGATTCACGGCCTCACCCGTGAAAGTTTCTATGTATTCCAACACTTAGCCGCTTTTCACCCTTCATTCGACGTCAAAATTACGGTTGAGCCATAATTACAGCCAAGGCCGTGAATGTTGATTTCTTCACCATTTTCGCTCCAAATTTGACGTGTAAGCTCATGACCTCCTCGGGAATCATGACGTGGCTTGAAAACTCATAAAATCCTTCATTTTTACTCCTTTTTACCTACATTTTTAATAAAACCAAGAAAAGTAAAGATTCTGTGCAAAGTAAAGCAAAAACACCAAAATAAGCACAAAATAATGCAAATAAGCACAAAATATAGTATAAAATATAGGCAAAAACATGGTGTAAATGCAATGCATCAGAGCGGTGAATGGCAACGCATCAATGGCTTTGGAGGGCAGTGTAGACGGAAGAGATGAGTTGGAAAGCCGGCTAATGTCACACGCCCTGAATTGGTACTCCGGTGAAATTGCATTTGCATGCCAAAGCTTTCGGATTTTCCTTCTAATTTTGACCAAAAGTTGACCCACTTCGAATTGAACGCCAGACGAATGAATCTCACTCACACTTCACGATTCGAACACGTGAGATCGCGTGTTCATTTGTTGCGCCGAGCTCGTCGTCGTCCTGAATGCGTCTGCATGAACACCGCCTGTGTTTGCTGCTCGTCGTTGGAGAAGAAAGGTCAAAGTTCGAGGCATGAAGCAGGAGAAGACCTTCATTCTTCACTCTCTGCCTCGTCGCCGAAGATCACGTTGTCGACTTGGTGAAGGAGAAAACCATGCAAAAATAGGGAACTTGCCAAAAAGATTGGAGAGTCTTGTCGAAGGGAAAATCACCTTTTACTCCTCACCAAAAGGTTTCAGAATCCTATCCTCTCTCAAATCCGCCTGTCGGATCTCTCAACTCCCTCTTCCATCGACAACAACACCGGTCGACCACAGTAACTCAAAACTCACTACCTCTTGTCGACATCTCTCTAGACGCCGGAAAACACACCTAGAGCAAAGTTCTCACTACTTTTGCTTCCCTAAGCTCAATGGTGGTGATCCCCTCCTCGTCCACTCATCGGTCCCTTTAAAGAGAAGGGGAATGCCAGCTGTTGCTTTTGTGTAACCTGTTCTTCCTCCGCTTTGTGCCCACGAGCTTGTTCGCCTTTTCAAATCGGGACAACAGCCCAACACATAGCCACGTTTGCCACGTAGACGCACTCCTTGGTCGCCCGCTTTGCGTGCGTCAACCACTTCTCCCGCATCTGTCAACGCCGCCATCTCTGCCCGCGTTAGTTCCGCCGAAGATGTTGATCCTGCGACTGCTGCAGATGCTGAGCTCACTGAGTCAAAATCGGTAGGCATTGCTGGCGTTGACCGAAGGAATTGGGCTTCGTGTTTGCATTCGTAGCTTGGGCTTGGGCCACCGCCTAACCCTGCTCCTTTTGGTCCGCCCCGAGCGGATTTGGATGTTACCCTGACCGTCACCATGTGAGAACGCAATTGGTTCTTGGCACGCCTAAAAATCCTTGGCACGCAACTAATCCATCATTAAAATAGCTTTAAGATATGTGCATATTTATGCATGTATCCCAAGCTAAGACTTAGATGCACTTTAAAACTATTTAGATTAGCTATCGTGCCTAGAAACTTTAGATAAATAACTCATGTCTCTAACAAATTTGCTAAAGAAAGTTTTGATAAATAACTGATATCTCTCTTCACAAATTTACAAGTACTTAATTAAAAATTTAATGCTAAATTTAAACAAAACTAACCACCTACTCCAATTTTAATAATAACAACTATTAAAAAAAACTGTCAAAGCATCCGAAATTACAGTCTGACCATCACGGACCATGATTCAAGAGATTGAAGATCAAGAGAATTAGTGTATACTATTAATTTAAATTATTATTGTAATATTTTCTTTTATTCTCCTGCTCCAAATGGAACGTGTATGCATATTCTATTTTGGGACAGATTCTTTGTAAATCTTTATATTTGTGTAAACAACATAGAATCAACGACGATGTTTACAATTCTTGCGTCTTTTTATGGTATCAGAGCTGGTTCTCTAATCCTCAACTATATCTCCACTCATGGCTGAAAAGGGGGATAGCTCTGTCAACGTCAACGATCCAAATCATCTTCTTTATCTCCACTACTCCGATCAACCTGGCCTTATTCTTGTCACGCAGCCAGTAGATGGAAATAATTACAATACATGGAGCCGTGCAATGGTCATGGCACTCATCATCAAGAATAATGAAGGATTTGTCAATGGAAGCGTGAAACAACCATCTGAAGATCTCATTGTTGAACATCAACAATGGAAACGCTGCAAAAATTTGGTCAAAGCATGGCTTTTCAATTCTATTACGCAGGAGATTGGAGTAAGTATTATCTATAGCGATTCCGCACATAAAATTTGGCTTGATCTAAAAGATCGATTTGCTCGCACAAACAGTGTTCATTTTTTTCATGTTGAAGAAGCTATACATGGGGGCCCTTGCTGGCGGACCGAAGGGATGGCATCAATTCCTGCCGGCTCTGCGAGTCTTCGGCCTGGGCAGAGTGATCAGCTGGTCCCACAACCATCAGGGCCAGCGGGGGCGAACTGCTGGGTACCTTGTGGGTGGAGCGAGAGCGAAGCCAATGAGCAAGCGACTCGGTGTCTGCTAGAGGCCTCATGTTCGGCGATGAAAGGGAGGAATGCTCCTTTTGCGCCACGCTGGAAGGGTGCAGTCCTGCAGAAGGATGAGAGGGTAGGGGGGTAACCACCAGCAAAGTGGAATCAGCGCCCCAAGATGCGCCGGAACGCTGATAATGGAGCTCATTATCCTCCGGGTGGTGTCCGATGCCAGTAGCTGTCGGCGGTGCAGGTGGCTGGCCAGGAGTAGGAATCGACGGCACAGGGATAGGCAGTCTTCGGGACCCAGACCGCCTCCTTTCCACCCGGATCCATGGATTCGTGAAGGTAGATGAAGCAGGAATGGGAGTGCCAGCAACTCCTTGAGCGCCAGCAGTTGGTGACCCGGCTGCGTGAGAACTCTCGATACAGTCGCCTTTCGTGTGGCCCAGGCGCCCACATCCAACACAGTAGGCTGGTAAGTTTTCATAGGAACACACTTGGAAGAAATCGTGTCCCTCAGGGCCAATCCAGATACCCTCCTCAATCGGTTTTTCCAAGTCCAGTTCTATACATATCCTAAGAAATTTCCCACGGTTCAGGGAACTGGAACGGGTGTCAATTTTTAAGGGGGTGCCCAGCGTTGAGGCGATCGCGACAATGGACTCCTCCTCCCAGTACTCGAGCGGAAGACCAGGCAAACGAACCCAGATGGGGGCTTTCTTGATCTTGTGAGTAAGCGGTTGGAAATTTGGTTCCCAGGGAAGAAGGTGAAGAAGGTCTCCCAAAACATTCCAAGGCCCCCCCACAAGGACTTCAAGAGCGTCCGCAGGAGAGGGAAAGCGTAGAAGATAATACCCATTTGCAAGATCTATCACATCGGAGGGAGGAAGCTGACTCCAGGTCTTGGACAGAGCTGGACGTAGAACATGAAGAGGCGGGCTCTTTGTCAGGAATTTACCGATAAGACATGCTTCCCATTTGTGGCGCCATGCCTGGAGTTTATCCTCAGCAAAGATGATACGATTCTTCGATCTGCTGGAAAGGGCACCAAGGGTCTCCTCAAAGCGCTTGGAGAGCATGGACGGGCCACCCAGATTCCCCTTAAAGAGCTCACTCCACGGTCGCAGGGCAGCACTCCCGTCAGAATAGTGATGCGGGGCCGGTGGGGGTGGTCGAGGGCGGGATCCAGAGTCGGTACCTTGGCTATCCCGTGGTAGGTCCGGAGGCTTTTTCCGGGTACCAGGGAAATCCTTTGCCGCCTTAGGGTTTCCTTTTTTCCCCATATCTACCGTCCAAGCTCTGCCGTTGATCCTCAGGAGCATGACCAACGGAACCGACAACTGACTAACAAATTTGCTCCTCTGTTCGGCGGTCGGCCGGAGGAACTGGTGTCTGCTATGGAGATCCATGACTCCCCCGCCGCTGACGTCGCCGGGAGTGCTTCTCCCTCTCCTATGGACTCTCTAGCCATTGGCATTAAGCGCGCTCGTGGGAGCGGCAGCACGAGTTCGGAGGCTTGACTCTGGCTCTTCCTCTTGTTCTCTTTTATGGATTGCATCAGTTGGAATTGCCGGGGAGCGACTCGTTCGAGCGTTCGCCATCAGCTTAGTGTTTGGACCAGAATCCACCGTTTATCTCTGATCATGCTTCAGGAGACTCATATGGGGGACGATGGCGCTATTGCTCTTACTAGGGCGCTTGGGCGCCAATGGCGCTCTCATCACTACCCTGCTCGTTATGCGTCTGGTGGTATCTATCTCGCCTGGAACTCGGCTCGTTGTGCGGTTGACCTTCTCGCGGCCACTTCCCAGTACCTCAGTGTCATGGTGAGTCGTGGCTCACGAACTTGGATGCTCACTTCCTTTTATGCTAGTACTTCTTATCGGGCTAGGAATAAAATGTTCTCGGATTTCGCTACTGCTGATTTCACTGACACCCCCTGGCTTATCTGCGGCGACTTCAATTGTATTCTCTGCCCGGAAGATAAGCGTGGAGGATCTAAATTTCATCCTTCTTCTTCTACCAAGCTTTTTGAGAATTTCATTCATGCGCAAGGGATGCTTGACCTGGGATTTGACGGCCACCCGTTCACCTGGACCAATAATCAAAAGGGTCATAAGAAAGTCCTATGCCGTCTCGACCGTGCTTTTGCCAATAGCTTATGGTTGGACTGCTTTGGCCGCACGACTGTCCACCATCTGCCTCGTGGGATCTCTGATCATAGTCCGCTCTTCCTCCGTATCCTGCCTGTTGGTCCTTCTCCTCGGCCTCCATTCCGATATCGCGCTCTTTGGAATCTCTACCCTGAGGCTGTTCGTATTGTTGAAAGGGTTTGGGATTCCTATTCTGAACCTGACCCCCACTTTCAGCACAGATTTATGGCTCTAAGTTCTGAACTCGCACATTGGAATCGGGCTAACATCGGGAACCTGGAAAAGACTCTTCTGGCGATTCAATCTGAGATCCGAAGCATTGAACATTTTGAAGCTCGTCGCCTTCTTTCAGAATGGGAGGAACTTAAGCTTCGGAGCCTTATCAATAAAGCCCAGGCGGTCACCACCCAGATTAACATCAAATGGCGTACCTTGGCCAAGTGCCACTGGCTGCGCTATGGTGATGATAATAACAGATTCTTTCATCGGTCCTGTAGTCTGCGTCGGCGTGTGAATTATATCTCCCATGTTTTGACTGCTGCTTCCACTGTTGTTCGAGGGGACGGGCCTATCAACTAATGCTTCTCGGATTTCTATCGTGCTCTCTGGACTGCCTCGGCTACTTCCTCCTCCTCCTGCTCTCGTGCCGAGATTCTGTCCCGCCTGGCTCTCCACTTACCTCAGTTCGATACCACTCACACTGAGGATCTTCTTCGGGAGTTTACCTTGGCTGAAATACAGGCTATTGTTCGTGGTTTTGGAAATGGTCGTAGCCCGGGACCTGATGGTTTCACTGCCGAATTCTACAAGCATCATTGGGGGCTCATTGGGCATGATATCCTTGCCTCTCTCCGCCAGTTTCAGAGCACTTCTATTATTCCGGCTACTTGGGGTCGAACCCATCTTATCTTTATTCCTAAAGGCACTACCCCCAGTGGAGTGAAGGATTATAGACCACTTGCTATGTGTAATGTGGTCTACAAAATTTTATCTAAGGCTCTGGCCGTTCGGTTGAAGCCTTTTCTCCCTACTTTGGTTTCTGAAGAACAGGCTGCTTTCATTTCGGGCAGGAATATTCACGACAACATCTACTCTGTCCAGGAAATTGTTCACAGCCTTTATAAGCGTCAAGGTAAAAATCTGGATATTCTTCTTAAAGTTGACCTCGCGAGGGCTTTTGATACTCTTGACCGGGACGCCATCCTCCACGTTCTTCATCTTTTACGCCTCCCTGACAAGTTCGTTGGATGGATCGAGGCTTGCATCTCATCGCCCACATTTGCCTGTTGTGTTAATGGCACTACTTCTCAATATTTCGGCGCTTCTAGGGGAATCCGGCAAGGTGATCCCCTCTCACCTTATCTTTATGTTTTAACATCTAACCTCCTCAGTGCTCTTATTCAACAAGGTGTGAAGGAAGGCAAACTTACCCCGCTCAACATTCGTGGTTGTCACGTTTCACATCTTATGTTCGCTGATGATCTTATCATTTGTATTCGGGCTAACGACCGATCCTGCCATCACCTCAAACAAATTTTCGACCAATATGGCTTACTGACTGGGCAGCAAGTTAATCTGGAGAAGTCTCGTCTCTACTTTCCTCGACGCTGCTCTCCCATCACGAAAGATCGAATTGTTACTATTTTGGGTATGCCTGTTGGTAACTATCCATTTCGGTATCTTGGCGTCCACATCTCCCCCACCTCATCTGGGCAGCCTAATTTCTCTCATTGCAAAAACGCCCTTCTCGGAAAACTGGAATCGTGGAAAGGGCGCTGTCTCTCCCAGGCTGGTCGGATCACCCTTGCTAGGAGTGTTCTCTCTTCTTGCCCTATACATTCCATGATAACCGGGGGGCTCTCTCAGGGGTATTTAGAACGATTGAATGGTTGTCTTCGCCAATTTATTTGGTCCAAGGGTGAACACATGGGAGACCCTCATCTGATCAAATGGGAGACCCTCACCCGCCCCCGGCGACAAGGCGGACTGTTTCTCAAAGATTTCACTCTCACTCGCACTGCTCTAAACGGGGTTCGCTTACTCGATCTCCTCAATCAAGCTCCTAAGCTCTGGGTTCGCATCAGTACTGCCAAATATGGTATACCATCAGCTTGGAGCCCCAAGTGCTACCGATCTGCTAGCCTGGCTTGGAGGATTCTCATGAAAGACCTGGCTGTCCTTAAGTTCTTCTTCGTCAAATCTGTTGGCACTGGACAACAGACGCATTTGCTATTTGATCCGTGGAGCACTGATGTCCCCTTGGCTATCAAGCCTACTTTCATTGACCAGCGTTCTCTGGAGTCTGCTAGCCTCACGGATTTCATCACTGACAGTGGCTGGGATATACCGAAACTTAACGGTTGCTTTGGGCCAGCCCTTGTCGATTCCATTTGTCAGCAGCACCCCACTATGCGTGGCGCACAGGACCGATGGGTCTGGGAGGCGGGTACTCCGGGCTTGCCGCTTGCTAAGGCAATCTACCGGGTCCTCCTTGAGCGACATCTTCCGGCGCGAGAGGAGCTTCAACACTGGACCGATCTTTGGAAATTACCTATCCCACCACGGATTAAGGTTTTTGGTTGGAAGCTGCTCCACTGCAAATTACCGACCATGGACCGCCTCCAACGAATGTTTCCTGTTGATGACACTATCTGCGCTCTATGCAAGAACATACTGAATCTTGTTTACACTTGATCTTTGGCTGCGACTTTGTTCGTGCGGTGTGGCGGCACTTACACCCGCCCTTTCTTAGTAACACCAAAGTGTGTGCTCTGATGGAATCGGGCCAATGGATGCTGGCAGGCAAGGAGCTTGGCAATTCCTGGACTACTACTATCCTACTCACTATATGGCACACTTGGAAGATGCGGAATGCCGCTCGGTTCAACAATGACACGCCTAACCCTAGACCAGTTGCCCGTCAGGTTTTGGCGGCTCTGCACGAACTTCAGTCGGCTCACTCTTCTACTGATGGTCTTCCGAAAGAGCGTGCTACTACTTTCTGGACTGCGCCTGCTGTTGGCACGTTTAAAATAAACACTGATGGATCCTGGTGTCCACGAACTCAGGATTCCGGGATTGGCTACCTGATTCGGGATCACAATGGGACTGTGTTAGTCGCGGTGGCGGCCCCTTGTTCTGGGACTTCGCCTCTGCATGTGGAGCTCTTAGCGATCCGATCGGCTCTTGGTTTTCTATATGCTCGGACTGATCTTCAACGTCGCTATTTTGATGTGGAAACTGACTCTTTGGAAGCCTACAACTTGCTTAGTAGCTCCTCACCCTATCCTTCTATGGCAACTAGGAGCGTTCTGCTAGAAATTCTACACCTCTCCCAAGGCCTCCACGTTACCTTTATGCACATCTCTCGTCGAGGTAATGGCCCTGCCAACTGGCTAGCTACTAGGACTCGTCACACCAAGACGCCCTTGTTCTTTGACAACGAGATGCCCTCTGACTTGGCATCTCTGCTCCTATCTGATGTAACCTAACTGGTTATTTTGAATAAATTTTCCGTTCTATCAACAAAAAAAAAAAAAAAAAAAAGAAGCTATACATGAGTATAAACAAGAGAACATGACCATAGTCGATTATTACACAAAACTCAAGGCACTATGGGACGAGCGTGATTCATTGTGAAATATTCCTAGATGTACATGCGAGGCTATGAAAGAAGTGCTGCAGTATCCACAACAACAAAAAACTATCAAGTTTCTCATGGGACTTAGCAACACATATACAGCAATAAGAGGACAAATCCTCCTTATGGAACCGCTGCCTATGGTGAACAAAGCATACTCGCTAGTTCTCCAAGAGGAAAAACAACGCAGAATGACAAATAGTGATGGACCACAAGCCACATCACAAGCAGAAATGTCAGCATTTGTTGTGAGAAATGACCCAAAAAGGCCTGGAAGAAATTATGCTCCAAAAGGTTCCTATATAAAATGTGGAAAGTGTGGAAAAGTTGGCCACACTTTTGAAGTTTGCCGAGCTCATCAGAAAAGTGATCACTATGGGTTGAATGGTCATAGTATTGACATTTGCAGAAAGTTGCAGAAAACAAGTTATATGGGCAACAATCAATACAAAAGAGAGAACAAGAACATGCAGCCAAAAGCCAACCATGCTGAAATCAAAACTTCTCCCACTCTTACTACAGAGCAGTACGAAAGCCTCATGGCATTGTTAGCAGAATGCAACAGCAACATTGGTTCAACTAACAACCTTCAAATGCAAGAATTCTCAGGTACTGTCACACATGTTTCTTTTGTTAAAGGCAAATCAAATTAGATTTTGGACACAGGTGCTACAGACCACATGGTACACTCGACCAGCTTATTAACAACAAAATCAATAGTGAAAAATACATTTGTTCACTTGCCCAATGGCAAGACAGCCACTGTAACACACAAGGGCAATGTTCAGTTCACTGATTTCATGCTACATAATGCTCTTTGTATTCCTTCTTTCAAGTTAAATTTGATTTCCATTAGTAAGCTGTTAAGGGACTCACAATGCAAAGCAATATTCACAGACAAAGTTTGCATGCTGCAGGACCGATTGGGGAAGACGATTGGGACAGGAACTAAACATGAAGGCATATACTATTTGGAGTTGACTGGATCATCTAGAAGCAATATTGCGTAGACAATAAAGAATCCAACTGCAAAGATTTGTCACAGAAGACTAGGACATCCTTCGAATAAAGTTTCCAATTTTGCTCATCAAGTACATTTGTAATTTGGAAAATCAAAATAATCATGTTTGCATGATATGTCCTCTTGCTAAACAGACAAGGCTTTCTTTTCCAATAAGTTATATTAAGACAAAGGCAACTTTTGAATTAGTTCATATGGACATATGGGGAGGCTACCACATTCCAACAATCACACAAGTGAAATATTTTCTCACCATTGTGGATGATTACACAAGGTGTACCTAAACTTACTTAATGCACAACAAGTCGGACGCTCAACAACATATCATGAGATTTATAAATCTAGCTGAAAATCAATTTTCAGCTAGAATCAAAATTATAAGGAGTGACAATGGCCCAGAATTTACCATGGAAAGATTTTATTTAGATAAAAGAATAATACATCAGACAAGTTGTGTTTCCACACCGCAACAAAACGGAGTGGCAAAACGAAAACACCGACACCTTCTTAATGTTGCTCGAGCTCTATTACTTCAAGCTGGCCTACCTAAAAGTTTTTGGGGAGAAGCCATCTTGACTGCGACTTATCTAATCAACCGGACACCCACGCCAGTTCTGCAAGGGAAAACTCCAATCGAAGTTCTCACCCACAAGCAGCCAACTTATGATCATCTTCGTGTGTTCAGAAGCTTGTGCTTCGCATCTTCGCACCACCAAAAACGCACAAAATTTTATCTGAGAGCCTTACAATGCATATTTCTAGGATATCATGCTACTCAAAAGGGATATAAATTGCTAGATCTATCCAATCACAATATTTTTGTCTCGTGTGATGTTATCTTCTATGAAGACATTTTCCCATTTGTGTCCGCCAACACTGCACAAGAACCATCAAAAGAAAAGGATCAAGTAAATATTATGACTCCAACTATTAACACAGAAGCATTTTGTTGTGAAGAGGAAGAGCAAGACCCCAGTGATCAACAAAACCCAGGGAATGAATCACAAAAGCTAAACTGCACAGATATACAAACTGCTCAAGAGAATGTGCACAGTGATGCACATCGTCCAGTTCGCAACACTAAACTACCAAGATACTTGAGTGAGTACCACATCGATCAATCACTGCCATCAAGGAGAGCTCATGATGTTCATCAAAACGCAGCTGGAATTCATGTTGATGATACATTCAATAGCAGCATCAGAAGTAACCATTCTACCTCTACTAACAGCAAGGTAATGAATGTCAAATATCCATTGGAAAACACACTCTCATATGACAGACTTGGGTTAGAACATCGGGTTTTCAACCTTTCAATATCAGCTCATCGAGAACCAACCACATTCAAAGAGGTAGCTATGGATCCAAATTGGTGTACTGCGATGATGGAAGAACTCAATGCACTCGAGAAGAATAAAACTTAGACGCTTGAACACTTACCATATGGAAAAAGACCAATTGGATGCAAATGTATATACAAAATCAAATATAGACCAGACGGACAAATTGACAGGTACAAAGCAAGGTTGCTAGCTAAAGGTTATACCCAAGTAAAAGGCATTGATTACCACGAAACCTTTGCACCGGTGGCCAAGCATGTCACTATTCGACTCCTTTTAGCGACTGCTGCAGTCAAAGGATGGCATTTGCACCAACTTGACTTCAATAATGCTTTTCTAAATGGCGACCTCTAAGAAGAAGTTTACATGTCTCTGGCTCTTGGCTTTGGACGAAAGGGGGAGATGTGTGTTTGTAGACTTCACAAATCGATATATGGCCTCAGGCAAAGCTCCAGACAATGGTTTGTCAAAATCACTGAAGCACTTAAGCAAGTAAACTTCATACAGTCAAAAAGTGATTACTCTATGTTCGTCCGATCTCATAAAGGCAGATCCATAATCCTTCTCATTTATGTGGATGATGTTATAATAGCTGGAGATGATCTCAAGGAAATTGAAAGCATCAAAGAATTTCTGAATAAACAGTTCAAGTTGAAGAACCTTGGGCAACTAAAGTACTTTCTTGGAATTGAAGTGGCAAGAAGCAGTGAAGGAATCACTATTTCCCAGAGAAAATATGCTTTGGAAATCCTAGAAGATGTTGGCTACTTAGCTGCAAAACCTACGGCATCTCCAATAGAACCAACTATGTCCCTCAGTCGCTTTGAAGGAGACCAACTCAGCGACCCATCAGCATACATAAGGCTTATTGGAAGGTTAATATATCTAGCTGTAACTCGCCCAGACTTAACTTATGCTGTCCAAAATCTAAGCCAATTCATAAAAAAGCCTAAAATGCCTCACTTGAAGACTATACAACAAATCCTGCGATATCTCAAATGAACACCTGGACAACGATTATTTTTTCCTTCAGCAAATTCCACACACTTAAAGGCTTTCTGCGTTGCTGATTAGGGATGATGCCCAGACACACGAAGGTTAGTCACTAGTTATTGTATATTTCTAGGAAAGTCTCTTATCTCATGGAAGACAAAGAAGCAAGTTACAATATCGAGATCAAGTGCAGAGGCTGAGTATCGATCTATGGCCACAACTTGTAGTGAAATTACCTGTTTGAAGAACATTATGTGTGAATTGAACATCGATCAAGGAAATTCAATTGTTTTATATTGTGACAATCAAGCAGCGATTCACATAGCCACAAATCCAGTTTACCATGAGCGGACAAAACACATTGAACTGGATTGTCATTTCATCCGAGAAAAGATTCAAGAAGGCATGATCAAGTTACAACATGTGCACTTGCAGGACCAAATAGCAGACATATTCAATAAACCATTGAATGCCACACAATTTCAAACATTGGTCAGCACTCGAAATTGCAGTTCAACCATCACATACCATGATTCAAGAGATTGAAGATCAAGAGATTTAGTGTATACTATTAATTTAAATTATTATTGTAATATTTCCTTTTATTCTCCTGCTTCAAATGGAATGTGTATGCATATTCTATTTTGGGACAGATTCTTTGTAAATCTTTATATTTGTGTAAACAACATAGAATCAACGACGACGTTTACAATTCTTGCGTCTTCTTCAAATTCTTTGACCCGGACCGTATGGGTCTATTTTTTTTGTTAGTGTTTTTTGTGCATAAACTCTAATTTAATGTTAAATTTTTACATAAAGATATCATGATGCAAATTTTTTCAACAGTGTGTTCGTATCTGCTTCGCACAAATCTCAATAAAATATATGATTTTAATTTTCATTATATAATGTTACAATTACGAATTAAATTATAGTCATTATACGATAAATCACAATAATTACATGATAAAATACAGTAATTATATGATAAATTATAACTATTATACGATATTACCGTTAAGAACTAATCGTCACACTCAACCTATTAACTCAACTCAGGTTAAAAAATTTTACATTAACCAGCTGACAATAATTTATCGTATAATGAATGTATTTTATCATATAATAACTATAATTTATCGTATAATGACTATAACTTACGTAATGACTATAACTTATCGTATAATAGCTGTAATTGATACAATAATTTATTGTATAATGGTTATAATTTATTATATAATGTCTGTATTTTTATAGTATAATGATTATATTTTTATTATATAATTAATGTATTTTATTGCATAATAGGTGCAGTTTATCGTATAATGATTGTAACTGATAACTTCCTAAAATACTATATTAAAATCATATAATAAATAGTATTATAAATATTTTATTAAAATTTGTGCTTCATTGCATCAACATTCGTACATTGACGGAGTTAGCGGCGGCGGCTTCTCGCTCGCGAAGTGACAAAAGCGTGATTTTTCAGAGAGGCAGCGGCGGTAGAGCGATTCGGGAGGATGGTTGGGCGAATCGTATCAGGACGGTTGTAGACACTACGACGGTGGAAAACGAACAGCTCCAAACTTGTACGACAGGATTGGAAGGAGATAATGGCGACACGAGTCGGTGGAGTATGCGCTGGCGCAAGATGCGAGAAAAATGGCGTGGAGATTGAACTGATGTTGGCGGCGGCGCGGGGTAAGGCTGCGTCGGGTACCGGAAAAGGAAGAAGGCAGAGACGTGGTGGTCGGGGTGTCAACGCTGGCGGGTACCGTCATACTGGAGTCGGCGACGGAGATGACAGAGGACAAGCACAGGGCGAGGTACTCATGTAACTAAATCTTATTTGTAAAAGCTTCGAACTTGAGCGATCTCTGAAGAAGAGATGCATCAGTTAATTAATTGGTTGTACAAATTCCGAGCCCAATTGCGAGGGCAATGGCTGCAATGATCATCACAATCAGCAGCGTGCTCTTTTTACCAAGAACTCGACCTCCCTCTTTCTCGGAACCAGTGGCAGAATCGGGCAGCAGCACATACAGAACACCTTTGTCGAAGTTGGCCTGGATCTCCGCCACATTGCAGTTCTTTGGAAGCTCAAACCTCCGGTGGAAGCGGCGCCATTGATCGCCTTGCAAAGCGCACTCCCCGCTGATGTTTAGCCTCCTCCCCGTGTCAGCTGCAACCCTGAGATCCTCCTTCTTAAACCCTAATCCTGCGCAAGGACAATCCGTCGACATTATCCTAAATCTTAACGAAGACGAATTAGCTAAAAATTACTGATGGAGAAGGGCATTCATGCCTGAAACATCAACCCGCAGCGCATCGAGCTTGCCCACTTTGATCCACTCACAACGAGGATTGCATTGTGTGTAAGTGCGGGATCCTGGAGCAGCTTCCATCAGTAAAACAATGAGATCAAAGAGGCCAGGATGATTGCTGCTACAGTTATGTCATGTGCAGAGAATGAACGCGAGGCGGAGAAAGGAAGGCCTGGGAGGGGGTTTTGCTTACGCGGAGAGATATTCCTGCTTGGTTCCTTCAAGGCAGGCACCTGGTGCCCTTAATTAGCTGCTGTGTACTGCACTGTAGGAATATTTTAGATTAAAAAAATATATAGGGAAAGTCTTGCCTACCGGAGGCAATATTTCTAGTATCGTTCATCTAGCACCCTTCTGCGGAATCTTTCATTGGGTGCCCTCACATGCAAGACAAGATTTTTAAAGTATAAGTGTTAATCTCAAAGCCAAGTCAATTTCATAATCTTCAATTAAATTTCACAAAAATTTAAATATTCTTTTAACTCTGATTTAAAAGTCAACTTACACGAAAATCGGTCAAATTTCACGAACTTCGGTCATCAAAATTTTGTGTAATCTGCCCAAATTTTCATATAATACCCCTAGATTTCACGAAATCCCGCCCAAATTTTGTGAAATCGGGCCTAGATTTCATAAAATCCTGCCCAATTTCGTGTAATATGCCCAATTTTCGTGTAATCCACCAAATTTTCATGTAATCCGTTTATAATTTTAGGTAATAATATTAATTTTTAATTCGCCCAGATGTTTGTGTAAGTCAACAAAAAAATCATGAAAGTTGACTTCAACCAGGGTTAGAGCTGAGTTAAGACATCATGAAATTTGACTGAAGATCGTGAAATTGACTTGGCTTTGAGATTAACACTTTTGCTTTAAAAATCATGTCTTGCAGATGAGGGCACCCAACTGCAGATTCGGCAGAAGGGTGCCCTTCTGCCAAAATTTTCCAGTGTAAATTGGTTTTGTCGAATGGCCGAATCGTATATATATATATATATATATATATATATATATATATAATCCAAATAATAAAATTAGAATAATATCAATTCAGAAACTATAAATGCTGGCCATCAAAATTTTATTATGAATCCAACAATACAATATCTCTTCACAACAACAATTTCATTAACAACAATATGAAATCACACGAGGAAAATTATCTTAAAATTTGCTACTATATTCGAAATACTATCTAAAAGAGACTAAACAAAAATCTGACCGTTGAATATGTAAGGAATTAGCCCAGGAGCAATTCTGTAAATTCTTGTACCGATCAGTCGATCGATGACTCAACATCACACCTAGAAGTTTAACCAAAACTTCTTTTTTTTTTATTTCTCTCTCCTGTCGCCGTTCTTGTCAAATCGAGTGCAAACTCTAATTTTTCTTCCCCACTTATAATTGCCACATTCACGTGGGATTTTGGATTTCATTAAGACTTTTTACAAAAATGTCCACTCCTTTTTTCTTTTTGCAAGTGGGTCTCTACATAATATAAGATCAACATATAACAATCTCCCTGGCTTGCATCATGCAGAGATGACCAAGTTGACCATCTTTTTATAAACCTCAATCTTCTCTTTTGTCATAATCTTCTTCACTCGATAACAAAATGGTTTTCTTCTATCTCTGATCATGACAAAATAGTTGTCTTTGAAGGTTTTCTTCATCTAAGTGACTTTCTCAACTGAGTTTTTACCTGAGATTGCTGAGATATTTGTCTTTTATGTACACAACTTGCATCATTGTACTTTAGGAGAAATGACATTCTTTAATAGAATTTTCACACCCTTCTCGCTCAAATGTCCAAGTCTCTTGTGACATGACTTTGAAGTATGTGCTGAAGCAGTACTAATTTCTCTTATGAGAACATCAACATTAGTGTGATAAAAGAGCATGTTGCTTGCTTCCTCTAGCACATATAAGTGATTTTTTGTTAGCTTCCACTTTTCATTAATAAATGTGCTTACTAAGCCCTCATCATCAAGAACACCAAGTGAAATCAAACTGAATCTCAAGTCAAGAATATACCTTACATCTCTTAGTATCATCTTATGTCCAAGGGTAGTCTTGATAATGATAGCCCCTTTCCTTATTTATCATCTTTACAACGCCTAAGTTATAATGATATAATAATAAAAAATAATCAATATAAGGGGTAGCATGAAAAGAAGCACTTGTGTCAATGATCCAACTATCTTTTCCACTAACTACCAATATATTTTTTGTATCACTTGCTGTTAGAATGCTAACAGCACTGTCCATAGTGATTGTAGTGTTGCTCTCTTTATCCTCTATTGTGATTCCACAGCATTCTTGAATGATCAATAATACTTCTTAATATGCGCTTCTTATGATAATAAAAGCACTCAACATCTTTTCTGGTAGATTAACTGTACCTAGAATTCTCATGTTGATATGGAGATCTATTTATGCTTCTACTATGATTTTTAGTCACCAATACTTGAAATCTATTTGTATCAACAGAAATTCTTCTAGTTTCTTCATTCAACAAACTTGAAGTTACTAAGCTTATGAATAACATACCATATGGTGTTGCATACCATAGGTGATGAATAACTCTAAGATTATACTCAGAAATTCACCCAAAATTTCTCTTTTCTAATTTCTCTCTTATGCTGTAGCTCTCATCAAATCGAGTGCAAATCCAAATTTTTTGTTTCAATTTTAATTGCCCACGTTCACGGATTTTGGATTTCATTAAGATTTTTTATATAAAAAGTTTACTTTTTTCTTTTGCATGTGAGTCCTGCGTGATATAGGACCCACGTATAACACAGGGATAACAAATTTGGCCGGAAGCGAAAAGCTCCGACACTAGCAGTGAAGGTCGGTCGCAATCAAACACAGGCTGTGTTTGGCATAGTTGAAACTTTTAACTTTTGCTAGCTGAAAAAGTGCTAGTTAAAAAATAGCTGGTTGGAAAAGTAAAAATGTGTTTGGCTAAATTGTTATGCTAGTCAAATTTTTTTTTAAAATATTTAAAAATAATTTAATATTTAATATTTTTTATTAAAATAATATTTTTGTTATCGTAAAGGCATACTAATATAGATGTGGATATGATATACAAGAAGAAAAATGGTTAGAAAATAGCCAAAAGCAGCTCCCTCTCAGCTTTTTCAAACCCAGGCTGCTTCTAGGTTTGGAACTTAGAATCAGCTTGTCAAACACTCCAGTTTTTTAAAATCAGCTATTTTGACCAGCAAAAATAGCTGACCAGCTATACCAAATAGGACCACAGTGGTTGTGTGAGGAGGCAGCAGCAGAACTAGAGAGCTCAAACACTGGAGGATAGTTTTAAATTGCACTATGGCAAAAGAATCGAACTGGGTAAAAATAGTGCACAGAAAGCCGCGGAAGGAGAAGAAGAAGAACAAAACAATCAGTATTTAAATTTAAATTTAGATAGATTTAAATTGATCAATTTTCAAATACATTTTATGTATTTATATAGGCGTTTGTATAAAAATTAAATTAATAAAAAAATAATAAATTATGATAGAGTCGAGTCTTGATTCATTATTTTTTAAAAAGTATGAATTTTGGAAAGTCTATTATTATTTATTTTCCTCTAAAATTAATTTTTATTCTCTCCTTAATTTTATTTTATATAATTATTTTCTTTTAATTAAATAATATTTTACTTATTTATTTTTAAAATTAAAAATATAATAGATGCGTCAATGTT
Organism: Costus lasius; assembly: GCA_027563935.2. Classification (NCBI taxonomy): domain Eukaryota; kingdom Viridiplantae; phylum Streptophyta; class Magnoliopsida; order Zingiberales; family Costaceae; genus Costus; species Costus lasius. The sequence continues at coordinate 16,308,671 of CM050454.1, read as the reverse complement.
TTAAATATATTATTATTTTACTTTTAAATAAAAAATATTTCTTTTAAATCAAATTGGAATTATCTATCTCAAAATCACATAATGATTCACACGTGTTTACATCATAAAAGAGTTAAATCTATTTATAACCAAAACTCAACTTCAGGTGCACTAGATTTGCTGAAGTGGGCTGCAGGTCGACAGCCCATTCTGTAGCCCAGGAACCAGTCCCCCCCTCCCCCACAATATATATACAAGTACAGCTCTCGTTCAACTTGCATCTTACAATCACGTGTGGCGTTGTGAATTTGTGATAAAGTCGTAAACCTAAACAGCGAGCCTAAATTTCCTGATCGCCTCCGCTTGCCATCTCCATCGCCGACCGCCATCGCGGTCCTCCATCGCTCGTGTCTCCATCACCCTTCCTACATCGTCGACGCTGCGATTCCATCGCCGACGACGTGCCTCTATCACCGAACTTCATCTCCTTCTCTGACGCCGAATCCCCATCGCCAACGCGGCGCCGAACCCGTGTCTTCATCGACGCCGCGTTTCTACTACCAAGCTTGCCGTCTCTCCGTTGCAGCCTTGCTCCATCAGGTTTGCATAAATAGAAATCACTAATTAACTTTAATCTTATTGATTACAATTCACAGCTCTACATGCACCTACAACCATCATAGCATTGTTGCCAGACATTATTCTTTAATCTAGTTTTTTTTTTTTTTTCTGTTTTACATTCTTCATTCTTCATGGACATTTTTGCTTTTAGTTAAGAATTTAATTCATTACTTCTTTGTCTGACTTTGCAGGTTAGAATCTAGTAGGGATCTAGTTATATATACATTTTTAACATTGACTCCTAATATAATCAAGAGAACACAACATTGCATCCGGAATACTTTTGCATAAACGAGTTGATAAAACTTTATGAAGGTCATAAATCGGCAACGGGTCATAGTCTATTACCAAATGTTGTCTAATTTTGTTGTTGGTGGTGAAGCCTAACAAATATTTTATATTTATGGATTTATCTATTATAATTTTGGTCTAACTATTGTCTTAATGATTGGAAAATAAAATCAAACTAATATATGGATTGCAATGACCCAATTGTTAAATTGTTTATCTCTTGTGCGGGTTAATAAATGAGTTTCACAGGCCATGTTGGATCACATATTAATAATTGATTTGACCCTTATATTGTTTGTTTTGGGAACATTTAAGCAATCATATATGTTGAGCAAGATGTCTCAAAACAAAAAATGCATGATGCTATTGGATAATATAAAACATATATATTAAGTATGTCATGATAGAAGAAAAATAACAACGGAGGAGTCAGTCGTCCAATGAAAGATTCCACAATTCCTAATAGCTTATCTCTTACTGTGTTATAGTATATCATGAATCATCCCCTTATTCTTGAGTCAAAAACTCAATTAGCACTATGAGAACACCGTGGTCTAAATTGCAATCATCAATCTCTAAGTCATGTGATAGTTCACTTGCTCGAGAGCCATGTAGATGACCAAAAAGTGTATAAGTGGCAGAAAATGCCTACCTCCACCTCACCTTTACATTGCAACCTTGAAGTGATCCCCTCTAGCTATCTCAAGCACTAGCAAGCAAAAGCCCTCTTTTTCTTCTGATGTTATCCGTGCCTTTCTGGGTGAGATGTCACTACCTCAGTTCCTTTTGTCATTCTTTTTTATTTAAGATGAAGTCCAGGGGACAAATGACTATTCATTAGATATTGAAACCCTAGGTCTGCTGGATGCTGTATTCCAAATGCTTCTTAGTGTTAATCTTTCATTTTATTATCAACTGATGAATGGGTTCTAGAGGTCATGCAATTGGCACGTGAGCCTTGATTTGAGCTCTTGGAAAGAAGAGCAGCATGGATGTTCTCTCAGTGGAAAAAGATTTTAATTTGGTACCAAGAGGATGAATATGATCTTGTCTTCAAGGATTCAATTATGAATTATTAGAAGGCTACTGATTCTGTCCGAGTTCCAAGAATGGTGGTCATAGAGATCTCTAAATAATGTATATTATATCTAGTGACATGCCTTTAATAACTAGACAAACATTATACATTTTGGGACATGCCTTTAAATAATGTGTATTATATTTAGTGACATGCCTTTAATGACTAGAAAAACATTCTACATTTAGGGACAGGGTTGGAAGTTTTTCTTGAGAGATATACTCACTAGAAATATTATTTTCTTTTTATTTCATCCCTGTCACCATTTTCTGTGGAATATATTGTGCTTACTAATGTTGATCTATCTAATCTAGAAACTAGGTTGTTGAGAACTATAGTTGACATGGCAGCCTCTGAAATTGATGAATGTAGCATTAATGTTGTGGGTATCTGTCACGAGATCATAACTAAATATAATCTATTTGGGAAAGCCTTCCCACGGATGAATTATTTTGTTCATTTTATTGAACACCCTAACCATAGAAGCTGGGCAAGGAGTATTTTAGCAAGATTTAGCTATTTGGATGCAATAAAGGAAGTTTCTATGACTATTCATAATGTATTTTCGTCCAGACAAGATGAACCAGTATTGTAATACTTGTATAGACTGCATGCTTGGATATGAGAAAGTGTTGTTGCATGTCACATGCATATGAAATTTAAACTATAAATTTTTATTCTGTTCTTGCATGTGGTGCCCGTACATGCATTGCATATTTTTACATTGTTGTTTTTTTGATAATAATGCTAGAATTGATTTGCAGATGGAAGCACTAAGGCAGTATGCTTTTCACAATCAATCTGCTGAAAGTTGCAAAACTTGCATCTGAAAGATTGGTTCCGTAATAAAGTTGCACATTCACTGTGGATTCAATCATTTTTATGTGTATTACGAAATGGGGTGTCGTGGAAGACCATTATTTGATCTTAATGAACTCCCATTGGAAGAAGCGAATGATGAAAACCCTATCATATACCAGCCACAAAAATCTCTTCCAATTACCAACTTAAACTGTTCAAATCTGCTTCCATCTTCGGAAGGGAGTCAAAGAATACTGAATAACCATGCATTTATGCATGCACTGAGTGGGTCAGGTTTTCAACCTTTTGTTAGGAAAAAGGAGTATAATCAGCAAAAAGAGCCTGAGCAACCAGGCAATGAATCAAATGTTGACCAAGCAACGACGTCGTTGTCTGCAAATTTTGAGCTCAATAACAAGACTAGCATATTGGTGCATCCTGATGGTCGGTTTGATAGCGCATCTGAAAAAGAAGAAGGTGAATGGTCTGATATTGATGACAATAGGAATGAAATCGTAAACATTTCATGCAATGAGCAAGCTACAGAAATTTCAGAGAAGCACATAGGCAACGAAGAAAAGGGTTGTGTTAAAGCTGATGATAACAGCCAGAATGATTGTGGTTACGTTGGAACTAACAGTGAAATTGGGGAACTGTCAAGAGACACGAAAGATAATGGCTCTTTGGGCTCAGGGGGCCGTGGAACTTCAGATTGTATCTTTAGGGTGGATGTACCTGCTGACGGGATAGAATCTTTGACAGTGAGACCAAAAGAGGTTAGAGGAGTTGAAGCAAGTCATGCTTTGAGATTTGCAAGCAATCCTGTTAAGAGGCCTAAACTTGATGAGCACAAGGAAGCGATGTTAGGGAAGAAAAGAGCTAGGCAAACTGTATTTATAAATGTGGAGGATGCTAAGCAGGCAAACTCTGTGAAAACCATGACCCCTAGGAGACAAGCTTCTTTTACAACTCCAATTGTTACACGTACATCTCGAGCTAATACTTCTGTTGTAGAACGAGGTGCTGAAAGACAAAATGTGGCGACACTGAAAGATCAAAGGCAATCTGATTTCATGGGCGCTGAATGTAGTTTAACAATGGAATCAATTGAACAAAAAAATGAACCAAATGGGGATGTGACCTCAGGAGGTTTAGCTCGCCTTAAGAAGCTGAATAAAAATGATAATTCCTCAGAAAACTTTTCAACACCATTTCCAAAGCATGGTCCATGGAAGCAGACTGCGGATAACAAACAATTTAAAAGTACCCCCATTTCATTGAGGAAACCTCCTGTTTCTGGACAAGGAAACATAGATCAAATATTGAGTTCGAAAAAAATTCCTTCCAAGAGGCAGATTTCAGGTAACCTGCAATACCAAGATACATCAGTAGAACGTCTTCTCAGGGAGGTGACAAGTGAAAAGTTTTGGCATCACCCAGGTTTGGCACACGATTTTCTCATTCCTATCTGTACGCTCTATGTATCAATTTTTTTGTTATAACTCCAGTTTCACATTAGTGAATGGCATGATATGCTTTATGTTAATTTTAGCAGTTGCATATGAATTTTCAAATAGAGGGAGAGATGACAGGTACTAGTATTTGATATGAAGTGTTCCAAGTATGGTTTTCAGTGCCCATTTTGTTCCAAGTTGTCATTTAGCTTGAATTGATCAAACTTAATGAAAGTTTAACATAACATGTTGAACTCTAGGAGACAACAATTAAGTGAGAGAAGCTGAAAGTCTAATTAATTCCATTGGAATGAGGCTAAATTGGTTTGGCTTATTCTCTCCAAGACAACTGAGTGCCAGCTTGTTGCTTATTTCCCAGTCTTGTGCAGAAAGGGGCGTGGATCGTGGCAGAGCCTCCATCATTTTGCCCCTGCACTTGCATGTTGCGATCATAGGAGGGAACACGCTTTCATCATCGTCTTGATTTTCAAAAGAAGTAAAACAATACTAAGTAATACCTAAATTATTTTTAATAATAAGTTAGAAAGTATTAAATAGGACATTACATACTTATTCGGATTTCCTTGTGATTGGTGAATAAATTACAAACAGCGTAATATTTGTTATCTCACTATGCAGTTATACAATATACTAAAGATGTAGTGTGAACATGTAAACTTATTAGATTGTCAAATGTTTATTGTGAATAATACCATCAGTCTATTAAAAAAGAATCTTAACATATGTTTTCTTTAAAATCTAAAATTTTCTGGCTGATTTAATTCTATCATTTCTACTTCATAACTATTAAATTTATATATGGAACTTTGCACCTTGCTTCTTTTCCAATTTAGCTATTCTGACATGAACGGATGAGCCTTAAATTTGACTACTTATCGACTGCTGACTGCAAATGAGCATTTATCGTAGAAAGTAGCAGTAATTTGTGATTATTGACATTGACCATGTTTGATGCATATATTAAGCATTTACTTGTCACCTTAATTCAAGTGGTTTTCTACATTAAATTTTTGGGGATTATCAGCATACACAAGATTTGAAATACAAAAAAGGGTTTTGTATTATGTTTCACTTCTTATTTTCTCCCAGATATACTTACTGGCATCTTGTACTTCTTATGGTTATCTGATTTGGTCATGCTCGTTCTAGTTAAAATCATTTAACCTGATCTTAGTTATGGATCTTTTCTTTTCTTTTTTTTTTCAGAATAATCTTTGTCAAATTTGTCATCCTAGTGTGCTGAGAATTTTTTGTTGGGTACTGATCATAGTTATCATAAACCTGCAGAAGAGACTGAATTGCAACGTGTTCCTGGACAGTTTGAGTCTGTTGAGGAGTATGTGAGTGTCTTTGAGCCTTTGCTTTTTGAGGAATGTCGAGCTCAATTATACAGCACTTATGAGGAGCTTGAGGAGAATGTATCAAAGGATGCACGCATAATGGTTCGCGTAAAGACTGTTGAAAGACGAGAAAGAGGTAACCGTTGTTACCAGATATTATCTGCAACTAATTTGTTTATCTCCTATTATCATGTTTGGAATAGGTTGTGGTTTTGTTCAAGCCAATATGGAAAAAATATCATGTTTTCAATTCTGTTCCATGATTTGTAATTTTTTTTTAAATCCTTCAGCTTTATGTATATTCAAATTTATATGCAAGTTTTTGTTAAAATATATTTCAATGGTGATAACCTAGTTCGTTAAAGTGGCTACTAGGGACTAGATGTGGTACAATGTTTGGTTGCAGAATACTATTGCATCTTGTTTACTAGTCCTTGGATGTGAGATTAACTGGGAAAGCGATACATTGTAGCAGTAGCTACAAAGTGATGCTAAATAGTTTGGTTTCCTATGCTGTTGAAGTGTTTAGGTGGATATTTGTGTTACAATTTTTTTTTTGCCTGTAGTGAAATTCAAGGCAGATAGTATATTGTCCGAGCACCAGCACCACCCATGAAATCATTCCCTTATTGTTTATTATTTCGTGGTAAATGATACTTTCTTATGGATGCTTATAAGAACTATCTGGTAATAATCCTTCTATGGTTGAAATTTGATCAACTGATGGATCCTTTCATGGGTAATGGAATTAGAATAAGAATTAGCTTTGTCTAGTGTACAGACCTTGCATGGGAGGTAATATGCCCCTTTTATGCAGGTCAAGCTCCTAGTGACCTGTGTAAGTATGTGTTCTGCTAACGAACAATACTTGCTGCGACGGTGGCTGGCTGAATATTTTTTTCTTCACTGGCACAAGTTATACCTGAATATTCTTTAGCTTTGCTTCAATTCATACTTTGGTTGGTGGACATTAGTTTGCTCACCTCATTCATGCACTTCGGCCCTATGGTTGTATAGGTTTTTGTTATTTTTTTAAAATATTTATTTGATTTAGAAGATATTTGCTCATAATATTACTCTGATTCAAGGAAATCTTAGTCCGGATGTATTGACTCCAACTTGTACTGGTACAAATATACCATTACATGGTACCAGACTAATCCCTGCCTGTTGCATGGTGCTCAAGATTAGTTTTTAAAACCTTGCTCTGATTATACATAATCAGCACACTATATCAGCTTTTATTCATCTTAATGTGCTCAATGCCATATCATATATTCAAATCCAGGATGGTACGATGTCATTCTTCTTCCAGTTCATGATTGCAAGTGGACATTTAAGGAAGGTGATGTTGCAGTTTTGGCATGCCCAAGGCCTAATACAGGTATAAATGCGTCCTTGATCATTGTTAATCATGTTGGTTACCAATTAATTATTATGAATGTGTTTTATGTTGGATTTTGAGAAAATGATGATTTATTATTTTGATTATGCTATTCTGTCAATTATTCCGATATTGATTCCTTGCATTCTTGGAAGCAGCTAGATCTGGAAGGAGAATTAGTCATGGAACAATTGAAGATGGTTTTGAACATGAGGCTGCTGGACGAGTAGTGGGTACTATTAGGCGATATATTCCTATTGACACACGTGATCTGCCTGGAGCAATTCTTCATTTCTATGTTGGGGATTTATATGATTCTAGTAGGTAATATCCGTCTTTGGACTGGAAATATTTCAATGCGTACCTAGATATTCTCTCTCATATTGCTTGCAAACCTCTCCCGCTAATTGTAGAGCCACAAATGATGCTTGGTTGCCTTTATTATTTTATTTTACACTTTTTTTTAATCTGACTTGACCAGCACTTTTAAACGTTCTCAGCCTGTAGCCATGTAGTTTCAAATATGCATAAATAAACATAACAGTACTTCGAAGACATCTTATGTTCCCCCTTCCCGTTTTGTCTCTCCATGTGCTAAAATTAACTTTGATTTGAACAACATATGCTAACTGAAAATTTGATTTGACCTTCACAGCAAGATGAATATTGATCACATACTTGGGAAGCTTGAACCAAAAAGTTTATGGTACCTAACTGTTCTTGGATCCCTTGCCACTACACAGCGAGAATACATAGCTCTGCATTCTTTTTGCCGGCTTAATTTGCAGGTGATATATCACATGCTACCTACATTGATAGTATATTGCTACTGCTGCATGTTGCTGATGAAATTATGATATACAGATGCGAACAGTGATTCTGAAGCCAAGTCCAGAGCATTTCCCCAAGTATGAGGACCAGCCTCCTGCTATGCCTGAGATTTTCACTTCAGGTTTTATCGACTATTTGCATAGGACGTTTAACGGTCCACAGTTGGCTGCAATTCAGTGGGCTGCTATGCACACTGCTGCAGGTACAAACAACAAAGTGACAAAGAGACAAGACCCTTGGCCTTTTACACTTGTCCAAGGCCCACCAGGAACTGGAAAAACTCATACAGTTTGGGGAATGCTTAACGTCATTCATCTCGTCCAATATCAACATTATTATTCTGCTTTCTTCGATAAACTATCCCCAGAAAGTTACAAGCAAACAGCTGAGAACAGTTTTGTGAATGCCAGTACTGGATCAATAGACGAAGTATTACAGAATATGGACCACAATCTATTGAGGACTCTGCCAAGACTATGCCCTAAACCAAGAATGCTTGTATGCGCTCCTTCAAATGCTGCCACAGACGAGTTGTTGGCCCGTGTTCTTGACCGTGGATTCATTGATGGAGAAATGAAGCTTTATCGACCTGATGTTGCTCGAGTTGGAGTAGATTCACAAACACGAGCTGCCCAGGCTGTTTCTGTAGAGCGGAGAACTGAACAACTTTTGCTGAAGGGTCGTGAAGAAGTAATTAAATGGTTGCATGATCTGAGAATCCGTGAATATGAACTTGCACAGGAAATATCTCGCCTACAGAGGGAATTCAGTGTTGAAGCTGCTGCTAGCCGATCACAAGGATCTATTGGTGTTGATACTGTAAAACTTGGTGATCAGGAGAAACCTCGTGATTCGCTGCTCCAGTCTCTTGCTGCAGCTGTGGAGAACAGGGACAAAGTTTTAGTTGAGATGTCGCGTTTCCTTATTCTAGAAAGCAGGTTTCGCTCTGGAAGTAGCTTTAATTTGGAAGATGCTCGAGCCAGCCTTGAAGCAAGTTTTGCCAATGAAGCTGAGATTGTTTTCACAACTGTCTCAAGCAGTGGCCGCAAGATTTTCTCTCGCCTCACTCATGGATTTGACATGTTGGTAATTGATGAAGCTGCTCAGGCTAGCGAAGCTGCTGTCCTTCCACCACTCTCACTTAGTGCAGCAAGATGTGTTTTAGTCGGCGATCCTCAGCAACTCCCTGCAACTGTTATAAGTAAAGCTGCTGGAACTTTGCTTTACAGTCGTAGTCTTTTTGAGAGATTTCAGCAAGCAGGTTGCCCAACTCTATTGTTGTCTGTCCAGTATAGGATGCATCCCCATATCCGAGATTTCCCATCACGATATTTCTATCAAGGGCGTCTGACTGACAGTGAAAGCATTGCAAATGCAGACGATGAGATTTACTACCGAGATCCTCTACTACGGCCTTATGTATTCTATGATATAACACATGGGCAGGAATCCCATCGGGGTGGATCTGTCTCTTACCAGAATATTCATGAAGCTCAATTTTCTGTGCGGTTATATGAACACCTTCAGAAGTTTCTGAAAGCAAACAGTGGGAAAAAGGTATCTGTTGGAATAATTACGCCTTATAAGTTACAGTTGAAGTGTCTTCAACGAGAATTTGAGGAGATTCTCAATACAGAAGAAGGGAAAGACATCTACATCAATACCGTCGATGCTTTCCAGGGTCAGGAGCGTGATGTAATTATCATGTCATGTGTCCGTGCCTCGAAGCATGGAGTTGGATTTGTTGCTGATATTCGACGCATGAATGTTGCTCTAACTCGAGCTAGGAGGGCATTATGGGTAAGCTCTTTGCGCTCACCTTTTCTCCTACACTAGGTTCTTACAGTTGGTAAACTAATGTTTTTGGATAATGTTTCATTATAGGTGATTGGCAATGCCAATGCTCTTGTGCAGTCCGAAGACTGGGCTGCTTTGATTGCTGATGCTAAAGTAAGAAGATGTTTTGTTGATATGGGAAGCATCCCCAAGGAATTCTTGGTATTGAAGAGTTCTATTTCTCCTGCAAAGGAATTGTTGAATAACCTGAGGAGTACAAGAAGCGGTGGCCTACGACAACGGTATTTAGATATGCTACCCGAACCCAAGTCGGGAGGGCAATCTGAAGATGAAGAGAAGCCAAACTATTTTCCTCAGAGAAATGGTTTCTACAAGAATTTAAAGTCACATGAAATTTCTATAGAGGATACAGGGCATTCTAGTAAAAAGTTCAGAGATGCTTCTCAGTATGGCATTACTAAGAAGCAAAATTTTTCTAGTGCTTCTAGAAGAGATATATAATGCTGAGTTGACACTTCAAGATGCCTTGGATCATTGTGCAGATAGTTTTGAACCGGCAGTCGAGGAGTTTCCTCTGTACTGATGCAGAAGATTCCTTGCATCGTTTTCCACACTTGAAACACTGGTGGCCTTAATGTCTGACGATTTGGTGTCTGCAATTGAAGCATGCGCCTCCATTAGACGAATGCCAGAAGGCCTAACTGCGTGACATATTGGAACGACCAAGGTTGTTTTGCGTTATGCAACAGCTTGCAGTGGCCCGAAAGCTGGAAAGGACTGTGCTGTTCAAGACCATGGATACTCTAGGTCGGTAGTCTATTTGTATCTCAAATGCTAGAGATCGAGCTACAGGGACCACAACCATAAACTGCCATGCAAGAATGGTGGACAAATAATGTATTAATAGCAGGCAATTTGCCGATTACCTTTAACCTGATGGTTAAGGCTCTCCGGTCAGGTTGCCGAGTTCATAGATTCTCCACATCCTGCAGAGCGCAGCGTACGGTTTACACTGAAGCAAGAACATCGACTATGTGCTTAATGTCAGCTGAACTGCTGCATTTCTACGTTCCGAAGGTCACGTCGACTGTTAATAACTACAGCAGAGCATTATTTTACAGGCTTCCCTATACCTATTTGTCAAAGGTTGCTGGGAACTTTATTATTTCGGTACGATACTTCAAGCTCCGATGCCCTTCAGTGTCATTTATGCTATAGTTCATCTGTATGTACAGGATTCTATCTACTCAGTACTTTACGCTACTGTCTCTGAAGGTAAAATCTGGCTTGCCGTCAGGGAATGCTTTAGAATTTTTTTTCGTAGTTTATTTCTAGCACAGGTTATTTTCTAGGCCACACTTTTGTAAGTCGATGCAAATTTAATAGAAAATTTGTTCTTTAATTGCATTGGATGAGTTTACGTCTATTTTAGAACCTGGAGATTTACCAATCATCAGCCGGTCAACTTGGTTTGGAGTAAATAGTAATGGCCCCTCTCGCGAAAGCTTGTTCTCGCCCTCCAACCCGCCTCAGCCGCCGGATCCCCCTGATCTGCTAGCTCCACGAGGGTTCCAAATTTGCAAGAGCTGAGGCATAGGCCCTCAAATGCATCTGGAAGCCCTATGTGCAGTATTCCGACCAAGGGTCAGGGGGTTGCAGCTTCTTCCTAAGGAAGCGGCTCCCCATGCTATCGAAAGTAATGCCATTCTCACCCTCTTGCTCTTGCTTGGACGCAAACTTTCTCTTTGGTGGGGTTCTTTAGAAAAAAATATTGGAATACACGCAGACTTTCTCTTTGGTGGGGTTCTTTAGAAAAAAATATTGGTATTCCCTTGGCCACCTTGCAGGTTTTTTAAAACAATCCTAGATTTATCTCCTACAAATACTCCGATGCAGTCATGTTCGACAAAGATAAGCTTACAAGATGTGTGTGCTCTGGAAAACCTGTTTGATCGACAAGTTTCTTACTCATCACCCAGTGCATGTGCTTTGGGCTACTGTCGCTAAAGTTTGGCAGTATCAACTAGAAATTTTGGACATGGAGAATAATTTTTATCTCATTAAAGTCCAAAGAGATTGCCATGGAGCTCGTGACTAGAAGACCTTGGACTATTATGGGAAATTCTCAGCCTCAGGAGGCTGAACTTCCAAGTCCTTTAAGAATCAATTAAAATCACTCTGGTGTGGGTTCGATTGTCGGATCTCTCCTTTGATTATTGGAACATGGAATCAATTACTTCTATTGCCTCCTCGATCAGTAAGTCGCTTTGAGTTGACAATCGTGTTGTCAACTTGTAGCGATGTTTGTATGTAAGAGTTTGTATTGAAATTGATCTTGAACAGCCGCAATGTAAAGGTGTTTGGGTTGGCCCGCTAGGTGAACATTTTTACTAGATTTGTTCATACGAAAATCTTCCTATGCTGCCCCATCTGGTGTAGACAAGCTGTCGACAGTAGGGGATGGTGGTGATTCAGAGCTCTTCATGACCCTGTCTGCTCCTATCCTGAATGTCAGGCCGTAGGTGCAAGTGCAACATCCTTGGGCAACTGTTTTGTGGAAGGCTCCCCCCTCGCCGGTAGTGTTTGTTCCTTCCAAGGCAACCAAGCCCCCCAAGTGACTGCTTGACGGTGGTCCGATTGAGCTAGACCTTTGAAATTGCGCCCGTCTAGCCTAGCCCATGTTGCTCAATGGATCAGTTCCCAAGTGCTCTATACTGCAAAGTTGGACTGCTTGCCCTTACCTCGTACTAGGTGAAAGGTAAGGCATTCTGCCCCGCCTAGAGTCCTGTGCTGCTGCCTTGGGTAGTGATGGCAGTGGGTAGGGTATTTATAATTTTTGCACTATCCATATTCGAACTTGAATATTTTCTCTACTACTTATACCTGATTAACTACTTGAGTTTTTTTTTTTCACACCCCTATCTGAACCTGACCTTAATAAAATTTTTACTACCCGCTAAAAACCTAAACTCTATAAATACCCGATTGACCAAAATTTTTAGATAATAAAATACTTGATTACCCGAATAAAAATTGGGCACCTGCTATATTAAAATCATATTAATACATTTAATAATCACATAAAAATTAATCTTTCACGTTTACCAAAATCTAATTTAGGGTTTTCTCAATTTTTGGAGATGTGGCTTGCGGCGACAGCTCCATGTGCGGCGATAGTGGCGATGACAGCGGGCTTGCAACAATGGCAGCGAGTTCGCAACGGGCTCATGGCGACAGCGACGATTGGGACAACAAGCAGTGCGTTCCTAGCTACTGCAGCAATGAGCAGCGAGCTCGCGGTGACAGCAGCAATGAGTGGCAAGCTCATGACAACTATGATGACAAGCTACGAGCTCGCGGCAATAGTAACAACAACAATGACAACAACGACGAGCGGCAGGCTCGCTGCGACGGCGAACAGTAAACTTTGCTGACAGATTTAGGCATATATAATTAGTGGTTAAATGAATACAGAGTAAGTTAATAAAGGGTTAATAGGTATTGGGTTAGTATGCAGAGTTATTGGGTTAGTGGATATGACTTTAGGTTTATGGGTAGTGGGGGTTCGGGTAGTAGTGGGTATCCGATTAATTATAATCGGGTTCGAGTAGGTCGGTACCCACTAAAAATCAACCAGACTGCCATCCCTAGCCTTGGGACATAATGACTCCTCACATTGGCATACTTAGGAAGATGCATTTCCAGTTGTGCCTCAAGACCAGGTTATGGCTATTGACCTAGACCCAGATCCGGATCCTAATCAAGACAACTCTCAAGCCCGGTTAGCCCCATATTTGGGGTTTGGGAAGAATCTTCATTATAAAGAACCCTCCATAGCTCTCCGGAACACAACATGCTTCTTCCTCTAGCCCTAGCCTCCAATGTTCTCTTCTTTCTAATACTAATGATGGTGGCCTTGCTTTGCAGAATCAGACCCCCATCTTTAGTCATGAAAGACAGTTTTGCTACAGCCGCTAGCTCTGAGATAGAGGTCTCTAATCCCAACTCAGCTTTGGTACCCTTTGAAGCTGCACAGCTTCAGCCTAGGCTGGAACAAGTTGCTGTGTAGACCTTGCTTCTCCTTGCATACAAAGGCATAAAGTATAAGCGCTCTCGATCTACCCAGGACCTAGGTAGTAGGAAAAAGGCCCTCTCTTTACTTAATTCTTCCTCATGAATATTCTCTCTTGGAATTGCCAAGGTGTTGGACGAAGAAAGGTTTGAGATATCTTAATATTATTAAAAAGACTCATAACCCCTCTATTATTGCCTTATAGGAAACTCACTTGGGAGAAGATGAAATTCAGAAGCTTAGCAAGAGCCTTGGAAGATGATGGCAATCCATTTTGTTCCCTCTGTAGGAGTGTTCGGAGGTATTTCTTTGTCTTGGATTAAGGATGCTCTTGAGGTCAAGGTAATCTCTACCTCTCGCCAAGCAATTCATGCAATTATTTTCATGGCCAAGGTTAAACCTTGGCTGCTTACTCTTGTTTATGCTAGTACGAGCTATCCTAATAAAAATGCTTTATAGAAGAGTTTAGAGGACACACAACTTTTTTGATATCCCATGGCTTATTTGTGGGGTTTCAATTCCATAATGAATCCTGAGGCTAAGCTGGGTGGGTGTAAGTTCTCCTTTAGCTCCTCTAATTATTCTCTCCAGAATTTTATCCCTTCCATCGGGTTTATCGACCTTGGCATCTCTGGGCCATCTTATACTTGAAGTAACAACTGTAAGGGTTGGGGGATAATCTTATCTAGAATTAATAGGGCTTTTGCTACTCTAGATTGGATTAACATGTTTGGCAAGGGCTATGGTTCTCCACCTTCCTCGAGGGATCATTGACCATGCTCCTCTTATTATTTCCTCTAGGAAATTCAATGTCAATCATTATAAAATTTTTAGATTCTAACCTTATTGGATTGACTATAATGAGGTTAATCTCCGAGTTAATTATTGTTTGGCTCACCCAAAATTCTAAAATAAGCAGGATGCTGATTTCCAACAAAGATTTAGAACCTTGGCTAAGGAGCTCACTAGTTGGCATAGGTGTAAAATTGGGAACCTTTTTAAATATCTTAATAGTACTTGGGAGCTAATTCATCAATGACTATGTATTGAAGCTTTGATATCTGGTATTTACATAGTATTCTTACTATACTATTTATGCATAATTTCTCCTATTCTTATCATATTTTCACTTATTTTGGCTTAAATCCTTTTGTTTGTTTGGAATCTTCACCTCTCTTCGCTTTTATCATATTCTAGGTGAAAATGACCAAATTTTGATAGATTTTGAAGAATCCAAGTGCACAGATGAATTCTATAAGCCAAGTCAGGAGGGAAATTTTGACTTTAATGATTCCTTTTCACGCCTAATTTTGGGGAAAACCTATTCTAAAGAGGGAGAACTATATAAGGAAGCTTGGGAGCAATTATCAGAACTTTTTGGCCAATTTTCAAGTAAAATTTGACAAAGAAGCGAGAGAGCTAGGGCGACAAGCGGCATTTCATCACCAGAAAAGCTTTGATTTTTTGGTTGGATGGTGTCGATCTTCATCAGGAAGCCTTACACTTTATCTTCCTAATCGATTCTAATTTTATTTTGCTAATTGTAATTGAAAACATGGATTTTTATAACGCGAACATGATGAGCATTTCAGCGTAAATCTTTTATTCAAGATTACGGTTGTAACCCACTGTGTTTTCATAACTTAATCATTGATTTCTTTCTTATAAAGTAATTTACTTGTGTTATATTCAATTATTATTGTGTGTATTACATGTTGATTACTGGCCATAATTTGCATGCTTAGAGA
Source organism: Costus lasius (assembly GCA_027563935.2). Taxonomy (NCBI): domain Eukaryota; kingdom Viridiplantae; phylum Streptophyta; class Magnoliopsida; order Zingiberales; family Costaceae; genus Costus; species Costus lasius. Next base: position 16,293,254 of record CM050454.1, on the reverse strand, counting down.
TATCGCAAGAAGTACTGAGAGGTGAATTGCAATGTCGGATCTACAGTTTTTGGATGAGTTGATTTGAATACGAGAGTAGTTCGAATCGGCTTGAGGGATTTCATAGATTTGTCAAGAATATATTGGGTTTATCTCGAGTTAATAACCATGAGAGTAAGGAATGAACTCAGATAAACACCGGATTGTACTGCTGAGATGGGGCAATCTGTACATGTAGATAAATCCCCTTCGGCACAGTAAATCCTTCTTAAGATATTTTTAATTAGAAAAGTCATGAAGTATAGTGTGGTGAACCCGAAGTCCTGAATTTCCATCAAATTGATTACAACTAAAGTTTGTTTTACTATTTCTTCAATTTAGTTAAGATAAAAACTATTCATTTTTAGATTAGAGCTAGCGATCTTAAGTAAGAGTCAGTACTTGGTCATTGGTTCCTGTGGGATTGATATTTTTATTACTTCGATTTGTCTGTGCACTTGTGGAACACATCAAGTTTTTGGCACCGTTGCCAGGGACCAATTTCGCCAATATTGACTCAATCGAAGGATTGATAGACTAGATTTTTGTTTTCTTGACTTTGTTATTTAATTCTATTTATTTATGTTTTTGAACTCATTGTTTGTTTTCCATCTTCAACTTTAACCGTTAATTGTTTATTCCTAGGTATTCCAGAAAGCTATTGGAGGAAGATCCGGAACCAGAGAGGACTTTTCGCCTGCGTGGAAAGCAATTAGCAAAGGAGATCTTAGAATCTAAGATGGGTGATATGAGATCATTAACGGATTACGCAGCTCCAAACTTGCAAGGTGTTCGCTCTAGTATTGCTCGCCCCAACATTGAGGCAAACAATTTTGAAATCAAGTCATCTCTACTATCCATGGTTCAGCAGAACCAGTTTGGAGGCTTGCCATTTGAGGATCCTAATATGCACCTTTCAATATTTCTTGAATACTGTGAATGAATGGTGTTTCTAATGATGCTTTGTGACTCAGACTTTTTCCTTTTTCTCTCATGGATAGGGCTCGTGCATAGCTTCACTCTCATCAGCCAGGTTCCATAACAACTTGGGAGAAGTTTTCCATTGCTTTTCTAGCAAAATATTTTTCACCAAGTAAGACTGCATAGCTTAGGAACCAGATTACGAGCTTGTCCAGAAAGAAGGAGAATCACTATTCCAGGCATGGATCAATTTAAAGAACTTCAGAGGATGTGCCCACACCACGGCCTCGACAAGTGGGTAATCATTCATACCTTCTATAATGCTTTAAATTACAATACTCATATGACAGTTGACGTTGCCGTTGGTGGTGCAGTACTGAATAAAAGTGTAGAGGACACAATGAATTTATTTGAAGAAATGGCTTTGAACCACTATCAGTGGACAAGTGAGAGAGGGTCGTCTTCCAAAGCGCTAGGTAGGTATGATTTAGATGCTATCACCTTGCTTGTTGCCAAGGTTGATTCCCTAATTCACAAAATTGATTCTTTGAATTTAAATCCTACCACAGTTAATTCTGTTTCATGTGAGATTTGTGGTAATGCAGGTCATTATACACAGGAATGTTAGTTGGGAGATTCTACACAAGGCGAGTGCAATTCTGAGCAAGCTAATGCAATTGAGAATTATAATGAGAGTCCTTAAAATGATCCATACTCAAGCACTTACAACCATGGGTGGAGGAACAATCCCAATCTCTTTTGGAGGAGTAATCAAAACGAAGCGCCTCAAGGTAGCAATCGACAACCCCTGGCATTCAGTAAAGACAGTACAATTAGTCTCAACCTCAAGCTCCCTAGAAGTCAAATTTGGAGATTCTGATGGAGACATTTATTGCCACACAGACCAACAGAACGATGATTTTAGGCAAGAATTTAGATATGTCGATGAGTCTATTAAGAATCTAACTTCCAAGATGGAATCAATAGAGACCCATCAGAAGATGTTGGAGACTCAGATAGCTCAACAGGCTAGTTCTTCAAGTAGACCGACAAGTAGACTACTAGGGAAACCAGAGGCAAACCCACGTGAGCACTACAATGCCATTATAACATGTAGTGGGAAACAATTGGAAGAGCCACGGGCACCAGGCACAACGCAAGACTAAGAGGTGCAGAATTCTAAACCCACAGAGGAAGAGGGAAATGAAAGCGAAACATCTTCGCAAGATAGGGAGTCAGAGCTAGTTTATGTACCACCACCTCCCTATAAACCATGAGTACCCTTTCCTCAAAGATTGGCGAATGCTAAACTTGACAAGCGATTTGGAATATTTTTAGAGGTACTCAAAAAGCTTTACATTAATATTCCTTTTACTGATGCTTTATAAGAGATGCCTTCATGCGCCAAATTCTTGAAAGAAAATTGTCCAACAAGAGGAAGTTGGAAGAGCATGAAACAGTCGTGCTCACTGAGGAGTATAGTGCAATAATTCAGAATAAATTACCACCAAAGCTTAAAGATCTAGAGAATTTTTCTATTCCTTGTTTGATTGGTGATATGTCTATTGACCGTGCTTTATATGATTTAGGAGCTAGTGTCAGTTTGATGCCATATTCTGTTATTAAGAAGTTGGATATTGGAGATTTAAAGCCCACTTCTATTTCGCTACAATTGACCAACCGCTCTGTAAGACATCTAGTAGGTATTCTTGAGAATGTGCCTATCAAGGTCGGTAAGTTTTTTATACCTGCTAATTTTGTTGTCTTCGAGATGGAGGATTCTAAACTTCCTATAATTTTAGGTCTCTCTTTTTGGCGACAGTTGGTGCCATAATTGATGTTAAGAATGGAAAGCTTACTTTCAAGATAGATGAGGACTCTGTAGATTTTGATCTAACAGAAAATCTAAAGAAACCTTATTTTGTAGGATTCTATTATAGTATTGAAGTCTTGGAGGATGCTTTATCGTGGACCATTGATTCCAGGGTAAAGAAGGATCCACTCAAAGTGTGCCCAACCACAGGTGATTGCAGCGATGAAGAGGAAGAGGTAAGTTCTTATTCTGCATTATTAAATTCTGTATCACCACTTGAGCCCAACAAGTTGAAGGAGGAACACTTGCATACAGTAGAAGGTAAAACTAATGAAGAAAAAAAGGTATGATCTTAAATCTCTCCCAAGCAACCTCAGGTATGAATTTCTTGGAGAGAACTCCATTTTTCCTATGATTATTAATGCTAATGTTGATGCTTCTCAGACTACTAGGCTTTTAGGTGAACTTCGGCAATATAAGAAAGTGATTGGCTATACCCTCGATGATATTAAGGGTATTAACCCTACTATTTGTATGCACAGGATATTTTTAGAAGAGGGGAGCAAGCCATCAATTGAATACTAAAGGAGGCTCAACCCTAATATGAAGAAGGTAGTAAAAAAGGAGATACTCAACTTCTTGATGCTGGAGTTATCTACCCCATCTTTGACAGCTAATGGGTGAGCTCGGTGCATGTGGTGCCGAAAAAGGGAGAAATTACCATGCTTAGAAACGAAAATAATACTCTTATTTCGACGCAAACAGTAACAGGGTGGCAGATGTGCATTGACTATCAAAAGTTAAATGCCGTCATCCGAAAAGATCACTTTCCCCTTCCTTTTATGGATCAGATGTTAGAATGCTTAGCATATAATTCTTATTTTTGTTATCTTGATGGATATTCGGATTTCTTTCAGATTCCTATTCATCCCGAAGACCAGGAGAAGACGATGTTCACGTGCCAGTATGACACTTTTGCTTATCGCCGCATGCCATTTGGACTCTGCAATGTGCCTGGTTGTTGTAGTCCGCAAGTGTACGGATACTCGAAGTAATATTTAAGATATCGAACCACAGAGACCTCATTGTTAAGTACCGACGAATTGAATTCTCACTAGCTAAACGAATCGAGAATGCTGAAAATAAACGGTCGAACAGTATACGGAAAATCAGAGAGAAAGTATTGGGACTAGGGGTTCATCCACCTTAATATTTATGACTAGATATAATTAAATGTTCAACAATGTAGTTTCGTTATGGTAAATATATGGCTTACTTAGTAAAGAAATTAACTCGCTCTCGTGCAGTCAATTTACAAAGAACGATCCTCACTCTCGTGCAAGATCTATTCAATGTTTAATATAAGTAAACTTCAACAGAGAGATTAAGAATCACTCTCGTGCATTCCATCTCAATGTCAAGATCTCAAGCAAAACTAAGTATTCTCATACCTTAGTTTCACAGGTTTTACTTAAGGTTTTCAAACAATCCAATATCTTTCTCTAGCATATTTTCATGTCTAACACAATAATAATTTCTAAATCAAAACATCAACAAGTCAATAAGCTTCTAAAATCTAAAGATAAGAACACAACTAATCTCTTACGATGAGCTCCTACCATAAATTCTAGGGTTCCGAGTTATGTGTATCATCTTCTCAGTGCATATCACATAACCCTAACACATGTTAATGAATGAAACTAGAAAAGGATTAAAGACATAAATCTCTTAAGTAAAATTACCATACCAAAAGAATATATTGATGGAATAAATATCATTTAGTCATTGAAATATCAAGGGGATTGCACCCCTATGTCCCAATAAAAAGTTTAAGCTAGCATGATGGAAAAATTACAGCAAAACATGGTTTTAGAATGATTAGAAATCGAAAGGGAGGAGTAAAAGTTACAAAATAGGGTTGTAATCAAAATTACAGCCCGTAATTTGTTGCAGAGTCACGATGAACAGTGCACGCGACCATGTTTTCGATGATTTCTTCTTGATCGGCCTCCTTTCACTCTGAAACTTATGTGGTGTGTTTTTCTTGCTTAGGCGAAGCTTCCTGTCAAATTTTGTGGCTGGAGTGGTCTGTACGATGAACGGCGATGAACCCTAGCACGGCGGCGTGAATGAAGCTTCAATTGGTGCCCTAAATCTCGAGAAATCATCTTTTTAAGTTTTCAGCGGAAGAATCGGGCAACTGGGCACATAATTATGGTACCGTGATGAACGTTACGGTACTGCCGTAATGGCTTCGGAAGTTTCTGTAAGGAACGGTCCAGAATTACGGTACCATAAAATTCACCACGGTAGTGTCGTAATCTTCTCGTTTGTCTCTAAAAGTTTCTGTATGAAATTTGCCCAAAATTACCGTAGTGCCGTAATTCTGCCGAAATCCTCTGAAGTCTTTGCCTGATTCTGGACCGAAATCACGGCACCATAAAATTCATTACGGCAGTGCCGTAATTTCCAAAAAAACTTCTGCGGGTTGCGGCCGTGAAATTAATTACGGTAGTGCCATATTCCCAAATTACGACCGTAATATTAATTACGGCACTACCGTAATTTCGCAGGAAAGTTCGGTTTGACTTGAAATTTTGTGTGCAAACTCCTCTTGATGATTAGAATTCGTCCACGCATCAAAATTGCTTGAAAACTCATGATAATGATGCCTTTTTACCTAAAATTGGTCAAAAATCAAGAAAGGTGTAGATTCCGAAATATTTGATAAATAAGGCATAAAAATAAGCAACATAGCATGATTATGACCCAAAAATACAGTGGATTTAACAAGAAATATGCTATGAAATTTAGAGTCATCAAAATACATAAGGCTCAAACGTTGTTTGTCCTCAAGCAAATAAAGAAAAAAATACTGATTATGAAAATAAACCTTCAGATGATGAATAAATTTCTAGGATACAATTACATATGAAAAATTCACATCAAATAAATACTTAAAATTTCAAATAAATATATCGTCCCCCGAATTCAATCCTTAAGATTCATAACTCAATCAAATAAAAATTCGCAATGTGCATAAATAGAACTTCAATCTCATGAGTTCACCTAGTTTTAGTTTTGAGTCCAAGATGTTTTTGTTTACAGGAATAGGAATCACAAAAACTTTTTCTACTCAAAATTTTCTCTCTCTCCTTTTTTATGCATCTTTGACATTTTCTAAAATGAATACCACCTTTCTTCTTGTGACATATTTAGAATATACTGGTCACATAACCAACATAATTGAACTCATATCTCTTTAAGTAGAAAGAATTCTTCTTGAGATAACGGAGTTAATGTCAAAGAATCTCTCTCATGGCATGCACCTACATAGATACATACTTTTTATTGAACTTCAACTCTTGTCTTAGGTACCATTGCAAATACAATCCCAAGAAGAGGAGTTATTCTTTTCAGACTTCAACCCATAACTTTAGGTATCATTGCCAATTTTTCGCAGTGCCAAATAGGGGAGTCACTTTTCTTTTTGGATTTTGGATTCTTTCTTCCCAACAAATAACAAGATGGACTTTAATGATATACTAGGTTTAATCAATTGATATCAATCCAAAAATCACACAACATATGCTCATTTTATTTAAAAAAATTACTTCACTTTCAAATCTCATTAATTAAACAATATATTCACCTAAAACTTCATGTATCAATCAATGGAAAATTTCAACAGATTATATCAAAGAAATAAACTCATCATTTTAGATATATTCCCAACTTTTCAAGCATTGTCATGAATAATATTTCATCATCAAGAAAACTTTCGGCATGATAACGACAGCATTTTCATGATTAAACAAACCACACAGGCATATATCACATCTTTACCAAATCATAACAAAATTCATCTCTACCAAATTACATATCATACCAACACAGAATATCAATCCCAAATATCAGATTATCAAATACAACCATATCGAATCACTAATAAATCAAGTATCATAAGAATTTCAGTACAACCATATCGAAGAAAATTCAGCTGTTATCAAATCATCTTATACAACCAAATCGAAAGTATGTAGCAGTGAAAACTAATCGAGGATCAGAAGCGGCGGACACAAGAAGCATGACAGAGTCATCCTTCCCTACAAGAGTATAAAGTCATGATTAATCAATAAAGCACAAGTAAGTAATAGGTAAGGAAAAATGATACTCACAAAGGTCTACTCATCAGAATCTGTCTCCTCATCGTCTTCCTCAGCCTGAGTGGCGTCCTTGGGATCCCGAGAACCCCCCTTGCCTTCATCTCCATAAATACCACCCCTCCTGGTATCCTCGAAGCCAAAGAGATCGTAGAGAAAGTTACCCATCTCTTCCATGTAGTTTTCCAATGCCTCGATGTCCTGGTGAATGTGGCTCACTGCGTCGGACATCCTCCCCATGGAACCCATGATCTTCTCCATGCGCTGCTCTTGTCGGTACATCTGTGCTAAAAGAGCCTGGAATCCGGGGTCCTGATAAGTATGCCATCCACTCTGATCAAGAGCTGCGCAATATGAAGATGATCCAGCGGCTCCGTGCGGTGGTGGATCAGCGGCTCTAGGAGATGAGGAATCCATACCCATCCCGAATGGGTCATAACCCCAAGCAAGAGGTGGTGGTGGCACTGAGGTCTCTAGCGTAGGAGTGGCATAAGAAACGTAGCTTGGTGACAATTTCCAATTTTCCAGATTTTGCACTGTGGTCTTTCTAGGGTTTGGCAATGGCAAGGTAGGAAGCCCAGGCTAAAGAATCAAGCAATATGTGTCGCCATCCCTTACAATCATCTTCATGGCAACGTAGGATTCAATGTCGATCCTTGCATTGCCCCTAGCTACCTCGAGCCAATAGGGCTCAATCCACAAGTATAGTGCTATAGGAGTAAGAAATCCTCCTATCACTATTGTGCCTTTCTTAGCCCTAGCCAGTTTATCCAAATGTTTCATAAAGAAGAAAGCCACATCTACAAGATATCCATTAAGCATACACTAAAGGAAAAACAACTCAGTATGACGGACCATACCGTCGCTATCTCCTCGCCCAAAAATGGTGTGTGCAAGAACGTGGTGGGCATATCTGATGCATGGGTTTGAAATACTTGTAGCTCTCGTTAATGAAGGTGAAAATCGGGTCTCTACTGTGATCTGATTCCAAAAGACATTCTCAATGAATCCAATTGGTGGCTTAGTGCGCCCTCTCTCTGGAAGATGGAAGATGCGTTGAATATATTTGAATGTGAGCCTCCTATCTTCGTTAGCCATCCTGAATCTGATTTCTCCTTCAGCTGAACGATCTTCATACTCATCCCAATCCACCTCTAAACTACTATGAAATTCCAGCACTATAGGTAGATAGGTTTGAGGAGTCATGTCAAAAAATTATCTCGTAGCAATCTGGTCAAACATCCACAACACATCCTCTTTCAATCCTAAGAGCTCCAATGCTCGTGTATCAGCATACTTGGTTTTTACGATGCACCTAGTGATTAGCAAATTGTACCTCTGCTCCTGCACTTTGTCTCTGAAGATGATGCTATATGGGTTTGGTGGAGGTGTTGGTGCTTCAGCTGGGGCTTTCCCCTTCCTCTTGGAAACTATTCTCTTCATAGGTGACATGATGAATGTGCAAAGGAAGCAAAGAACTTCTGATGGAAAAACCGAAAATGGAAGTGTTACCAAAGGGGTGAACAGTGCTTCTGCAGGAGCTTGATTCGAGCTTCAAATCTGAATCTCTGAGTCGCAATCGAGTTTCCCAACCTTCAAGGATTGTTCTCCTACCCTTTTCGAACCTCTCTGGAGCTGGAAGCAGTCGAATCGAAGCTCTGATGAGGAAGAACGAGCAGGGCAGAGACGTGGTGGAAGAACAGCTTCTAAGCTCGATTCGAGCTCGAAAATCCTCAAATCTCAGATGGAAATCGCTAGAAACTGGTTAGGAAGGGTCGCAAGAGGGATTAGGAAGCAAGGAAATCGAAGAACACAAGAGGGTCGGCGCGAAATCAAGTGGAAAAACCCTAAAACATGGCGCTGGAAACCCTAAGTACGGCACCAAAATCGTGTGGGGTCAGCTAAATTACAGTACCGTAATGGAATTACGGTAGTGCCGTAATATCAAAATGAACTCTCGGCAGGGAAAAAGCGTCAGATTATGGCATCGTGAAGACCATTACTTGCACTACCGTATTTCATTCGAAAATCCTAAAAATTTCTGTAAGAAAATGCTCCACTTTTACGGTACCATGAAAACCATTACGGTACTACCCGTAAAATTCATAAAAACTCAAAAACTTTCTGGTCAAAAATTGCCTGAAAATACGATATTGTGAAAATCATCATGACATTGTCGTAAAATGCTCAAAAAAACTTAAAACTTTTTGGATGAAAAACGGACAGAAATTACAGTCTGTAAAATCCATCACGATAGCACCGTAATCCAAGTAAATCTTTCTGTAGAGAATCAACTTGGAATTACGGTATCGTAATAAAAATTATGGTAGTACCGTAATATGTCAAAAATCAAGAAAATCACCAAAAAAATGTACCTAAAAAATGAGAAAAAGAAAAATTAATCCTAAACAAAACAAATTAAGACAAAAACACCTAAGAACAAAAGAAAAGTACTTGGGTTGCCTCCCAATAAGCGCTAATTTAAAGCTCATTAGCTTAACCATTCTGCACTCAGATTTGTTTGTGGTTCATCAAGTGAAAAATTCTCCCCTTTTTCAATTTGCTCCTCATGGTAGTAGTGTTTCAACCTTTGGACATTAACTTTAAACACTCCCTTCTCGTCACTCCAAATATCAACTACTCCATATGGATAGGTCTTCTTAACCTGAAAAGGTCTAGACCATCGAGATTTAAGCTTACCGGAAAAAGTCTCAATCTAGAATTAAATGAAAAAATGAAGTCACCTAGTTGGAATTCCTTTATGAGTATGTGGTCGATCATGCCATCTTTTAGTCCTCTCTTTATAGATCTTTGCGTTCTTATAAGCGGAGAGTCTAATCTCATCAAGCTCATTCAATTGTAACTTTCGTTTTTTCAGCCGTGCTCTTTAAGTCAAAATTCAATGCTTTGATTGCCCAGAATGCCTTATGCTCAAGCTCTACAGGAAGGTGACATGATTTTCCATAAATCAATTGAAAAGGAGACATACCTATCGGTGTTTTGAAAGGGGTTCGGTATGCCCAAAGTGCATCATCAAGCTTGAAAGCCCAATCCTTCCTTGTTCTTGACACTGTTTTCTCCAATATCCCTTTAATCTCTCTATTTGATATCTCCACTTGTCCACTTGTTTGGGGATGGTAAGGTGTTGCAACTCTATGATTTACCCCCATATTTTTGAAGCAAAGCTGAAAATCTGTGTTCAATAAAGTGAGAGCCTCCATCACTAATTACTACTCGTGGGATCCCAATCGTGGAAAGATAATCCTTTTAAACAATTTAACCACAACCCTAGAATCATTAGTAGGAGAAGTAATGGCTTCCACCCATTTGGAAACATAGTCTACAGCCACGAGTGTATACTTGTTATTTCCAGACGATGGAAATGGTCCCATAAAATCAATTCCCCAAACATCAAATATTTCCACTTCAAGTATTATGGACAATGACATCTCATTCCTCTTGTTGATGTTCCCCATCCTCTGACAACTATCACAAGATAGTATAAAATTTCTTGCATCTTTAAATAAAGAGGGCTAATAAAATCCAGATTGTAATACTTTAAAAACAGTCTTCTCAGTACTAGCATGCCCTCCATATAATGATCCATGACACTGTAAAAAATATATCATTGATTTCTTCTTCGGAGATTCATCTCTTAAATATGTTATCTGCACATCTTCTGAAAACATAAGTCATCCCAAAAATAGTGCTTAACATCAGCTAAAATCTTTTCTTGCCTTGATAACTCAATTCAACAGGAAGATATTAGCAATAAGATAGTTTACTATGTTTGCATACCAAGGAGCCTTAATCTGATCAATCCTCAAAAGCTGTTCCTTAGGAATGGAATCATTAATAATATCACCTATATTATTTTCTACAATTATCCTCGAAAGATGATCTGCAACAAAATTTTCAGTTCCTTTTTGTCCTTGATCTCCAAGTCAAACTCCTATAGAAGCAAAATCCATCTAAGCAGATGCGGTTTACTGTCTTTCTTCTGCATCAAATACTTAACAGCTACATGATCAGTGTATACCACAACTTTTGAATTTATCAAATAAGATCTAAATTTGTCAAATGCAAAAACAACAGCTAAAAGTTCCTTCTCAGTTGTGGTGTAGTTCTTCTGTGTCTCATGCAAAGCTTTACTAGCATAGTAGATAACATGAGGCTTCTTTTCTTTTCTTTGTCCTAGAACTGCTCCTACAGCAAAGTCACTGGCATCACACATAAGCTCAAAAGGCAATTCCTAATCAGGTGGCTACATGATAGGTGCTGATATTAGGGCCTTCTTCGGTTCCTAAAAAGGAAAGCAAACAATTCTCATCAAAGCATAATTTAGCATCTTTACAAAGTAAATCAGTGAGTGATTTAGCAAGTTTAGAAAAAGTCCCTGATAAAATGCTGGTAAAATTCTGCATGTCCCAAGAAGCTTCTAATCTCCTTAACCGTGGCAGGTGGTGCTAGCTTCTCAATCACTTTAACTTTGGCCTTGTCGACTTCTATCCCTCTCTCAGGTGACCCAAAACTATCCCTTGTCTAACCATAAAGTGACACTTTTCCCAATTAAGGACAAGGTTAGTTTCTTCGCACCTTTGCAAAACTTAAGATAAATTAGCCAAACAATCATCAAACGAAAAACCATAAACAGAAAAATCATCCATGAAAACATCCATAAAATCTTTAATAAATTCAGAAAATATTGCCATCATACACCTCTAAAAAGTAGCAGGTGCATTACACAATCCAAAAGACATCCTTCTATAAGCAAAAGTACCATATGGGCAAGTAAAAGTGGTCTTATCTTGATCATCAGGATGAATGGGAATTTGAAAAAAATCCAGAATATCCATCAAGAAAACAAAAATAAGAATGCTTAGCAAGTCTCAACCATTTGATCAATAAAAGGTAAGGGGAAGTGATCTTTCCTAGTGGCAGTATTTAATTTCCTATAATCAATATACATGCACCAACTAGTAACTGTTCTAACAGGAATCAACTCATTATCTTTATTTTTCATAACTGTGATACTCCCCTTTTTAGGAACACAATGTACAGGACTTATCCACTTACTATCAGAGATAGGGTAGATAATACCTGCATCAAGCAATTTCAATACTTCCTTCTTTACAACTTCCATCATAGATGGGTTGAGTCTTCTTTGGAAATCCACATGTGGCTTGTGCTCATCCTCCATATGAATCCTGTGCATACAAAAAGAAGGATTAATTCCTTTCAAGTCATCAATGGTATACCTAATTACCTTTCTATGAACCCTCAACTCCTTCAAGAGCAAATCAGTCTCCCTTTCATCTAATTGAGCATCAGCAATAATAAGTTAAATAGAGTTTGGACCAAGAAATTCATAGTGAAGGTTATCAGGTAAAGTTTTCAATTCAACTTTTGAATTTTTTTCTTTTTCATCATCAAATACAATGTAGTCCAAAATATCATGAGCTTCATCACAAGAATCATCATTAAAGTCAGAATAATTAGTTCATTCAGAAGAATTTTCACAAAAATCAGTATCAAAATCAGAAGCAAAAGCAGAAGCAGAAGGATCATCAAACAAAAAACCAAGATCATAAACCACATCATCAACTGCATGAACACTACAACATGAACTAGCATATGAAGGTTTTTTCAATGAATCATTCAAATCAAACTCAATTTTGTTATCACCAATATTCAGAGTGAGTTTACCATTCTTTACATCAATAAGTGCTCCTGCAGTGGCTAAGAACGGTCTACCAAGAATAATAGGAATCTTCGCATCTTCTTCCATTTCAAGAACCACAAAATTAGTAGGTACAAAATACTTACCATCTTGGATAGGAACATCCTCAAGAATACCTACAGGATACTTACTGAGGTGATCAGCAAGCTGCAAAGATATTGAAGTTGGTTTAGGAGCCCCCATATCCAATTTTCTGCACACAGATAAAGGCATTAGACTCACACTGGCTCCCAAATCACATAAGGCTCAGTCAAATATTACATTTCCAATCAAACAGGGGATAGAGAAACTACATGGATCCTTTAATTTCGGTGGCAACTTGTTTTGAATAAGAGCACTGCATTCCTCAGTTAGTGCCACAGTACTATAGTCCTCTAATTTTCTTTTATTGGATAAAATCTCTTTCAAAATTTTTTCATGTGAAGGCATTTGAGATAAGACATCAGTAAATGAAATATTGATGTACAACTTTTTCAAAACATCTAAAAACTTCCCAAACTGCCTATCTAACTTAGCTTGCACAATCCTCTGGGGAAAAGGAATAGGTGGCCTATATGGTGGTGGTGAACTAGGTCTAGGAATATCAACTTCACAAGGCAAATCACCATTTTGTGAAGGCTCATCCTCCTTAGAAGGTGAAGAGCTAGGATGGGACTGCACATGTGTAGGTTGTGATTCCAAAACTGGTCCACTACTAGGTCTAACATTAGACTCTTCCTCATCATCATCTAATGGTCCCCTGGGGTCCTCTAACTATTTTTCACTCCTAGTTGTGATGGCATTACAATGTTCCCTAGTGTTAGGTTCAGGTTTGGCGGGTAATTTCCCTGGGGGTCTATAAGCTGTGCTAGCCTGTTGTGCTATATGTGTCTCTAAAATCTTATTGTGAGCAACAACACCATCTAACCTAGAGTTAATCTGCTGAAACTTCCTCATTTTGTCTCATCTGAGCACCCATGAATTTTTCAAACATGTCTTCTAAACTAGATTTTTGGGGTTGACTCTGATTTGGTTGTCTCTGCTGATACCCTCTATTTTCATTCTGCCCACTAGCATAATTGTTACTTTTCCAAGACAGGTTAGGATGGTTCCTCCAACCAGGGTTGTAGGTATTAGAGTAAGGGTCATTATTTCTACCTTGATTGTAACCCTCTACTGCATTAACTTGCTCACTACCCTGATCAATTATAACCTTACACTCTTCAGCATAGTGCCCATGATTTCCACATACATCACAAGTAACAGAAGAAACAGTAGCAGTTTGCATCTGAAAAGAATCAAAATGATTACACAATGAATCTACCTTTTCTGCTAGAGAACGCCAACCATCACCATCATTCTTACCATGAGGAGGACGATACAACACTCCTCTCTCAACAGTCCACTGGTTGTGATTTAGCGCCATCTCTTCAATCAGCATGTAGGCATCCTCAACGGTCTTCTTCATCAGTGCTCCTCCTGCAGCAGCATCAGTAGTTAAGCGAGTGTTGTAAAGCAAACCATTATAGAAAGTTTGAATTAAAACCCAATCTTCTAATCCATGGTGAGGGCACTTCCGTTGTAACTCATTGAAGCGCTCCCATGCTTCACTAAGTGATTCGCCATCCCTCTATGCAAAGCCCGTGATCTAGTTCCTTAACTGAATCATCTTACTGGGTGGAAAGTATTTTAGCAGTAAAGCCTTTGACAATTGCTCCCAAGTGGTGAATGTTCCAGTCGGATGAGAATGTAGCCATGTTTTTGCTCGGTCCCTGAGGGAGAAAGGAAACAATCTCAGTCTAAGAGCATCATCAGATACACTATTAATTTTTATGGTATCACAAAATTCAAGAAAAAGAGATAAGTGTTGATTAGGATCTTCCAGAGGAGATCCTCCAAACTGATTCTGTTGGATCATTGATAAGAAAGCTGGTTTAATCTCGAAATTGTTTGCATCAATTGCAGGCCTAGTTATACTGGAACGAATTCCCTGTGTGTTCGGGGCTGCATAATCTCTTAGTGTTCTTCTCTCAGCCATGATGGATTCTTCTTCTCTCTCCTTTGCAAAGTTAAGCTTTCTGCGCAATATAAGAGTTTTATTAATTTCAGGATCAAAAGGAACTAATGGTCCTGACCTAAGATTCCTACGCATAAACAAGTAGAAGATCAAATAAGCTCAGAATTTGCAGAAAACAAGAGGAAACTAGAATCTATCATAGAAAATAAAAAAAGCCAGGAACAAAAAGCTTAGTCTAGCAATACTATCAATTATATCAATATTAACAAAACCAAGGTCCCTGGCAACGGCACCAAAAACTTGTTGTAGTCCGCAAGTGTATGGATACTCGAAGTAATATTTGAGATATCGAACCACAGAGACCTCGTTGTTAAGTACTGACGAATTGAATTCTCACTAGCTAAACGAATCGAGAATGTTGAAAATAAACGGTCGAACGGTATACGGAAAATCAGAGAGAAAGAATTGGGACTAGGGGTTCATCCACCTTAATATTTATGATAAGATATAATTAAATATTCATCAATCTATTTTCATTATGGTAAAGATATGACTTACTTAGTAAAGAAATTAACTCGCTCTCGCGCAGTCAATTTACAAAGAATGATCCTCATTCTCGTGCAAGATCTATTCAATGTTTAATATAAGTAAACTTCGACAGAGAGATTAAGAATCACTCTCGTTCATTCCATCTCAATGTCAAGATCTCAAGCAAAACTAAGTATTCTCATACCTTAGTTTCACAGGTTTTACTTAAGGTTTTCAAACAATCCAATATCTATCTCTAGCATATTTTCATGTCTAACACAATAATAATTTCTAAATCAAAACATCAACAAGTCAATAAGCTTCTAAAATCTAAAGATAAGAATACAACTAATCTCTTACGATGAGCTCCTACCATAAATTCTAGGGTTCCGAGTTATGTGTATCATCTTCTCAGTCCATATCACATAACCCTAACACATGTTAATGAATGAAGCTAGAAAAGGATTAAAGACATAAATCACTTAAGTAAAATTACCATACCAAAAAAATATGTTGATGGAATAAATATCATCTAGTCATTGAAATATCAAGGGGATTACACCCCCATGTCCCAAAAAAAAGTTTAAGCTAGCATGATGGAAGAATTACAGCAAAACATGGTTTTAGAATGATTAAAAATTGAAAGGGAGGAGTAAAAGTTACAAAACAGGGCTGTAATCAAAATTACAGCCCGTAATTTGTTGTAGAATCGCGATGAACAGTGCATGCGACCACGTTTTCGTTGATTTCTCCCTTGATCGGCCTCCTTTCACTCTAAAACTTCTGTGGTGTGTTCTCCTTCCTCAGGCGAAGCTTCCTATGAAATTTCGTGGCTAGAGGTGGTCTGTACGATGAACGGCGATGAACCCTAGCGTGGCGGCGATTCTCTGAAATTCTCCCTGAATCGTGAATGAAAATTGTTTCTTTTGCTTCAAAAATCTTCCCTTGATAATGCTGAGTGTTCCTATTTTTTCGGATCTTCAATTGGTGCCTTAAATTTTGAGAAATCATCTTTTTAAGCTTTCGGCGGAAGAATCGAGCAATTGGGCGCAGAATTACGGTACCGTGATGAATGTTACGGTACTACTGCATTGGCTTCGGAAGTTTCTACAAGGAAACGGCCTGGAATTATGGTACCATAAAATTCTCCACTGTAGTGCTGTAATCTTCTCATTTGTCTCTAAAAGTTTTTGTATGAATTTTGCCCAAAATTACGGTACCATAAAAATAATTACGATAGTGCCGTAATTCTGCCAAAATCCTCTGAAGTCTTTGCCTGATTCTGGACCGAAATCACGGCACCGTAAAATTCATTATAGTAGTGCCATAATTTCCAAAAAAACTTATGCGGGTTGCGGCCGTGAAATTAATTACGGTAGTGCCATATTCCCAAATTACGGCCGTAATATTAATTACGGCACTACCGTAATTTCGCAGGAAAATCCGGTTTGACTTGAAATTTTGTGTACAAACTCCTCTTGATGATTAGAATTCGTCCACGCATAGAAATTGCTTGAAAACTCTTGATAATGATGTCTTTTTACCTAAAATTGGTCAAAAACCAAGAAAGTTGTAGATTCTAAAATATTTGATAAATAAGACATAAAAACAGGCAACAAAGCATGATTATGACCCAAAAATGCAGTGGATTTAGCAAGAAATATGCTATGAAGTTTAGAGTCATCACTAGTACTTTCCAACGTTGCATGATGGCTATTTTTTCTGATCTTATTGAGGACATTATAGATGTGTTTATGGATAATTTTTCCGTATATGGTTTTGATTTTGATATTTGTCTATCTAATTTATCACATGTGTTACAACGTTGTGAAGAATTTAATTTAGTTTTAAATAGGAAAAAAATTCACTTTATGGCTAACGAAGGTATTATTTTAGGGCACTTGATTTCTAGTCGTGGTATTGAGGTAGATAGGGAAAAGGTGCAGGTGATTGAGGAATTACGACCACCATCTTCTGTTAAAGGAATTAGGAGTTTTCTTGATCACGCTAATTTTTATAGTTGCTTTGTTGAAGATTTTTCAAAAATTGCTGGACCTCTTACTATGTTACTTGGTAAAGATATTCCTTTTGTTTTTGACTAAGATTGTATGACTACTTTTCTGAAGCTCAAGAAGGCTCTTACCACAGCACCAATAATTCAGTCGCCTGACTAGTCGCTTCCTTTTGAACTGAGGTGTGATGCCAGCGACTATGCTATAGGTGCTGTTCTTGGGCAGCGCAAGGAGAAGAAGTTGCACGTTATATATTATGTGAGCCATATATTGGACGACGCATAGATTAATTATGAAACAATAGAGAAGAAGTTTCTAGTTATTGTTTTTGTATTCAATAAATTTAGATCTTATCTTATTGACTCTAAAGTAATTGTTTACACAGATCATGCAACTATCAGGTATCTTATGAGTAAGAAGGAGTCGAAGCCAAGGTTGATCAGATGGATCCTTCTACTACAAGAGTTTGACTTGGAGATCAAGGATAAGAAGGGTGCGAAAAACTTTGTTGCTAATCATTTATCGCACCTTGTTCAGGAAGATGGAGTGGAGAAAGTAGCCGAGCATGAGATTGATGATGCCTTTCCAGATGTGTATCTTTTTGCTATCGCAAGGATTGATGCTCCGTGGTATGCTGATTTTGTAAACTATTTGATGTCTAATATCTTACCTGCTGACTTGAATTATCAGGGTAGAAAGAGATTTTTGTCAGAAGTAAGGCATTATTTTTGGGAGGATCCTTTCATATTCAAGACATGTGTAGATGGGTTATACAGGAGATGTCTGCCAGGGAAGAGGTTATGGATGTACTCTTTCATTGCCATGGTTCTACTTATGGAGGACATTGCAGTTCGTCCAAGACCACTAATGCATTGCATTTTGGTAGTGATTTTCATAGTTATTTCATGTCAAATCTGGGCTTATTTCGGCATTTTTATACTCATTATGAGCTTATTTCCTTCATATCTTCGGAATCTTCACTTTTTGGCACTTTTATGGAATTTCAGGTAAAAACACCCTTTTTTCAACATATTTTGAAGATTCTGAGGCCATGGGACAATTTCTCATGCGAAAACAAAGCCGCCTGTCAAGTTTGAGCCTATTTGGAGTTAGCCTGACAATCACGACCAGGTGAACCCCACGGGGTTCACCATCCCAGTCGCCAGCTAGCGTATGCCATAGAGAGCGTCACGGCCGGGTGAATCCCAGCGGGGTTCACCAGAATTCCATTTGGCCGAAAATGATCCAGAACACATCACGGCCAGGTGAACCCGGCGGGGTTCACCGCGCTTCTTTCAGCCGAACTCTCAGAATGAATCACAGTCAGGTGAACCCGGCGGGGTTCACTGTGATTCTAACTTAGATTCGCGAGCGACCCGACCTACACTCGGTTTTCCTTCGATTTCTCACCCGTTCGGAGGCCAAATTTGGAAAGTAAGGTATCTTTGGAAAGCTCTGTTGAGGGCGAACGCATAGGATACAAAAGCCCTAATTTTTTTGCCCTAATTATCGAGCATTCATGCAAAGAAGCGGCGCGGGCGGAAGAACACGGCGACAGAGGCGATTTTTGGAGATTTTCGGAGATTGAGACACACGATCATCACGATTTCTTCAGGATTCCTTCGGTTCATCGTCTCCTTCCCCTTAGTTTCATTTTCTTATACTTTTCATTTCATTAAAAGAGAGATCTTGAGCGTTTCAATGACGATTGTAGCGTAAACCCTATTTCGGGGCTTGGTGGAAACCCTTTGATGATTTTAATTGCAAACTTTGTATCTATTTATGTTATTTGGTATGAATTGTGATGTATATTTTACTTTGACGTATTTATTTCATGGTTTTACCTTAGCCGAGTATTATCACGTGTTAGCCGTTACGATTCATATCGAGAGAAGGATCGTAAGGGTCGAACCTCTGAGTAAAACTTGCGAGACCTCGACACGAGAGTGATTGGTCTTCGCTCAAGGATTTCATAGTCTGCCATAGAACTCATTGGGTTCGTCTTAGAACGATCCACCGCGAGAGTAGGAGGTCGGTCTAAAACGAACACCGGGGTGTATCACTCGAGAGAGGGCACCTTGTACCCTAGGGTTAGACTCCTTGTGCAAAACCAATAAACCAAATAACTAATATCTTTCTTGTGCGATTAAGATTATCATCGTGGTGGAAGCCGTTGCCCTGAATTCTCTCTTATATCTTTTCTCTACCGAATTAGTTGCACTTGTTTGTTTTCGATTTCCGTCTTCAAAAACCCACGTTTGATATTCGCCTAGCTATTAGGACTCAAACTTTCTAGTACTCAACCTTGCTCCCTGTGGGATTCGACAACTTTTATATTACTTCGACATATCCGTGCACTTGCGGAGCATGTCAAGTTTTTGGCGCCATTGCCGGGGAGCAACGTTTGATATTAGTATATTTCCAAGAATTGGTAGACTAGGCCTTAGGTTAGATTTTTCTTACGGCACTGATATTTTCTTTTTCTTTTTATTTTTTTTTATTTATTTACTTGCTGTCTTAGAACTTTATAATTTTGACTGACCGTTTTATGCGAAGAAGTTCTAGGGCAGGTACATTCTTTGAAATTGATCCAGAGATCGAGCGCACCTTCCGGACAAGAAGGAAGCAATATCAAATTCTGAAGAAAGAAATCATGAACCATCCAGGAGAAGACAATTAGGAACACATTCAACTTGAAGTGAACAATGACCGAGTACAACAACCAATGGGCAACAACTATAACAACAACAGAACATTGAAGGATTCTTCCGCTCCCTACACACATGGTTTTCAATCTGGAATTGCTAGGCCTGCTGTTGAGGCCAATAACTTTGAAATAAAACTTGCTCTTCTTTCTATGGTGAAACAAAACCAATTTGGTGGTTCTCCTCTTGAGGACCCCAACATGCACCTCTCTATTTTTCTTGAATATTGTGACATGTTGAAAATCAATGGAGTGTCTGCTGATGCTATCAGGTTGCGACTATTCCCCTTCTCTCTGAGGGATAGGGCGAGAGCTTGGTTGCACACACTACCTGCTGCTTCGATAAGAACATGGGCAGAGCTTTCTCAAGCCTTTCTCTCCAAGTACTTCCCTCCGTCAAAGACAATTCAATTGCGAAATTAGATAACGAGCTTCATGCAAAAAGATGGAGAATCCCTATACGAAGCTTGGGAGAGGTTTAAGGAGCTCCAAAGGATGTGTCCACATCATGGTGTAGAGACTTGGGTTTTGATCCAAATGTTTTACAGCGGTTTGGATTACAACACAAGGCTTACAGTGGATGCTGCAGCAGGAGGCGCTTTGATGAATAGGAGAGTTGAAGATGCAATGAACCTTCTCGAGGATATGACGATTAACCATCACCAATGGACGTCTGAGAGAGGTACTTCTACCAAGAAGTCAGATAAGTATGACCTTGACTCTCTTACTGCACTCACGGCTAAGGTTGATAATTTGACTAGGAAACTTGATTCTTGGTCTGTTAATTCTATGGATGTTAACGCTATTTCTTGTGAGGTCTGTGGAGTTGTAGGTCATGTAGGGGCAGATTGTCAAGCGGGAGATGGACAGATGGCTGCGGCTCATCCTGAGCAGTTGAATGCAGTTGGAAATTTCAACTAGAACAACAATCTTTATTCCAACTACTATAATCCAGGATGGCGCAACCATCCAAATTTCTCTTACCGGACAACTCAGCCGATTCAGCCTGGACAAGTTCCACCATAGCAGACTCAGCCCCCATAAGAAAACTTTAGGCAACCCCAACAGAACAATTTCAGACCACCAGGATTCCAGGCCAGAAATTACAATGCACCACCACCACAACCACAACAGCCAAGGCCCAACAATGATTCAAATATGAGCAAGCAACTTGAAGGACTTACAAACATGATGAAGATGATGATGACCAGGATGGATTCCCTAGAGACACATAATAAAATGCCGGAGAGTCAGCTAGCCCAGCAGGCTAGCTCATCATCGAGAGTACCAGGGAAGCTACCATCCCAACCAGAAGTAAACCCGAGGGAGCAGTGCAATGCAATCTCCACTCGGAGCGGCAAGCAATTGGAAGACCCGAAGATGCCGACAGATGACAAGATAGAAGAGTCAATACCAGAACCTGTGGAACCGCATACTGATGTGACACCGGTGGCACCTGAGCCAGTTGAGGAGGAGCGACCCTATGTGGGACCGCCAGCATATAAGCCACCGATTCCCTTTCCACAGAGGCTTGTCAAGGCTAAATTGGACAAGCAGTTTGGTAAGTTTTTAGAGGTTTTAAAGAAACTTTATATTAATATCCCTTTCGTTGATGCTCTTTCGCAGATGCCGACTTATGCGAAATTTTTGAAAGATATCTTATCAAACAAGAGGAAGCTAGAAGATCAAGGGACCGTTGCACTCACTGAGGAGTGCAGCGCCATAATCCAGAACAAGCTACCTCAAAAGCTGAAGGACCCAGGCAGTTTATCCATACCCTGCCAGATTGGGGAGATGTCTTTTTAGAGAGCTTTATGCGATCTAGGAGAAAGCGTTAGCCTCATGCCACTATCACTATGTAAAAGGCTAGAATTAGGGGATTTGCAACCAACTAATATTTCCATACAGCTTGCAGACAGATCTGTATGCCACCCAGTTGGTATTTTAGAGGACGTACCTGTTAAAGTAGGAGGTTACTTTATTCCTGCTGATTTTATTGTCTTGGAAATTGATGAAGATGACAGGCTCCCTATCATTCTAGGGGGACCTTTTCTTGCCACTACAGGCGCTGTCATGGATGTCAAGAATGGAAAACTGTCCTTGAACATCTGTGGCAACGTTATTCAATTTGATTTAACTAACACTCTGAAAAAACCTTCTCTTGCAGGTACATGTTGCAGCATTGACATTATAGAGAAAGCTATTCAGGATGTTGAACCGCATGGGAGAAAAGTGGTACCATTGAAACTTGCACTGACAAACCCCACTGAGAATGCCAAGAGCTACAAAGCACGCACCAAATTTTGGCACGACAAGCACATAACAAAGAAAAAATTTCATGAGGGTGACAAAGTACTACTGTTTAATTCAAGACTTCGGCTGTTTCCAGGAAAGCTTCGAACGAGATGGTCTGGTCCTTTCACCGTTCAGAAAGTTCAACCTTATGGTGTTATCACGATTTGGACAGAACGAATTGGGAGCTTCACAGTTAACGGGCACCGTCTGAAACATTACTTTGTAGATGAGCAGGTTGAGAAAGAGAAAGTTTTAGCTCTCTCAGACCCCCCGGATTTGAAATTTTAAAAATTCTTATGGTCGAGCTACTGACCCTAAACTAGCGCTCTTGGGAGGCAACCCAAGTTTTTGCTTAATTTTAGTTTTTATGCATAGTTTCTCCATGTTGATTAGTTAGTGTTTTGATCATTGTTTTATTTTTCTTTTATTTTTGCTTTTCTAGAGGGGATTGCTACTAATTTGGTGTCTCTACATGTTGTAGGAAGAAGTTGGAGCACATGGGAATTTTTCCAGAATTTTTCCAGATTTTTTCGAGCATACAGTGAACATCATGGCCTGGTGAACCCCATGGGGTTCACCGTGATGTGTACTGTGCAGTGCGTGCCGGCTTAGTGACCAGCGGACTTCACGGGCAGGTGAACCCCAGCGGGTTCTCCAGTATTCTAAATTCGCAGAATCCAACCAGTGAGCTTCACAGGCAGGTGAACCCCACGGGGTTCACCATCATTCCAAAGACCAGAAAACTCCCAGTAAGCTTCACGGGTCGGTGAACCCCAGCGGGTTCACCTGTGCTTCTATTGCTTCTGCTCGACCACAGTAAACATCACGGGCGAGTGAACCCGGGCGGGTTCACTGGGATTCCAAGTCTCGTTCGCCCGAAACTAGGGCACGCGCACGAAAGCTTCAGCTGCCACCTTCCATACTTGGCGAAATCCACCCGATCGTGCCGCCTTCTCCTCTTCTCAGCCTCTGAAGAGATCTCTGAGGGTTTGATCTAGGCATTCCTTCTCTTCTATACCAGTTTCTTCTCCAATCGGCTCCAGATTTTTGCCTCAACAGATCGCGTAGGTTTCCGTCGCCGCCTCCCGTGCTCAATGAGATCGACCGATTCCGCCGCTTTATCTCGTTCTCGACACTTAAAGGCGATCTCTCAGGTTCTGATTTATGATTCCTTACAGTATGATCTAGCTCTTCTCGCCGGTTTCACATCGGAACTTTGTGTCGCCTGATTTCGCCGACTTTCTGCTGATCCGCCACCACTTCCGTTCTGTGAGCATCTCCGACCAGATCTTCTAGTCGACACTTACCAGCCATCTTCCGACCTTATCAGTCATCATGCCTCCTAGAACAAAGGCCATGGCCAGCAAGAGAACCTCACGGCTGCAGCAGGCGCTTTTAGACTCGTCCGCCACAGACGATGAGGAGTACGAGCCGACGCCTACTCCTCTTTCCTACCGGCCTTCTTCGTCTCACCACAGTCGCATGCCTGCCAGCCGACCGCAGACTTACGTATCTCCCCTGAACGAGTTCGGGATTACCTTCCGGAACGCTGCACAAGAGGCACAGTATCAGATTCTGCGACAACGCCGCATGCTCAATACGCGGTATCTTGATCGAACCACCTTACAGATGCTAGGGATGCTTGGAGACTTTGACTTGATGTATGCATCCATAGGGTGGGTGCAATTTCAGCAGTTATTCTCACCCACCTATATCGGTACCACGTTGGAATTTCTGAGTTAATTGGAAGTTAAAGCTGATCCTATACTTAAGGATGATCCAGGCCGTCTGTCCTTCCGCCTGGGTAATATCGAACACATCCTATCTCTTTCACAGTTCCGCGGTATTTACGATTTTCCAGAGCCTAGCGCACGCAGAGTCCCTACTGAGTATAGTGAGTAGAGCTTCTGGGGCACTGTCACTAACGAGCACATCTACTCCGCTCGCATAGCTCACGCTTCCAGTTTGTGCAACCCAGTGATCAAGTATGTTCACCGCGTATTGGCCCACACTCTCTTTGGCCGCGGTGAAAGTGACGGTATGGTTTGACAGACTGAATTATTTTATATCTGGTGCATGCTCCATAGTTTTAGAGTCGATTCAGGATATTATTTGGCTAAGTATTTCAGCCGCGTCGCCCGTTCTTTGACGGGGGAGATAGTGATTAGCGGCTTGATCACACCTCTGGCAATTTCCCTCGGCATCATTCCCTACGACACATTGGAGGCTACCGGCAACAACAGGCTCGACATTGAGTCTTGCGTGGCCATGAAGCTGATTATACGCAAGGGAGATTCTTATTGTATGACATTCAAGGGAAACCCCTTCTGCTTGCCTTTGCCAAACCCGAGCGCACATCTATCAGAGTTCGTGGAAACTGGCGCATCCAGCCAGTTGAGGACGCACAACCCGATCCAGTTGACACAGCACCACCAGCACCGGGAGCATTCTCTTTTGGTGGTACCTCTTCTCACGATTCCATGATGTCTGTGTTGCAGGAAATCAAGGAGGAACAGCTCTATCAAAGAGAGTTGATCGATCACATGGACACCACTATCTCTCACATGCAGCAGGACTACACCGCTAGATGGGAATCAAATGAAGCCGGTATGCAACGCCAACATACTATGTTGAGCTCTATTTGGGGGAAGCTATCCGCGATAGATGAACGCCTCACTTTCGCATCTGAGGAGCACAGGGCTCAGATGGACATCTCCTCCGACAGCGTTTTTCCTTCAGATGAGGAGGTTGAGCCGGATTATAGTGCGCGTGGGAAGAAGAAGAGTTCGAGCTCGAGAGCTTCTGGCTCCCGCTCGCGCAAAAAGATGTAGCTACCCCCGGATATCTATTTCAGTACTCACTTCTCTCACATCATGGTATTGCATAGAGGACGATGCAAACTTTTAGAGTGGGTGAGCTTTCTATACTCCGGTTTCTATTTTTCTTGCTTCATGTGGCTATTTGACTGTGTTCTCTTGACCTTGCTATGTTTGGATGGATACATTTATTCTGTGATGGATATTAAGTGGCATTGTATCTTATATGCCATTATATTCGTGGGCCTGGTCCACTTCTTCAGGCCCCACCTCGTGATTGTATGACATTACTTTCATATTTGCGTCCGCACCTTATTATGATGACTATGCTTTTCATATTTGCTTTGTGAAATTTTTCCATGAGTTTGCATGAGAGTTATGTGAATGAATTGTCCTATGAAAGCTATTTCGAAATTTTGAGTTGAATGCATGATTGGTTGGGAATAATCAAAGAATTAAGTCTGGAGTATACCACCTTGTTAGAGATACTTTTGAACCATATTCATATGGTCTATGATTTAGAAATTTTGTGATTTGGATTGATTTTGAGATGTTCATTAGTGGGTCAAACGTTCCTATGATTGTTCAATCAACTCAAGCTTGCAACTTACATGAGAATCATATTGAGATACATATTCGCTTAGTTATTTCTTGACTTCCTTTCTGTTGTTGGGGAAACACTGCATCTGTCAAAATGGATATGTTATCAACTACTATGCATGAAATAAATAAAATAAAAAAAAGAATAATCACCCTTAGATTCCTCTACTTGGCACTGCGCAAAATTGGCAGTGGTACCAAATGACATGAGTTGAAATCTAAGGGATGTGAAGTTGAAAACAATAAAATGACTCCTCTGCTTGGCATTGCGAATAATTGGCAATGGTACCTAAGGTTATGAGTTGAAGTCCAGTGCAATAATCAGTATATCGTATTCTGAATAGAACATTTGAGTTAACCCCAACGATTTGACTAGGAAGGATTAGAATTGCATGAGTGTTTTATGCAAGCTTAATTGAATCCTATGTTCGCTGCTTACTAAGTTGTTTGACATCTAGTTATTGTGGGATCAAACTGTTGAACACTTGAGACAACCATTTACTCAATTTCTCCGGATTACATCTTGGATTGGTATTAAATGTTTTTCTAACATGTATATCTTGACATGAAAGATTGCTCTTGTTCCTATCATGTATCTCATCTTATTTTATTGCTTGAGGACAAGCAAAGATTTAAGTCTGGAGTATTTTGATGCATTGCATTTTGGTAGTGATTTTCATAGTTATTTCATATCAAATCTAGGCTTATTTCGGCATTTTTATACTCATTATGGGCTTATTTCCTTCATATCTTCGGAATCTTCACTTTTTGGCACTTTTATGGAATTTTAGGTAAAAACACCCTTTTTTTCAACATATTTTGAAGATTCTGAGGCCATGGGACGATTTCTGATGCGAAAACAAAGCCGCCTGTCAAATTTGAGCCTATTTGGAGTTAGCCTGACAATCACGACCAGGTGAACCCCATGGGGTTCACCATCCCAGTCGCTAGCCAGCGTATGCCACAGAGAGCGTCACGGCCGGGTGAATCCCAGCGGGGTTTACCAGAATTCCATTTGGCCGAAAATGATCCAGAACACATCACGGCCAGGTGAACCCAGTGGGGTTCACCGCGCTTCATTCAGCTGAACTCTCAGAATGAATCACAGCCAGGTGAATCCGGCGGGGTTCACCGTGATTCTAACTCAGATTCGCGAGCAACCCGACCCACACTCGGTTTTCCTTCGATTTCTCACCCGTTCGGAGGCCAAATTTGGCAAGTAAGGTATCTTTGGAAAGATCTTTTGAGGGCGAACGCATAGGATACAAAAGCCCCAATTTTTTCCCCTAATTATCGAGCATTCATGCAAAGAAGCGGCGCGGGCGGAAGAACACGGTGACAGAGGCAATTTTTGGAGATTTTCGGAGATTGAGACACACGATCATCACGATTTCTTCAGGATTCCTACGGTTCATCATCTCCTTCCCCTTAGTTTCATTTTCTTATACTTTTCATTTCATTAAAAGAGAGATCTTGAGCATTTCAATGACGATTGTAGCATAAAACGTATTTCGGGGCTTGGTGGAAACCCTTTGATGATTTTAATTGCAAACTTTGTATCTATTTATGTTATTTGGTATGAATTGTGATGCATATTTTACTTTGACGTATTTATTTCATGGTTTTACCTTGGCCAAGTAGTATCGCGTGTTAGTCGTTACGATTCATATCGAGAGAAGGATCGTAAGTGTCGAACCTCTGAGTAAAACTTGCGAGACCTCGACACGAGAGTGCTTGGTCTTCGCTCGAGGATTTCATAGTCTGCCATAGAACTCATTGGGTTAGTCTTAGAACGATCCACCGCGAGAGTAGGAGGTCGGTCTAAAACGAACACCGGGGTGTATCACTCGAGATAGGGCACCTTGTACCCTAGGGTTAGACTCCTTGTGCAAAACCAATAAAACAAATAACTAATATCTTTCTTGTGCGATTAAGATTATCATCGTGGTGGAAGCCGTAGCCCTGAATTCTCTTTTATATCTTTTCTCTACCGAATTAGTTGCACTTGTTTGTTTACGATTTTCGTCTTCAAAAACCCACGTTTGATATTCGCCTAGCTATTAGGACTCGGACTTTCTAGTATTCAACCTTGCTCCCTGTGGGATTCGACATCTTTTATATTACTTCAACATATCCGTGCACTTGCGGAGCATGTCAACCACTTTCAAAGTGCTCCAATCAAGTTTCTTCTAGCCTACTCTTTTTAAAGATGCTTGGAATTTTGTTCTCTCCTGTAAAGAATGCCAGCGAACCAGAAACATATCTAGACGTGATGAGATGCCACTGAGTAATATTTTAGTGATTGAGATATTTGATGTTTAGGGAATTGACTACATGGGTCCCTTCCCAACCTCGTGTGGTAATAAGTACATCCTTGTAGCAGTTGATTACGTGTCAAAGTCGGTTGAAGCTATAGCGGCTCCAACCAACAATTCCCGTGTGGGCATCAAGCTATTCAGAAGGGTAATATTTCCGGGATTTGGAGTTCCACGAGTTGTAATAAGTGATGGTGGATCCCACTTTATAGAACAAAAATTCTCTGCACTGTTGAGTAAATATGGGATGAAGCATAAAGTATCAACTCCTTATCACTCACAAATAAGTGGCCAGGTAGAAGTTTCCAATAGGGAATTAAAGAGGATTATTGAAAAAAATATTTCTCGGTCATGGAAAGATTGGTCTATGAAGCTGGATGATACGTTATGGGCATACTGGATTGTATTTAAGACTCTAATTGGTATGTCACCTTATCAGCTTGTATATGGAAAATCATGTCATCTCCCAATTGAATTGGAACATAAAGCTTATTGGGCGATAAAGGCTTTAAACTATGATTTGAAAACCGCTGGGGAGAAAAGAAAGTTATAGATTGATGAACTTGAAGAGATCAGGATGAATGCATATGAGAGCGCAAAAATTTACAAGGAAAGAACTAAGAAGTAGCATGATCGCCAAATCATTAGAAAAGATTTTCAAGGAGGTGACCTCATTTTACCTTTTAACTCTAGATTAAGGCTCTTTCCTAGGAAATTTAGAACAAGGTGGTCGGGTCCTTTCAAGGTTGTTAAAGTTTATCCTTATGGCGCTATTGAGATTTGGAGCGAAAGAGTAGGGAATTTCAAAAGTTAATGGTCAACGCTTGAAACATTACTATATGTCTAAACCTATTGAGGAAGGTATCAACTAGAAGCTCTCAGATCCTCCACCGCTAGCATAATGATGACGATCTTTGGTCGAGCTAGCGACTTTAAACTTAGCGCTTCTTGGGAGGAGGCAACCCAAGCACTCTACTTTAGTTTTCTCATTTGATTTTCTTTGTTTTTATTTATTTTGTTATTTTTCTAGCACTAATTCTTATTTTTCTGTTTTGTAGGAGTGTTCAAAGTTGGTTGAACGTTGAAATGGTGATTTTAGAAGTTTACGCAAAAAATACGGCCCGACTGTATTTATTTTTACAGTCGTATTTTTGTGTTACTATTCATCTATGAAGGAATAGAGGCTTTCATAGGCGGGGTGTGATTTCTATCACGCTCGTATTTTGGTTATTTCACAAGCAACAAAATGTTTCATGGTGTGCCGTAATTATTATCACACCTGTATTTTTATGACTTTTCTTTATAGAATGTTTCACGGGTGTGCCATATTTATTTTTATGGCTGTATTTTCATTCGCCTATATATCCCTGACCGTATTTCTAGGGTTTTACCTGTGATCTTCTCGCTTTTGTGCCGCCTCTTCAAATCAAACCTCCTCCGACCTTCTAGATCGTCCGGCAACCTTCTCCGACAGTGTTCTAGTCATCTCCGAGCCACATTCCGGTGGTTCAAAGCCTCGATTTGGTCCAGAAAGCCGATTTATGCCGATTTTTGCCAAGCTTCATTTCTAGTTGTTCGAGCTTCGTCAGAGCTGCCATTTCTCTTCCAAAGTGTCGATTGAACAGGAGGATCTTTCACCTGAAGATTTTGAAGACCGATTTCAACCTGAAATACCAGATTTAAGCATTGCATTTTGGGCTGATTCTGTTTCTAGCACCCTGTTCACATATTTGGGTAATGCCTCTATTTTCAACCTCTGAAGTTCAATTTATTTCATTTTTATTACCTGAATTGGCACCAAAAAAGAAACAAGTAGTAAGCAAGGGAAGGGTAAAGAACAAGCTTCTGCAGCAGCACCACCACCTCCAAACCCCTATGGCATTGTCTTAAGAGATGATACACATGAACCAGGTATAATAATCTTCTCACAAGGCGGATTACAAACACTAGATACATAGACAAGCGTACTTTGGAGATCTTGGCTTGATGAAGATGTAAATTGGATGTTTGAGCAAATCTTGGCTTTAAGGTTTTTCCAGAGTTAGCCGCAGATATTCATTCCCTTGATCTTGGAGTTTTTCGGTAGTTTGGAGGTCGAGCTCCATGATTATCACTATCAAGAGTCGAAATGTCACCTTACTTTTTGACTTGCGAACATTGAAAGGAGCCTCATGCTCAAAGATGTTAGAGCTATCTTTTAGTTAGTAGGAGGAGGAGCTGCACACCCACTACAGGAATATATTGAAAACGTCTTTTAGTATCAGATCACTTCAGACTCAAAATTTTCAACAAAGTCAGCTTGAGCAACTAGTATCTCCAACCCTTGTCTTCTCTACATACATAGAGTTCTCTCACACACCGTCTTCGGATGAGGTGAGTGTGATGGTATGGTTCGACAATTTGAACTCTGTTTCTCATGGTCCAGGCTTCATGGATATCAAATAGACGTAGCATATTTTCTTGTTAAGCAATTTGATAAAGTAGCACATGCCAAGAAGGGTGCTATAGTGTTAGGAGCTTTTATCATGATGTGTACTTTATCGTACCACTAACCGCAAGCGTGACGGCTTTGTCATAGTAGTACTTAAGATGTCGATCCCACAGGGACAGTGATCAAGTATCGAGTGATTATGAATTAATAGCTTGACAATCGGGTGAATGTTTTGGGTTTTTATAAAATAAATCAAACTACAACTAAATACATTTGCTAGCCGAATCAAGCAAGTGAAAGTTTTGGATAGAAAACAAGGTTTAGAGACATTGGAACTTCGAGTTCATCTCGTTGATGGATCTTAAACTCAAACAAGACAATATCATAACAACGCAATTTTAAAAGTGTTCAAGGAAATATCAAATGGTACAGATTACCCTCTTTCGATGGCGTAATCCGGTATCAATCTAGATCGGCGTCCTACTTTTGTGGCTTCCCAGATATAGATTGATCCAATGGGCTCAGAGATATCATAAGGTTCCTCATACAAATCCTGCCCAAATTCTTGACAGGTCAGAGCATGATCGATAAGGCAGATCTAGCGTCGCAATTCACCTTTCAGTCCTTCTTGTGGCGCTCGAGAAAAGTCATTGCATGATCAAGGCAATACTAGCAGTAAAATAGCACAGATCGAATAAACACAAGATAAAACTGCATTTGCTACCAGAAAACAAGTTTGAATAGAAGATACACGCAACGAGATTACACCCTTGTTCCGATAAAAAGATTAGCTAACATGGCGTCGATTCAGTACAATCTCTAAAGGATTAGAAAGAACTAAAAAGAAGATAGAAGAAAAAGGAAGCAAACTCTTCTGCAGAAGCGTTGCAACATTCTTTCATGTCTTATAGCATGATGTACCATTCCTTCCTCCTCCCTTGTAGTCTCCAAGAACTTCCCTTTGCAAAATTCGCTAGCCCCAACTGGGCGCTGCGTTCTTCACCGAATTTGGCCCTTTTTAACATTTCTGAAGTGTCCATTGATATGCCAACATTAAATCCCTTTTAATTAGCTACGTTTTGACACCTTAAACGTCCAAAACAGAGCTATAATGACAAAGTTATGACTCTTTTAATTTTAGGCTGCGCAAGGACGATTATGGGTGTAATGAAGATTACGGGAATGACTATAATGTTGACATTGATTCTCTTCAACTCCTGAAACTTTCACACACTTATGGGCCATTAAAAGCTCGTCGTAATGACACCAAAAATTCCCAAATCGGAGTTATAATGGAAAAGTTATGACCCATTTATTGCAGCCCTCCGATGTACTTAATGCTTTTAACATCATTACGGGTGTATTGAGATTATGGGCATGCCGGTAATTTCGGTGGAGAACTCCGTTTCGTCTGAAATTTTGCGTGTGAATTGACCTTTGACTTGACTTGAATTCTGACCATAGTATGATGTCAAAGGTCGCCGATGTGAAGATTACGGGCAGGTGAAATTACGGCTATACCCGTAATGTCTTCTGTCGAACTTTTTATCTTCCGAAAGGCATCTATTGAGAAAATTAAGGGCACGCCTTTGGAATATGATTATGCTTGAATGAAAACGGGATTTTTGAGAATTCAAACTGTAAATTATGGCCATAATGCAGATTATGGCCTCACCGTAATTCTGGAAATTAGCTCCGTTTGAAGCGAAACTTCTCGTCAGGGTTCTTGATTCACTCGGGGATATAAGTATACTTCTAAATAGCTCCAAAAATGAGTGAATTATCCTGTATTTATCAAATATGACAAGAAGTGAAGCTTCTGAAGAAAATCAATGAAATAAGCTGGAAAGAGATATAAAAATACGAAAATAGGTCTCGATTCACTAGTAAATATAAGTCTAAAAGACTATAAAAATACGAGACATCATATCACTACTATAACACTTGCTTTGGATGTGGTTCCATTTGGAGTTGAGTCTGCATGGGGAAATTCTAGGATCGACTTTGAGTCGTGTATTGCAATGGGGATGATCATCCGTGAGGGTGATAATTTCTCCCTAATCCTTGGACCAAACTTTCCAGCTTTGCCCTTATCGAACAAAGAGAGGACTATGGTCCGTAATCAACTAAACTGGAAGATTCCTCCTAATGCAGCTATTGAGGATGCTCCTACACCACTTGACTTAGTACTGCCACCACCCACCTGGGGTGGTAGTAGCGACCCATTTGGGTTGAGTATGGATTCTCCGCCACCTAGAGTTGGTTCTTCTTCTTGCGGTATAGCACAACCTTAGAGGAGTTGGTCTACTGCTCAGCATGTAGGTTTCCAAGGCTTGTCTACAGAGGTGTTCTGTCAGAGACGCCTACTGAAGACAATGTATGATTCTATCCGGGATGTGCAGGATGATGTCCAGGATATTAAAGGCTTTATATGGGATCACTTCTGCTCTGATGAAGAGAAGGATCCAGATGCGAGTATGGGAGAGGCTGTTGGTGTATATGCCCTAGGACTTGTGGCTGGTTCGATTTATATCACATTCATTTGTGGTATACATCCTGGCATTGTCGTTGTTATGCATTTCGTACATCTGCGTCATATGTACATTTTCATATACAATGTCCCAGGAGATAGATTTTATCTAATCTCAAAGGATAATCTCCGGTCAAGTGTCACAATGGATAAGGGACAGCTGTGATGCACTTGAGATTGATATATTCACTGGTTGAGCATGGGTTACTAATGCAGGCATATGGATATATCAAGGGAGATATACTGGATCGACCCGCCATGAGGATTTGACTTGGTGTCACAGGTCAAATCTCACAATGACAGAGATTCACTCGTCCTTGACTTGAGGGTATTGATATCTCTATATGGTAGGGGATGTACTTTGATACAACCTAACACTCCATCGTAATAGAGGAGTCATAATGGTTGTCATTGGGTATATTTTGAGCTATATGAGAGATTCAATGCACCAATAGAGGATTTGCCCCTTCCCTGCGGGGAAGTTTGATGTCCATGGGCCCCTACATGGTGCATGACTAAAAGTGTGTAGCCACACCCAGGTTTAGCTTGAATAGAGTTATGACCATTAATGTTGGAATAAACAAGTGTGACACACTTGTTTGACTTGGATGATCAGCCTGGAAAAAGGAGTAGAGTGTACATATATTTTATCGCAGTTTTTGGGGAGGTCGATGACGACACCATTTTGAGGACTTGGGTAGCAATGATGTACTGCTAGGTACCACTCATTGCTTGTGATCACTTGTGGTTATCACTGCCAATGTATGAGGAACCTACAGGGTCGCACACCTAGACACTCGAGATCTCATATTGATCGAGTTGCCTATGATTGAGTCATTTGGTTGATTCAAGTCAGTTTGGGAGTCTAATGCATCACGAATGCGTTGGATGAGCTGGAGATGATCATTTGGAGTGATGTATCGTTTTGACTTCAGTTGACCCCGGTTGACCTTCGGGTGACCACGTTTGACCTTGATGGACTAGGTTCAGTCGAGTGGTCAAATATTGGGTTTAAGCTCCGGTTTTGTTTGGAAGCTTTTTATGATTGATTTAAACGTAACATGAGGGCCCGCGACTTAAGTGTTAAAATGAATATTTATATTCAGTTAATGTGCAACTTAAGTAGCGAGGGCCACATGCAACTTAAGTGAATATTTATATTAAATATATTCATCACTTAAGTTGCAGATTCACATCCATTAAGCAATAATGGATCTAGGTGCTTATTTATTATGAATTTTCATAATTAAATAAAGCCCTAGCCGAAATCATCAAAAGACTCTCCAACCTAGCCGCCAAGACACCTCTCCTTCTTCCCCATGGTGCCACCACACAAGAACTTGCACCCCAAGGTGGATGTGCCATGTTCTTCAACCATGGATGTAAGAAAAAGGCTTAGAACCTTTTTTCCTTTCTTGATGATCTATTCTTTTATGGGATTGGCACAAGAGGAGATGGTATCTTCTTCTTCATGGCGCCTCCAAGGAAGGAGTTGCGCCCACATGGTGGAGATGGTGTCTTCTTCTTCGAGGATCACGAGAGAAGGCTTGGAGTCTTCTTCCTTCCCTAATGGTGAATCCCTAAAGTGGATTGGCGCATGTGGAAGGGCATCTTCTTACCATAGGCGCAACTTCCATGAAGTTGGCGCATATGGTGAAGGAAGGAGAAGAAGAGGAGTTTATAACATCTCTTCTCATCATCTTTGTGCTTCTCCTTGGGAAGATTGGCGCTTACATTGATGGAGAAGGAGATATTCCTCATGGGCGCATCTTCATGGTGGTGCAAGCCATGAGGAAAAGTGGCTAGACAAGAGATTGACACAAGTTGTAGAGCTTCCCTCTCCTTGTGGTCAATCTTCTCCCTTGATCACCTCTTTGGCACATCTTGGAGATGGCGCAAGCAAAAAGGGTAGTGACATAGGCAACAAGATTTTCCTCCTGAAGGCTATCACCAAGCACGGAGTGAAGAGGAACTCGAGTAGTCCGTGTGTGCACGATTGTAGAGGGCGGACATTTGTGCGCTTCTTCTTCGTCATCATCAGTCCTTGGATTATGCGAATAAAGGTATATTACTCTGACACATCTAGTGGATCACTCGTAAGGGATCTCGGCTCTTAGGGTTATCCTATTTCGAGCCAATGCGTTCGCTGTCATTAAAATTTTAAAATTGGCCCAGTGATTCCCAACAGAGGCTACCCTTGATGAGGAGGATGGTGAGGAGACAAACACCAACGCAGACAACTAGTACTTTGTGAGTATCTCTTCTCCTACTTTCTCATTCTATGCTTATTGCATCGAGGACGATGCATTATTTTTGTAGGGGAATATATATTCATGTTTCTATTTTTATTTGCTTTGTGCTGCTAATTTCAGTGGATTGTATAACTTTTTGCTATTTTCTGTCTTGAGATGACATGATGTTGTTTAGCGCCATGTGTAGGCGCATTATGATATTTGGATTTGATGTATTCTGATTTTAGCATCATATGTGGACGCTACACTCATGTGGTTTGGGTATTGTACTTAGATATTGTGATTTGGATATTATGTGATTGGAAGCTTTCTATTTCTATTATGTGGATGGCTAATGATGTTGATGAATGGTTTGTTTTGTATTGATGAATGATGTGTGTTGGATTCAAAAATTTCAAAATTATGGATATTCATATACCAATGTCTCTGTGTAGAAGTAAACTACTTATGTTGAGTTTATTTCTTTAATATATATCCTCATCTTTATTTTCCAGCAATTGTTCATAATTTTTTGGAAAATAGAATTTATTTTTGAGCAATTATTCATAATTGTTTGGAAAATAGAATGTTTGAGGAATATATTTTGATGGTGAAACATTTCTTTTCAAATAAGGTGAGTATATGAGTATAATTTTGATGAATTGATGTTGATTGAATAAGCTTTGTATTTATTTGGTCTATTGTGTTATTTGTTGGGAAGAAAGAATCCAAAATCCATGAATATATATATATATATATAAAGAGAGAATGACTCCTCTACTTGACACTGTGAAAAATTGGCAGGGGTACCAAAGACATGAGTTAAAGTCTGAATAAAAAGTATGTATCTATATGGGTACATGCCATGGAAAATTCATTTGACATTGACTCCGCTATCTTTGGTCATGAGTCGCAACTCTTTTAGCCAATAAGATATGAGTTCTATTACATTGGCTATGTGGTCAATGTACTCTAAATTTGTCGCCAGGAAAAAAAGGTGATATTCGATTTAGAGAATGTCAAAAGATATAAAAAAATGAATGCAAAAAAAAGATTTTGGAAGTCTAAATAAAAACATTATAGTATTGAACAAAACATTAGGTGAATTCATGAGATTGAGATTTGAATTATTATACAAGTTGAAAACTTTGTTTGTTTAGAAATGTGAATCTTGATGATTAAATTCTAAAGAGTAATTTATTTTTCTAGAATCTTATGTGGCATAAGTTGGAAATATTTTAAGAGTGATTATATTCTAGAAATTTATTTTGTATAAGTAAGTTATCTTTTCATGCTCAACATTATTCTTTGGTCTATTTATTTGCTTGAGGACAAACAAAAGTTTAAGTCTAGGGAGATTTGATGTTTGGTATTTACATAGTATTTTTACTATACTTTTTATGTACAATCTCTCCTATTCTTATCATGTTTTCACTTATTTTAGCTTAAATCCTTTACTTTGTTTGGAATCTTCACCTCTCTTTGCTTTTATCATATTCCACGTGAAAATGACCAAATTTTGATAGATTTGAAGAATCCAAATGCACAGATGAATTCTACAAGTCAAGACAAAGCTACCCATCAAATTTCGTGCAAATTAGAGCTTATTTGAAAAATATGGCTTGCCCGTACTTTTTATCACGACCATATTTTCTGGAAGAGCACAGAAAGAAATACGGCCTGCTTGTGATATTTATCACTGCCGTATTTTACTCGGCATAAAATACTAGAAATCTACAAAAAGAAATACAGCTTGCAAGTGATGAAAATCACAACCGTAATTTGTTGAAGAAAATCCATAGAAAGAAATACGGTCTGCATGTGATATTTTTCACTGGCCGAATTTCTACCAGGTTTATTTCAAGAAAACACAGAAAGAAATACGGACATACCGTATTTATTTTCACGGCCATATTTCTATCTGCCAAACTCGAGTTTGACTCGATTTCTCCCTCAATTTGATTCCTTTTCACGCCTAATTTTGGGAAAAACCTATTCTAAGGAGGGAGAACTATATAAGGATGCTTGGGAACAATTATCAAAACTTTTTGGCCAATTTTCAAGTAGGATTTGACAAGAAGCGAGAGCTAGGGCGATAGGCGGCAAGCAGTGTCATCACTATAAAATCTTCAATTTTCTGGCTGGCTGGTGTCGATCTTCATCAGGAAGCCTTACAATTTATCTTCCTAATCGATTCTAATTTTATTTTGCCAATTGTAATTAAAACATGGATTTTTATAACGTGAACATGATGAACATGTCAGCATAAATCTTTTATTTAGGATTACGGTTGTAACCCACTATATTTTCTTCACTTAATCATTGGCTTTTTTCTTATGAAGTAATTTATTTGTGTTAGATTCAATTTTTGTTGTGTTTATTACATGTTGATTACTGGCCATAATTTGCATACTTAGAGATGTCGCAAGAAGTACTGAGAGGTGAATTACAACGTCGAATCTATAGTTTTTGGACAAGTTGATTTGAACACGAGAGTTGTTCGAATTGACTTGAGGAATTTCATAGATTTGTCAAGAACACATTGGGTTTATCTTGAGTTAATAACCACGAGAGTAGGGAATTAACTTGGATAAACATTGAATTGTACTTCTAAGAGGGGGCAATCTGTATATGCGGATAAATCTCCTTCGGCACAGTAAATACTTCTTAAGATATTTTTAATTAGAAAAGTCATGAAGCATAGTGTGGTGAACCCGAAATCCTGAATTTCCATCAAATTGATTACAATCAAAGTCTGCTTTACTATTTCTTCAATTTAGTTAAGATAAAAACCATTCTTTTTTAGATTAGTCTAGCTAACGATCTTAAGTAAGAGTCAGTACTTGGTCGTTAGTCCCTATGGGATCGATATTTTTATTACTTCAATTTGTCCGTGCACTGCGGAACACATCAAGCTTCTATGCTCTTTAATACTGAGAAAAATTATTTGAACTCTCTTTTGAAAAAGGCTATTGCTCGGTAGATCAATATGAAATTGTGGACTTTAGCTAAGTGCAAATGGCTTAAGGAGGGTGACGAGAATTCCAAATTCTTCCATCTCTTGGTTACTATCTGATATAATGCCGTAAGTGCACAACCTATCGAAGTAATAAAAATATCATCCCACAGAGACCAATGACCAAGTACCAACTTATCTTAGGATTATTAGCTAGATAAATCCGAAAAGAGTTGAAATTAAACTTAACTATGTTGCAGGAATAGTAAAACACATTAGGCTTGTAATCAAATTATGGAAGTTTAGGACTTTGAGTTTACCACTCTATGCCTTATGACTTTACTAACAAAATATATCTTAAGAAGGGTTTTACTATGCTGAAGGGGATTTATCCGCATATACAGATTGCCTCTTTTCAATGGTATAAGCTGGTGTTTACCTAAGTTTATCCCCTACTCTCGTGGTTATTAACTCGAAATAAACTCATTAAGTTCTTGACAAATCATGTAAAAATCCCTTAAGTCGATTCGAACTACTTTCGTGTTCGAATCAACCTGTCCAACAATTGTATGTCCAACATCGCAATTCACTTTTCAGTACTTCTTGCCACATCTACAACATGCAAATTATGGCTAGTAATCAACAAGTAAATAAGTACAACAATAATTGAAGCAAATATAAGTAAATTACCCTAAAAGATGAAAATTAATGATTAAGTCATAATAACATAGAGGGCTACACCCTTAGTCCTAAAGAAGAAGTTTCCGCTAACATGGTAATCGTGTTAACATTGTAAAAATCCATAATTTTTTTAATTATAATTGGTAAATAAAATAAGAAATCAATAAGGAGGATGAAATTCGAGGCTTCCTGATGAAGTTCGACGCCAAATGGCCGGAAGAATGAAGCTTTTCTAGTGATGAAATGCCAATCGTCGCTTGTTGCCCTAAATTTTACCCCTCTATCGAATTCACCTTGAAAGTTGGCCAAAAAGTTCCAATAATTACTCTTTCAGTTGCTTATATAGTTTTCCACCTTCAAATTAGGTTTTCCCTGAAATTTAGCTCGAAAACGAATCAAATCAGGCAATAAACAGGGTTAAACTCGAACTTGGCGGACAGAATTACGCCCGTGACAAATATCACGAGCAGGCCATAATTCTTTATGTGAATACTATCAAAGGAATCTGGGAGAATTATGCCTGTGATAAAAATCACGGGTGAGAATTACAACCATGATGAAAATCACAGACAAGCCGTAATTCTTTTTGTAAAAAATGTCGAAAAGCGCCGAAGAAATCATGGCCATGACTGTGGTCACGGGCTGGCCGTAATTCCTTCTGTGTCTTCTAGGATTTGTATTGAGAAAGTTATGATCATGATAAATATCACAGACATGCCGTAATTCTTTCTGTATTCTATCTAGAAATTACTGCCGTGATGGAAATCATAGGTAGGAATTGATTTCCAAGCAAGCTCCGATTTATGTGAAATTTGATGAGCAGCTTCATCTTGACTTATATAGTTCATATATGCACTTGACATTGATATTTATTATATATCATTCTGGCACTTTTTTTATTATGCTAAGATTATATCTGTGATTGTGTACTTGCATAATAATGTCCCTGGAGACAGATTGGATCTATGCTCAAAATCTTGTCCCCAGTCAATGTACCTTAGTGGATATGGGACAGCTCTGGTACATGTGAGACTGGTATATAGGCTAGTTAGGCACAATGTGCAATCGCAGACATATGAGTATATTAGTGGTGGATATACTGGACCAACCCGCTATGAGGCGATGACTTAGTGTCATAAGTTATCCTCACAAGTGATAGGAGATGCATTAATCCCTTAACTTGAGGTTAATGACTCTTCTATATAGTTAGGGATATGCTTTGATACAACCTAACACCTCACTGTAGTTGGGAGGTTATAACGGTTGTCATTGAGTGTGTCACGATCCATATGTGAAGATCAATGGACAGACAGAGGATTTGCCCCTTCCTGAGGGAAGCTTGATATTCACAAGCCCCCCTATGGTAGCATGATTAAAAGTGTATGGCCATACCCAGGTGAAAGCCTAATTTAGTCATGACTATGAGATTGGGTGAAAACAAGTGGTGACACACTTGTCCAATCGGATATCAGTTTGGCAAAGAGACTGTGATGCATCAGTACCTTGTTGTGATGATGGGGATGTCAATGTTGATATCCATTCCGATGAGTTGGGTAGCAGCGATGCACTACTAGGTTCCACTCATTGCTTGTGATGAACTTAGTTCATCAGTGCCAACATCAGAGGAACCTATAGGGTTGCTCACATTGATACTCAAGTTCTCGTATTGATCGGAAAGTCTTAAGATCGAGTTATTGGATAACTTGGATCTATTTGAGAGATTTCATCAGCGCCAATGGGACTGGTGAGATGGAAGAGACTTATTAGAGACAAACTTCATTTTGACAGGTTGACCCAAATTTGACCATGGTTGGTCACATTTGACTTTGGATTGCATTGGGTTGGATCCAATGGCTTAATCAACTTGTGTGATGAAGTTTGGGCTTGCTCATTACCCAATGAGGCCCAATAATAAGTTATCATGAAGAGATTAAAGGCATAAGGGTATAATGGGGGAGAAA
Source organism: Costus lasius (assembly GCA_027563935.2). NCBI lineage: Eukaryota > Viridiplantae > Streptophyta > Magnoliopsida > Zingiberales > Costaceae > Costus > Costus lasius. The sequence continues at coordinate 16,252,543 of CM050454.1, read as the reverse complement.
ACTATCCCCATTAGCACCTAGGGGCATAATAGGGTGATGTTGGCGCACGGTGCTTCATTAGGAAGCTATTGGCACCTCCCCCTTCTCCATTGGATGGAAAGGTTGCCTCTATGGCAAGGCTTGGGGGCGCATATGGCTTCTTGGACTTGTTTTGACAAGTGTCATGTGCATATGGCTAATGGGAAAAGGTTTATGGTAAAGTCTTGGAGACTTTCCTTACCTCTAACCCTAATTAGCCCGCCCCCCCACTTACCCTAGTCGCATCTCCTAATGCTATTGTGCCTATATCTTATTCCTTGCCACCCCTTGTTGAATTAATCATCCACATATGTGAGAACTCCTTCATATATTGGCGTGAGCAAGCAACATGGGCAAGAGCAAGGATTGGTGCCGCATCTCTTCCATCAACCTAGCCGCAAGCTTCCTCTACTCTTCCTCCTCTTAGCACAACTAGTTGGAAGGCTTGGCGACTTCATCTCCTCTTCTTCTCTCCTTGGCGCATCTTCCTTGAAGGTGGTGCAAGCATAGAAGAAGGACCCCAAGGCTTGGATATTCTACCTGAGGCTAGCACCGGGCGTGGAAGAAGAGGACTCGAGGATCCGTTGTGTGTGAGATTGTAGAGGGTGCACGCTTGGGCGCCTACGTCGGCATCGCTCCATCTTGCTCTTGTTGGTATATATACCCTGAGACCTAGTTTTGGTCCATCTTTGTACTACTTGATACTGATATTTCTTATATATATCATTCTAGCATTATCATCATTCTGGCATTCTGGCATTGGATCTGTGCTCAAACTCTAGTCCCCAGTCAAGTACCTGAGTGGATATGGGATTACTCTGGTACATGTGAGACTAGTATATGGGCTGATTAGGCACGAGATACTAATGCGGACATATGGCTGTATCAGTGGTGGATATACTGGACTGACCCGCTGTGAGGCAATGACTTGGTGTCATGAGTTATCCTCACAAGTGATAGGAGATGCATTGATCCCTTGACTTGAGGTCATTGACTCTTCTATATGGTTAGGAATATACTTTGATATAACCTAATACCTCACCATAGTTGGGAGGTTATAACAGTTGTCATTGAGCATGCAACGACCCATATGAGAAGTTCAATGTACAAACAGAGGACTTCCTAAGGGAAGCTTGATAACCATGGAGCTCCTCTATGGTTCTATGATTGAAAGTGTATGGCCATACCCAGGTCAGAACCTGATTTAGTCATGACCATGAGATTGGGTGAAAACAAGTGGTGACACACTTGTCCAATCGGATATCAGTTTGGCAAAGAGACTATAATGTATCTGTAACTAGTTGTGATGATGGGGATGTCAATGTCGATATCTATTCTGATAATTTGGGTAGTAGCAATGCATTGCTAGCTGCCACTCACTGCTTGTGATGATCCTAGTTCGTCACTGCCAATGTCAGAGGAACCTACAGGGTCGCACACCTTGATATTTGAGTTCTCGTATTGATTAAGAAGCCTTATGATCTAGTTATTGGATAGCTTGGATCTATTTGGGAGATTTCATCAGCACCAATGAGCCTGATGAGATGGAAGAGAGTTATTGGAGCCAAACTTCATTTTTGGCAGGTTAACCCGAAATTGACCATGGTTGGTCACATTTGACTTTGGGTTGCATTAGATTGGATCCAATGACTTAATCAGCTTGTGCAATAAAGTTTGGGCTAGCTCATTACCTATTGAGGCCCAATAACAAGTTGTCATGAAGAGATAATGGGCTAAAAAGGTATAATGGGGATAAATCTCCCTCCATTGGTGCCTATGGGCATAATGGGAGGAGTTGGTGCAATTTACATCATACGGAAGCAATTGGCACCTAGCCCTTGATCCTTGGATTGTATGCTTGCCTTTATGGCAAGTCTTGGGGCTCATATGGCTGAAATAACTTGTAAGGCAAGTGCATGGCACATATGGTAGAGAGGTAGAGGTTTATGGTAAAGTCTTAGAGACTTTCCTTAACTCTAACCCTAATTGCCTCCCCTCTCATACCCTAGCCACATACTCCCTCATGATAGTTGTGCCCACCCCTTGTGTTGCCGCCCCTCTCTTGCATCTATATATTAGCATGCATGCGAGAGGCCTTATGATAAGAATTGGCGTGAGCAATGGGTGAGGGACGAGGGCAAGCAATTGTTGGCACATCTCTTCCATACATAGCCGCAAGTCATCTTCTTCTCCATCTCTTCTTGGTGCAAGGAGACTTGAAGCTTGGCGGTATCACTCCTTCTCCTCTTCCTCTTGGCACATACCTTCTTCAAGGTTGGCGTAAGTATTGTAGAAGAAGTCATAAGGCTTGGATCTTCTTCCCGAGGCTAACACCGGGTGTGGAAGAAGAGAGCTCGAGGCATTCATGTGTGTGAGACTACAGAGGGCGCACGCTTGGGCCCCTACCTTGACATTGGCCTTCTCTTGCTCTAGGTACTCTCTATCTCATCATGTCGACCGCCTCGCAAGACGATCTTCACTGGGTTTTTGGGACTGACCTGTTTTGGGGATTTGTTTCCACTGTATGTAGTTAAAAATTTTAAAATCCCCAGTAATGTAGCAACTAATAGGTGAGGGGGTCCTTAAGCCGTACTCTAGGGTTTTACACAATGCGCGATAAAATGGGAGAGGGTCGTGAGATGAGGGAAGAGAAAACGCGTCAGAAAAGTGCAGGGAATCCGGTAGAAAGCACGACGAAACAGGGACGGGTTCGATTAGGGCAACACGAATGCGAATGAAGAGAATGACACCCAACTAAAATATTACAACGCACTAACCTCGTAGCAATTTTAGCAATTTCCTGTAACTCACTCAGCACGTTTAAGCGTAGGTCGCTTTGGGGGACTGCGGTTTCGCGCGGTTTAGCTTGCGAGCCTATGAAGCTAAAATCACACCAAAAGACAAGAGGTCCGACCACGCCTCCGATGACGAACGACCGGGGTGAAGAAATGAGGAAACCACAACGAGTAAGCACAATGAAAAGTGAACAAAAAACAGGCGAACCTGACCCACCGGAAGGGTGGGATTTACTTCTTGCCAAGTAGGAAATGAAGAACAACTTGGAACTGAGGAAACGTCCTCGACCCGAACACTTCGAAGGTGAGGCACCGGCTCGACTTCCACGCGCTGGAGGCTCTCAGCTCACCAAGAGATCTCTACACTCTAAGAGAACTAACTAACACACTAGCCCTACCTCCTCTTTTATAGAATAAGAGGGATGGGAATAAACAAAATACATAAGGGACAAGGAATTTTAACCACCTAACAACTATTGCAGGCTACTAAAGTGGTCAAGCTGCAACTACAAGACAAATATTAACAAACTATTACCTAATATTTTTCGAAGCTGGTAGCACGATCTTGCGTCTTCGTACGGGGGCGGCTTAGACGCGCTCGGAGCACATGGCGACTAAACAGCAGAACTTGGACGTTGTGGGCTGAGTTACCACAGTGGCGGCTCGATCTTGGGCCGAGTTGTTGATGAGATTGAGCGGCCCACTCGGGGATGGGTCCTCAGGCGGTTGGCTCGTAGTATCCTTGGGTTAAGTTGCCTCGATTTGGGTGGAAAGGGGGGGGGGGGGGTAACGACGCCCATGAAACGATCCGAAGGCTTACTCTAGCATTGGGAACGCCAGATTATCACCTTGTTGGGCTCCTTGGGATCGTCATGAGGTGGAGCAGCAAAGTAGGGTGGGTGGTGCACGTCGAAATAGGGCCGTCGGGGCCGGATCTGATCGTCAGAGGCGAACATGGCCTGCCCGTGTCGGTGGTTACAGGCTTGTTCAGATGCTCCAGATCTCGTCGCAGAGATTATGGTCGGGGGCACGGGCGTGTCGCAGGCCGTGTTCGCGTTCGCGTCGCGGCTGGACTGTGTCATGGCCGTGCTGGTCTTCACGGCCTGGCCATGTTGGGGCGGATGGTCGGCGCCGTAGTCCACTTTACAGGCCATAATGTTGGGCCCAAAATCTACAGAATGCTTCACGGCCGTGCTCTCCATCACGGCCTGGCCATGTCGGGGCAGACGGTAGGGACCGTAGTCTGCTTTACGGGCCGTAATGTTGGGCCCAGAATCCACAGAAGGTTGCATCACGGCCGTGTTCTGCATCACGGCCTGGCCATGTCCGGGTTCGTTTGGTGCGGCACCGAACACGGTCGCGGGAATAGGCGTGCAGATGGGCTGCGTGCTTGTCACGGGCGTTACCGCCGTCACGGCCTGGCCGTATCGGGGTTTGGGAAGCTCAAGTTGGGCTGAAAATTCCTCCAGTCCTGGGGAGTCTCCCCAAAAGCCTTCCTGAGGAGTTGGACTGTCCTCGTGCGCCTGTATGGGTCCGTCAATTCAGGTTGCTCCTGCATCAGCTTCCGCTGTGTGATCTAATGAGTTCTCCTCCGGAGAACTGGGGGGTAGTGGGTCGTTGGGGTCAGAAGGCGCCTCCAAAGGACCGTAGAAGTGGAGGAGGTCTGCCACGTTGAAGACGGGGTGGATCCCCATGTCCTCGGGTAAGTCCAACTCATAGGCATTGGAGCCAATCCTGCGTACCATCGCGTAGGGTCTCATATAACACGGCTGAAGCTTAAAGTGTGTTTTGTTGGACAAACGCTTGGGGTGGATGCGCACCCTTACCAGCTCACCTACAGAAAAGTGACGTGGCCTACGATGCTCGTTGGCCTTCATTGCATTGTGAGTGTTGCCCAAAAAGATACGACGCCAAACCTCATCATGCAAACTACCGATATGCTGGGCGAATGAGTATGCATGCGGGGAGAGATGGGACTCCATGGGAAGGTCATGCAGGTCGATGGGTTTGCGCGGCTGATGGCCCATGACAATCTGGAAGGGACTGAGACCCGTAGACCTATTAGAAGCACTATTGTACGCAAATTCAGCCATGGGTAAGATGGAATCCCAGGACCTCGGATGGTCGCCGACGAGGCAACGGAGGAGATTGCCCAAACTATGATTAACAACTTCAGTTTGCCCATCGGTTTGAGAGTGATAGGCCGTGGAGAATTTCAGGGTGGTGTGTAGGAGTGCCCAAAGTGAGCGCCAGAAATGGCTCACAAAATGCGTGTCGCGATCGGACACGATTGTGTTGGGAAGACCATGGAGACGCACGATCTCTCGGATAAAAAGATGGGCGACTGGGACGCATCCGTAGTGCACGAACATGGGATAAAGTGGGCCATCTTCGAAAATTGGTCTATGACCACATAGATGGAATCGAAATGGGAAGCCGTCCGAGGCAACCCAAGGACAAAGTCCATTCTCAGGTCGCACCACGGACTGGTGGCCACTGGTAATGGGGTATAGAGACCCGTGTTCGGAGGGCGGGGTTTGGACAACTGACAAGTGCCGCAGTGTCGCACAACGCGCTCAACGTCTTTGCAAAGGGAAGGCCAAAACAGGCGTTCCTCCGCCATATCAAGGGTCTTGTCGCGGCCATGATGGCCGGCGACGCCACCCGCATGAAGCTCGAGCAAAAGATGATCTCGAAGCGATGAACGGGGAATGCACAAACGATTCCCCAAGAAGAGGTATCCCTTGCACAACTGGTAGGGGTAGTTGGGATCGGTGGACTCAGTCAAAGCAGCATATATGGCACCAAAATTAGAGCAAGTGGCGAATTCCTCTTTGACAAGGTCAAAGGTATTGACACGAGTGCGCATCACGCACAAGAGGGTTCAGACACGACTCAGGGCATCCGCGACAACATTCTCCTTACTCGCCTTATGGTTGATCACAAAGGAATACTGTTGTAGGTATTCAACCCACTTAGCATGGCGGGCGCCCAACTTCTTTTGGGCGTTGAGGAAGGAGAGGGCCTGATGGTCGCTATACAATACGAACTCACGGTGAAGAAGATAGTGCCGCCATTGGCGTAATGACTGGACTATCGCATAAAATTCCTTGTCGTAAGTTGAATAACGCTGGCGAACAACATTCAATTTCTCACTGAAGAAGGCCACGGGATGGCCCTCCTGATTAAGAGATGCACCGATGCCGGAACCGGAGGCATCACACGCGACCTCGAAGACTTTCGAGAAGTCGGGGAGGCGCAAGACAGGAGCAGTGGTCAAGGCATCCTTAAGTGCGTCGAAAGCTTGTTGAGTGGCAGGGGTCCACTCAAACTCGTCCTTAGAGAGACGCTGGGTTAAGGGGGTTGCAATCGTGCTGAACCCACGGATGAACCGGTGGTAAAAGCCCGCAAGACCCAAGAAACTAAGGACCTCAGTCATGGTGCGAGGCTCAAGCCAATGCCGGATGGCCTCCACCTTTGTAGGGTCAACGGACAACCCGCAGTCGGAAACGATATACCCAAGAAAATACACGCTGTTGGTCAGGAAGGCGCACTTCTTCGTGTTAAGGAAGAGGTGCTCCTTGCGCAGGAGGGCAAAAGTGGAGAGAAGATGCTCCAAGTGTTCATCGCAGGTCCGACTAAAGATCAGAATGTCGTCGAAGTAGACGACCAAAAACTTGCCCTTGTATGGCCGGAGGACTTGACTCATCAAGTGCATAAACGTTGACGGGGCATTGGACAACCTGAATGGCATGACAAGCCATTCGTAAAGACCGTCCTTGGTCTTGAATGGCCCGATCTTGGGCTGAGTTGTTGATGAGATTGAGCGGCCCACTCGGGGATGGGTCCTCAGGCGGTTGGCTCGTAGTATCCTTAGGTTGAGTTGCCTCGGTTTAGGTGGAAAGGGGAGTAACGACGCCTATGAAACGATCCAGAGGCTTGCTCTGGCGTTGGGATCACCGGATTATCACCTTGTTGGGCTCCTTGGGACCGTCATGAGGTGGAGCAACAAAGTAGGGTGGGTGGTGCACGTCGAAATGGGGCCGTCGGGGCCGGATCTGATCGTCAGAGGCGAACACGGCATGCCCGTGTTGGTGGTCACGGGCGTGTTCGGATGCTCCAGATCCCGTTGTGGAGATTACGGTCGGGGGCACGGGTTTGTCGCGGGCCGTGTTCACGTTCACGTCACGGTTGGACCGTGTCACGGCCGTGCCGTGTCGGGGCGGACGGTCGGCCCCGTAGTCAACGTTATGGGCCGTAATGTTGGGCCAAAAATCCACAGATTGCTTCACGGCCATGCTCTCCATCACGGCCTGGCCGTGTTGGGGCGGACGGTCGGGGCCGTAGTACGCTTTACGGGCCATAATGTTGGGCCCAGAATCCATAGAAAGTTGCGTCACGGCTGTGTTCTCCATCACGGCGTGGCCGTGTCCGGGTTGGTTTGGTGCGGCGTCGAACACGGTCGCAAGAATAGGCGTGCAGATGGGCTGCGTGCTTGTCACGGGCGTGACCGTCGTCACGGCCTGGCCATGTCGGGGTCTGGGAAGCTCAAGTTGGGCTAAAAATTCCTCCAGTCCTAGGGAGTCTCCCCAAATGCCTTCTAGAGGAGTTGGATTATCTTCGTGCGCCTGCATGGGTCCATCAATGCAGGTTGCTCCTACATCACCCGGGGTTTCCCAATAGCATCCACTTCCTAGAGGTTGGCACAAGTGATCGAGAGGGACCCCCTTGGCGTAGATCTTCTTCCTGAGGCTAGCATTGGGCATGAAAGAAGAGAACTCAAGCATCGGTTGTGTGCGAGTCTGCATAGGGCGAACACTTAGGCGCCAACATCGCTTCTCCATCTATTGCTTTGAGGTACTATCTCTTACTCACTGTGTTGACCCCTTCACTTGACTTGATTTTCTGAGTTTTTGGGACTGGCCTGTTTCGGGGATTTGCTTCCACTGTATCTATCTCTATATGTACGCAAAAATTTTAAATTCCCCAGGGATTCCTAGCACCTACAGGGTCGCACACCTAGATGCCAGAGACTTCGTATTGATCGGATAGTCTCATATCAGATTTATGGACAATTCGGATATGTTTGGGAGTTATATGCTCCGCGAATGATTGATATGAGTTGAGAGGAAGCTTATAGATTTTGGTGATCAAGTTGACCCCGGTTCACCTCGGTTGACCTCGGGTGACCAGTTTTGACTCCTGTTGACTAGGTCTTCATCGACAAGTCAAAACTCGGGTTTGTGTTGAGATATGTGCGCTGGTTTGATCACATGCGCCCACCAGCTTGTGCTATGTCTAAATATTATATTCAGATATATATTTGAATTAAGTATTAAATTAATTGATAAGTAGTAGGGGCCACAACTTGTGAATATTTTTTATCAAAATATGGTCACTTTCCCCTGAAATATGACAAAAATGAAAAGGGGTGAAGATTCCGAACAAATACAGGAATTTAAGGCAAAATGAATAGAAATGTGATATAAATAAGAGAGATTTTGTATAAAAAGTATAGTAAAAATACTATATAAATATAAGACATCAAATCTCCTTGGACTTAAACTTTTGCTTGTCCTCAATCAAATAAATAGACCAAAAGATAATGCTGAGTATGGAAAAGGTAACTCACTAATGAAAAATAAATTTCAAAAATATAATCACCCATTAAAGACCTCCAACTCATGATGCAAAAGATTCCAGAAAAATAAACTGTTCTTAGAATTTAATCTTTAAGATTCACAGTCTAAAACAAATAAAGTTTGTAACTTGCATAATAATCTATATCTCAATCTCATGAATTCACCTTGTATTTAGTTCAATACTATAATGTTTTTTTTACAGGAATAGGACCTCCAAAATCTTTCTTTGTATTTATTTTTGATATTCTCTAAATTGATCAACAACTTTTTTTTTATAATGACGAATTTAGGGTACACCGACCACATAGCCGTTGTAATAGAACTCATATCTTTGAGATATTCGAGTTGTGACTATCTCTGAATTGTCTACCAACCTTTCTCCTTGAAGGGAAAACACTTGCGGTGAATGCCCTCCACCCCCCATTACTTGGTGACAAATTCAAATTCTACTTATATCAACAATAGAATTCATAGCTAAAGATAGCAGAGTCAATGTCAATTTTTTTTTTTTACTTTGGCGTGTACCCACATAGAAGATACATACTTTTTCATCACTCTCTGGTTTTTTTTTTCTGGATTTTGGATTCTTTCTTCCCAATAAATAACACAATAGACCAAACATATACAAGACTAATCAATCAACATCAATTTAAGAAAATTATACACATCTACTTACCTTATTTGAAAAGGATGCTTCACTCTCAAATTGCATTCCTCAAACATTCTATTTACCCGAAACTTGTGAACAATCAATGGAGAATTGAAATGAGGATATATATTGAGAAAATAAATTCAACATATGGAGCAAATAATCCATTCACAGGCATTGCTATATGATTATTGATGACATGCAAATATATGATATATCGTGACTTATTTATGTTATTATTTTGGAGTAAAATGCATGTTTTGTTTCATTTATCTACTTAATTGCTTCATATTCTTCAAAGTCTTCACTTTTCCCTTATTTTATTGAAATGTAGGGATTCCGCCCTAAAATCGATGGAATTTGAAGATATGAGGATATGAGATGAATCCTCATGATGAGACGAAGCTACACGTCGAATTTCAGCTCAAACGGAGTTCTCTGTGTTCTTCACGGGCATGGTCGTGTATCCATGCACGGCCGTGTATGAACCTGCACTTTCAGATTTCATGACGAGAAGTTCACGGGCACACCCATGAACCCTTGCACGGCCATGAAGAGCAATTTTTCCAAAGATTTAATGTTGCCGAGCCATAAACGGGCATGGCCGTGCATCTATGCACGGCCGTGCATCGTCCTGCCCAGTTCGATAGGTGTCCGAGTTTTCGTCCATAACTTCCTATTTTGGAAGCAAAATTTGCAGAAAATTTATAGAGACCTTCCTAACTTGGGTACGAACGTTTTGGGACCAAAATCATCAGATTTAATCAGGTGGTTGAGGAGAACGAGCGAAAGGGGCGACAACCAAGGGTTTGGGGTGATTTCTTGATGAAAACACTGTTCCGGCGTGATTTCTTCTCCGTTCCGATGAAGATCATTGTGCTGAACCTTCTTCCATCAAGGATCTACCTCTTCCTCTGGTTTGAATCAATTTGTATGAAAGATTTTATGTATTTCGTGATGAATCTTGTAGCGTAAACTCTCTTTTCGGGGTTTGGGCGTAGCCCACTGTAAGAATGTTGATCTTTAATGTTTGATTAATATATTTCCCTTATTTATCTCTGTTCTTATTCATGTCTAGGATGTTTTCATTCATGTTTATGTACTGGCCATACATGTTCATGTTTTTGATGTTGTGAGAAGGACTGAGAGGTGAACCACAATCATCGGTTCCCCTTTGACTGGACTGGTGATTTCGGCAACGAGAGTTGTCGAAATAACCTGAGGAACCCTAATCCTTCATAGAACCCATTGGGTCGGCTTAACCCGGTAAGCCACGAGAGTAGGAGACATGGGTTAAGTTAGACACCGGACTGTGTCCTGAGAGGGAGCGCGTCTGTAACTTTGGAAGGATTACCTTGAAAACATAGATGAAACTTAATCAAAATATCAAACTTTAATATTTCTTCATGCTTCAGTGTGTGAAACCCGAAACCCCGATCTTTCTTATAGACTTTAAACCCCGATTGCTTGTTTTCTGCTTTGCTTGTTTTAATTTGCTTCAGTTTGATTACTTGCACTAGGACATTAGTCATTTCCCATTTAATCATTAACCTAGCTATCAATTAACTGATTAGTAGTACTTGACCCCTAGTCCTCGTGGGATCGATATTTTTTATTACGCTATAGACTGTGCACTTGCGGTAGCAGCCTGTTTAGGCCCTATCAAGTTTTTGACACCGTTGTCAGGGACTAGGTTGCCAATATTAACACGATCAGGAAGTTGGTAAACTAGGTTTAGTTAGATTTCATTTACTTTTTATTTTGTTCATTTACTGTTTGTTTGCTTTTTGTTTATATTTGTAGCTTTTATTTGGTGCTAGTGCTACTAATCTCTTTTGTCAAGGTACTTGTTTATACCCAGGAACACTCTTTGAACAGGGAAACTTGTACTTGGAGACCCGGAGATAGAGCGTACCTTCCGTCTGGTCAGCAGAAATTTAAAAAGGTTGAAGCTTGAAGGACAATTTTCTGACAACCAAACAATGGAAGCCAATGCGAATCGCTCTTTGAAGGACTTTGCAGCACTCACCATCTCTGGTGTGCACTCGAGCATATTGCGGCCGGCCATCGAAGCTAACAACTTTGAGATCAAACCATCACTTGTACAAATGGTACAACAGAATCAATTTAGTGGAGCAGCCACTGATGATCCTAACCTTCACTTGCCTATTTTTTTAGAATGCTGTGACACTCTAAAAATTAATGGTGCTCACCCTGATGCTATTAAACTAAGGCTTTTTACTTTTTCTCTCAGGGACCGAGCCAGGGCGTGGTTGCAATCTCTACCGCAGGGCTCTATCACAATGCGGGAATAATTATCTCAAGCTTTTCTGTTGAAGTATTTCCCACCGAGCAAAACAGCTCAGCTTAGAAATCAAATCACCAATTTCGCCCAACGAGAAGGAGAGTCACTCTATGAAGCATGGGACAGGTTCAAGTAATTACTAAGGATGTGCTTGTACCATGGTCTTTAGAAATGGGTAATCATTCATTCCTTTTACAGTGGGTTGTTATATCAGACCAGACTTTCTGTAGATGCTGCTGCTGGTGAGGCATTAATGAACAAAACTTATGATGATGCTGTGGAGTTGATTGAGGACATGGCCCTCAACCATTATTAGTGGTCAGGAGAGAGGAGCCAACCAGTTAGAAGTTCAGGTAAGTTTGATATGAGCATGATTAATTCCCTAGTAGCAAAAGTAGATTCAATTTCTTCTAAGCTTGATTTGATTAAAGTTTCTACTTCTAACTCTATGACTTGTGATGTTTGTGGTGTGACAGGATATTCCTCTGATGACTGCCATATCTTGAGAGCCCCTCCAGAACAAGTCAACGCTATTGGGAACTTCAGGAATCAGAACGACCCCTACTCGAACACATATAATCCAGGATGGAGAAATCATCCGAATTTCTCCTACAGGCCTCCTCCTAAGATACAACTTCCATATGCCAACCAAAGACAACCAGATTATCCTCAAAAATCTAGGTTAGAGTCGATGCTGGAGAATTTCATAGCAAGTCAAATGAAGCACAATGACTCTGTGAGTGAGCGGATTCGCCAGCTGAACATGAAAGTGGACTCAGTATCCACACACGCGAAAATGATGGAGAACCAGATCACAACTGGACGAGTGAACCAGTTCATTACCTAGACCCCAGGAGAAAACTTACCACGGCGAGCACTGTAATGCGATTACCACAAGGAGCATAATCCAGCTAGAAGACCCAAAGATGCCTGAGCCTAAGGAAAGAACAAGGCCAACTTCATCTGAGGAAATTTCACCTAAAGAGGACTCCGTAGTTAGTCCAGAGCCAGAACAGCAAGGCTTGAATGCGCTAAAGGAGCATGTTTACATTCCACCTCCACCATACAAACCGCCCGTCCCTTTGCCTCTGCGACTAGCTAAGGCTAAACGGATAGACAGTTTGGAAAATTTTTGGAGGTATTAAAAAAACTCTATATCAATATTCCTTTTACTGACGCTCTTTCACAAATGCCAGCGTATGCCAAGTTTTAAAGGAGATCCTATCCATTAAATGAAAGATTGAGGAGCAAGGAACAGTTGCCCAAACCGAAGAATGCAATGCCATCCTCCAAAATAAGCTTCCGACCAAACTCAAAGATCTAGGGAGTTTTTCTATTCCATGTCAAATTAGAAATATGCCTTTTGATAGAGCTCTATGTGATTTAGGAGCTAGCGTAAGCTTAATTCCATTGTCTATCTGCAGGAAGTTAGGTATGGGTGAGATGAAGCCTACCTCTATATCCCTTCAGCTAGCTAACTAATCAGTGCGCTGACCAGTTGGATTCATTGAAGATGTACCGATAAAGGTTGGAGAATTTTTCATCCCTGTAGATTTCGTGGTGCTAGAGATGGAGGTGGATACTCGATTACCCATCATTTTGGGGCGCCCCTTTCTCACAACTACTAGTGCCGTTATTGATGTGAAAAATGAGAAATTGGCACAGAATGTCAGTGAGGAGAAGTTAGAATTTGACTTGTCTTCTACCCTGAAAAAGCCATCTTTTGTAGGGTCTTGCTGCGACATGGAAACAATGGAGGACAATATTGAGCTTACCTCACCGACCGCTGAAGACACTTTGGATGTCTGTCAGCTGAACGACGAACACAAGATTGATACTGATGAACCTCATGACCAAATGAAAAGTTTTGGGATTGTTCACACTGAGAGATTTAGAAGACTGCAACTTGAAAGTCTTGGAGAGGTTAAGACTAGTCCTTCTGCAAAGAAGGAGTTAGAATTTAAACCCCTTCCTGATAATCTTAAATATGAATTTCTTGATGCTAACTCCACTTGTCTTGTGATAATTAGTGCTGATCTGAATGCAGAAGAAACTAAGAAGCTACTGTAAGAACTGTGCCTCTATAAACAGGTAATTGGATATTCATTAGAGGATATCAAGAGAATTAATCCTTCATTATGTATGCACAGGATTTTTTTGGAGAGTGACAATAAAGCCTCTGTAGAGTTTCAGCGCCGTTTGAACCCAAATATAAAAGAAGTGTTCAATAAAGAGATATTGAAACTACTTGATGCGGGAGTCATCTACCCAATCTCAGACAGTGAATGGGTAAGTCCGGTGCATGTTGTGTCAAAAAAGGGTGGAGTCACTGTGGTCAAGAATGAGAACAACGAGCTTATCCCCACCCGCACTGTGACTGGATGGCGCATGTGCATCGACTACAGGAAGCTAAACAAAGCCACGCGCAAGGACCACTATCCACTTCCATTTATCGACCAAATGCTAGAGCGACTAGCAAAGAATTCTCATTTCTATTTCCTTAACGGCTTCTCCGGATTTTTCTAGATCCCTATTCATCCGGAAGACCAGGAAAAGACGACCTTCACCTGTCCTTATGGGACATTTGCCTACCGCCAAATGCCGTTTGAGCTATGCAACGCCCCAACTACCTTTCAAAGATGCATGGTTTCAATTTTCTCTGATTTTATAGAAAATATAATGGACGTTTTCATGGACGATTTCTCAGTTTATGGTACTTCATTTGATATTTTCTTGACTACTCTCTCTAAAGTGTTGAAAAGGTGCGAAGAAGTCAACCTCATCTTAAACTGGGAGAAGTGCCATTTTATGGTACGAGAGGGGATAGTGCTTGGATACCTAATCTCAGAACATGGCATCGAGGTCGACCGGTCAAAAGTAGAAGCCATTGAAAAGATGCCACCACCTTCATCTGAAAAGGGAGTTCGAAGTTTTCTCGGGCATGCCGGCTTTTATCATCGTTTTATAAAAGACTTTTCTAAAATTACTAGACCATTGACTAATCTGCTCGCTAAAGATGTTCCTTTCTCTTTTGATCAGGATTGTATGGCATCTTTTGAAAAATTAAAGAAAACATTGATCTCAGCCCCTATCATGTAGCCACCAGATTGGTCACTCCCATTTGAGCTTATGTGTGATGCCAACGATTTCGCAGTCGGGGCAGTCCTAGGACAACGGGAGGACAACAAGCTACACGCCATTTATTATGCTAGTCAGACATTGAACGAGTCTCAAATCAACTATGCTACTACGGAAAAGGAGCTCATTGCTATTATCTTTGCTTTTGACAAATTTAGATCATATGTCATTGACTCAAAAGTGATTGTTTACACTGACCACGCAACTATTAGGTACCTCCTAGCTAAGAAGGATGTGAAGCCACAATTGATTCGTTGGATCCTCTTGCTTTAGGAATTTGATTTGGAAATCTGCAACAAGAAAGGCTCAGAGAACTTAGTGGCTGATCACATATCATGATTACCACATGATGACGATGAAGGTAAGAGCTGCCACGACATTAATGATTACTTCCCTGATGAACAGCTCTTAGCTCTGACAAGAATCGAAGCACCCTGGTATGCTGATTTTGTTAATTATTTAGTATCTGATATCATTCCTTTTGATCTTTCATGGCAGCAAAAGAAGCGATTTCTGCATGACGTCAAACACTATTATTGGGATGATTCTCTCTTATTTCGAAGATGTGCTGATGGGCTTTTCTAGCGCTGCATACCTGAGGAGGAAATCCAGGATGTCTTATATCACTGTCACTCATCTCCTTACCTGGGGGCCATGCTAGTGCTTTGAAGACAGCCTTCAAAGTACTAAAATCTGGACTTTACTGGCCTACTATCTTTCGGGATTCCTGGCGATTCATCACCCGTTGCGACCAGTGTCAGCGGTCAGGGAATATCTCCAAATGAGACGAGTTACTGTTAAATAACATCCTGGAGCTAGAGATCTTCGACGTATGGGGAATAGACTTCATGGGGCCATTCGCATCATCTTGTGGACATCGATTCATACTGGTGGCTGTGGATTACGTTTCTAAGTGGGTGGAGGCCTTTGCTGAACACACATCTGATGCGAAGGCGGTAACCAGGATGCTTAAGCGCACCATTTTCCCTAGATTCGGTGTACCGTGAGTATTGATCAACGATGGGGGGTCTCACTTTCTGAATCACAAGTTAGCCTCCTTGTTGAAGAAATATGGGGTAACCCACAAAGTTGCAACCCCTTATCATCCACAGACCAGCGGGCAAGTAGAAGTCTCCAATAGAGAAATAAAGAACACCTTGCAGAAGACGGTCAACTTCTTGCGAACTGATTGGTCACTAAAGCTAGATGACGCACTTTGGGCTTATAGGACAGCCTTCAAGACCGCACTGGGAATGTCTCCCTATCAACTGGTGTACGGAAAATCATGTCATTTGCTAGTTGAAGTCGAGCACAGAGCCTATTCGGTAATCCGGAAACTGAACTATGACCTCCAAAGTGCTGGTGAAAAGAGAAAGCTTCAACTGAATGAACTAGATGAAGTCCGTCTTTCTGCCTATCAAAATGCGAAGATCTACAAAGAATGAACAAAGAGATGGCATGATCAACATATTGTCATAAAGAATTTTCACGTGGGAGATCAAGTTCTTCTCTTCAACTCTCGTCTGAAACTCTTTTCTGGAAAATTGAGAACTCGATGGTCTGGACCGTTTATTGTAAAAAAGATCTTTCCACACGGAGCTATTGAAATATGGAGCCAAAGAATAGGGGATTTTAAAATAAACGGTCAATGATTGAAACTCTACTTTGAACATGATATCATTGACAAGGGCCTCTCTTTGCATATCTCTGATCCCCCCCCCCCCCCCGCCAGACCCACCATGAGCATCACGCTGGTCAAGCAAGTGACCCTAAGGAAGCGCTTGTTGGGAGACAACCCAACTTCTTGTTTACTCCTGTTTACCCTCTTTCATATTTATTTTTGCAATTTAATCTTTGTTGTTTTTTAGTTTTTCTTTCATATTCATGCTCTCTAGGCTGTACCCTTGATAGGCTCCGCAAGTATACGGACTATCGAAGTAATATAAATGTATCGATCCCACAGAGACCAAATACCAAGTACCGACTGATTTAATTATCACAAGCTAGACGATCGTTTAAGGGGTGTTAAATGATTGCTAAAGTAAAACTAAAGAGTAAAGTAGAGTAACTAAAGAAGAAAGCAACGTGATTGCACGACGAAAGGTCTAAGGATGTAAGGAATCAGGGCTAGGGTCCACCACCTTGACGCGTTATGCATGGATGAATAACAATATAAAATTCCCCTTTGTTAAGTCCTAGGGTAATCCATAAAAGTGCAAGTTGTCCTCTCTCGAGGATGCAACTAGGTGCTTACCCGGTGAAATGTCTACCATCGTAGTACGCTTAGTCGAGTAAACCCAATGAGCTTCGGATCGTGCATACCATCTCATCATTTGTATAAGTTGTCCCCTCTCGAGGATGCAACAAGGTATTTATACGCAAAAACGTCTACCATCGTAGTACGCCTACCCAAATAAACCCAATGAGTGCAGAATGGTATACATTACCCGTAACCAATCAACTACTCTCGTATGATGATTGAGATACTCGCGCCTAGGGTTTCTAACATCCGGATGTGCCTCTCGACAATACCGGGTATCTAAAATACGAAGAAAGCAAGATAACAATCTCCATAGATAAAGTACAACTAGGCAAAATAGAACAATCTAGGGTTTATGAAATAAAGTTATAATCCACGCATAAATCATTCAAGAGGCTTTCCCTAGCCCTGAAACAGGATTTACGCTACAAAATTCATGTTCCAAGGTAAAGCATAAGACAATCCCAGCGTAACATCCATGGGTAACAAGGTGAATGAGATAAATGATAAAAGGAAGATGAGACTCCCTCGAGGAGGAAGAATCCTCTTCCTCTGATCGGTGGTCTGCCCTCTCCACGCTCTCGCGGTGGAGAGTTTCTTCCTCAGCTCCTTCCTCAGTCACCGCCTCCGTTCCTTACGTGCGTGCGTGAACGAACAAATAATCCGCCTAATACCCTTACGTGAATAGGGCCTTTTCATTTTGTCCTCCTTGGCTTGGTTGAATTCCTCTTTTGCCCTTTCGAAGCCTTCTATCTGACGTCGAGAAGGCGAGGGATAAAGTCTGGAAAATCAGTATCAGGAGACACAGAAGCCACGGGGCGTGATTCTGGTTGCTGGGCGGGTCGTGGTTCTTTCTGAGAATACTGTTCCTGCCGAAAACGGTCGCATTCCCTCATTTTTTCCTTGAAATGAGGCAAAAACAACATGGAGTGTAGATTCCAAAGATATTGCGATAATTCTATGTAAATCAGGTGTAAATGCTAGAATAGTGAAGATATAATAG
Source organism: Costus lasius (assembly GCA_027563935.2). NCBI lineage: Eukaryota > Viridiplantae > Streptophyta > Magnoliopsida > Zingiberales > Costaceae > Costus > Costus lasius. The sequence continues at coordinate 16,234,733 of CM050454.1, read as the reverse complement.
TAAAAATCGCATAGAAATCCCTATATAAAAATGACTTAACAACCCTGCTAATGGCAGTTTTTCTGGATTTTTGAGGCACTTGTGAGCCATTTACGATCTCACCGATGCATCCATGCACGGTCGTGAATGCCTCACAGACTCTTCTGCACTCAAGGCCGAAGTGTTCACGGGCAGGGTGTGAAGGGACGCACTGCCGTGACGCGTAAGCGACTTCTGCATCCGTCCTTCGCCGAGCCATGCACGGGCGCATCCATGCATCCATGCACGGCCATGCAACGTAAGTGAAGTCGGACTCATTTTTGCGTTGTGATGTTCATGGCCAGACCGTGCATTCATGCACGGCCGTGTGAAGCAACGTTATAAAACGCTGAGCCGTGCACACCCGCGTACACACCCGTGTACGAAACCCTAGTGCAGCCGCCGCCACCACTCCAATCCGCCACCTCCGGTACCCGATCCACCACCGGCGACCCTCCACCGTCCTCTCGATCCTCCGGCGACACTTTCCCCCAAGTTTCCATGACCGATCAGCGCCTCCCGTCGCCATTCGCCGTCGCCCTAATTTCTATCGCCGCCGACCTTCCCTCTCCGCCGCCGATGCTTCTGATGCCTCTCTACCACCTTCTATTACCTTCCCGTGACCTTCCTACGCCACCAGCATGTCTCGACGCAAGTAAGCCCCATCCAAACGGTGAGCTTCCTCTTTCAGCGTCGCCGTTGCACAACAGCCACCACCTGCAGCGCCGCCAACACCCTATGGTATTATTTGTTGAGATCCTGGGCAGCTTGCCAAGCTCACCGCACTCACACACCACCCAGTGGTTACCACTAGGTTCCTTGATCATTCCACGCTGAATACTCTAGGTTTCCATGAAGATGTACAGTGGCTTTTTTAGCATATAGGGTGGGAGCAGTTCTTCACGATCTCCTACCCCACATATATCCCCATAGTATTGGAATTTTTATCTTCAATGGAATTTCATGCCAACATCCATACCGATGAAGATGACGGCAGTTTATCCTTTTGGCTGAATAATACCAAGTTTGTTCTTACTTTGATACAGCTGAACCAGATCTATGGTTTTCCTACTGATGGGACGCAGCTGACACCTAGCACATTCAATGCTAGCGCCTTCTGGGATCAACTGACCGGTCATCCACCTTTTGATACCAGAACTACTAGAGCCACCTCTCTCGGTAACCCTGTCTTGAAGTATGTGCACCGTGTCATGGCACATACTATCTTTGGTTGAGGAGAGTCTAATGGTCTTGTTCGAGCATCTGAGCTTTTATTTCTTTGGGCTATGCTGCATGAGGTTCGACTCAACACTGCTTTCCATTTCGCCAAGCAACTCCAGAAAGTTTCTAGGGCGCCGAAGGGTGCCATTGCTCTCGGGGGACTTCTTACTCCACCTGCTCTTGCCATTGGGATCTGACCCTACCAGATGGAGCATGCCCGTGGAAACTCCCACCTTGATCATGAAGCCTGCATCTCCATGCAGATGATAGTCAAGGAAGGAGAACTCTATAGTCTGATCTTCCCCGGGAGCGATGTCAAGCTACCACTGCCGAATCCGTCACGCACCATGGACCACGAGCAGCTGAACTAGAGAGTAGAGGCAGTTGAGGATCATGATGATCCCCTCGGGACTGAGCCACCACCACCTTCGCAACGGCCCACTACTTAGCTTGATCGGATGGAGGCTATGATCCGGTTTGTCCACGATGCCCAACAAGAGACTCGCCTTACCGTCAATGAAGGACTTGATCAGATTAACCACCTTGAGACAGAGGTAGATCGCTAGGGATGAGTACAGTCCTCTATTTTAGAGTCTGTCCATGACCTTCAGGCGCTGGGGATGAGCATCATTAGTTTCACCCATCACTCGGTCAACTTTCTGCTTTTCCAGTAGTTTACTTTAGTTATTAGTTGTTCGTTTACTTTTATTAGATTGTCATTTACCTTTTTGCATGTTTTCATTTTCTAGTGGTTTCAACATCTTAAGTGTCTTGCCCTCACCCCTTCTTTATGCTATTTGCTTTGCCTTTGGCACTGACTTGTTCTATGAGTACTTGATTGATTGGGATGAGAATCTTATCTTTTACTTATCAATGGTCTATAATGGTTATGGTTTACATATATAGTTCTTTGGTTTAATGCAGTTGAATGATATAATTAACTCAATTCATTATTTTTATGATCTTGAAGAGTGTGTTATTACTTTACCTTAACCTTGGTATGCATCTCATTTGTAATGATCGATTGTATCTTGCTTCATAACTATTGGTGTATATGCCCTAGGACCTAGTTTTGCTCCACTTATGTACTACTTGACCTTGATATTATATCATTCTGGCATTGTCGTTATCTATGTTTGTTTACATCTGCGCATATGTACTAACATGATAATGTCCCTGGAGACAGATTGGATCTGTGCTCGAACTATAGTCCCCAGTCGATGTAGCTTAGTGGATATGGGATAGCTATGGTACTTGTGAGACTGGTATGTGGGCTGGTTAGGCACGTGGTGCTAACGCAGACACATGGGTATATCATTGGAGGATATACTGGAAAGAACCGTTGTGAGGCTATGACTTGGTGTCATGAGTTATCCTCACAAGTAATAGGAGATGTATTGATCCCTTGACTTGATGTCATTGGTCATTCTATATAGTTAGGGATTTGCTTTGATACAACCTAACACCTCGCCGTAGTTGGGAGGTTATAACGGTTGTCATTGAGCATGTCACGACCCATATGAGAAGGTCAATGGACAGACACAGGATTTGCCCCTTCCTTAGGGAAGTATGATATCCATGGAGCTCCTCTATGGTTCTATGACTGAAAGTGTATGGCCATACCCAGGTGAGAACCTGTTTTAGTCATAGCCATGTGATTGGGTGAAAACAAGTGGTGACAAACTTGTCCAATCGGATATCAGTTCGTCAAAGAGACTGTAATGCATCTGTACCTAGTTGCGATGATGGGGATGTCGATGTCGATATCCATTCCAATGACCTGGGTAGCAGCGATGCACTGCTAGGTGCCACTCACTGCTTGTGATGACCTTTGGTCAGCACTGCCAGTGTCAGAGGAACCTACAGGGTCGCACACCTTGATACTTAAGTTATCGTATTGATCGGAAAGCCTTATGATCGAGTTATTGGATAACTCGGATCTAATTGGGAGATTTCATCAGCGCCAATGGGATTGATGAGATGGAAGAATGTTATTGGAGCCAAACTTCATTTTTGGCAGGATGACCCGTATTTGACCATGGTTGGTCACATTTGGATTAGGGTTGCATTGGATTAGATCCAAATGCTTAATCAACCCATGTGATGAAGTTTGGGCTAGCTCATTATCCAATGAAGCCCAATAACAAGTTCTCATGAAGAGAAAAGAGGCTAAAAGGGTATAATGGGGAGAAGCCCAACCCCATTGGCGCCTAAGGGGCATAATGGGGTTAGGGTGGAAAAATTGCTTCATTAAGGAAGCAATTGGCGCCTAGCCCTTCTCCCTTGATGGTATGTATGCCTTTAAGGCATGTCTTGGGCTGATATGGTGCTTGGGCAATTATGGATAGGTTGAATGAAGTTTATGGTAAAGTCTTGGAGACTTTCCTTGCATCAAACCTCCTCATCTTAGCCCTACACTTGTCATGATCTTAGCCCTTGCCCTATATATGTGACCCTAGCCGCCCACTCTTGCAAGTATTCATCCTTGGAGGCGTGAACACATCAAGAGGGGCGAGAGCAAGGAAAAAGGTGGCGCAACCTCTTCCTCTTCCATCAAGTGGCCGCAAGTCTTCTTCCTTTCTTTTTCTTGGCGCAAGTGAAGAAAGCTCTTGACGGTTTCCTCTCCTCTTCTTCTTCTTTGGCGCATCCCTCCTTGGTGGTGGCGCAAGGTGATTGGAGCATCTCCCTAAGGCTTGGATCTTCTTCCCGAGGCTAGCATCGGGTGTGGAAGAAGAGGACTCAAGAGATCCGTGTGTGTGAGACTGCAGAGGGCGCACGCTTGGGCGCCTGTCATAACATCGACCTCATCTTGCTCTAAGGTATTTCCTAACTCATCGTGTCGACTCTCTTGCTTGCGATCCTCACTGGGTTTTTGGGACCGACCTGTTTCGGGGACAGTCTTCCGCTGTGCAATGTATGTATGTATGTCTATAACTCTGAAAAATTATAAAATGTCCCCGGGGTTTCCCAATAGTGGTATCGGAGGGACTTGCACGACTCGAACGATGTTTTACGCTTTTCTTTCATGCTCACATGCCATATCTCTATTTTCGTCAATAGCATGATGCATGGCAAACGATTTTTTCTAAGTAGAAAAAATTAGGGTTTCTTGTTTCTATCATCCTCTCAATCTCTTTTGGATTTTTGGACTATTTTTCTTGTCTGATTTAAAGATCAAAGGCTCACGTAATTTTGTCAAGTAGGACGGGCATTGTGTCTTCGGACTGGCCAAGTCTCTTGATCTGACAAAATTGCCAGCCGAAAGGATCTCTGAAATCATCATGAAAAATAAATCGCAATTAACCAAAAGATTTGTGAGAAGAAGATGAGAAAAAGAGACTAGTTTTATGAAAAAGTAAAATTTCAGATTTTATGTTTTTCATGAGCATGTAGAATTGCATGAGTAAATACCTTGATTGTGTATGATGTTGTGATCATTAGTCAAGCCCCCCTTTGCATGCCTGTGATGTTTCCTTGTGAGGCCTGCGTGTCGTTTTTAACTAAGAAGAAGATTAGGGTGGCGCATGTATTTGGAACTTGGCGCATGCATACCTTGGATGGTGGTGCAACAAGCATCAAAGGAAGAGGTGCAAGCTTGCTTAGTGGCGCAAGTTAGGCATGGCCGAACCCTTGGGTTTGAGAGCTAGTTAACTTGGCTTCTTGCATTGTGGCACACCCTTATTGGAGGAAGACCATGGCATTGGTTGAACCCTTGGGGTGTACCCTTAAGGTTTGAGAGCTAAACCGTTTGAGAAGGACCTTGGAGCCAACCTTGAAGACCAAGATAGAGGGCGGCTAGGCTAGGTCTATTTTAGGGGCTTGAGTCCTATGTCAAGAGTTGAATCTCCTTTTGGCATGGGTTGGTTCAATGTCTTGAAAGGGCTTTGATCACATCATCTTTTACTGCTTTCCTTATTTGCTAAAAGCATGCCTGTAATGTTTTATCTTCATGTTGTCACTATAGGATTGAATGTCTGTATTGCTAGACATAAGATAAAATTGATGAGACCTCAAAACCCTCATAATAAAATATCAAGTCTAGTAGCCTTCTAACGCGTAGCCCTCACTAAACTATCGATCAGTGGAGTTGTGAAATGTTTCCCACCCTTGTGGGACACACCCGCTTATCTTTAGAAAGTGTGTGGTGACAATGGTTTCCCCAGTCCAGTTTTAACCTGGGAGTGCCTTCGCAAGGAAACTCGTTGGCCCTGGGCATAATGGTTAGGAATGGACTTGACTAGAAGTTCACATGTGCTGGGCACATGGTGAAAGTCTAGAGGCATCGTTGAGAGGTTAGGATTTCATGTTGCATCCAGCCCTCGCTGGACATAAAATGCCCAGACTGTCTCAACAAGGGGAGTTGCTTGGAGCAATCGGCCGGCGCGCCCACCTTAGGAAACATGAGTTACTTTGTGCATCTCATCCCACCCTCGTGGGACGCGAAGCCTCATGTGAAATAAGGATCCCATCTCACTAGGAAGTCTTAAACTTCCTGATTGACTTTGGGGGTTGTCAATTCGAATTTAAAATAGTGGGAGCAGTAATCATTTAAAACAAGTCCAGTTTAAATGATTCGAAGTAGTACTAATCTATTTTTCTTGGGTGTTGTAGAACAATGGCTACGAACACTGGTGGATTATCACTGCAATCACTCCTTGATAAGGATAAGTTGGTTGGAACTAACTTTATGGACTGGCATCGGAACTTGAGGATAGTCCTCAAGCTCGAGAAGAAGCTGTATGTCCTTGAACAGGCTCTTCCTGCGGCTCCTCCGCCTAATACCCGAACGGCAGACAGAGATGCTTATAGAAAGCATCAGGATGACTCTTTGGAGGTTGCATGTCTTATGCTAGCCAGCATGGCACCTGAATTGCAGGTGCAATATGAGGAGCAGAACGTTTTTCAGATGATCACTCATCTGAAACAGATGTTCGAGGCTCAGGCTAGAACTGAGAGATTTGACACCGCCAAAGCAGTCTTTCGGTTAAGTTGTCTGAGGGTGCGCCAGTGAGACCCCATGTTCTCAAACTCATTGGGAATGTGGATCATCTCAGGAGACTGGGACATGCCATAGACAAAGAGCTGGTTGTGGATCTTATTCTGCATTCCCTGCCCCCTAGCTTCAGTCCGTTTATTATTAATTTCAACATGAACCGGATTGAGTGCACACGGGAGGAATTAATGAATATGCTCCAAACAGCCGAGCGTGAGATGGGTAAGACCAAACCCAATTCTGTTCTTTTGGTCCCTGCGACCAAGAAGATAAAGAAGAAGGGTAAGGCACGCGCTAAGAGCAGTGCCAGAGGTCCTACCAAGGCACTAAAGAAAAAGGCGAAGAAGTCAAAGGACCAGAGGTGTTTTCACTGTGGCGAGCAGGGTCACTGGAGAAAGGACTGCAAGCAGCTTCAGAATGAGGAGAAGAAAGGCTTGGCCTTAACTTCTAGCTCAGGTATCTATGTTACAGAAGTCAACCTTTCTACTTCTATGTCATGGGTATTGGATACCGCATGTAGGGCTCATATTTATACAAATATGCAGGGGCTCAAGAAAAGTAGATCGGTGCGACCTAGAGAGATTGACCTACGCGTTGGAAACGGGGCACAGGTTGCTGCTATTGCTGTAGGCGTTTTGACTCTCTCCTTGCCTTCTGGACTTCAATTAGAACTAGATAATTGCTTTTGTGTACCTACACTTACTAAGAACATTGTATCCATTCCTTGCTTAGCAAAGAAGGGATTTAAATTTGAAATAAATAAGAACTCTTGTTCTTTTTCATTTGCAAATATGTTCTATGGGAATGGTACTTTGTGCAATGGTCTATATATCTTGGATATGGAAAGTTCTATTTATAACATAAGTAATAAAAGGACCAAACTGAGTGGTTCAGTTGGTGCTTTCCTGCGGCACTATCGATTAGCCCATATAAACAAGAATCGCATCCAACAACTCCATGCAAATAGATTGTTAGATTCAAGTTCCTTGGAGGAATTTGATACTTGTGAACCTTGTTTATTAGGGAAAATGACAAAGGCGCCCTTCACCAAGATTGGTGAGAGGGCAGGAGGTTTGTTGGATCTCATACATACTGATGTGTGTGGACCTTTCAATAAACAAGCCAGAGGAGGGTACAACTACTTCATTACCTTCACTGATGACTTCAGTAGGTATGGTTATGTCTACTTAATGAGACATAAATCTGAGACCTTTGAGAAATTCAAGGAGTTCAAGAATGAAGTAGAGAACCAGCTTGGAAGATCCATTAAAGCTCTTCGATGAGATCGAGGAGGAGAGTACCTGAGTGGTGAGTTCTTTGACTATTTGAGAGAGTCTGGGATCATATCCCAACTCACTCCTAGAACACCTCAATGGAATGGTGTGTCTGAAAGGAGAAATCAAACTTTATTGGACATGGTTCGATCTATGATGAGTCATGCAACTCTACCTCCCTCATTCTGGGGGCATGCACTAGAGACAGCTTCTCTAATACTGAATAACGTTCCATCTAAGAGTGTCTCCAAAATACCATATGAGATGTGGAGTGGGAGACGCCCTAATCTCACTTTTATCAAGATCTGGGGATGTGAGGCTTATGTCAAACGTCAGGATTCTAGTGAGCTAGAACCTAAATCAGATAAATGCGTGTTTGTGGGGGTATCCTAAGGAAACTAAAGGATACTACTTCTTTGTCCCAACCAAGAACAAAGTTTTTGTTGCTCGGGGTGCTGTCTTTCTAGAGAAAGAATTTCTCATGAAAGAAGTTAGTGGGAGGAAGTTTGACTTGGATGAGGTCTAAGTGCAAGCACAAGACAAAGAGATGGAATCTGAGCCACCTGCACCGGTTGCTAGCCAACCTGAGGCTCAGACACAGGTCCCGCGTAGGTCTGGGAGAATTCGTCGTGCACCTGAAAGGTACGGGTCACTGCCGACCCAACACGATGGGATCTTCATCATTGAGGATGAACCCAGAACCTATGATGAGGCGGTCAGTGGACCGGACTCCAAGAGATGGCTTGACGCCATGCGATCCAAGATGGATTCCATGTCGGCTAACCAAGTCTGGGATTTGGTTGAGCTGCCTGATGGGGTAAAACCCATATGGTGTAAATGGGTCTTCAAGAGGAAGACAGACATGGATGGCAATATAGTTACCTATAAGGGTAGACTAGTGGCTAAAGGATTTAAACAAGTCCACGGGGTGGACTATGATGAAACCTTCTCGCCAGTTGCCATGATCAAATCCATTTGGATTCTGCTTGCTATAGCTGCATATCATGACTATGAGATATGGCAGATGGATGTGAAGACAGCGTTCCTTAACGGGAAGCTGACTAAGGATGTGTATATGTCACAACCTGATGGCTTCATCCATCCTGCAGAAGCTAGTAAGGTCTGCAGGCTAAAGAGATCCATTTATGGATTAAAGCAAGCAGCTCGAAGTTGGAATCTTCGATTTGATAAAGCTGTGAGAGATTATGGCTTTATCAAAAGCGAAGATGACGCCTGTGTATACAGGAAATTCAGTGGTAGCTTGGTGATTTTTCTGGTCTTGTATGTCGATGACATACTGCTAATCGGAAACGACATCCCTAGTCTTCAAGCTGTGAAGACATGGTTGGGGAAGTGTTTCGAGATGAAAGACTTAGGGGAGGCCGCCTATATTCTAGGTGTAAGGATCTACCGGGATAGATCCAAGAGGCTCCTGGCCCTTAGTCAGAGTACCTACATTGATAAGGTCCTAGAGAGGTTCAACTTGGAGCAATCCAAGAAAGGATACCTTCCAGTAAGACATGACCTTACTCTCTCAAAAAGCCAGTGTCCTACAACACAGGCTGAGAGGGGTGACATGAGTCGAATTCCTTATGCTTCGGCAGTGGGATCGATCATGTATGCAATGTTGTGTACTAGACCAGATGTGGCATATGCTATAAGCATAACCAGCCGATACCAATCCAATCCAGGTCTACAGCACTGGGTGGCTGTAAAGAACATCCTAAAGTATCTGAGAAGAACTAAGGATTTGTTCTTGGTCTATGGAGGACAGGAAGAACTCAGTATGCAGGGCTATACTGATGCATCGTTCCAGTCTGACCCTGACGACTTTAGATCGCAGGCCGGCTATGTGTTCAAGATAAATGGAGGTGTTGTATGCTGGAAGAGCTTCAAGTAATCCACCATATTAGATTCTACAACCGAGGCTGAGTATGTGGCCGCTTCTGAGGCAGCCAAGGAAGCCGTTTGGATAAGGAAGTTCTTATGTGATCTTCAGGTGGTCCCTAGTGCAATGGATCCCATTGAACTCTACTGTGACAACAATGGAGCAATTGCACAAGCCAAGGAACCACGGTCTCATCAAAGATCCAAACACATAATCAGAAGATTTCACCTGATCAGAGAGATCATTGACAGAGGTGATGTCAAGATTAGTAGAGTTGACACAGAGAACAATCTGGCAGACCCATTGACCAAGGCTTTGGCGCAGCGGAAGCATGATGGTCACGCTAGAGATATGGGGTTGAGATTCCTCAACTTCTAGGTCTTAGTGCAAGTGGGAGATTGTTGGTGTATATGCCCTAGGACCTAGTTTTGGTCCACTTATGTACTACTTGACCTTGATATTATATCATTCTAGCATTGTTGTTATCTATGTTTGTTTACATCTGCGCATATGTACTAACATGATAATATCCCTGGAGATAGATTGGATCTGTGCTCGAACTAAAGTCCCTAGTCGATGTACCTTAGTGGATATGGGACAGCTATGGTACTTATGAGACTGGTATGTGGGCTGGTTAGGCACGTGGTGCTAACGCAGACACATGGGTATATCATTGGAGGATATACTGGAAAGACCCACTGTGAGGCTATGACTTGGTGTCATGAGTTATCCTCACAAGTAATAGGAGATGCATTGATCCCTTGACTTGATGTCATTAGTCATTCTATATGGTTAGGGATTTGCTGTGATACAACCTAACACCTCGCCGTAGTTGGGAGGTCATAACGGTTGTCATTGAGCATGTTACGACCCATATGAGAAGGTCAATGGACAGATATAAGATTTGCCCCTTCCTTAGGGAAGTATGATATCCATGGAGCTCCTCTATGGTTCTATGACTGAGAGTGTATGGCCATACCCAGGTGAGAACCTGTTTTAGTCATAGCCATGTGATTGGGTGAAAACAAGTGGTGACACACTTGTCCAATCGGATATCAGTTCGGCAAAGAGACTGTAATGCATCTATACCTAGTTGTGATGATGGGGATGTTGATGTCGATATCCATTCCAATGACCTGGGTAGGAGCGATGCACTACTAGGTGCCACTCACTGCTTGTGGTGACCTTTGGTCAGCACTGCTAGCGTCAGAGGAACCTATAGGGTCGCACACCTTGATACTTAAGTTCTCGTATTGATCGGGAAGCCTTATGATCGAGTTATTGGATAACTCGGATCTAATTGGGATATTTCATCAGCGCCAATGGGACTGATGAGATGGAATAATGTTATTGAAACCAAACTTCATTTTTGGCAGGTTGACCCGTATTTGACCATGGTTGGTCACATTTGGATTAGGGTTGCATTGGATTGGATTCAAATGCTTAATCAACCCATGTGATGAAGTTTGGGCTAGCTCATTATCCAATGAAGCCCAATAACAAGTTCTCATGAAGAGAAAAGAGGCTAAAAGGGTATAATGGGGAGAAGCCCAACCCCATTGGCGCCTAAGGGGCATAATGGGGTTAGGGTGGCAAAATTGCTTCATTAAGGAAGCAATTGGCGCCTAGCCCTTCTCTATTGATGGTATGTATGCCTTTAAGGCATGTCTTGGGCTGATATGGTGCTTGGGCAATTATGGATAGGTTGAATGAAGTTTATGGTAAAGTCTTGGAGACTTTCCTTGCTTCAAACCTCCTCATCTTAGCCCTACACTTGTCATGATCTTAGCCCTTGCCCTAACCGCCATTTGCCCTATATATGTGACCCTAGCCGCCCACTCTTGCAAGTATTCATCCTTGGAGGCGTGAACACATCAAGAGGGGCGAGAGCAAGGAAAAAGGTGGCGCAACCTCTTCCTCTTCCATCAAGTGGCCGCAAGTCATCTTCCTTTCTTTTTCTTGGCGCAAGTGAAGAAAGCTCTTGACGGTTTCCTCTCCTCTTCATCTTCTTTGGCGCATCCCTCCTTGGTGGTGGCGCAAGGTGATTGGAGCATCTCCCTAAGGCTTGGATCTTCTTCCCGAGGCTAGCACCGGGTGTGGAAGAAGAGGACTCAAGAGATCCGTGTGTGTGAGACTGCAGAGGGCGCACGCTTTGGCGCCTGTCACAACATCGAGCTCATCTTGCTCTAAGGTATTTCCTAACTCATCGTGTCGACTCTCTTGCTTGCGATCCTCACTGGGTTTTTGGGACCGACCTGTTTCGGGGACAGTCTTCCGCTGTGCAATGTATGTATGTATGTCTATAACTCTAAAAAATTGTAAAATGTCCCCGGGGTTTCCCAACAATAACTATCCTTTATTTGTACACTTTGTCATGGGATTCAGAAATAATAATAGTGGTACCAAAGTGTTCTTGTACATTGCACATAGTACTTCCACTTGGCACTATTCACAGCGTCTCAATAACAAAAGGGATAGTGATACCTAAGTTCATTGTTATCTTATTTGGCACTAACCCCATGGATCAAAATTATAACAGTGGTACCGAAGCCAAGATACCCCCACTTCTATGGTTTGGCACTGTTTCATAAAAATGAAAAAGGCACCACATAGGTACTATGTGGTGCTGATGCTTTCTTCCCATGACTTGGTATACAATTATTTGCTTTGTGAATGCTTGATCAATTATGTCATTTATGCGAGATGTATTGTAAAGGATTTTGGTACTGTCAATTTTGCATGCTCTAATAGATTGCACTAGTAATATTTGGTTTAATTTGCTTTCGATACTGCATTATAACTTGAGACTTTATGTGATTAACCTGTAACCTTACCAGACCTACTTAAGCTATTTGAGATCCCCATTTCATCTCATCACTGTGTTCTAAACAATTCAATTACTTGAGGACAAGCAAAACTTTAAGTCCCATGTATTTTGATGACATGCAAATATATGATATATCGTGACTTATTTCTGTTATTATTTTGGAGTAAAATGCATGTTTTGTCTCATTTATCTACTTAATTACTTCATATTCTTCAGAGTCTTCACTTTTCCCTTGTTTTATTGAAATGTATGGATTTTGCCCTAAAATTGATGGAATTTGGAAGATCTGAGGACATGGGATGAATCCTCATGATGAGACGAAGCTACACGTCAAATTTTAGCTCAAACAGAGTTCTTTGTATTGGTGTATATGCCCTGAAGACCAATGTATGGACATGGTCAGGCATTGTTTGAATGTACATTGATAGAACTATTACTCTTTATATAGGCATGGTCGTTATTATGCAGACTTCTCTATCTGCGTTGATGTATTGAGTTGCATAAATAATGTCCCAGGAGTTTGGATTGGATCCATTCTCATAAGCTATCCCCAGACAAGGTACCGTAGCAGATATGGGATAGCTTTGGTACATGTGAGTCTGGTGTATGGGCTGGTTAAGTGCGGGGCACAGTAACGTAGGCATACAGGTGCATTGGATGCACTGGAGTGATCCACCGTGAGGATTGACTTGTCTAGTCAACAAGTCAATCTCACATGCAAGAGGTTTACATTGATCCTTAGACTTGAGGTATTCATGTCTAGATTTGATGATGGGTATGCTTTGATACAGTCTTACATCTCTCCGTAATTGGGAGACCAAAACGACTGACATTGGGCATGTCATAAGTCATGTAGAGACATGGATGACCAACAGTAGGATTTGCCCCTTCCTTATTGGAAGCATGATATCCACTCGGGGCGCCCCACCTTATTGGTGCATGACAGGAATGTGTGGCCACACTTGTTGAGTCATGACCAATGCATTGGATTGATAAACTTGAGACTAATCCAATGGCAGGATATCAGTTTAGGCAAAGGGATCTATAATGCAATGGGAATCCTCGTTGCTTATTAGGAGTTGTTGCCATAATGACTTAAGTCCTATGACATGGGTAGTAGTGATGTGTTGCTAGATACCCCTCACTACTTATGATGTTTACATCATTGCCATCGTCATATGGATCCTACGGGGTCACACGCAATAGACTCTTGACGTTGCTTTAATCAGAAGCCTTATGATCAAGTTATTGGATAACTTGGATCAATTTGGAAGATTTCATCAGCGCCAATGGGCCTGATGAGTTGGAAGAAAGTTATTGGAGCCAAACTTCATTTTTGGTAGGTTGACCCAAAATTGACCTTAATTGGTCACATTTGGATTAGGGTTGCATTGGATTGGATCCAATGGCTTAATCAACCCATGCCATGAAGTTTGGGCTAGCTCATTATCCAATGAGGCCCAATTATAAGTTGTCATGAAGAGGGAATTGGCTTAAAAGGGTATAATGGGGAGAAACCCAACCACATTGGCGCCTAGGGGCATAATGGGGTGTGGGTGGCATAAATTGCTTCCTTTGGAAGGAAGTGGCGCCTCCCCCTTCATCCTTTGATGGTATCTTGCCTCTATGGTAAGTGTGGGGGCTGATATGGCTTGAGGACTCTTTTGGAAAGAGCTTGGGCGCATATGAGAAGTAGGAAGATGTTTATGGTAAAGTCTTGGAGACTTTCCTTATCTCATAAACCCTACATGCACCCAAACCCTTACCCTAGCCGAATACCTCCTGCATGTTGCGCCTAGCCCTTCTCCTTGGATGGATAGAATGCCTCTAAGGCATGTCTTGGGCTGATATGGCTATTGAGCAAATAAGGATAGGTTGAATGAGTTTTATGGCAAAGTCTTGGAAACTTTCCTTACCACAAACCCCTCTCATCCTAGCCGCCCACTTGGCAGGATCTTGGCCCTCCCTAAACCGCCTCTTGGCTTATAAAAGGGACCCTAGCTGCCCCCTCTCAATGGTTCGAATGCTTGGAGACGTGAACACACATAGAGGGGCAAGAGCAAGGGCAAAGGGCGACAACATCAAGGTGGCGCAACCCTTCTTCCTACTAGTGGCCGCAAGTCTTCTCCTTCCTCTCCTCTTGGCGTGACTTGGAGAAGGACTTGGTGACGCCACTTCCTCTTACTCTTCCTAAGGGCCGAAACTCTTCTTCTCCCTCTTCTCTTGGAGTGAAGAGGATAAGGAGTTGGCGGCATCTTCCTTGCACTTGGCGCATGATCCTTGGAGGTGGCGCAAGAGAAGTGAAGGAACCCTAAGGCTTGATTCTCTTCTCGAGGCTAGCACCAAGCGTGGAAGGGAGCAACAATCAAGGAGTCGATGCGTGGATACTTATAGAGGGCGAACACTTGGGCGCCTTCAACATGGCTTCGAGAACTAGACAAGCAAAAGAGGTACATCTCTAACACATCCTTGTGTCTTCTCTCTCGCATGGATCCTTGGGACCGGAATATGTTTCGGGTGTAATGATTCTTCCGCTGCGTCCTGGGACTGCAAAATTTTAAATTACACCCGGTATTCCCTAACACTTTGTGCTCTTCACGGGCATGGCCGTGTATCCATGCACGGCCGTGTATGAACCTGCACTTTCCGATTTCATAATGAGACGTTCACGGGCACACCCGTGAACCCATGCACGGCCGTGAAGAGCAATTTTTCTAATGATTTAATATCGCTGAGCCATACACGGGCATGGCCATGCATCCATGAACGGTCGTGCATCGTCCCGCCCAGTTCGATAAGCGTTTGGTTTTTCGCCCATAACATACTATTTTGGAAGCGAATTTGTTGAAAATATTGTTGGTGTATATGTCCTAGGACCTAGTTTTGGTCCATCTTTGTACTACTTGACTCTGATATTCATATATCTTTCTGGCATTGTCGTTATCATTGTTTGTCTACACCTGCGATTGTGTACTTACATGATAATGTGCCTGGAGACAGATTGGATCTGTGCTCGAATGATTGTCCCCAGTCGATGTACCTGAGTGGATATGGGATAGCTCTGGTACTTGTGAGACTGGTATATGGGCTGGTTAGGCACGAGGTGCTAATGCAGACATATGGGTATATCAGTGGTGGATATACTGGACCGACCCGCTGTGAGGCTATGACTTGGTGTCATGAGTTATCCTCACAAGTGACAGGAGATGAATTGATCCCATGACTTGAGGTCATTGACCATTCTATATGGTTAGAGACTTGCTTTGATACAACCTAACACCTCGCCGTAGTTGGGAGGTAATAACGGTTGTCATTGAGCATGTCACGACCCATATGAGAAGGTCAATGGACAGACACAGGATTTGCCCCTTCCTAAGGGAAGTATGATATCCATGGAGCTCCTCTATGGTTCTATGACTGAAAGTGTATGGCCATACCCAGGTGAGAACCTAATTTAGTCATAACCATGTGATTGGGTGAAAATAAGTGGTAACATACTTGTCCAATCGGATATCAGTTCGGCAAAGAGACTGTAATGCATCTGTACCTTGTTGCAATGATGGGGATGTCGATGTCGATATCCATTCCGATGACTTGGGTAGCAGTGATGCACTGCTAGGTGCCACTCACTGCTTGTGGTGACATTTGGTCAGCACTCCCAACGTCAGAGGGACCTATAGGGTCGCACACCTTGATACTCGAGTTCTCGTATTGATCGGGAAGCCTTATGATCGAGTTATTGGATAACTTGGATCTAATTGGGAGATTTCATCAGCGCCAATGAGCCTAATGAGATGGGAGAATGTTATTGGAGCCAAACTTCATTTTTGGCAGGTTGACCCGTATTTGACCATGGTTGGTCATATTTGGATTAGGGTTGCATTGGATTGGATCCAAGTGTTTAATCAACTCATGTAATGAAGTTTGGGCTAACTCATTATCCAGTGAGGCCCAATAACAAGTTATCATGAAGTGAGAAAAGGCTAAAAGGGTATAATGGGGACAAAACTTCTCCCTTAGGCGCCTATGGGCATAATGGGGAGAAGTGGCACAATTTGCTTCATTAGGAAGCTTTAGGCGCCTTGCCCCTCTACCTTGGATGGTATGCTTGCTTCTATGGCAAGTCTTGGGGCTGATATGGCTTGGTAGACTTCTTTGGAAGGTCTCATGCGCATATGGATAATTAGGAGAGGTTTATGGTAAAGTCTTGGAGACTTTCCTTACCTCAAACCCTAATTACACCCTCCCCTTTACCCTAGCCGCCTCCTCCTTTGAGAATTGCACCCACACCCTATTATTGCTGCCCCCTCTTGCCTCTCTATATATACATGGGTATATGCGAGAGCAAAAGTTGATTTTGGCATGAGCAAGAATTAGAAGGGCAAAGAGAGAGGCTTTGGCGAAAGTCTTCTCTTCCATCTTCATCCTAACCGCAAGTCTCTTCTATCCTTCTTCTCTTGGAGCAAGGAGGGATAGGACTAGGTGTCTTCATCCTCTTGCCTCTTATCTTGGCGCATCTTCTCTAGGAGTTGGCGCAAGTAAGGATGAGGAGTTGAAGACATGGCGGCAACATCTCCATCTTTCTTCTTCATTGGCGCTTCTACTTTGGAAGTGGCGCAAGGGTTGAAGAAAGTGCACTAAGGCTTGGATCTTCTTCCCGAGGCTAGCACCGGACGTGAAAGAAGAGGACTCGAGGCATCCGTGTGTGTGAGACTGCAGAGGGCGCACGCTTGGGCGCCTATCACGACATCGACCTCATCTTGCTCTAAGGTATTTCCAAACTCATCGTGTCGACTCTCTTGCTTGCGATCTTCATTGGGATTTTCGGACCGGCCTGTTTTGGGGACATTCTTCCGCTGTGCAATGTATGTATGTATGTCTATAACTCTAAAAAATTGTAAAATGTCCCCGGGGTTTCCCAACAGTGGTATCAGAGGGACTTGCAAGACTCGAACGATATTTTATGCTTTTCTTTCATGCTCACATGCCATATCTCTATTTTCGTAAATAGCATGATGCATGGCAAACGATTTTTCTAAAAGTAGAAAAATTAGTGTTTCTTGTTTCTATCATCCTCTCAATCTCTTTTGGATTTTTGGACTATTTTTCTTGTCTGATTTAAAGATCAAAGGCGCACGTAATTTTGTCAAGTAGGACGGGTATTGTGTCTTCGAACTGGCCAAGTCTTTTGATCTGACAAAATTGCCAGCCGAAAGGATCTCTGAAATCATCATGAAAAATAAATCGCAATTAACCAAAAGATTTGTGAGAAGAAGATGAGAAAAAGAGACTAGTTTTATGAAAAAGTAAAATTTCATATTTTATGTTTTTCATGAGCATGTAGAATTGCATGAGTAAATACCTTGATTGTGCATAATGTTGTGATCATGAGTCAAGCCCCTTTTGCATGCTTGTGATGTATCCTTGTGCGGCCTGCGTGCCATCTTTTTCATTATCTTTGTAAAAATTAAGATGAAGATTAAGGGCTAGGCGCATCCTTCTTGGACCTTGATGCTCGCATCTTGCTTGATGGCGCAAGCATGCAAGGTAGCGCATGCAAGGTGGCGCATGCAGATTGGTGCTTGGTTGCTTGGTGGCGCAGGAAAGCTTGGCCAAACCTCTTTTGGTTTGAGAGCTAGCCATCTTGGCCCCTTGCATGGTGGCGCACCTTCCTTGGAGGAAGACCATGGCATTGGCCGAACCTATGGGGAACTTTTAAAGTGTACCTCTAGGGTTTGAGAGCTAAACCATGAGAGAAGGACCTTGGAGCCAACCTTGAAGTTCAAGCTAGAGGTCGGCTAGGCTGGTCTAGTTTTGGGGCTTGAGTTCTAGGACAAGAGTTGAACCTCTTTCATGGCATGGGTTGGTTCAATGTCTTGAATAGGATATGATCACATCATTCTTTACTGCTTTTATTATTATCTGCCGAAGCATGCCTGTAATGTTTTATCGTTATGTTATCACCATAGGATTGCATGCCTGTAATGATAGACATAAGATAAAACTAAGATGATGAGACCTTAAAAAAAAACCCTCAATTAAAATATCAAGTCTAGTAGCCTTCTAACGCGTAGCCCTCACTAAGCTATCGATCAGTGGAGTTGTGAATTGTTTCCCACCGTCGTGGGACACACCCACTTATCTTTAGAAAGTGCATGGTGGCAATGGTTTCCCCAGTCCATTTTTAACCTGGGCGTGCCTTCGCAAGGAAACTCGTTGGCCCTGGGCATAACGGTTAGGAATGGACTTGACTAGATTTTCATGTGTGCTAGGCACATGATGATGTTGGTGTTGAAGTTACCCCTTTAATAAGGGGGGTCCCCTTCTAGGGGGAGCGAAACCCTAATATAATGGCGCATAAAATTTTCGCAGCGGAGTCTAGGGCTTCATATAGGATCGGTTAACATGTAATATGCTCAACTTGTAAAGAGATGCGAAACTCACCATTGCCATCACTTGGATGAACTCTTGGAATGAGAGATCGAAATGGATCTCCTCCTTAGGTGACGCACACAAGGTGATGTCGCCTACTCTTTGTTGATCCTTGTGCTAGCAAGGTTCTCCAAAGGTCTTTGTCGAGTGGAGAGGGAAGAGAGATCTTCTTTTCCTTGGCCGAATCCTCCTCCTCAACCTTCAAGCGTCGCCACTTACGAGAGCCGAGAGTTGAGAGTTGTCGAGAGGGTATGTCCGGTTTAGCGAAAATAGAGAGCAATCTATTTTGGATGAGCGCTCACACGACATGAGATCATGGTTACTAAAATTAGTAACCACTCCTCATCCCAACGTTCACATCAAGTGAACTCGTCGCCAACCATAACCCAATGAACCATACGCTCATTTAGTGAGCGGTTCAATTTGGTTCGGTTTAAGAACCAATCAAGCCAAGCGACAAGGCTTAGATCAAATTAAACCCTAAGGCTTTAGATCTAACCGTCGATCTCAATGATGCCCCTGATCTGACCGATCTGGCATCCAATCTCTCAATCGAAGCTTACCGATCTCAAGCCCTAATCAATCAAACATGATCAGACCAGATCTCACTTGCAATCAGAGATAAAATCCCTTTAAACTGAACCTGAACAATTCAGTCCACACGATCTGACTTAAGTAAGCCATATCATCAAATTGTGCGACCCTGAGGGTTTCCTTTAAATGTCGGTAACGATAATTCTCATTATCACGATCAGTGAGGGGTATCTAGCAACACATCACTGTCTCCCGATAGAAAGGAAAGAGTCTTCCAAGACTACACCCAAATCATAGCACAAGCGTGAATCAAATCACACAGCATACATATTTCCTTTGCCACTGGATGCTCTTATTGGACAAGCCTGTCAAGCTCGTAACTCCAATATGATGAGCATGATTAGATCAGATGAACACTGTCACCTGGGTATGGCCATACACTCTCTCAATCATCTCATCCAGGGGGCCCCTTTTAGAACATCACACTCCTTAAACAAGGAGACGGCAATCCTATGTCTATCACTAGTGCCCTAACCTGATTCAAGCTCATCATCCAAGATAGTCTATAATCATTATGTTTTCAAATGATATTGAACTACCTCAAAACAATGACAATCATCATTTAGAAAACACAAGTGATCTCAAGTCAGAGGAAATGTGCCACTTGTCATATCAAGGAATATTCACATTGTGACGAACAATTGAACATCCTAGTAGGGTCTGTCCAGTACATCCCATGCACCCATGAGTCTACATCTTATTCCATGCTCGAAGCATCCTATAAGATTAGCACTCATATTAGTCTTAACCATATCAAGGCTGTCTCATGTTCACCAAGATATATCGACTAAGGACATAATTGCATGTCAGCCCAGCTGATCAGCTTTGAGACATTATTCAGAAGAACATATATTGCAGCAGACAATGTAGCTAACTGAATAATAACCATGCCTTTATAAACATAACAGTTTATTACATGATACATGTTACATTCCCATAGGCCTCAAACATTAGCCTTAAGGGCATACCCCAACAATCTCCCACTTGCACTTAATCTAATGGTTGAGAAATCTCAAACCCATATTATTACAGTGCTTCTCATGCTTCTGCTGCGCCAGAGGCTTGGTAAGCGGGTCAGCCAGATTGTCGTCTGTATGAACCTTGCAGACTTTGATCTCGCCACGATCTATGATCTCCCTGATCAAATGAAACCGTCTCTGTATGTGCTTGGACTTCTGGTGCGACCGTGGTTCCTTTGCTTGTGCAATTGCTCCAGTGTTATCACAGAAGATAACCAAAGGATCTGCACTCGAAGGAACAACACCAAGTTCTCTCACGAACTTACGAATCCACACCTGCCTCCTTGGATGCTTCCGAGGCTGCAACATACTCGGCTTCTGTTGTGGAATCAGCAACAGTTGACTGTTTGAAACTCTTCCACACCACTGCTCCTCCATTCAAGCTAAAAACATAGCCTGATTGCGATCGGAAATCATCCTGGTCAGACTGGAACGAAGCATCAGTATATCCTTCAATACTGAGTTCTTCCTGACCACCATATATCAAGAACATATCTTTGGTCCTCCGCAGATATTTTAGGATGTTCTTGACCGCAATCCAGTGCGCCATACCTGGATTACTCTGGTAACGACTGGTCACGCTTAACCCGTAAGCAACGTCTGGGCGAGTACACAACATCGCATACATTATGGAACCAATAGCCGAAGCATAAGGCGTATTGTTCATTTCATCTTTCTCAGTCTGTGTTTGTGGACACTGACTCTTGGAAAGATTCAGACCATGTCTGACTGGAAGATATCCTCTCTTAGAATTCTCTAAGTGAAATCTCTCCAGGACCTTATCGATGTAAGTACTCTGGCACAGCCCGAGAAGCCTCTTAGATCTATCCCTGTAGATCTTCACACCTAATACATAGGCTGCTTCTCCTAGATCTTTCATCTGGAAACATTTCCTTAGCCATGCCTTAACAGCATGCATTTCAGGAATGTCATTTCCAATGATCAAGATGTCATCGACGTAGAGGACTAGGAAAGTAATCACGCTCCCACTAAACCTCTTATATACACACGGGTCATCCTCGTTCTTGATGAAACCAAATTCAGTGACTGATTCATCAAAACGAATGTTCCAGCTTCTTGATGCTTGCTTAAGTCCATAAATGGACTTCTTTAACTTGCATATTTTATGACGATCTGCTGGATTAGTGAAACCTTCCGGCTGTGTCATGTACACATCCTCATCCAGATTTCCATTAAGGAAAGCTGTTTTCACATCCATCTGCCAAATCTCATAATCATAATATGCCGCTATCGCGAAAAGAATCCGAATAGACTTAAACATAGCTACAGGTGAGAAAGTTTCATCATAATCTATCCCGTAGATTTGTTTGAAACCTTTCGCAACTAGCCTGCCTTTATAGGTAACCACGTTACCATCCATGTCAATCTTCTTCTTGAAGATCCATTTACAGCCTATAGGGATAACTCCTGGAGGCGGATCAACCAAATCCCAGACTTGGTTATCTGACATGGAGTCCATCTCGGCGCGCATAGCTTCAAGCCATCTCGCTGACTCTGGTCCACTGACCGCATCCGCATAAGTAAGGGGTTCATCATTGTCTATGATGTAGACTCCGTCATAGCGCTCAGGCTGTCGACGAATCCTACCCGATCTTCGCGGTTCCCGTGATATCTGAGCCTCAGGTTGTTCAATAACCTGTTCTTCCAGCTCAGGCTCATCCAACTCTGCTTGATCACTTTGTCCTTCCTCTGGATTCTCATCCAGTTTTATTTCTCTCCCACTGGCCTCTTGTAGAAGAAACTCCTTCTCAAGAAATATGGCCGTCCGAGCAACAAAAACCTTGTTCTCCTTGGGGTCGTAGAAATAATAACCCTTAGTTTCCTTAGGGTAACCGACAAAGATACATTTGTCAGACCTGCTCTCTAGTTTCCCAGAGGCGAGCTTCTTGACATAAGCCTCGCAACCCCAGATCCTGATAAATGTCAAGCTTGGCTGTTTCCCATACCATAACTCATATGGCGTCTTTGAAACTGCCTTGGATGGCACTCGGTTTAGTACCTTTGCAGCTGTTTCCAGTGCAAAACCCCAAAAGGAGTATGGAAGAGTAGCCTGACTCATCATAGAACGAACCATATCAAGTAACGTTCTATTTCTCCTCTCGGACACACCATTCCATTGCGGTGTTCCTGGCGGAGTGAGCTGTGAGATAATCCCACACTCTTTTAGATAGTCAGTAAATGCATGACTTAGGTATTCACCACCTCGATCTGAGCGAAGTGCCTTGATATTGCGGCCTAGCTGATTTTGTACTTCATTCTTGAACTCTTTGAACTTGTCAAAAGATTCACTCTTATGTCTCATCAGATAGACATACCCATATCTACTGAAATCATCAGTAAAGGTAATGAAATACTGATAGCCACCTCTGGCATGTTTACTAAAAGGGCCCACACACATCACTGTGTATAAGGTCAAGTAAACCTGAAGCCCTTTGACCTTTGTGAGGAAAAGGTGACTTCGTCATTTTACCCATCAAACAAGCCTTGCATGTATCAATCTCCTTATAGGAGAATGATCCCAGCAGTCCATGATCATGCAACCGCTTAATGCGTTTCTCGTTTATATGGCCTAAACGACTATGCCATAGCAAGGTGCTATCATCAGCATACTTGGCTTTCTTAATATCAACATTCTGTATAGAACTTTCCATGTCTAACATGAATAACCCATTGCTTATTGAACCAGTTGCATAAACAATATTATCAAAAGATAAAATACACTTTGAAATATTGCATTCAAAGGAAAATCCCTTCCTGACAAGAGCAGGAATGGAGATAATATTTTTAGTTATACTGGGAACAAAGTAACAACTGTTTAGTTCCAATACAAGTCCAGATGGTAAAGAAATAAAGTAGTCCCCTACAGCAACAGCAGCAACCCGTGCCCCGTTTCCAACTCGTAGGTCCACCTCATGCTGTCCCACCTGCCTTCTTCTCTTGAGTTCCTGTACATTTGAACAAATGTGAACTCCACATGCAGTGTCCAACACCCATGATATAGAAGAAGAAAACATGACCTCAGTCACGAATATACCTGAGCCAGAAGCAAAGCTTCCCCTCTTATCTCCTTGGAGCGCTTTACAGTCCTTTTTCCAGTGACCCAGCTGGCCACAGTGGAAACACCTGTATTCCTTAGACCGCTTCACCTTTTGCTTCAGAGCCTTGCTGTAGCTTTTGACCGGGGCCTTGCCCTTCTTCCCCTTCTTCTTGTTCCTTGAAGGAACCATCAAGACAGAAGTTGAAGGCTTACCCTTCAGAGTCTCCTCAGTGGTCAAGAGCATATTCAGCAGCTCTGCCGGAGTACAATCGATTTTGTTCATATTAAAATTAATAATGAACGCGTCGAATGACGGCGGGAGAGACTGCAGAATAATATCCACAGCAAGCTCCTGGTTAATGGTATGCCCCAGTTTCTCTAGAGCCTCCTTGTGCCCAATCATCTTGAGCACGTGAGCTCCCACTGGGCTCCCTTCAGCCAGTTTGCTCTGAAAGAAGAGCTTTGTCAAATTGTAGCGTTCTGTCCTCGCCTGTGCAGCATACAGCATCTTGAGGTTCGCTATAATCTGTATAGCCGACATATCCTCATGCTGACGCTGCAGCGGTGGCGTCATAGACGCTAGCATCAGGCAAGAGACATCAATGCTATCATTGACGTGCTTTTCATAGGCTTCCCGAACCGCCCTTGCGGCGTTCGGAGCGGGCTGCGGCGGTATCGCCGTCTCGAGGACATACAGTTTCCTCTCTGCCTTAAGAACAATCTTAAGGTGTCCAAACCAGTCAGAGAAGTTTGGCCCAGCAAACTTCTCCCTTTCCAGTAGGGATCGCACATTGAAGTTCATGGTGTTCGTTGCTGCAGGTATCTACAACAATGCAAGAACAGCAAGGTCAGTATCAATGTATAAGAATCAATCAGGACTTAAGATAGATTCCTTTTCTCACTATTTTATCAGGCGTGAAAAATCCAGCAAAACAGCCCGAAAGAGTAGAACTCTTTTAGTGAGATGGGATCCAGATTTCATACTTGGTCTCCGCGTCCCGCTCAGGCGAGATAAGATGCACAGAGAGTACAAGCACTAGTTTCAGGTAGGCAGTCCCTGCCGATCGCCAACCCGTGCGATTCCCCTTCATCTGGGCAGTCCAGCAGACTGTGCCAACTGAGTTGGTACAACACAATCTCTGACCCCACAGATGGCTGCCTCCATGTGCTACCATATGCGCCACATATGTAGGCTACACGGTCAAGCTGACCCGACCTACTCCCTAGACCACCACGTGCTATGCTGAGCAACGAGAAGGGATAAATCCCTACTCTGTAACACGCAGGTGTAATCTCGCACCGTCTGAAGATAGATGGACGTGCCCACTGAGTGGGTACAACACGGCTCCAACGATAATCAGAACAGTGAGGTTTCGCGTCAGAAGGCTTACGAGCTTGATATTTAAGCGTTGGATTTTAACGGTCTTTTATCTTCTTGCCTATCATGCAATTCCTATGGTGATAGCAGAAGATAATTTACTCATGCAATTCTAATATTAAGCAATAAAAGAAAGCATGAATCTTATGTGGTAAAAGCCCATAGCCCTAGTGAGACCTTAACCTAACTTAAGTCTTCACTTGCTCTTCTTGGGTCTTTAGCTGCTCATCTGGCCCAAACCTGGGCCCAAGCGCCATCAGCAGCTCTGGTGCGCCCACCAGGAAATGCGCCAGGTCCTAGGGTCGAACCCTAGACCTCCCACCTGGTCCGGCCACTGCTGCATGCGCCTCTGCCAAGTGTGCATTGTGCTCTTGTCTAATTAAATTACAAATTTAACTATCTAGACAAGAGTGACACGCAGGTCACATACATTTATAAATTAAAACACAGTGATGCGCAGATCACAATAATTAATTTACAATTTTTAAACAGGCTCGCAGGCCCCAGCACAGCACACAATTAATATGGGCAGCCCACATAAGACTAAATAAACAATCACATGGCATCATTCAACAAACATGTGATCCTACATAAATTAAAATTTTCGAAAAACCCCATGGGATCAATTTTAATTTTTTCTTATTTGCCCTACAACCTTACAACGGTCCATTACTAGGGATCCACTCATCCAACCTAGTCAGATCCTCTGCCCTTACATGCACCGAGTCGTAACTGACTCGAGTCGACCAAAAGGTCAACTATGCATGCGACAGGGCTGAACGACCACACTGAGATCTGGCAAGCGGGCGTGACCCCGGGCCTAACTCAGGTGCGTTCATTGGTCGTCTCAATCAGACATCGCTACACACCTGTCTGCAGTCGACCTATAGCCACCATAGGCTTGCGCCAAGGTGCTATCTGGTCGACCCATTCAGGCTGTCAGATGAACTGATCAGACTGGTCGGATCTAACCTAGGGGTTGACTTCAACCCTAGTAACCCGTCTAAGGGTTTATAGTAAAGCATTAGATCTATCATGAGACGCGCAAATATGATGAGTTTTTGAAAAACAACATGATATGCGCCTACAAGAAAACATGCGCCTAGGAGAATAATAACATCTCTAACAAGCATGTAAAAATTCGCCTATTACAACATGCGCATGTGACATATAGATCATTGCATAGGATCACAAAAGAAGCAAACATATTATCATGCCGAAACATGCTCTGATACCAATTGAAGTTACCCCTTTAATAAGGGGGGTCCCCTTCTAGGGGGAGCGAAACCCTAATATAATGGCGCATAAAATTTTCGCAGCGGAGTCTAGGGCTTCATATAGGATCGGTTAACATGTAATATGCTCAACTTGTAAAGAGATGCGAAACTCACCATTGCCATCACTTGGATGAACTCTTGGAATGAGAGATCGAAATGGATCTCCTCCTTAGGTGACGCACACAAGGTGATGTCGCCTACTCTTTGTTGATCCTTGTGCTAGCAAGGTTCTCCAAAGGTCTTTGTCGAGTGGAGAGGGAAGAGAGATCTTCTTTTCCTTGGCCGAATCCTCCTCCTCAACCTTCAAGCGTCGCCACTTACGAGAGCCGAGAGTTGAGAGTTGTCGAGAGGGTATGTCCGGTTTAGCGAAAATAGAGAGCAATCTATTTTGGATGAGCGCTCACACGACATGAGATCATGGTTACTAAAATTAGTAACCACTCCTCATCCCAACGTTCACATCAAGTGAACTCGTCGCCAACCATAACCCAATGAACCATACGCTCATTTAGTGAGCGGTTCAATTTGGTTCGGTTTAAGAACCAATCAAGCCAAGCGACAAGGCTTAGATCAAATTAAACCCTAAGGCTTTAGATCTAACCGTCGATCTCAATGATGCCCCTGATCTGACCGATCTGGCATCCAATCTCTCAATCGAAGCTTACCGATCTCAAGCCCTAATCAATCAAACATGATCAGACCAGATCTCACTTGCAATCAGAGATAAAATCCCTTTAAACTGAACCTGAACAATTCAGTCCACACGATCTGACTTAAGTAAGCCATATCATCAAATTGTGCGACCCTGAGGGTTTCCTTTAAATGTCGGTAACGATAATTCTCATTATCACGATCAGTGAGGGGTATCTAGCAACACATCACTGTCTCCCGATAGAAAGGAAAGAGTCTTCCAAGACTACACCCAAATCATAGCACAAGCGTGAATCAAATCACACAGCATACATATTTCCTTTGCCACTGGATGCTCTTATTGGACAAGCCTGTCAAGCTCGTAACTCCAATATGATGAGCATGATTAGATCAGATGAACACTGTCACCTGGGTATGGCCATACACTCTCTCAATCATCTCATCCAGGGGGCCCCTTTTAGAACATCACACTCCTTAAACAAGGAGACGGCAATCCTATGTCTATCACTAGTGCCCTAACCTGATTCAAGCTCATCATCCAAGATAGTCTATAATCATTATGTTTCAAATGATATTGAACTACCTCAAAACAATGACAATCATCATTTAGAAAACACAAGTGATCTCAAGTCAGAGGAAATGTGCCACTTGTCATATCAAGGAATATTCACATTGTGACGAACAATTGAACATCCTAGTAGGGTCTGTCCAGTACATCCCATGCACCCATGAGTCTACATCTTATTCCATGCTCGAAGCATCCTATAAGATTAGCACTCATATTAGTCTTAACCATATCAAGGCTGTCTCATGTTCACCAAGATATATCGACTAAGGACATAATTGCATGTCAGCCCAGCTGATCAGCTTTGAGACATTATTCAGAAGAACATATATTGCAGCAGACAATGTAGCTAACTGAATAATAACCATGCCTTTATAAACATAACAGTTTATTACATGATACATGTTACATTCCCATAGGCCTCAAACATTAGCCTTAAGGGCATACCCCAACAGGTGTATATGCCCTAGGACCTAGTTTTGGTCCATCTATGTACTACTTGACCCTGATATTTATATCGTTCTGGCATTGTCATTATCTATGTTTGTTTGCATCTGCGCATATGTACTAACATGATAATGTCCCTGGAGGACAAATTGGATCTGTGCTCGAACTATAGTCCCCAGTCGATATACCTTAGTGGATAAGGGACAGCTATGGTACTTGTGAGACTGGTATGTGGGCTGGTTAGGCACGTGGTGCTAACGCATACACATGGGTATATCATTGGAGGATATACTGGAAAGACCCGCTATGAGGCTATGACTTGGTGTCATGAGTTATCCTCATAAGTGACAGGAGATGCATTGATCCCTTGACTTGAGGTCATTGATCATTCTATATGGTTAGAGACTTGCTTTAATACAACCTACCACCTTGCTGTAGTTGGGAGGTCATAACGGTTGTCATTGAGCATGTCCACGACCCATATGAGAAGGTCAATGGACAGACATAGGATTTGCCCCTTCCTTATGGAAGTATGATATCCATAGAGCTCCTCTATGGTTCTATGACTGAAAGTGTATGGCCATACCCAGGTAAGAACCTGATTTAGTCATAGCCATGTGATTGGATGAAAACAAGTGGTGACACACTTGTCCAATCGGATGTCAGTTCGGCAAAGAGACTATAATGCATCTGTACCTAGTTGCGATGATGGGGATGTCGATGTCGATATCAATTCCAATGACCTGGGTAGCAGCGATGCACTGCTAGGTGCCACTCACTGCTTGTGGTGACCTGTTGGTCAGCACTGCCAGCGTCAGAGGAACCTACAGGGTCGCACACTTTGATACTTGAGTTCTCGTATTGATCGGGAAGCCCTTATGATCGAGTTATTGGATAACTCGGATCTAATTGGGAGATTTCATCAGCGCCAATGGGCTTGATGAGATGGAAGAATATTATTGGAGCCAAACTTCATTTTTGGCAGGTTGACCCGTATTTGACCATGGTTGGTCACATTTGGATTAGGGTTGCATTGGATTGGATCCAAGTGCTTAATCAAGCCATGTAATGAAGTTTGGGCTAGCTCATTATCCAATGAAGCCCAATAACAAGTTCTCATGAAGAGAAAAGAGGATAAAAGGGTATAATGGGGAGAAGCCCAACCCCATTGGCGCCTAAGGGGCATAATGGGGTTAGGGTGGCAAAATTGCTTCATTAAGGAAGCATTTGGCGCCTAGCCCTTCTCCCTTGATGGTATGAATGCTTTAAGGCATGTCTTGGGCTGATATGGTGCTTGGGCAATTATGGATAGGTTGAATGAAGTTTATGGTAAAGTCTTGGAGACTTTCCTTGCATCAAACCTCCTCATCTTAGCCCTACACTTGTCATGATCTCAACCCTTGCCCTAACCGCCTCCAGCTCTTTATAAGTGACCCTAGCCGCCCCCTCTTCAGAGGTTACAATCCTAGAGACGTGACAACAAGAGGAGGGGCGAAAGCAAGGGCTTGAAGGGCGACAACACCAAGAAGTGGCGCATCTTCTTCTTCCTTCCAAACCCTAGCCGCAAGCCTCTTCCTTCTCTCTTGACATAAGGAACTTGATGCTTGGCGGTTTCCCTCTCCCTCATCCTTCTTCATCTTTGGCGCATCTACCTTGGAGGTGGCGCATATTTTGAAGAAGGAGCACAAGGCTTGGATCTTCTTCCCGAGGCTAGCACCGGGCGTGGAAGAAGAGGACTCAAGAGATCCGTGTGTGCGAGACTGCAGAGGGCGAACACTTGGGCGCCTTCCTCGACATCGGCTTCTATTGCTTAAAGGTACTTACTATCACATCGTGTCAACCCCCTCGCAAGAGATCTTCACTGGGTTTTTGGGACCGGCCTGTTTCGGGGATATTCTTCCGCTGCGCATGTATTGTATTCACTCTGAAAAATTGTAAAATGTCCCCGGGGTTTCCCAACAGATGAAACTCTAGAGGCATCGTTGAGAGGTTAGGGTTTCATGCTGTATCCAGCCCTCGCTGGACAAGAAATGCCTGGACTGTCTTAATAAGGGGAATTGCTTGGAGCAATTGGCCGGCGCGCCCACCTTAGGAAACATGGGTCACTTTGTGCATCTCATCCCACCCTCGTGGGACGCAAAGCCCTGTGTGGAATGAGGATCTCATCTCACTAGGAAATCTTGGATTTCTCGATTGACTTTGTGGGTTGTCAATTCGATTAAAAATAGTGGGAGCCATGGTCATTTCAAACAAGTCCAGTTTAAATGACTCGAAGTAGTACTAATCTGCTGTTTCTTGGTTGTTGTAGAACAATGGCTATGAACAATAGCAGTTGGTCACTGCGATCTACCCTGGAAAGGATAAGTTGGTTGGATCCAACTTACTGGATTGGTATATGAACTTGAGAATCATGCTCAAGCTCGAAAGGAAGCTTTATGTCCTTGAGCGTCCTTTTCCTGAGCCACTTCCATGCTCGGCCTAAGCGGCCGAGAAGGATGCTTATGATAAGCATCAGGTTGATACTTTGGGGGTTGCTAACCAACATGTCACCTGAATTTAGAGGGTGATATGAATCGAAGAGTGCCTCTGAGATTATTTTTAATCTATGGCAGCTCTTTGATGAATTGGTTGAGCTCAATCCTCCTAAAGTTGATATTCAGTGTGTTGAGCCGAAAGGCTTGACCAAGGAACTGAAATTAAAGATGGATATGATCAGGAATAATAGGTGCTATTCATGTGGAGGGCCACCTCACATGCTGAAGGACATGTTGCAACTTCAGAATGAAGAGAAGAAAGGCAAGGCCTTGTCTTCATGCTCAGGTATTTATGTTACCGAAGTCAACCTTTCTACTCCTATGACATGAGTATTGGATACCGCATGTGGAGCTCATATTTGTACAAATATGCAAAGGCTCAGAAAGGGTAGATCGGTAAGGCCTAGAGAGATTGACCTACGGATAGGTAACAGGGCACAAGTTGCTGCTGTTGCTGTAGGAGTTTCTCTCCCTGCCTTCTGGACTTCAGTTAAAGCTAGACAATTGCTATTATGTACCTTCCCTTACCAAAACAATGTATCCACTCCTTGCTTGGCAAAGAAAGGATTTAGGTTTGAAATAAAAAAGAACTTATGTTCTTTTTCTTTTGCAAACATGTTTTATGGGAAGGGTACTTTATGCAATGGTCCGCATGTCTTAGACATGGATAGCTCTATTTGTAACATAAATAATAAAAGGACCAAACTGAGTGGTTCAGTTGGTGCTTTCCTACGGCATTGTCGATTGGCCCATATAAACAAGAATCGCATTCGACAACTCCATGCAAATGGGTTGTTAGATTCGAGTTCCTTGGAGGAACTTGATACATGTGAGACTTGTTTATTAGGGAAAATGACAAAGGCGCCCTTCTCCAAGACTGGTGAGGGGGCAGGAGGTTTATTAGATCTCATACATACTGATGTGTGTGGGCCTTTCAATAAACAAGCCAAAGGAGGGTACAACTACTTCATCGCGTTTACTGATGACTTCAGTAGATATGGTTATGTCTATCTGATGATTCATA
Organism: Costus lasius; assembly: GCA_027563935.2. Lineage (NCBI taxonomy): Eukaryota > Viridiplantae > Streptophyta > Magnoliopsida > Zingiberales > Costaceae > Costus > Costus lasius. The sequence goes on along the minus strand of CM050454.1, from coordinate 16,203,533 downwards.
ATTCTGAATCCTTTGAGAAATTTAAGGAGTTTAGACATGAAGTAGAGAACCAGCTTGGTAGATCCATTAAGGCTCTTCAATCAGATCGTGGTGGAGAGTACCTGAGCGGTAAGTTCTTTGACTATCTGAGAGAGTATGAGATCATATCCCAACTCACTCCTCCTGGAACACCTCAATGGAATGGTGTGTCTGAAAGGAGAAATCGAACTTTGTTGGACATGGTTCAATCTATGATGAGTCATACCTCCCTCATTCTGGGGACATGCACTTAAGACAGCTTCTCTAATACTGAATAATGTTCCATCTAAGAGTGTCTCAAAGATTCCATACGAGGTATGGAATTGGAGACGCCCTAATCTCACTTTTATCAGGATCTGGGGATGTAAGGCTTATGTCAAACGTCAGGATTCTAGTAATCTAGAACCTAGATCTGATAAGTGTATGTTTGTGTGGTACCCTAAGGAGACTAAGGGTTACTACTTCCATGTTCCCACCGAGAACAAAGTTTTTGTTGCTCGGGGTGCTGTCTTTCTAGAGAAAGAATTTCTCATGAAAGAAGTTAGTGGGAGGAAGTTTGACTTGGATGAGGTCCAAGTGCAACCACAAGACATAGAGATGGAACTTGAGCCACCTGCACCGGTTGTTGTACAACCTGAGGCTCAGACACAGGCCCCCATGTAGGTCTGGGAGGATTTGTCGTGCACCTGAGTGGTATGGGTCGTTGCCGACCCAATACGATGCGATCTTCATCATTGAGGATGAACCCAGGACTTATGATGAGGCGGTCAATGGACCAGACTCCGAGAGATGGCTTGACGCCATGCGATCCGAGATGGATTCCATGTCGGCTAACCAAGTCTGGGATTTGGTTGAGCTGCCTGATGGGGTTAAACCCATAGGATGTAAATGGGTCTTCAAGAGGAAGACAGACATGGATGACAATATAGTTACCTATAAGGGTAGACTAGTGGCTAAAGGATTTAAACAAGTCCACGGGGTGGACTATGATGAAACCTTCTCGCTAGTTGCCATGATCAAATCCATTCGGATTCTGCTTGCTATAGCTGCATATCATGACTATGAGATATGGCAGATGGATGTGAAGACAGCGTTCCTTAACGGGAAGCTGACTAAGGATGTGTATATGTCACAACCTAATGGCTTCATCCATCCTACAGAGGCTAATAAGGTCTCCAGGCTAAAGAGATCCATTTATGGATTAAAGCAAGCATCTCGAAGTCGGAATCTTCAGTTTAATGAAGCTGTGAGAGATTATGGCTTTATCAAAAGTGAAGATGACGCCTGTGTATACAGAAAATTCAGTGGGAGCTTGGTGACTTTTCTGGTCATGTATGTCGATGACATACTGCTCATCGGAAATGACATCCCTTGTCTTCAAGCTGTGAAGACATGGTTAGGGAAGTGTTTCGAGATGAAGGACTTAGGGGAGGCCGCCTACATTCTAGGCGTGAGGATCTACCAGGATAGATCCAAGAGGCTCTTGGCCCTTAGTCAGAGTACCCACATTGATAAGGTCCTGGAAAGGTTCAACTTGGAGCAATCCAAGAAAGGATACCTTCCAGTAAGACATGACCTTACTCTCTCAAAGAGCCAGTGTCCTACAACACAGGCTGAGAGGGATGATATGAGTCAAATTCCTTATGCTTCGGCAGTAGGATCGATCATGTATGCAATGTTGTGTACTAGACCAGATGTGGCATATGCTGTAAGCATAACCAGCCGATACCAATCTAATCTAGGTCTGCAGCACTGGGTGGCTATAAAGAATATCCTTGAGTATCCTGAAAAGGACTAAGGATTTATTCTATATGGTCTACGGGGACATGAAGAGCTCAGTGTGTAGGGCTTCACTGATGAGTCATTCCAGTCTGATCCTTACGACTTCAGATCGCAGACCGGCTATTTGTTTAAGATGGTTGGAGGTGCTGTATGCTGGAAGAGCTTCAAGCAATCCACCATAGCTAATTCTACAATCGAAGCTGAGTATGTGGTTGCTTCTGAGGCGGCTAATGAAGCCGTTTGGATCATGAAGTTCTTTTCTGAACTTCAGGTGGTTCCAAGTGCAATAGATCCCATTGAGCTCTACTATGACAACAATGGGAACTGCACATACTAAGGAACCACGGTCTCATCAAAGGTCCAAACCACATGCTCAGGAGATTTCACCTGATCAGAGAGATTATTGACAGAGGTGATGTCAAGATTAACAGAATTGACACAGAGAGCTATCTAGCAGACCCACTGACCAAGGCTTTGGCGTAGCAGAAGCATGATGGTCGTACTAGAGATATGGGGTTGAGGTTGCTCAACCTCTAGGTCTTAGTGCAAGTGGGAGATTGTTGGTGTATATGCCCTAGGACCTAGTTTTGGTCCATCTTTGTACTACTTGACTCTGATATTCATATATCTTTCTGGCATTGTCATTATCATTGTTTGTCTACACCTGCGATTGTGTACTTACATGATAATGTCCCTGGAGACAGATTGGATCTGTGCTCGAATGATTGTCCCCAGTCGATGTACCTGAGTGGATATGGGATAGCTCTGGTACTTGTGAGACTGGTATATGGGCTGGTTAGGCACGAGGTGCTAATGCAGACATATGGGTATATCAGTGGTGGATATACTGGACCGACCCGCTGTGAGGCTATAACTTGGTGTCATGAGTTATCCTCACAAGTGACAGGAGATGCATTGATCCCTTGACTTGAGGTCATTGACCATTCTATATGGTTAGAGACTTGCTTTGATACAACCTAACACCTCGCCGTAGTTGGGAGGTAATAACGGTTGTCATTGAGCATGTCACGACCCATATGAGAAGGTCAATGGACAGACACAGGATTTGCCCCTTCCTAAGGGAAGTATGATATCCATGGAGCTCCTCTATGGTTCTATGACTGAAAGTGTATGGCCATACCCAGGTGAGAACCTGATTTAGTCATAACCATGTGATTGGGTGAAAACAAGTGGTGACATACTTGTCCAATCGGATATCAGTTCGGCGAAGAGACTGTAATGCATCTGTACCTTGTTGCAATGATGGGGATGTCGATGTCGATATCCATTCTGATGACTTGGGTAGCAGTGATGCATTGCTAGGTGCCACTCACTGCTTGTGGTGACATTTGGTCAGCACTCCCAACGTCAGAGGGACCTATAGGGTCGCACACCTTGATACTCGAGTTCTCGTATTGATCGGGAAGCCTTATGATCGAGTTATTGGATAACTTGGATCTAATTGGGAGATTTCATCAGCGCCAATGAGCCTAATGAGATGGAAGAATGTTATTGGAGCCAAACTTCATTTTTGGCAGGTTGACCCGTATTTGACCATGGTTGGTCACATTTGGATTAGGGTTGCATTGGATTGGATCCAAGTGCTTAATCAACCCATGTAATGAGGTTTGGGCTAGCTCATTATCCAATGAGGCCCAATAACAAGTTATCATGAAGTGAGAAAAGGCTAAAAGGGTATAATGGGGACAAAACTTCTCCCTTAGGCGCCTATGGGCATAATGGGGAGAAGTGGCACAATTTGCTTCATTAGGAAGCTTTAGGCGCCTTGCCCCTCTACCTTGGATGGTATGCTTGCTTCTATGGCAAGTCTTGGGGCTGATATGGCTTGGTAGACTTCTTTGGAAGGTCTCATGCGCATATGGATAATTAGGAGAGGTTTATGGTAAAGTCTTGGAGACTTTCCTTACCTCAAACCCTAATTACTCCCTCCCCTTTACCCTAGCCGCCTCCTCCTTTGAGAATTGCACCCACACCCTATTATTGCTGCCCCCTCTTGCCTCTCTATATATACATGGGTATATGCGAGAGCAAAAGTTGATTTTGGCATGAGCAAGAATTAGAAGGGCAAAGAGAGAGGCTTTGGCGAAAGTCTTCTCTTCCATCTTCATCCTAACCGCAAGTCTCTTCTATCCTTCTTCTCTTGGAGCAAGGAGGGATAGGACTTGGTGTCTTCATCCTCTAGCCTCTTATCTTGGCGCATCTTCTCTAGGAGTTGGCGCAAGTAAGGATGAGGAGTTGAAGACATGGCGGCAACATCTCCATCTTTCTTCTTCATTGGCGCTTCTACTTTGGAAGTGGCGCAAGGGTTGAAGAAAGTGCACTAAGGCTTGGATCTTCTTCCCGAGGCTAGCACCGGACGTGGAAGAAGAGGACTCGAGGCATCCGTGTGTGTGAGACTGCAGAGGGCGCACGCTTGGGCGCCTATCACGACATCGACCTCATCTTGCTCTAAGGTATTTCCTAACTCATCGTGTCGACTCTCTTGCTTGCGATCTTCACTGGGTTTTTGGGACCGGCCTGTTTCGGGGACATTCTTCCACTGTGCAATGTATGTATGTATGTCTATAACTCTGAAAAATTATAAAATGTCCCCGGGGTTTCCCAACAAATATATGGAGACCTTCCTAACTTGGATACGAACTTTTTGGAACTTATCATAGGATTTGATTAGGCAGTTGAGGAGAACAAGCCAAAGGGGCGACAACCTAGGGTTTGGGGTGATTTCTTGATGAAAACACTGTTCCGACGTGATTTCTTCTCCATTCTGACGAAGATCATCATGTTGGACATTTTTCCATCAAGGATCTACCTCTCCCTCTAGTTTGAATCAATTTGTATGTAAGATTTCATGTATTTCATGATGAATCTTGTAGCGTAAACTCTCTTTTCGGGGTTTGGGCGTAGCCCACTATAAGAATATTGATCTTTAATGTTTGATTAATATATTTTCCCTTATTTATCTCTGTTCTTATTCATGTCTAGGAAGTTTTCATTCATGTTTATGTACTGGCCATACATGTTCATGTTTTAGATGTTGTGGGAAGGACTGAGAGGTGAACCACAATCATTGGATCCCCTTAGACTGGACTGGTGATTTCGGCAATGAGAGTTGTAGAAATAACCCGAGGAACCCTAATCCTTCATAGAACCCATTGGGTCGGCTTAACCCGGTAAGCCATGAGAGTAGGAGACTTGGGTTAAGTTAAACACCGGACCGTGTCCTGAGATGGAGCGCGTCTGTACCTTAGGAAGGATTACCTTGAAAACATAGATGAAACTTAATCAAAATATCAAACTTTAATATTTCTTTATGCTTCAGTGTGGTGAAACCTGAAACCCCGATCTTTCTTATAGACTTTAAACCCCGATTGCTTGTTTTCTGCTCTACTTGTTTTAATTTGCTTTAGTTTAATTACTTGCACTAGGACATTAGTCATTTCCCATTTAATCATTAACCTAGCTATCGACTACCATGGAACAAATAAAACATATATCCTCCCCTACATAAAGAATGCATCTCCTCGATTCAGTAAGCAAAGAAGAAGAGAGTACGAGAAAAGATACTCATAGAGCACTACTCATCCGATATATTGTCCACATATTGCAGCTTAGTTTTGCCATGATTTTAGGTTTGAAATTATAATTTTATCCTCTTTATTTGCTTAAAAGGTTCATAATATTCGGAATCTTCACTTTTGTTTGATTTTGTTGAAATGCAGAAATTATCGATGAAATCTGATGGAATTTGAAGAAACCGAAGACATGAGATAAATTTGTAAGATGAAACGAAGCCGCACGTCAAATTTCAAATGAAACAGAGCCCTCTATAGAGATCAAGGCCATACCCATGTATCCATTCATGGCCATGCATTATCCTGCATTTCTAGACTTTGCTGAAGTATTCATAGGCATACCCGTGCATCCATGCACGGTCGCGAAGATTTCGGTAATGCAATTTCAGACTTCATTGAAGTGTTTACCGGCATGCCTGTGCATCCATGCACAGCCATGAAGACTTTGGTTCCACTTTCAGACGTCGCCGAAATGTTCATAGGCATGCCTATGCATCCATGCATGGCCGTGAAGTTGTCCGCCATTCGCAACACCCATTCAGTTTTTTGCCTGATTCCTGCTATTCTTGGAGCAGAATTTGGGAAAAATTGGTGGGGACCTTCCTAAGTCAGACACAGACATTTTGGGAGAGTTATCTAGTGGTTTTGTGAGGCAAATCGATGGAATTTGGGCAAGAGACAATGACTAGGGTTCAGGCGATGGAAACGACTTTGAGAAGCTGTTCTTCATTGATTTCTTTTCTATTTTGACACTAAAGATCAAGATCCATCCTCTCCTATCATAGATCTAGTCTTTCCTCTGGTTTATATTAATTTTCTATGAGATATTTGATATATTTCATGATGTATGCGATAGCGTAAGCATATTTGGGGTTTTGGGCATAGTCCACTGTAAGGATGTTGAAATTCTATAATGTTAATTAAATATTTTGTTTGGTTTTCTAATATTTTTATTGAATCCTAGTTGCAAATATTGCATATCCTTGCATTGGCCTTGCATTCATATGTTTTAGATATTGTGGGATGAACTGAGATATGAACCATAACGTTGGAACCCTTGGGATTGGACTTATATTTTCGACCAAGAAAGTAGGTCGAAACTACTCAAGGAGTTAATAATTCTCTAGAAAACTCATTGTATCTACTTAACCTAGTAAGCCACGAAAGTAGGAGACTCAGGTTAAGCCAGATACTGGATCGTAGTATGAGAAGAGACGATCTATACTCTAGGGAGAATTTCCTTAAAGAATATAGATTACTCAAACTAAGAATTTTATAAGCATAATTTTTTCTTATTCTTTAGTGTGGTGAAACCCAATGCCCTGCCTTTTCACTCAAGAATTTTCCAACTCTTAGTCATCTCGCTTGGTTTAGTTTCAGTTCTTGCACTAGATTAATCAACCTTTTATCACTATCTAATTACCCAGCTAACAATTGATTGATTAGTTAGTACTTGACTCCCTAGTCCCTGTGGGATTCGATACTTTTATTACATGATAGAATCGTGCATTTGTGGAGAGTTATCAAGTTTTTAGTGCGGTTGCCAGGACTAGGAAAGCCAATATTGACATTATCAGGAGATTGATAGACTAGGTTTAGTTTAGTTTCTTTTCTCTTATTCTGCTAATTTCTTATTTAGTTATTTTATTGGCAATTTTATTTTTGTTATTTGCTAACCTCTTGGGTCGAGGGACCTTGTTTATTCTCAAGACTACTCATAGAATAGGAAAACTTGTACCTGAGGATCCAAAAATTGAGGAAACTTTTCGTCTGATTCAAAGGAACTTAAAAAGATTAAAGCTTGAAGGTGAATTTTTCAAACGATAAAACCATGGATTCAGATCACTCATCAAAGACATTGCAGCACCCAATATTAATAGTTTGCACTCAAGTATTGCTCGACCGGTTATTGAAGCTAATAACTCCGAGATCAAGCCATCTCTAGTACAAATGGTATAATAGAATTAATTCAGTGGAGCGGCCATTGACGACCCGAATCTTCATTTATCTATTTTTTTCATAATGCTGCGATACTTTAAAAATTTATGGTGCTCACCCTGATGCTATTAAACTTAGACTTTTTCCATTTTCTCTTAGGGACCGAGCCATAGCATGGTTACAATCTTTACCTCAATGTTCCATCACTACATGGGATCAGCTGTCTTAAGCCTTTTTGTCTAAATATTTCCCACCAAGCAAGACAGCTCAGTTAAGGAATCAAATTATCAATTTTGCTCAAAGAGATGGATATATGAAGCTTGGGACTGTTTCAAAGAACTGCTGAGAAAGTGCCCACATCATGGTCTACAGAAATAGATAGTAGTTCATACTTTTTATAGTGGTTTACTATACTCTACTAGACTATATGTAGATGCTGCTGCTGGTGGGGCACTAATGAAGAAGAATGTCAATGATGCTATGAAGTTGATTGAGGATATGGTGCTCAATCATTACCAATGGTCAGGAGAAAGAAGCCAATCAGTGAGATGATCAAATAAGTATGATTTTGATATGCTAAATTCATTAGTAGCTAAGGTAGATTCATTATCAACTAAACTTGATTATATGAATATTTCTACATCTAACTCTGTCACTTGTGAAGTTTGTGGAGTAATAGGTCATTCTGCTGATGATTGTCATATCTTGAACACTCCTTCAGATCAGGTTAACGCTATTGGGAATTACATGAACCATAATGACCCTTATTCGAGCACACATAATCTGGGATGGAGGAACCACCCGAATTTCTCCTATATAAACAACCAAGAGCAAATTCCTCCTATTGATTTCTCTAATCAAATTTCTTCATCTTATTTCAGGAAACCTTCCAGAATGCAACCTCTAGTCATTCAGCAAAGACAATAGGGTCCACCTTAGAAGTTGAATCTGGAGATGATGCTCAAAAAATTTTTTGCAACACAAATTAAGCAAAATGATAATGTAAATAAATCCATTTGATAGCTGAACTTGAAGGTGGACTCTATGTCCACACATTCAAAAATATTGGAGACCCAGATTACTCAGCTTGCTTAGTAGGCCAGCTCTTCTTTTAGAGCCATGGGTAAGCCTCCAACATAACCTGAAGCAAATCCAAGGGAGCACTGCAATGCGATTATGATATGCAGTGGAGAACAATTGGCCAACCCCAAGATGGATGTTAGTGATGATGCTATGAGAGAGTCTGATGGTTAGAGAAAAGAGGCAATCTTCAATGGAAATACCGGCAGAGAAGGAGGTCGACCAAGAGCCAGTATATGTTTCTCCATCGCCCTACAAGCCACCTGTACCCTTTCCACAGAGGTTGGCTAAAGCAAAATTGGACAAGCAATTTGGAAAGTTTCTGAAAGTGCTTAAGAAACTATACATCAATATACCATTCATAGATGCACTTTCCCAGATGCCCACGTATGCCAAGTTCCTCAAAGAAATCTAGTCTAATAAAAGAATGATAGAAGAACATGAGACAATGGCACTGACAGAACAATATAGTGAAATCATTCAGAATCAGATGCCTCCCAAACTTAAAGATCCTGGCAATTTTTCTATCCCTTGCAGAATTGGCAACATCTCATTTGCGGGAGCACTCTGTGACTTGGGGGTTAGTGTTAGTCTCATGCCACTCTCTACTTTCAAGAAGTTAGACTTGGGACATCTGAGACCAATACCTATAGCCCTTCAGTTTGCTAATGACTCTGTACACCTGTTGTGTCCGCAAGTGCACGGATACTTCGAAGTAATAAAAAGATATCGAACCACAGAGACCTACGTGTTAAGTACCAAATAGTTGTTTTCTCACTAGCTAAGCAAATCGAATATGATGCAAGTAAACGATAGGAAAGTACACGAAATATCTAAGAGAGAAACTGGGAATTGGGTTTCATCCACCTTAATTTACTTCATAAAGAAATCATCTCACTCTCGTGCAGACAATTTACAAAGAACTCATCCTCACTCTCATGCAGGATTTATTCAATGTTAGATATAAGTAAATCATTGACAAAGAACTCAAGGATCACTCTCATGCATTCGAATTCTAAGTCAATCATGTCAAGTGAAAACTACATATTTTCATACTATAATTTTCACAGGTTCTACTTATGGTTCTCCAACGATCCGATACTTGATCTCTCACAGTATCATCATGTTTATTTCAATAACTCAATCCTAAGTTCAGATTATCAACATGACAATATACTTCTAAATTCGAGAAATAAGAATAAACCTAATTTCTTACGATGAGTTCCTAACATTCAATTTTAGGGTTCCAAGTTTTCACAAATCACCTCTCGGTCCATATCATAAAAACTCTAAATACATGCAGATAATATGAATCTATGGAGAATTAAAGGCAATCGTCATATAAACAGAATTATCATAACAAGAATATCATGACGAAATAACGATTATCTAGCCATTAAAAATTAAAGGGATTACACCCCCATGTCCCAAAAGATGTCTAAACTAGCATGGCAGAAGAATTATAATAACCATAGTTCAAATTGATCAGAAATCGAAGAGAAAGGGGAAAAACACTTTACACAGCTCCAAAATCGCGATGAATAGTGCAGGCGACCCTTCTTTCATTGATTTCTCCTCCGATCGATCTCCTTTCGCTTTGAAACTTCTGGGGTATCGTCTCCTCCTCCAGGCGAAGCTTCTTTGTGAAAATCGTGACCTAAGGTGGCCTCTACGCCTCTCAACATAAGGCCGTGCCCTAAGGATGTCTCTCTTGATTTCTCTCTATACAGTGGATTAAAATTAGGGCTTTCACTCCCCCCGTCTTCTCCTCATTGAGACGAGTTTATAGCTTCTTTCAGATCTCAATTTGGTGGTCAATAGCTCAAGAAATCATCTTCACAAGAAATCCACGGAAGAATCGGGCAACCTGGGTTGAAATTACGGTACCGTAATTTGTATTACAGCAGTGCCATAATTTTTTTTCTGTATATTTCTGTGTGAAAATTACGGTAGTGTAATATTTATTACGGCACTGCCGTAATTTTGCTTCTATGCTTTCTGGGGCAGAAATTACAGTAACATAATATTTATTACACCCGAGGGTGTAATTTTTTAAACTTGCTCCGATTTGCATGAAAATTGACAGGCGACTTCGTCTCAACGTCTGGAATTAATTGGTGTGTTCAAATCTTTCAAAATCCATCAAAATATGGCACTTTTTATCAAAAATTCATCAAAAATAAGAAATGGTGTAGATTCTGCAATATTTGACAAATAAGGCTTAAAAACAAGCAAAAGGGCATAAATATGACACAAAAAGACCAATGAAATAACACAAAATATACTATGAATTTTGGTGTCATCAAACACATAAGGCTCAAACTTTGCTTGTCCTCAAGCAAATAAATAGAATAAAAAACAATGCTAAGTATGGAAATATGCTCTTTTATAAAAAATAAATTTCTAAAATATAATCACTTTTGAAATATTCCACCAACCATTACGTAAAATTTCAAATAAATACATCGTCCTCTGAAATTAATCTTTAAGATTCACAACTTTGATCAAATAAAATTTCGTAACTTGTATAATAAAAAGAATCTCAGTCTCATGAATTCACCCAAGTTTTGGTTTAAATCTATCGTACCTTTGTTTACAGGAATAAGATATCCAAAATATTTTTCCACGCAAAATCTCTCTCCTTTTATTTTATTTTTTTTTATTTTTGATGGTATGTACCCATATAGATTCACACTTTTTATTTGGACTTCAACTCGTATCTTCGGTACCACTGTCAATTTTACACAGTGCCAAGTAGAGGAGTCATTCACTTGATTTTTTTTTTCTTTCATCATTTTTTTTTATTTTGACTTCAACCCATGTCTTCGGTACCACTGCCAATTTTACGCCAAGTAAGGGAGTCACTCTCTATTTTTGGATCTTGGATTCTTTCTTCCCAACAAATAGTAAAATAGACTAAACATCAACTAAGTTCATCAATTGACATCAATTCAAAAATTACACTCATATGCTAATTTTATTCAAGAAAGATGTTTCACTCTTAGATTGCATTCATCAAACAACATACCTACCCAAAAACCTTATACATCAATCAATAAAAGATTTCAATAAGTAGATATATATTGAAGGAATAAATTCAGCATAAAAGACATATTTCCATTCATAGGCATTGACATGCATAAACATTCGTCATCATAGAAAAATCTACACACCTCTTATCACATGGATTCAAGTCATAAAAATTTTTAAACATCAAAAATGTCAAAATCAATGCAAAAGGTGTGAAGCATGAAACTCATAGAATCATAGTCAAAGGTGTAAAATGATAGATTCAAGAAACCCACATCGAATAGAAATCTTGGTGAGTGATACAATCATAGAAAATAGCAAAAGAAATCAAGTAGCAATACCATACAATCATACTGAATAAGATCACTAGAAAATGTAAACAATACTCACAAAACTATATAGCAAGTTCAATAGTCGTCCAGGGTGTAGCGTCAGGGAAGATGCGGCTAGGTCCAAAGATGCGCCTTCTGAAAATTTACTTACACAATTTAAGATACATAAGGCTCAGATCAAAAATAGCCCCTTACTTTTTAAAAAAAATAGAAATCAGAGATATCATTGGAGGTCCGAAGAGGGTGCCAGTAGAAAGAGCTGATGCAGACGAGAAGCAGAGGTGGAACAGATGCTAGCTGAAGAGCTGCTAGCAATGAAGATGAGTAGTAGTCTTCAGTGGCTTGCTGAAGATTACAGTCCTGGAGGCAAAGTCGTCGGTTGGTAGGCGGTGAGAGATGATGCTGCACAGAAAAAAAAAATCAGAGTCACTAAATGAAGATTCTACTACAAAAATAAAATCAATGGAAACAGAGGTAGCAGAAGAAGTAAGAGGCTGCTGGTGGTAGAATCCAGTGTCGACGGCTGAAACAGTGGTGTCAAAGGCATATGCAGTGGTGGCGGCTGGAAGCAAAAAGTGCTAGCTAGATGAAATCAGTGTGCTAGCGGCAGAGGTGAAGTCTGAGTCAGCTGGGAAGAGATGCTGCAAAAATAATAAAAATAAAAATAATAAAATAAAAAAATGCAGCTGGTAGGGAATAGTAGTGTGGTGGCTGTACTGCAGCTTCTGGTGGCAATTTGAAGACAATGAGCTTCTAATGTTGATGGAAAGTAGTGCAGCCTACTGATTCAGTTACGAAAAGTAGCTATACCCAAGAATAAGATTTAATGATCCATAAAAAAAATAGACATAACCATGTAGTAGAATAAAACTTGTTCTTTCTGGGCATATGAAAATTAAAGGATCAAAATCTGTCAGGAATTTAGGGCATCAGCAGAAAGAAGGCTAATCAGATTGCTCAATAAAAAACTGCACAGAAGTTAATCGGGTTCGAAAAGTTGCCATGCTTCCTAGAATGATTCAAAAATATTTTTATGAAAACAACTAATCCATGGGATACAATGACACATGTTCTTCCAATTTCAAGTGAAAGATCTGGGTTACGACACATTAAAGCATCTTAAATACTTGCAGCAAAAACACTAATCAGATCAGTCAAAAAAAAACTGCTGCAGAAATTAATCAGTTACCAAAAGATGCTATGTGTTATAGGATGATCCATGAACTTTAAAATTCAACAAAAATATCCAAAAAATAGACAAAGATGGGTACTTCCAAATAGTGCCAAAGATAAAAAATTTTGCCTCTCTACTTTCTTAAAATCTCAGCGAGAAAACACCTAATCAGATAAGTAGAATGTAGATTTGAAATTATGGGCGTAATATTCCTTACGGTAGTGCCGTAATGTACACAAAATTTTCTGGTCAAAAACATACTAAAGTTACGGCATTGTAAAAATGGTCACAACACGGCTGTATTTTTCAAAGAATTTTTGGGTCCAAAATTAGCTGCAATTACGCTACTGTGGAAATGATTACGGTACCGCCGTATTTTTCACAAAACTTCATAAAACTCTCGGGTAAAAAATCAGTTGCAATTACGGCACTGTGAAAAAGATTACGGCAATGCCGTATTTTGCACAAAGTTTGATTTTCCTTACAAAAAGAAAAGAAAAATTAATTCTAAAAATAAACTAAAATAAAAGAAACTAAGCTAATTAAGAGTGCTTGGGTTGCCTCCCAAGAAACACTAATTTTTAGGTCACTAGCTTAACCAAAACTCAAATATCATGGCGAAGCAGGTGGATCAGTACCGTAGTAAATAGCATACAATTTTCTGTATTTCTATTGTCTAAAAAGTTTAGCCACTAATCCAAACATCCAAAACTTCATATAAATCAAGATCGACATGGCTTTCTCAAATATACAGAAATCAAAATCAAAATTTTCAATTCCACTCAAAGGATATTCAATAATCTTCATATATTTATCAGTAAGCAAAATCATTAGTTCTTTCTTCAAATTTATATCTTCAATTGCAATAGGACTTCCATCAAAAGATTCAAGTATTGGATTATCAAAATAATCTTTCTGTTTAACATTAGGTTCCTCAATAAAGCATAATTTTTCAAATAAATCAGAAGGTTCAACAATAGATATGGGCAAAACTTCATAGTGAGATTCATCAATTTTTGTAATATTCAAATCATTTTCAAGTTCCTCATGTTCATCATCAAATAATTTATCAATTTCAAAATTATCAACAAAATCAGAGTGAGACATTTCAAAATCAATTTCCTCATGTCTTTCCACAAATAATTCATCATCAGAAGAATCAAAAGAATCAATCTTAGAATTACAAGAATCAAATTTAACCATAAATAATATATCATCAAAAGAATCAATTTCAACACTATCACTAAAATCAAGAGGGGATTTTTCAATATCAATTTCCTCAAACTTTTCCACAAATAAATTATCAAATGAATCAATTTTACAATCATCAAAATCAGAGTGAGATTCATTAATGTTCACAAAAGAATCAATTTCAAAACAATCAAAATTAGAGGGGGAATTTTCTAAATCAATTTTCTAAGTTTCCAAATCAAACTCAAATAAACAAGCTTATTGTGCTAACTAGGTTTCTAAAATTTTATTGTGTGCAACAACACCATCCAATCTAGAGTTAATTTGCTCAAGGCTCTCTATGACCTCTTCATTTTGTCTCATCTGGGCACCCATGAATTTTTCAAACATGTCCTCTAAACTAGATTTTTGGTTATCCTCAAAGTATGGTTCTGAAATATTGTTTGAGCAATCCTCATGAAAAGAAGTTTGATTTCCCCATCTAGAATAATATTGATCATCTTGGTACCATGGTGAATTGAGATTTTAAGAAATTAAAATTTGGCAATCATAAGTATAATGATTAGAACATCCATAAATATCACATCTAATAGAAGAATATGATTTCATAATAGGGTGCATATTAAAAGTGTATGAGCCAAATAATCTAACTTATCTGCAACAGTGCACCATGAATCATCTTCATACCTTCCTTGTGGCATGTATACCTCACCTCCTTCAGTTGCCCACGAGTTGTGATCAAAAGACATATCTTCAAATCTATGAAGAACAGAAAGATTATCCAACACCAATCAATCAAAATATATTTTTTAATTTTTGTCAAAATATATAAAAAAGCACAAAATACAAGCAAATAAAAAAATTCAGATATCACAGTTCTGTCACAACTTGTGAAAATCCAAAACCTACAAAAACAAAAAACAAAGTTAAATCTAAAACAAATAAAACTTAGTCTAGCAATACTAACAACTATTTTGATATTAATAGAACTAAGGTCCTGATGGAGGGCCTAACACAGCTCTTAGAAGATCCACTAGGGCTCGGAGGAAGCCCATCAGGTATGGCTTCACTTAGAGTCCACTTTCCTTTTCAGTACTTTCCTTATTTGCATTGCATGGCATGATAGGTTAGTTCCACCCCAAAGTGTATCATGTAGTTTACTTTTATGAATGTTGTTGGTAGGTTGTGCATTGTAATGTCATGGTAGGTTAGTGCATGTAGTTTGGATACATTAATATTCAGCTCAAGGGATACAATCAGCTAGCTCACCACACTCCAAGAAGCTAGCTCCCATTTTGGAAGGTTCACTTCAAAGTAGTTCAAAGGGAGACTTCTAACTCAACTCAACATCAAGCGCCACTTCAATTATTCCCTACCAATTGAAGAGAGGCCAGCCCATGGAAGGATTTGCGCCATCTACAACAACAAATCAAGCAAGGCTCATCTAGATCCACAATTCAAGGAGGCGCCCATCTAGATCCACAAATCAAGGAGTTGCGCCATCAAGATCCACAATTAGGGGAAGACTTCTTTCCTTCTGCTCATTGCCGCCCAAGACAACAAGGAAGGTTTTCAAAATTCAAACTCTCCCTCATATGTGCCAACACCTCCAAGGAAGCCAACCATTTCGAATTCAAGACTTACCATTTCAGCCATCCAAAGAAGGCAACAAGATCAGCCCACTTAATGCCTTGTCTCCATTTCAAATTATTCTCCAATTATGTAAGGGGCGCAAGGGGCCAATGACCACCTTGCCCTCATCTTATCCTCATCTCTAAGCTGCCTATAAATGTATCCCCATTGCATCATGCGCATAGCATTGTTGAATATATTGTTGAATAGTTTCTTAGCCAAACTATGGGTGCTTGTGTCGCCTAGGGTGCTTGTGTCGCCCACACCTCTTCTTCCCTCTTCTCTTCTCCTAAGAGCCGAGCATCTCCTCTTCACCTCTTCGCCCTTCCTTCATCAATCAAGGCCGAGGCTAGTTCCATCAAGACAAGAGCATAAACTCAAGATGGCGCAAGGATTAGGATACCCCTCTTGGAACTCTTCAAGGCAATCCTATAAGATGAGTATTCTTTCTTCTTGTGTTTTCTTCCATTAAGTTTCTAAGAGCATCTTACTACACATCTTTGGTTCTTTGTAGGAATTGGCGCAAGGAAGCTTGGCGCATCCCTCCCTCTTAATCTTCCCTTCTTAGATAGTCCATTACTTTGTTAGCAAGAGAACTTGGAGGATTAACCTCCCTCTTGACTTTAAGCATTGTTGGGTTTTAATTTTCTTTATAACTCACCCACGCCTGTGTGGGGTTGCTGAATGCCCTGTGTGTAACCTGCACCTTCCATCAGAGTAGGACCGGTGAAGAACGGGAAGGACGGTCCTTCTATTCTCAAGGACCGCAAGGTGAGTCTTCTTTAAGTTATTGTCATTTCTTTCTTGCAATTAGTTAATATTCGGTTTTCCTATTTAAAAATACAAAAACATTATTTTCCAACTTCGTTAGTTAAATCGGTTTTCTTTAGTTTATGATAATACCAAAAATACTTTTGAAACTCGTTGTTTGCATGCTTGTGATCTACCCCTACATCAGGTCCCCGGCAACGGCGCCAAAAACTTGTTGTAGTCCACAAGTGCACGGATACTTCGAAGTAATAAAAAGATATCGAACCACAGAGACCTACGTGTTAAGTACCAAATAGTTATTTTCTCACTAGCTAAGCAAATCGAATATGATGCAAGTAAACGATAGGAAAGTGCACAAAATATCTAAGAAAGAAACTGGGACTAGGATTTCATCCACCTTAATTTTCAATGACTAGATATAAATATGTGTTCGTCAGTCTAATCTTAATATGATAAAGACATAATTTACTTCATAAAGAAATCATCTCGCTCTCGTGCGGACAATTTACAAAGAACTAATCCTCACTCTCATGCAGGATTTATTCAATGTTAGATATAAGTAAATCATTGACAAAGAATTCAAGGACATCCGAATTCTAAGTCAATAATCTCAAGTGAAAACTACATATTTTCATACTATAATTTTCACAGGTTCTACTTATGGTTCTCCAACGATCCGATACTTATCTCTCACAGTATCATCATGTTTATTTCAATAACTCAATCCTAAGTTCAGATTATCAATATGGTAATATACTTCAAAAATCGAGAAATATGAACAAACCTAATTTCTTATGATGAGTTCCTAACATTTAATTTTAGGGTTCCAAGTTTTCACAAATCACCTCTCAGTCCATATCGCAAAAACTCTAAAACATGCAGATAATATGAATCTGTGGAGAATTAAAGGCAATCGTCACATAAGCAGAATTATCATAACAAGAATGTCATGACGAAATAAGGATTACCTAGCCATTAAACATTAAAGGGATTACATCCCCAAGTCCCAAAAGATGTCTGAGCTAGCATGGAAGAAGAATTACAATAAACCATAGTTCAGATTGATCAGAAATCAAAGAGAAATGGGAAAAACACTTTACAGAGGGCTATAATGAAAATTACAGCCCGTAATTTTGCTCCAGAATCGCGATGAACAGTGTAGGCGACTCTTCTTTCGTTGATTTCTCCTCCAATCAAACTCCTTTCGCTTTGAAACTTCTGGGGTATCATCTCCTCCTCCAGGCAAAGCTTCTTTAAGAAAATCGTGGCCTGAGGTGGCCTCTACGCTTCTCGGCGCGAGGCCGTGCCCTAAGGACACCTCTCTTGATTTCTCTCTGAGCAGTGGATTAAAATTAGGGCTTTCACTCGCCCTGTATTCTCCTCGTTGAGACGAGTTTATATATTCTTTTGGATTTCAATTTGGTGGTCTATAGCTAAAGAAATCATCTTTGCAAGAAATCCGCGAAAGAATCGTGCAACCTGGGTTGAAATTACGATACCATAATTTTCATTACAGTAGTGCCGTAATTTCTTTCTGTATATTTCTGGGTGGAAATTACGGTAGTGTAATATTTGTTACGGCACTACCGTAATTTTTTTTCTGTGCTTTCTGCAGTAGAAATTACGGTACCATAATATTTATTACACCCAGGGGTGTAATTTTTCAAACTTGCTCCGATTTGCATGAAAATTGACATGCAGCTTCATCTCGATGTCTGGAATCCATTGGTGTGTTCAAATCTATCAAAATCCATCAAAATATGACACTTTTTACCTAAAAATCATCAAAAAAACAAGAAATGGTGTAGATTCCATAATATTTGACAAATAAGGCTTAAAAACAAGCAAAATGGCATAAATATGACACAAAAAGACTAATGAAATGACACAAAATATGCTATAAATTTTGGTGTCATCAACACCACCCAATAGGAATTGTAGAGGATGTGCCCATTAAAGTTGGGGAATTTTTTATTTCGGTAGACTTCATAGTTTTGGATTTGCCTGATGATTCTAGACTGCCTCTCATGTTGGGTAGACTATTTCTCACTACAATCGGAGCTATAATAGATGTAAAAAATGGAAATCTGTCATTCCATATTGGTTCATGCTGCAGCGTTGAGGTGGTAGAAGAGATTGTCAATTTTGCAAAAGACACGAAGGATCCTCTTGTGACTTGTCGTTTACAAAAGCTTGAAGACTTTCCAGACTGATGAAGGAGGAGGTGATTACTTTTGTGACCTTGATAGATGATAGCCAGGGAGTTGATCCTAAGAAAGTGTTGCAAGGAGTGCTTGAAGAGAAGGAATTGAAGGGCGTTAAAAGGAAAAATTTGGAGTTTTAAATCCCTTCCTATTCCACGCTATTTAAGGACAATTATAATTGTACACCTATTATATTTGATGCTCATCTCAATAGGTGTAATTTTTAGACAACGAAGAAAAAAGAGATTACATGCCATTTATTTTGCCTTTGCTCCACCAAAAACACCATGATTATTTAGATATTGGTCAATCTAATGACCTTAAACAAGTGCTTCTTGGGAGGCAACCCAAGTTCTTACTGATACTCTTCTTATTTTTATTTATTTTTGCTACTTTTTCTTATTTAGATTTTAGATTTTCTTTTGTATTTTCACTTATTATGTGGTGCCCAATCATTGACATTTTTTCTAAAATTTTTAGGCGGCTGTGTCAGTATTGGGGATAGAGTCCCTCAAATGTTTTTCTTCTACTCCTTGGTTAGCTTTTGCATTCCCTTTAGCTTTCTTCTTGCTTTAGTTTTGTTGTTTAGTTATCTTGTTGTCTAGCAGTATATTTCATTTCTTGCATTACGTTTATGTGTTTCCCACACCTTAGGTGTCTATGCTCAATCCCATATGCTCAGTTGCGAATCCTTACAATTGAATTGTTTTACAACAACATACATGATTTTGTTTAGGAACTCAATCATTTCTACATATCTGCATCTGTTACAGTTTACTCAAATGCTTTTTGTTTGACGATACTGGAGAACCTAATTAACTCTATTTGTTACTCATGCAATCCTTATGAGTATACTTCTGTACTTCTTTATCTTAGGCAAGTCAACCACCTCATATACATGATTATCTATGTTTGGAATTCATATTTCATACATCCTTATGCATTGTTTTATGAGAATCAGAAAAATATGACAGTGGTACCGAAGTCTTGATGTACACTACACTCTACTTGCCACTAGTCTCAGCACCTCAGTAAAAAAATGGGTAGTGGTACTAATGTGACCGCAAGTGCACGATTTTAGCGAAGTAATAAAATAAAGATCATTCCTAATGAGGATCTAGCAGTCAAGTACCGATCACACGATCAATCTATGGCTAGATGATTCAAAGTGTGGTTTTTGAATGGAAACTTCGATGCACAAGAGAGCAAAAGCGAGCATTTTGGGCAGAAACTTATGTGGAGAGAATCAAGATTGCAGTTTCACCACGTTGACAATTTAGAATTTAATAAAATAAATCCAAGTAAAGAAAATTAAAGCATTGAAAGGGATTTATCCTTAAGTATAGATTACCTTATCCCGAAGCATAATCGAGTACCTAACCACAATAATTCCTTACTCTCATGACAATTATCGTAATTTGGCCCAATAAGTTTGGTGACAAATCATGTAAATCCTTTGAGCGAATCCAAACTACTCTTGTGATTGAATTTGCAGGTTTGAAAAGAATAGATCAGACGTCGCGATTCACCTCTCGGTCTTTTTCATGAAGTCTTAAATGCAATAAAACATGTCCAGAGTATTAAAGTAGAATACATACAATTCCATTCAAATCAACTCAATAAGATTCTTAACAAAGATTCATATAAAAGATTTAATTCATAAATCAATCAACGGGCTACTCCCCAAATCCCAAAACAAAGATCTTAAGCTATCATGTTCATAGTAAACAACATATAGAATGATGAAGTTGACATGAAAACCTAATTAAATTACAAAGGAGACACTAGGAGAATAAGGATAACCCTTCTCTTCGATCAGGAGAGGAATTTAGAGCAACAAAATCTGTCCTTTGTGTGATCTCCTCACCGGAATTCTGCCCAGCCACTGTTTTCTACCCTAGCCGCCGCCTCTGTCTGTTCTCATCCAAAGAAGCCCCCCCCCCCCCACCCAAACCCTCCAAAAATCCTTTCTTTTATAGTTAAATCAGTTTAGAACCTATCTAGGAAGGTTTCTACAAAGTTTGGTTGAGATTCAAATCAATTTGAGGCCGAATCGAGCAAAAAATCGAATGGGGCAGAAGTACTCACGGCCTGTGAGTCATTCACAGCTGCGGCCATGAAAGTTTCTGTGAATAAAAGTCCATGTACATAGAAAAACTAACGGCCTATGAAGGACTCACAGTCTCACCCATGAAAGTTTCTGTGCACTTTTTTACTTAGCCGCGAAACTGCCCCCTAAAGCGCGAAACTCATGGCCTGTGAAGGACTCACGGCTGTGATCATGAATCTTGCATCTAGCTTTCGTTTCGCTCCAAATTTGACATATGGCCTCGTCTTTACCTCGGGAATCATGCCATGGCTTCAAAACTCATGAAATTCATCATTTTTATGCGATTTTTCCTGTATTTTCTTAAAAATCAAAAAAAGTGAAGATTCCATACTAAAGGAAGTAATAAGAATAAAAATTAGTATAAATTTATGCAATTAAGCCTAAAATACCATATAAAACACAGGCAAAAATATGTTGTAAATGCAACTCATCAAATACCCTAGACTTGAAGTTTTACTTGTTCTCAAGCAATATTATGATATGCAAAGAGAATGTAAAGATAAGGATTATTTGTTCATTCTTTCCTCGATAATATTATTAGTCTATAAATTAAGTAATTAATTTTTCAGAACTCAAGAAATTTAAGAAAAATCATGATAGAAATAAACTCTCAAGATTTAACAATCTAAGATAGATAAAAGTCATAATTCGTGTTATGTTATTCAATCTTCACATACTAGGTATCATCTACTCTTACCTTAATAAATCTACTTTACTCGACAGGTGAATTTCTTATTTCAAGAATTTTGCTGATGTTTAAGATATAGAGACTTTTAAAGTAATTTGATCTTTAGAGGGTTATATGCCCTTTCCTATTAGCATCATAATATTGTTTAAAGTATACCGCATAATGGTATAATATAACTCATAGTCTCAATTATGATAAGTCAGCGGAGTTGTCCACTTGATCTACAGCTCTCTCTTTTTCTCCATTTTTATTCTCCCCCCTTTTTTATTCTAATAAAACATAACTTGGAGAAAGCCGATCAAAGGCATGTTACTTAAATCGTTGTGATATTTCTGCATGAGGGATAAATATTTGTTCTTAAAGTTTTCCCTCTGTTACTTGATAGCAATAGATTTAAAGTATACTAATTCATGGTATAATATAACTCATGACTTCAGATCCTTTAACCAGAGGAGTTGGAGCAGATCTCATTTAAAGAATGTCACTAATTTTCTATTCATAAAAAGTTCTCCATCAAGCAAAAATAGATAAATTAAACTTTAAGTAAATTCTATTAAGCATGTATTGCATGAACGTATAACAATTCACATTTGCATTTTATCAATACCAAAACTGAATTTACTAAAAAATTTATTCTACATGAAATTTAAGAAATTCTTTAAGTCATCAAATCAATTACTCAAAATGTTTCCTAAGTCCAAAATTAAGGATAAAACAAACTTGTATATCCTTAAAAATCATAAACATTCAAAATACATACCTCTAAAGCTTGAAGAAAGTCAAAATACATGGAAACACCCTAGAGTTAAATTGTTGCATATACATAAGCATTAAACCAATTCATGACAAATTTCAAAAAAAAATTGTAAAAGTTCCCTTTAAAATATGAGCGAATCCTTGTGCAATTATATCAAAACAATCAACCGTGACTCAGAAAAATCCAAAAACTACATCACATCATAGATATCATCATTTTACATTATAACAAGTCTCAAATATCAAATACCACCACGTTTCATTAATCAAACAACATTTACCGTTTCGTAAAGCACTATTCATCACAATATCAAGTCACATATCAAAATCGTCCAAAAATTATCCAAATCATCACGACATCATCACAAATCATCACAGATACATGGTAAGCAACAAATATACATAATACCACATCAAACAAACCGTGTACCATACCCAAAATATCAATACCATGATGTATATATTCAATGTCATCCTAAATCAAATAACATGTCAAAATCCTAATGCCATATCACAATGTAAAAGAATACAACGTACACATACAAATAAAGCATAAAAGAAACTATGTGCATGATGAGTTGTATTTACATCATAGTTTTCCTGTATTTTATATTATATTTTGGGCTTATTTTATGATTTTATACTAATTTTTAGTGTTTTTACTTCACTTTATATGGAATCTTCACTTTTCTTGCTTTTTATTAAAATGTGGGTAAAATGGTATAAAATTAATGATTTTCACAAGTTTTGAAGTCATAGCATGGTTCCCGAGGAGATTACGAGGTCGCACGTCAAATTTGGAACGAAAATAGTGTCAAACGTGACTTTCATGGCCTTGGCCGTGAGTTTTGCGTTCGAAGGGTGAAATTATGGTTAAGTAAAAAAGTTCACAGAAACTTTCACGGGTGAGGCCATGAATCTGTCATGGGTCATGAATATTTCTGTGTACATAGGACTTTATTCACAGAAACATTTACGGCCGCAGCTGTAAACTGTTTACGGGCCGTGAGTTTTTCCGCCCCTTCGAGTTTTTCACTCGATTCGATTCCAAATCAAACCAAAATTGAACCAAACTCTCCAGAATTCTTCCCTGATGGCTTATGAACTGATTAAACTATAAAAGGAGGGATTTTTAGAGGGCTAGGGGGGCTTCTACACACGAACATGAATAGAGGTGGCGGCTAGGGCGACACTTGATTTCTGGGCAGAATTCCGGTGAAAGATCATGCATAGGAGGGATTTGGACACTTCATATTCATCTCCAGATCAAGGGAAGTGTTCTAATTACTATCCTAATGTATTTTTGCATTATTTTATAGAGATTATGTTGAGTTCATCAACATACATGCTGTTTTTGAAGAACATGTTTGCTTAAACCTATTTTCGGGATTAGGGGTGTAGCTCACTAATGATTTATGGATTAAATTTATTGTTTAAATCTTTGACATGAATTTTATAGAGTTTATTTGATTAGAATTGTGTTTATTACGTGATTTACTTTGATCAAATATGTTTACGTCTTAGACGTTGCGAGAAGGACCGGGAGGTGAATCGCGATGTCAGAGCTATTCTTTTCAAACCTATGAATCCAATCATGAGAGTAGTTTGGATTCGTTTGAAGGATTTCATGATTTTTCACAGAACTTAATGAGTCTATTCATGTTAATTATCATGAGAGTAGGGGATTGATATGAATAGATATCGGATTACACTTTAGGAGGAGGTAATCTGTACGTTAGGAAAAATCCCTTTCAACACTATAATTTTCTATTCAAAGAATTTATTTTGCTATAATTCATAATTATCAGTGTGGTGAAACCCCGAGTCCCGACCTTTTGCATATTGATTTAAACCCTAAAAACTACCTTTTTGTTTTCTCATACTAGAAGCTTCCAAACAAAAACACCATTTGAATTGTCTAGCCATAGATCGACCGTGTAATCGGTACTTGATTGCTAGATCCTCATTGGGAACAATATCTTATTTTATTACATTGATAAATCCGTGCACTTGTGGATGCATCAAGTTTTTGGCACTGTGCCGGGGATCAGGTTAGCCAATATCGATTTAATCGTGAGATTTATAGACTAGACATTTTTTTATTGTTATTTTTTTTTTTTTTTTCGCATTCTTTTTCTTTAAAGTTAGTTTAGGCTATTTTTCTCTTTTTGGATTAACACATTATATGATAGGAAAACTCATGCCAAAAAATCACGTGAATAGATATTTTAAGCATTATTTTGCAATTCCTGTTTTATACTTTATATTTCTGAATTTTATTGCATAAATTGAAAATATGATGTTTAACCAATGTCAATGGTCAAATCAGAGGTATGTGCCACCGATAATGATAAGAGAATATGGCACGGATGCACTACAATCACTTTCAGCAAAGGTAAATTCCTTTACTCAACAAACTGATTATTTAAGCATGCAATATTTTAAGTTGAAATCTATTACTTGCGATAATGATAAGAGAATATGTCATGCCAGGGATATGAGGTTGAGATTTCTCAACAACCAGGTCTAAGTGCAAGTGGGAGATTGTTGGTATATATGCCATTAGGACCAGATGTTAGTCTATTCTATGTACTAATTGACATTGATATTTTATATATATATCATTGTGGCATTGTCATTATTATGTTTTATTTACATCTGCGATTGTGTACTTACATAATAATATCTCTAGAGATAGATTATGTCTATGCTCGAATTCTATCCCCAGTCAAGTACCTGAGTTGATATAGGGATAGCTCTGGTACATGTGAGACTGGTATATGAGCTGGTTAGGCACAAGGTGCTAACACAGACATATGGGTATATCAGTGGAAGATATAATGAATCGACCCACTGTGAGGGTCTAACTTGGTGTCATAAGTTAACCTCACAAGTGACAGGAGATGAATTGATCCTTTGACTTGAGGTCATTGACTCTTCCATATGGTTAGAGACATACTTTGATACAACCTAACACCTCACCGTAGTTGGGAGGTCATAACGGTTGTCATTGAGTATGTCACGATCCATATGAGAAGATCATTGGACAGATATAGGATTTACCCCTTCCTAAGGGAAGTTTGATATCCATGGGGCCCCTCTATGGTTCTATGACTGAAAGTGTATGGCCATACCCAGGTGAGAACCTGATTTAGTCTTGACCATGAGATTGGGTGAAAATAAGTGGTGACACAATTGTCCAATTAGATATTAGTTTGACAAAAGGACTGTAATGCATTAGTACCTTATTGCGATGATGGGGATGTCGATGTCGATATCCATTCCGAAGACTTGGGTAGCAGCGATGCACTGCTAGGTGCCACTCACTGCTTGTGATGACCTAAGTTCATCACTGCCAACGTCAGAGGAACCTACAGGGTCGCACAACTTGATGTTCAAGTTTTCGTATTGATCGGATAGCCTTAGGATCAAGTTATTTCATAACTCGGATCTATTTAGGAGTTTCATCAGCGCCAATGGGCCTGAGAGATGGAAGAAACTTATTAGAGATAAACTTTACTTTTGGCATATGAACCAAAACTAACCATAGTTAGCCTCATTTAACCTTGGGTTAAGTTCGATTGAATCTAATGACTTAGTTAACATGCATAAGAAGTTTGGGCTAGGCCCATTACCCAATGGGGATTTCCAATAAGTTGTCATGAAGAGTTAAATGGGCTTAAGGGGAAGAAACAAAGAGGTAGGCGCATATTAAATCTTAGTTAGACTAGCATTGGCGTTTATGCCTTAATTGATGTATTTCATGTGATTAATTGATGCGTTGTATTTAGGTCATATTTTTACCTGTATTTTATACTATATTTTAGGCTTAATTGCATGATTTTGTGCTAATTTTGGTATTTTTACTTCACTTGGCATAGAATCTTCACTTTTCTTAGTTTTATTGAAAATGCAGGTACAAAGACACAAAAATGATGTATTTCATGAGTTTTAAAGTCATAGCACGATTCCCGAGGTGATCACAAATTTACACATCAAATTTGGAGCGAAAACAGTGAAGATCGCGACTTTCACGGCCTTGGCCGTAATTATTGGGTCGGCCGTAATTTTGGCGTTCGAACGGGCGAAAAGCGGCTAAGTGCAGAAGTTCACATAAACTTTCACGGGTGAGGTCGTGAATCCTTCACGGTCTGTGAAACTTTTTGTGTACAAAGAGCTATAGACACAGAAACATTTACGGTCTCGGCCGTAAATACATTACGGGCCATGAATATTTTCGCCCCTTCGAGTTTTTCATTCGAAACAACTCCAAATCAAATCGGATTTGATCCAAACTCTCCAGATTCGTTCCTTGAGGGGTTCCGGACCGATCAAAGTATAAATGGTTTGATTTTTGGAGGGTTAAGGAGGACTTTTCGGATGAAGACAACCGGTAGTGGCGACTAGGGCTAAAATCTAGTTCCAGGGCAGATTACGGCGATATTTCATCCAAAAGAGAAGTTTGATCACCTTTTCTTCATCTTCAGATCGAGGGGAAGCTAATCTAATTATTTTCTTAGTGAATTTCTTACGATTACGAGAAGATCATATGCTTGTTCATCCTACACACACACTGTTTCTTAAGAACATGAGCGAGTAACTTTGTATTTCGGGATTAGGGGCATAACCCGCTAATGATTATGAGTTACATTGTATTTTCTTACCCTTTGATATGATTATTCTATCATGATTTGATTAAAATTGTGTTTATTCCGTGGTTTACACTGGCCACGTATAATTGCATTTTAGACGTTATGAGAAGTACTAGGAGGTGAATTGCAACGTCAGATCTGTTTTAATCAAACCTACGAATCCAATCACGAGAGTAGTTTGGATTTGTTTGAATGATTTATTAGGTTTTTCACAGAACTTAATGGGTCTAGGTATGCTAACTGTCACGAGAGTAGGGAGTTAACATAGCTAGATATCGGGTTACACTTCGGGAGGAGGTAATCCGTATCTTAGGAAAATCCCTTTCATGATCAAAATTTTCTGTTCAAAGAGTTATTTTTATAAGATTCATAATTGTTAGCATAGTGAAACCCTGAGTCCCAATCTTCCAAAACTTGAATCTCTCTAAACGTTGTTTTCCATTTGCTTTTCGAACGTAAAGCCTAAATCGAACAAACCACTACTTGATTTGCCTAGATTTAAATAAGTCAAAAAGTTGGTACTTGATTTGCCTATATTTAAACAAACTGAGGGTGGTAGAGCTGCATGACTCATCATAGATCAGGAGGAGGGTGATGTGTGTGGGCCATTCAGTAAACAAGCTAGAGGAGGGTACAACTACTTCATCACATTTACTTATGACTTCAGTAGATATAGTTATGTCTATTTGATGAGACATAAATCAGAATCCTTTGAGAAATTTAAGGAGTTCTGACATGAAGTAGATAACCAGCTTAGTAGATCCATTAAAACTCTTTAATTAGATCGAGGTGGAGAGTACTTGAGTGGTGAGTTCTTTGATTATCTAAGAGAGTGTGGGATCCTATCCCAACTCACCCCTCGTGGAATACCCCAATGGAATGATGTGTCTGAGAGGAGGAATCAAACTTTGTTGGACATGGTTTGATCTATGATGAGTCATGTAGCTCTACCACCCTCATTCTGGGGGCATGCACTTGAAACAGCTTCTCTCATACTGAATAACGTTCCATCTAAGAGTGTCTCCAAGATTCCATATGAGGTATGGAGTGGAAGATGCTCGAATCTCTCTTTTATCAAAATCTGGGGATGTGAGGCCTATGTCAAATGTCAGGATTTTAGCAAGCTAGAACCCAGATCTGATAAATGCGTGTTTGTGGGGTATCCTAAGGAAACTAAATGATACAACTTCTATGTTCCGACCGAGAACAAAGTCTTTGTTACTCGGGGTGCTGTCTTTCTAGAGAAAGAATTTCTCATGAAAGAAGTTAGTTGGAGGAAGTTTGACTTGGACGAGGTCCAAATACAACCACAAGATACAGAGATGGAACCTGAGCCACCTGCGCCGGTTGATGTACCGGAGGCTCAGACACAGGCCCCACGTAGGTCTGGGAGTATTCGTCATGCACCTGAGAGGTATGAATCACTGCCAACTCAACATGATGGGATCTTCATCATAGAGGATGAACCCATAACTTATGATGAGGCAGTCACTAGACCGGACTCCGAGAAATGGATTGAGCCATGAGATCCGAGATGGATTCCATGGCGGCTAACTAAGTATGGGATTTGGTTGAGCTGCCTAATGGGGTAAAACCCATAGGGTGTAAATGAGTCTTCAAAAGGAAGACAAACATGGATGGCAATTTAGTTACCTATAAGGGTAGACTTGTGGCTAAAGTATTCAAATAAGTGCACGGGGTGGCCTATGATGAAACCTTTTCGCCAGTAGCCATGATTAAATCCATTTGAATCTTGTTTGCTATAGTTGCATATCATGATTATGAGATATGGCAGATAGATGTTAAGACAGCATTCCTTAACGGGAAGCTAACAAAGGATGTGTATATGACACAACCTGATGGCTTCATTCATCCTGCAGAGGCCAACAAGGTCTGCAGGCTAAAAAAACCTATTTATGGATTAAAGCAAGCATCTCAAAGTTGGAATCTTCGGTTTGATGAAGTTGTGAGAGATTATGGCTTTATCAAAAATAAAGATGACGCCTGTGTATATAGAAAAATCAATGGGAGCTTGGTGACTTTTCTGGTCTTGTTTGTCGATGACATACTACTCATCGGAAATGACTTCCCTAGTCTTCAGTCTGTAAAGACATGGTTAGGGAAGTGTTTCGAGATGAATAACTTAGGGGAGACTGCTTATATTCTAGGCGTGAGGATCTTCAGAGATAGATCCAAGAAGCTTTTGGCTCTTAGTCAAAGTACATACATTGATAAGGTCTTGGAGAGGTTTAACTTGGAGCAATCCAAGAAGGGATACCTTCGAGTGAGACATGAAATCATTCTCTCAAAGAGCCAAGCTAGTGTCCCACCACATAGGCTGAGAGGGATAACATGGATCGCGTACCCTATGCTTCAGAAGTAGGATCGATCATGTATGCAATATTATGTACTAGACCAGATGTGACTTATGTTGTAAGCATAACCAGCCGATACCAATCCAATCTAGGTCTGTAGCACTAGATGGCTGTAAAGAACATTCGTAAGTATCTGAGAAGAACTAAGGATTTGTTCTTGGTCTATGGAGGACAGGAAGAGCTCAGTGTTCAGGGCTACACTAATGCATCGTTCTAGTCAGATCCTGATGACTTCAGATTGTAGGCAGGATATGTGTTCAAGTTAAATGGAGGCGCTATATGCTAGAAAAGCTTCAAGTAATCCACCATAGCTGATTCTACAACCAAAGCTGAGTATGTTGCTGCTTCTGAGGCAACCAAAGAAGCCGTTCGGATTAGGAAGTTTATTTCTGAGCTTCAAGTGGTTCCAATCGTTGTGGATCCGATTGATCTCTATTGTGACAATAATGGAGTGATTGCACAAGCAAAGGAACCACGGTCTCAACAAAATTCCAAACACATACTCAAAAGATTTCACCTGATCAGAGAGATCATAGATAGAGGTGATGTCAAGATTAGTAGAGTTGACACCGACAACAATCTAGCAGACCTACTGACCAAGGCTTTGGCGCAGCAGAAGCATGATGGTCATGCTAGGGATATGGGGTTGAGATTTCTTAACAACTAGGTCTAAGTGCAAGTACGAGATTGTTGGTATATATGCCCTTAGGACCAGATGTTGGTCTATTCTATGTACTTTTTGACATTAATATTATATATATATATATATATATATATATATATATATATATATATATATATATATATATATATATATCATTGTGGCATTGTAATTATTATGTTTTGTTTATATCTGCGATTGTGTACTTACATAATAATATCCCGTGAGATAGATTATGTCTGTGCTCGAATTCTATCTCCAGTCAAGTACCTGAGTTGATATAGGGATAGCTCTGGTACATGTGAGACTGGTATATGGGCTGGTTAGGCATAAGGTGCTAACGCAGATATATGGGTATATCAGTGGAAGATATACTGGATCGACCTGCTGTGAGGCTTTAACTTGGTGTCATAAGTTAACCTCACAAGTGATAGGAAATGCATTGATCCTTTGACTTGAGGTCATTGACTCTTCCATATAGTTAGGGGCATACTTTGATACAACCTAACACCTCACCGTAGTTGGGAAGTTATAACGGTTGTCATTGAGTATGTCACGACCCATATGAGAAGATCAATGGACAGATATAGGATTTACCCTTTCCTAAGGGAAGCTTGATATTCATGGGGCCCCCCTATGGTTCTATGACTGAAAGTGTATGGCCATACCTAGGTGAGAAACTAATTTAGTCATAACCATAAGATTGGGTGAAAGCAAGTGGTGACACACTTGTCCAATCGGATATCAGTTTGGCAAAAGGACTGTAATGCATTAGTACCTTATTGCGATGATAGAGATGTCGATGTCGATATCCATTCCGAAGACTTGGGTAGCAGCGATGCACTACTAGGTGCCACTCACTACTTGTGATGACCTAAGTTCACTACTGCCAACGTCAAAGGAACCTATAGGGTCGCACACCTTGATGCTCGAGTTTTCGTATTGATCAAATAGCCTTAGGATCAAGTTATTTCATAACTTAGATCTATATGGGAGATTTCATCAGCGCCACTGGGCCTGATGAGATGGAAGAAACTTATTGGAGATAAACTTTATTTTTGGCATATTGACCAAAACTAACCATGGTTAGCCTCATTTAACCTTGGGTAAAGTTGGATTGGATCTAATGACTTGGTTAACATGCATAATGAAGTTTGGGCTAGGCCCATTACCCAATGGGGATTTCTAATAAGTTGTCATGAAGAGTTAAATGGGCTTAAGGGGAAGAAACAAAGAGGTAGGCGCATACTGAATCCTAGTTGGACTAGGATTGGCGCTTATGCCTTAATTGATGAATTTCATATGATTAATTAAATTCAAATTTGAATTAATCATTTGAGATTTTAGTGGAGATAAAATAGGGCCTGAATATTTAAATTAATTAGGGTCCTAATTGGATTAGGACTTGATTAATTAAATTCCTAAAATCATGCTCTAATCTCCTAATCCTTCTCCTTTACTCAAACCGCCTATAACTCCTACAAAAGAGACCCTGGCCCACCTCTCCATATACACACAATTCTCTTGGAGGCATGGAGAACAAGGAGGGGCGCAAGATAGGAGCTCTTCTTCCATCAAGGCCGCAAGCACTCTCCTCCACCTTCCATTGGCACAAGTGAAGCAAGGCTTGGCGGCACCCTTCTCTTCTTCTTCCTCTTGGCACATCCACTTTCTTGTGGGTGGCACAAGAGATCTTGGAAGACTCTCCCTTGGCATGGATCTTTTTCCTGAGGCTAGCACCGGGCGTGGAAGAACACTTGGACGCCTACATCAACATCTCCATCAATCACTTTAAGGTATTATCTCTTACTCACCGTGTCGATCCCCTCGCAAGCATCGATCTTCTGGGTTTTTGGGACTGGCCTATTTCGGGGATTTGCTTCCGCTTGTATCTCTAATGTATGTAAAATTTTTAAAATCCCTGGGGTATCCCAACAATATGCTCTCTACTATGCCACTAATTCACTAACTCCACCATGACATGAAGCTATGGTCAAGCTAATGACCTTAAACAAACATTTTTTGGGAGGCAACCCAAATTTTTGACTTTTACTATTCTTAGTTCTAGTTTTGATTTTCTTTAAACTTTTAGAAATTTTTGCAGCATGATTTCATAAATTTTAATTGATGGAAAATCTTTTAATAAGTTATTTTATATGCAGGAATTTTTGAAAAATTTTACTTGAAGAATAGGTGCCAAACGAGACATTCATAGGTGTGGCCGTGAGTCCCTCACAGGCCGTGAATGCTGCGTCTAAAGGAAACGCGAGAAGGCCAAAAGTCCACAGAAACTTTCATGGTCATGGCCGTGAACCACTCACGGGCTGTGAGTTTCATTTTGCAAAGGGACTTAAGTCACTGAAACATTCACGGCCGCAGCCATGAATGACTCACAGACTATGAACACCCAAATTTTGAACGTTACGGATGAAAGTTAGGGTTCATGCCTTCACTTGTGAATCCGAGTTTCCACTCGATTTCTTCCACCTCAGGCGACGAATCCTTATTTTCGACCCTCCTCCACCTCTACCGGTTCTTTTCGGTGATCTTCCAGCCGTTTTCTAGTCGGATTTCGTGAAGAAACGCTTGACCCCCTCAGGAACATGACTTCATCGCCGCTGCTCAATTCCAGCTGGATATCTTCATGATTTGTGAGAAATCTTTGCTCTGCTCTAGTCTTTTGCTTCTGTATCATATTGTCAGGCTTTTGTGTCAATTATGAAACTAGATTTCATTGATTTACTAGATTTCTTCTCACTTTTGGACGAGTTCCTTCTTGCGGTTACTATTCATTTAGATTTTACATAAGAAAACTATCTTGGTTCAGTTTGTTGCAAAATCATTGATAATATTTTGGATGTAGACTAGTTTTTTGGTCTTTTCTCATAAGTGGATTGATACGTTGATATAATTGAATAGGGAATCACCATATATTTTAAAGGGAACTCTTGCTATTTTTTTTTTTGAAAATTGCTATGTATTGATTTATTGTTTATGTTTATGCAACAATTTAAGTCTAGGGTGTCCCCATGAATTTTGCTTTTCTTCAAAGCTTTATAGATATGTAATTTGAATGTTTATGATTGTTAAGGATAATCAAATTTGTTTTATCCTTAATTCTGAACTTAGGAACATTTTGAGTATTTGATTTGATGACTTACGGAATTTATGAAATTTCACGTAGACTTAAATTGTTGAGTAAATTCAATTCTGGTATTGATAAAATACATATATGAATTGTTATACGTTTATGAGAACACGTGCATAGTAGAATTTACTTGAAGTTTAATTTACCTAACTTTACTTGATGGAGAACTTTTTATGAATAGAAAATTAGTGATATTTCATTAACTGAGACTTGCTCCAACTCCTCTAGTTGAGGAATCTAAAGTCATGAGTTATATTATACCACGAATTAGTATACTTTAAGTTTGTTACGATCAAGTAATAGAGGGAAAAATCTTAAAAGTAAATATTTATCCCTCATGTAGAAAGATCGATAATGATTTAAGTACCATGCCCTTAACTGGCTCTCTCCAGAAATAAAAAAATGAATAAAAGAAAAAAAAGAGGAAAGAATAAAAAGCATAGAAAAAGAGAGAGCTGTAGGTCAAGTGGACAACTCCGCTAACTTTAAGATTGAGACTATGAGTTAAATTATACAGCTCTGTGGTATACTTTAAACAATATTATGATGCTAACAGGAAAGAGCTCATAACCGTTTAAAGACTAAATTGCATTAAAAGTCTCTTATCTTTAACATCACTGAAGTTCTTGAAGTAGAAATTTTCTCTGTTAAGTGAAGTGGATTTATTAAGATGAGAGCATTTGATACTTAGTATGTGAAGATTGAATATTATGACATGAATTATGATTTTTTATCTTTTTTGGATTGTAAACTCTTGAGAATTTATCTCTATTATGATTTTTCTTAAGTTACTTGAGTTCTGAAAGATTGATTGCTTAAATTATGGACTAAGAACATTATTAAGGGAAAAACTTTAAGTCTAGGGTATTTTGATGAGTTGCATTTACATCATATTTTTGCCTGTATTTTATATGATATTTTGGCCTTATTTTATGATTTTATACTAATTTTTAGTATTTTTACTTCACTTTTCTTAGTTTTTATGAAAATGCAAGTAAAATACAATTGATGGATTTCACGAGTTTTGAAGTCATAGCACGGTTCCCAAGGAGTTACGAGGTTGCATGTCAAATTTAGAGCGAAAATAGTGTCAAACGCGACTTTCACGACCTTGGCCGTGAATTTCTTTATCGGCCATGAGTTTCGCGTTTGAAGGGTGAAATTGTGGCTAAGTAAAAAAATTCACAGAAAATTTCATGAGTGAGGACGTGAATCCTTCACGGGACGTGAATCTTTCTATGTACATAGGACTTTATTCACAGAAACATTTACGGCCGTAGCCGTAAGCTATTTACGGGCCATGAGTTTTTCTGCTCCTTCGACTTTTTCACTCGATTCGACTCCAAATCGAATTAGAATTGAACCAAACTCTCCATAATTCTTCCTTGATGGATTATGAACTAATTAAACTATAAAAAGAGGGATTTGGACAGAGGTGGCGACTAGGGCGAAACTTAATTTCTGGGCCGAGTTCCGGCGAAAGATCATGCAAAGGAGGGATTTGGACACTTCATCTTCATTTCTAGATCAAGGGAAGAGTTCTAATTACTATCCTAGTGTCTTTTTGCATTATTTTAGAGAGATTATGTCGAGTTGATCAATATACATGCTGTTTTTGAAGAATATGTTCACTTAAACCTATTTTCAGGATTAGGGGTGTAGCCCACTAATGATTTATGAATTAAACTTATTGTTTAAATCTTTGACATGAATTTTATAGAGTTAATTTGATTAGAATTGTGTTTATTTACGTTATTTACTCTGATCAAGTTTGTTTATGTCTTAGATGTTGCGATAAGGACCGGGAGGTGAATCGCAACGTCAGAGCTATTCTTTTTAAACTTACGAATGCAATCACGAGAGTAGTTCGGATTCGTTTGAAGGATTTCATGATTTTTCACAGAACTTACTGGGTTTATTTATGTTAATTGTCACGAGAGTAGGAGATTGATATGAATAGATACCGGATTACGCTTCGGGAGGAGGTAATCTGTACGTTAGGAAAAATCCCTTTCAATACTATAATTTTCTGTTCAAAGAATTTATTTTGCTATAATTCATAATTGTCAGTGTAGTGAACCCTCGAGTCCCGACTTTCTGCATATTGATTTAAACCCTAAAAACTACCTTTTTATTTTCTCGTACTAGAAGCTTCCAAATAAAAACACCATTTGAATCGTCTAGCTGTAGATCGACCGTGTAATCGGTACTTGACCGCCAGATCCTTATTGGGAACGAAATCTTATTTTATTACTTCAATAAATCCATGCACTTGCGGATGCATCAGTGCGTTGCATCGGTATCAATCTATTCATACCAACTCCTTATCAAAGGGAAAATGCATGTGAGATATCACAAGAAAGCAAGAAACATCATACTCAATGCATAAAAACAAAATAAGATAATGGAATACTCACAAAATGTATCAATCAGTCTCGGTATCCTCGGAGACCTCCTCCTCATCATCTCCAGTATGTTGAGTCGATGATCCTTGGAGATGCCGCCACAGAAGCTCCTCTATCACGCGTAGAGACTCTAGTGTTCTCGCCTATCCCTGCTCCAAGCGCGATATGTTGTCACACATCCTCTACTGCTCAGCCCGAATCTGATGTAGAGAAGAGTCCGTTGGTGCTGAAGTAGATGGCCCAGCTGAGGTAGACGGTCTAGTAGCGGTGGATGGCTTAACTGGAGGAATAGATGCTAAAGTCCTCAACGGTAACGAAGGAGGTGAGGCTGCCTCACTAAGATCTCCCCCACCTCGTGTGGGATCCATGATCCAATTCTACTGAGCATGAACTGTGGTGCGGTTCATGTTCAGCAACCTCATGGTGTACTCTGAACGCCTAAATATGAGATGATGCAAGCTACCAATCCTCGTAATTATCTTAATGGTGATGCAGGCATCCAGATCCAATCTAGGATTGTCCTTAGCCTCATTCAACCTCGAAGGGTCAATACCGAGGGCTAGGGCAATCGTGGTAACTAGAACACTCATAACTAGAACTCCCTTCCACGCCTTCGCCACCCTCTGAAGCTACTTCACAAGGTGGAACGAGGTGTTGATGCGGAATCCCGTAAGCATAGTCCCCAAAAAGAATAACTCAGAAGCTCTAACCATCCCGTCGCTCTCCGCATGCCTAAAGATAGTATGTGATCCGGTGAGTATATCTTAGGGCAAGGCAAGATAGGTACGTGGCTCTGGAGGTCCTAGGGTGAAAATCCAACCTCTCCTGAAATCCGCTACCAAAATGTTCAATCAGTATACTCGAATGGACGACGGCAAGTCACATCCACTAGGAAACCAAAAACAGCTGATCTAGTGTAAGAAACAATGATCCCGATTCCCCAATTGGAAGGAAATACGTCCAGCATCTCTGTCATCATAGTTATGCATGGTAACATGGACAAAAACTGAAGAACTCAAGTGTGATCTGAATATAGGTGGGATGCCTCTAATAATAAAAATCTTTCCATTGTTGGTTCTGCCAAATGCATAGATACTCGAAGTAATAATAGATATCGAACCCACAGGGACCTACGTGTTAAGTGCCAAATAGTTGTGTTCTCATTAGCTGAGCGATCGATATGCAATAGAATAAATCACAGCGTAACAATCTGAAACTCTTATGAATTATCAGAAGGGAGAAAATTGGGAGTAGGGGTTCATCCACTTAATTTTTATGATTAGATATAAATAAGTGTTTATTAGCTATTCTTGCTTATGATAAAAGATGAAATTCACTTACAAAGAAATTGTCTCCGCTCTCGCGACAACAATTTACACAGAACAACCTTCATGACAATATCCGCAAGTGCACGGAAATGTTGAAGTAATACAAAAGATTTCGAATCCCACAGGGAACAAGGTGAGTACCAGAAAATCTAATTCTTGGAATCTAAGCTGATCAAATCATGGTTTTTGGAACTTTAAAAAACTGAAAACTAAGCGAAATCGTAAGCAAGAAATCAAACAACTACGCGGGGTGGGGGGGGGGGGGGGGGGATATATGGAGAGAATATCAGGGCTTTGGTTTCCACAACACTGACGATTCTAATTACGCTAAGACATAAACATCAGTTACATGGGATTTACAAATACTGCATAAGAATCTACCCTATGGTACAAGGTGCCCTCTTTCGAGTGTACACCCCGATGTTTACCCAGAACGTCTCCTACTTTCGCGGTGGATCGTTCTAGACAAATCCAATGGGTTCCGTGGTAGATTATGGACCCTCGAGCGAAAAACAAGCACTTTCGTGTCGAGCCTTCGCAAGATTCACTAAAAGGTTCCGACGTTACAATCCTACTCTCGTTATGAACTGTAATAATTATGACATGATAATACTTGGTCAAAGTAAATATCAAGAAATTAATACTTCAAGTGAAATATGCTCAGAATATGATCCAAATAACGAGATTAAAACAAGAATTGCAAATACAAATCGTCAGAGGGCTTCAACCTAGCCCTGAAATAAAGTTTACGCTACAACCATCGTTGAATCGCTAAAAATTCTCTCTTGGTACATAGGAAAATCACAGGAAAAGGTTTCTAAGAGGGAGGAGACGATGAAACGAATGAAATAACCAAGGATTGCTGAGTTTCGATGCTCGAATCTCCGAAAATCACCCCAAAGTCGCCTGTTCGTCGTGTCCATCCGCCCTAGCCGCTTCGTCGCCAGATTCCTCCTCTATTAGGTCACGAAATTTAGGACTTTTATATCCTATCTGTTCACCTTCGAGTTAGCTTTCCAAAAAGTCCTCACTTGCTAAATTTGGACTTGAATCGGGGCCGAAATCGACGAAAAACCGAGTGAAGGTCGGGCTACTATGATAGTATCACAAGTGAACCCCGCCGGGTTCACCTGCCAGTGAAGTGTTCTGTGCAGTTCCGTTGCAAAATAATCACAGGTGAACCCCGCCAGGTTCACCTACCAGTGAAGTCCACGGTATATTTCTGCCCAGGTTTTATCAGTCGGAATCACGGGTGAACCCCATGGGGTTTACCTGCCAGTGAAATGAGCGGCGACTTTCGGATACCCTGACATCATCGGTGAACCCCGCCGGGTTCACCAGGTAGTGAAATGCACGGTGAGTTTTGTCCTTCGGCAAGATCACAGAGTTCACCTGGTCGTGAAGTCCAGAAAAAGCTTCGATTGAGCCCAAATTTTACGGGCAAATTCGTCTTCTCATAAGAAATCACCCCACGCTCTCAAATTCTTCAAAAAGACTTCAGAATTGGGTGATTTTACCTGAAATTTAATAAGACAGACGAAAAGTGAATATTTTGAAGTTTTTAACTAAATAAGACTTAAAGGAGTGTAAAAATATTCAAATAGGCCCAAATTCATCATGGAATATAAGTAAAAATCACTACTAAAATGTAAGGCATCACTTCACTCTCATGACTTGCTGTTCAGTGTTTAAAATAAGTAAATCTGATAAAGAAAGTTAAAATCACTTTCGTGGCTTAACTCTCAGTGTCAATATCTCAAGCGAAACTAAATATTTTGATATCCTAGGTTCACAGGTTTTACTTAAGGTTTTCTAACAATCCAAATCACCTCTCGGTACATATTTTCATGCCTATCTTAATAAAAATTCCTAGATCAAATTATCAACAAGAGTTTAAGCTTTAAAAATCAAGAATTAAGAACAAACCTATTCTCATAGCATAAGTTCCTAAAACATAATTTAAGGGTTCCAAGTTTTGCAAGTCACCTCTCAGTACATGTTGCAAAACTCTAAAACATGCCGATATTTTAAACTAGAAAAGATTAAAGACAATTATCGCTTAAGTAAAATTATCAAAACGAAGAACAACTGACAAAAATTAAGATTATCTAATTATTTCAGAAATTAAGAGGATTACTCCCTCTGTCCCAAAAAGGTTTTTAAGCTGACAAAATGGAAGAAACACAATAAACATACATCTTAGAAAAATCAGAATTCAAAAGAGGAAGAATAGAAAAGTTACTAATTTCACGAGGGTGTGAAAATTTTCATAGCCTTGTGAATATTTTTTTGGGTTGTTACAGTACTGCTATAGTACCGCTACAGTACCCGTGAATAGCACATCATGATTTTGCTCCCAGCTAAAATTTTTCAACGCTGATTTCTCCCTTGATCGAACTACTTTCGATCTAAAATTTTCGGTGTCATCTCCTCCCTTGGGCAAAGCTCTCCTGAGAATTTCGCCGCCAAAGGTGGCCTGTACACCTCTCGGCGAGAGGCCGAGCGCTAGCGGCACCATTGTCGATTTCTCCCTCGATTCTTAA
Organism: Costus lasius; assembly: GCA_027563935.2. Taxonomy (NCBI): domain Eukaryota; kingdom Viridiplantae; phylum Streptophyta; class Magnoliopsida; order Zingiberales; family Costaceae; genus Costus; species Costus lasius. The sequence goes on along the minus strand of CM050454.1, from coordinate 16,164,122 downwards.
TGAAATTGGATGATTCTTGTCCAAAAATCTTCTCCTCCTTTAATAGAACGATCCCATATTTTTAGATTTTGAAATGGTGCTCTGGATCTCCTCAATTTAGCTTCGGAAATTTTAGAAACGGGAGGAGGCAACGAAAGATTCGGGCAACAGTAACTTTAAGAATTACGGCCATGGAAATTTTCAAGGCACTACTGTAATTTCGTCTGTGGAAAATTTCAATGAAATTACGGCCCATAAAAATTATCATGGCAGTGCCGTAATTTTTTCTATGTAAAATCTCCAGAAAATTACGGCTATAATTTTTATCAGGGCAGGGGTGTATTCTGGGTAGAAAATTACGGTCGTGAAAATAATTACGGCAGGGGTGTAATTTACAAACTATCTCCAATTTGCATGAAAATTGATGGGTAGCTTTGACTCGACGTCTGGAATCCATTCATGCGCTCAGATCTTTCAAAATCCATCAAAATTAAGCCCTCTTTACCTAAAAATGCTCAAAAAGGGGGAAAAGGTGTAGATCCAGAAATATTTGACAAATAAAACTTAAAAATAAGCAAAATAGCATAAATATGACTCAAAAAGACTAAACAATCAATACAAATTACTATGAATTTTTGAGTCATCAGCCACCCTATGTTCAAGAACATCCACTGGATGTCATCGAATAATCCTGGGTCTACAATGTCTAGTCGTCCCAATATCTAGTGCCGAGGACTTTGGTGGACATAATCATGTATCTCCTCTCCTGATCCCTACTCCTGTATCGGATCTATCATGGGTAGGGAACAAGGGCAAGAGGTGGAGAACGTGCTCTCCTCCTCTCAACTCTTGCAATCTCAGGTAAAGGAGGAGACGGCATGGGAGATGATGGCTTAGGTGAGGGCTCAGAAGACGGCTCTGGAGATGGTACTATAATCTCTAGACATGGTACAAAATCTGGTACAGATGCTGGGATAGTCACCTCTAGTATATCTGTCATCTAAGGTGCTAGAGGTGTTATCTCTAGAACCTTATCTGGTTCTGGTGGATCTGATGGTAAATCTGCTTGTGGTGGTGATGTACTATGGTGGAAAACAACAAAACTCTGGAAAATCTAGTAAAACCTTAGAAGATGGATCCATAATATCCTCAGCTAATCCCTCAAAATCCTCTGGTAACTCAGGTGTAGTAGCACCAGAATCTGGTAAGTCACCCTGAGCTGACAATGGAGAGGAGATCTCTGGGGTACGAGTTGGGTCAACTGAAATGTTAGATGGAGGCTCAAATAATCCCTCAGCCAGGATCTTAGTAGTAGTGGCCTCATCCATCCCCATTAGTGTGTGGACAGTCTACTGCTCAGTCTCAATATGCTCCTCCTCAACAATAACTGGAGCTAGCTCTAGGGGTGCCACGGATGTCTTAGTGGTCTCTGAAACAGGAGAAAATCATCAGACTACTCTCCTCCCCCAAGTAAAAGCAGAGCGTCTGGTTCTTATTGGTCTCTTCGGGGGATGCGGTCCTCATACCCCTTCCTTCCTAATTGCCCCATAGGGTCTAGTTCTTATTGGTCTCTTCGGTGCCATAATTTCACAAGCAATTACATAGATTTATATGCTGTTCTTGAAGGATAAATGTTGTTCTTGAAGGATAAATAAATGAATAGTAATTGGTAGAAAGGTTTCGTCCAAGAATCACAAGAAATCCACAACAAAATAATGAAATCCAAGCCTAATCGATCAAGAATGATAACTAGTCTGATAGAGAGGCTAAAGTCTATAACTAACCAGAGATTTCTCATGGATTTGGGTCGATTTCTGCTGAAAACAAGTGTCGGTGGAGAAACCCTCATCCTGGCGACCGTCTAGTGATTTCTGACGAAATCCGACCAAAATGGTGAAGATCGACGTGAAAGACGCGTCGGCGGTGGAAGAAGGTCGGAGGAGAAGAATCGTCACCTGAGGTGGAAAGAATTGATGAAAAAATCGGGTTTAATGAGCTTGGGCGTGAACCCTAGCCCTCACCCGTTAAGTTCAAAAATCTGGGTGTTCACGGTCCGTGAGTTGTTCATGACTGCGGTCGTAAATGTCTCTATGTCTTAGGCCTTTTGTGAAATAAAAGTCATGGCCCGTGAAGGACTCACAGCCTCACCCATGAATATCTCATCTGATGCCTATACTTCAAATTAAAATTTTCCAAAAAATTCCTGCATATAAAACAACATATTTTAGAGACTTTTTATCAATAAAATTTTCATCAAATTATGCTATAAAAATTTCTAAAAATCTAAAAAAAAATTAAAATTTAAAGCTTAAGACTATTAAGAGTCAGAAATTTGGGTTGCCTCCCAAAAAACACTTCTTTAAGGTTATTAGCTTGACCAACGATTCATGTCATGGCGAAGTTGGTGAATCAGTGGCATAGTAGAGAGCATATACTCTTCTACTTTTCCTCCGTCTCAAGAGTGTGCCCACTGATCACTCTTTTTATTTATACGCAGGACTCTTAGATCTTGATAACTTTTTCTTGTGGATCCTAAGATCACGAAAATTTTAGGTTGTGTAAAAAAGCTCAAATTTGAAGAGATGTCTTTTAGTCACAACTCATAGGCAATTGAAAGAGGTGTGGTATACATACCACAAGGTAAGTATGAAAGTGATTCATAGCTTATAAAATTGACTCTTATATGCACTATGTTATGACATCTTCTTATATTACTTGTGATATTTGTGGATGTTTTGATCATTATACTTCTGAATACCAATTAGGAAATCCTCCAAGTCTCAATTTACCATGGTACCAAGATGATCAATATAATTCTAGATGGAAAAATCTACCAACTTCTTTTTATGAGGATTACCCAAATCATATTTTTGAACCATACTCTTGGAACACCAACACTAATCCACCTCCGCCTAAATCTAATTTAGAGATAATGTTTGAAGAGTTCATGAAACACTGAAGAGGCACATGAGAACCTTAAACAAATAAATTTTAGGATGGAGAATATGAATGCCCATAGTGAAATGCTAAAAACGCAGATAACACAACAAGGTAGTTTACTTGGAGAATATTAATCATAAATAATTTATTCAGAGTGAGCTATTTGCATTTCTAACATTTTAGTATGGGCATTCATATTCTCCATCCTAGAATTTATTTGTTTAAGGGTCCTCCTCACTGTGTTTCATGAACTCTCCAAACATTATATCTAAACTAGAATTAGGTGGAGGTGGATTAGCATTGGTGTTCCTAGAGTATGGTTCAGAAATATGGTTTGGGTAGTCCTCATAAAAAGAAGTTGGTGGATTTTCCCATCTAGAATTATATTGATCATCTTGGTACCATAGTAAATTGAGACTTAGAGGATTTCCTAATTGGCATTTAGAAGTGTAATGATCAAAATATCCACAAATATCACACGTAATATTTTAATTAAATAATATTTTAATTAAATAATATTTTAACTACCTCATCATCATTATCCTCTTCACCATCTATCATGCAAATTCTTAATGAATTTTTCTAAAGAAAAAGAATTGATGGTTCATATGGTGGTAGTAGTAGAATATGCACAGGATCCTCTTCTTCATCTTTCTCTTCAATTTCTTTCTCTTCAATGGGGTACTCCATCCTAAAACTATCAAATTCATTCTCATCTATCTAGCTACTTCTTACTTGAGGATCTTTAAATTCCTCATCTTTCTTCTCATAAGTCTCCAAAAGTTCAATTTTTTCTTCAAATATGTCCCAAGTATTTGTGTTACAAGACACTATATTATGCGAGAGGGGACTGGATGGCTGGTAAAGTGCTGACGAAGGGTTAATGGGGTATTTAGAATTTTTAAAATTATCAAAATTTGAAGAAGGTAAATCATAATCCGTGACTGGAGTCATGACTAATGATTTTTTTAACTCTGCAAAATTCTCAGATTCATCTTAGATTCCTTCCTCTATGTCATTTTTATGAGTGCCATAAATTATACTATGAAGTTCCTCACTTTGTTTGGTCATATCAACTATAGAGTTTTCAAGCATGACTTCTAGGTTGGATTCATGAGGTTGACTAAAGTTTGATTGTGGAATAAAAGCCAGGTCATTCTGATAAAGTAAATTTTGATGATTCTCCCAACTTGGATTGTAGGTACTAGGGTATGAGTTAAAGGATGAAGGAATCCCTAATTGACATTCAGTATAATGATGCCCATGATATCCACAAATATCGCAAGGAATAGATTTCAACATAGAATATTGCATGCTTGAATAATCAGTTTGTTGAGTTATGGAATTTACCTTTGCTAAAAGTGATTGTAATCATCCGTGCCATATTCTCTTATCATTATCGATGGTACATACCTCTCAGTTGACCAATGACATTGGTTGAATATCATATTTTTAATTTATACAATAAAATTTAGAAATACAAAGTGTAAAATAGGAAATGCAAAATAAAGCTTAAATTATCTAGTCTAGTGATTTCTAAGTTCTCCTATTCATACATTGTGTTAATCCAAAAAGAGTAAAATAGCTTAAACTAACTATAAAGAAAAAGAATGTGAAAATTAAAAAAAATATATCTAGTCTATAAGTCTCATGATTAAATCAATATTGGTTGGCCTGATCCCCAGCAATGACGCCACAAACTTGATGCGACCGCAACCGCACGATTGTATCGAAATAATTAAATAAAGATCATTACCAACAAGGATCTAATGGTCAAGTACCGATTACACGATCAATCTATAGCTAGATGATTCAAAGTGTGGTTTTTGAATAGAAACTTTGATGCGCAAGAGAGCAAAAGAGAGAGTTTCGGGTAGCAACTTATGTGGAGAGAATTGGGATTGGGGTTTCACCACGTTGATAATTCAAAATTTAATAAAATAAATCTAAGTAAAGAAAATTAAAGCATCAAAAGGAATTTGTCCTTAAGTACATATTACCTTCTCCCCAAGCATAATTCGGTACCTAACCACGATAATTCCCTACTCTTGTGACAATTATCGTAATTAGGCCCATTAAGTTCCATGAGAAATCGTGTAAATTCTTCAAGCGAATCCAAACTACTCACATGATTGAATTCGCAGGTTTGAAAAGAATAGATCCAATGTCACGATTCATCTCTCGGTCCTTCTCACGACGTCTCAAATGCAATAAAACTTGTCCAAAGTATTAAAGTAGAATTCGTACAATTCTATTCAAATCAACTCAATATGATTCTTAAAAAAGATTCATATAAAAGATATAATTCATATATCAATCAACGGGCTACTCCCCAAATCCCGAAACAAAGATCTTAAGCTATCATGTTCATAGTAAACAGCATATAGAATGATGAAATTGACATAAAAAACCTAATCAAATTACAAGGAGACACTAGGAGAATAAGGATATCCCTTCTCTTCTATCAGGAGACGAAGATGGAGCAACAAAATTTGTTCTTTGCATGATCTCCTCACCGGAATTCTACCCCATCGTTGTTTTTTGCCCTAGCGCTGCCTCTGTCCGTTCTCGTCCAAAGAAGCCCTCCTAAACCCTCTAAAAAATCATTCCTTTTATAGTTCAATCAGTTTAGAACTCATCTAGAAAGGTTTTTGCAAAGTTTGGTTGAGATTCGACTTGATTCGAGGCTGAATCAAGCAAAAAAACCAAATGGGGTGAAAGTACTCACGGCTGTGGCCGTGAATGTTTCTATGAATAAAAGTCCGTGTACACAGAAAAACTCACGGATCGTGAAGGACTCACGGCCTCACCCATGAAAGTTTCTGTGCACTTTTTTACTTAGCTACAGAACTGCTCCCTAAAGCGTTAAACTCACGGCCCGTGAAGGACTCACGGCTGTGACCATGAATCTTGCGTCTGACTTTTGTTTCGCTCCAAATTTGATTTACGGCCTTTTTTACCTTGGGATTTGTGCCATGACTATAAAACTCATGAAATTCATTATTTTTTATGCGATTTTACTTGCATTTTCATAAAAACCAAGAATAGTGAAGATTCCATACCAAAGGAAGTAAAAAATGCTAAAAATTTGTATTAAATCATGCAATTAAGCCTAAAATACCACATAAAACATAGGCGAAAATATGATGTAAATGCAACTCATCAGGTACCGAAACAACAATGTGCGATACGCATCATTTAGTTTGGCACTGTTCTATGACAACAAAATAAAGGCAAAATAGTGGTACCTAAGTCATGATTCTCCATATCTACTTGGCACTATTTGGTCTTAAAAAATAAAGGGATCCAAATGCTTGCATTTATTTGACTCCGATGCTATTTTCTCATAATTCAATGCATAGGTACATTGTTTTTAATGAATGCATGATATCATATAGCTTAATATGAGGTGTGTTGCACAAGCCTTTGCTTTCAACTTTGCATATACCCCGAGGGATTACATTTGGGACATTGGATTTAATTACTCTCTAGTATGACGCCATAACTTAGAACTTTTTGTTGCTAAACTATAATTTTGACAGATTATGTCGAGTTGATTGAAATCTCCTATTTGATTACTATGTTATAAACAATTCAGTTGCTTGAGGGTAAGCAAAATTCTAAGTCCGATGTATTTGATATCATGCGTTAATATGACGTATTGTGGATTAGTTTTGTCATAATTTTAGGTTTAAAATTATAATTGTCTTATTTATTTGCTTAAAAGCTTCATATTATTCAGAATCTTCACTTTTCTTTGATTTTGTTGAAATGCAAAAATTATCGATGAAATTTGATGGAATTTGAAGAAACCAAAGACATGGGACAACTATGTATGATGAAATGAAGTCGCATGTCAAATTTCAAATGAAACGGAGTCCTCTACAGAGATCACGGCCATACCCATGTATCCATTCATGGCCGTGCATCATCCTGCATTTCTAGACTTTGCTGAAGTGTTCACAGGCATACCAGTGCATCCTTGCACGCCCGTGAAGATTTCAGTAATGAAATTTCAGATTTTGCTGAAGTGTTCATAGGCATGCCCGTGCATCCATGCACGGCCATGAAGATTTCGGTTCCACTTTTAAGACTTCGCTGAAATGTTCACAGGCATGCTCGTGCATCCATCCATGACCCTGAAGATGTCCGTCATTCGCGACACCCGTTTAATTTTTTACTCGATTCTTGCTATTCTTGGAGCGGAATTTAGGAAAAATTGGTGGGGACCTTCCTAACTCAAACACGAACATGTTGGGAGAGTTATCGGGTGATTTTGTGAGGCGAATCAACATAATTTGGGTGAGAGGTAACGACTAGGGTTCAGGCGATGGAAATGACTTCGAGAGGTTGCTCTTCATCGATTTCTTCCTTGTTTTGATGCTGAAGATCACGATCCATCCTCTCCTATCATAGATCTAGTCTTTCCTCTTGTTTGTATTAATTGTTTTTTAGAGATTTGATGTATTTCATGATATATGCCCACTGTAAGGATGTTGGAATTCTATGATGTTTTTATTTGGTTTTGTAATGTTTTTATTCAATATTAGTTGCAAATATTGCATATCCTTGCATTGGCATTGCATTCATATGTTTTAGACGTTGTGAGATGAACTAAGAAGTGAACCATAAGGTCGGAACCCTTAGGATTGGACTTGTATTTTCAGCCACGAAAGTAGGTTGAAATTACTCTAGGAGTTAATAATTTTCCACAAAACTCATTGGATCTGCTTAACCTAGTAAGCCAAGAAAGTAGGAGACTCAGGTTAAGCCAGATACCGGATTGTAGCATGAAAAGGGACGATCTGTACTCTAGGGAGAATTTCCTTAAAGAACATAGATTACTCAAACTCAGACTTTTATAAGCATCACTGTTTCTTATTCTTTAGTGTGGTGAAACCCAATGCCCTGCCTTTTATCTCAAAAATTTCTCGTCTCTTAGTCATCTCGCTTGGTTTAGTTTCAGTTTTTGGACTAGATTAATCAACTTTCATCGTATTTGATTGTCTAGCTAATAATTGATTGATTAGTTTGTACTTGACTCTTTGGTCCCTACGGGATTCGATATTTTTATTATGCGATAGAACCGTGTACTTGTAGAGAGCTATCAGAAGTCCTCCACGTCCCAGACAGAATCATAGAATGTCTTCAGAAGGCGTCCCTGGCGGAACACCTTTGCAAACAATGCATGAAATCCTAGGTCTTTAGAACATAACCAAAATCTTTGTGTATTAGGAACTACACCCTGCGATGAAGAGCCTACTCTGAATGAAGGAGAGTCCATCCCATATGGACTGGCACCTCCAAAAGAAGGTGGTGGCGGAACTAAGTCAAGGGAGTGGGAGTAGCATCTTCAACAGCAGAAGGTGGGATCTTCCTGTTTGCCTAACTATGGACCGTAGTCTGCTCCTTGTTTGGTAGTGGTAGTGTCAGGGAGTTCGGCCTGAGAATCAAACAATATATATCACCCTCGTGGATAATCATTCGCATAGCAGCACATGACTTTAGATCTATCCTGAGGCTGCCCCATGCAGTCTCACACCCATAAGGGTCTATGCCCAAGGATAATGCAATAGGAGTGATAAATCCTCCTAACACAATGGCGCCCTTTTTAGCATGCGCAACTTTATCAAATTGTTTAACCAAAAAGTAAGCTATGTCAACCTTATAACCATGAAGCATAGACCGAAGAAAGAAAAGCTCGGACTGTCGAATCATACCATCACTCTCTCCTCATCCAAAGATGGTATGCGAGAGAACTCGGTGGACATAATGCAAGCACGGGTTGGAAAGGCTGGTGGCGCACACATTCTTTGTAGAAAATCACAATTCATGTGATATTTGATACCAAAATGCGTCCTCAACATACTTTCGTGGGGGCCTTTGTTGTCCTCCTCCACGTAGATGTAATGCGAGACTTAACTCTTTGTGCGTGAGGCTTCGTTCAATGTTTGCGAGCTGGAAGGTAATGCGGCCCATTGCGTCTAGGTAGTAATAAGAATTCAGCTCTACCTCGAGGCTGCTTGGAAACTCAAGGACTAGAGGGATAAATGTCTGCGCTGAAATTTGGAAGAATTGGGATGCTGATATTTGTCAAAACATCCACATTACATCCTCGTGGATGACAAAGATCTCCAATGTTTGTCTATCAACATAACATGTGTTGGAGACGCGCCTTGTGAGAAGAAGATTATATCTAGCTTCCTGGATAGAATCTCGGAAGATAATTCCATATGGGTTGGGTGGAGGAGGTGCAGAAGAGGCAGCTGATGCCTTTGTTTTTCCTTCCTGGATATCATCTCGGAAGATAATTCCATATGGGTTGGGTGAAGCAATGTAAACTGAGAAATAGAGGAGCTAAATCTGGAAAAACTAAGTTACCATTGGTATCGCAGAGCATTGTAAACAGATAGCATAATTGAAATAGAGCTTCGGTAGAAATGTTATAGCGACAAATCTGGTAAATCCTTGTGAAATCGATATGCAGCAACTATAGAGAAAGGATCTATGATCACAGACGAACCCTTGAGAAGCTGAGAAGAGGTCCAGCAAAGTGGTGGCATCAAAAATCGAAGTTCGGTAGAACTCTGTAAAGCTGGAGCAAAATAGCTTGACAAACCGCCGGAATCCTGCCTGGAGACGTTGGAAACAAGTTCGAATTGGTCGCCGGAGGTTCTGGAAGGCAAGAGGTAGCAACGGGAAGCTAGCAGCAAAGGGGGTGGCACAATTGCAAGAAGATTGATGTCATGTATTTATATAGTATTTTTACTCTAATTTTTATACAAAATCTCTCTTATTTTTATCATGTTTTAACTTATTTTGACTTAAATTCTTTTGTTTGTTCGGAATCTTCACTCCTTCTCGTTTTTGTTACATTTTAAGGGAAAACGACCATATTTTGATACATTTTGAAAAATCCAAGTGCACAAATGAATTCTGCAAGTCAAAACGAAGCTGCCCATCAAATTTCATACAAATCGGAGCTTATTTGGAAATTATAGCCTGCCTGTGATTATTATCATGGCCATAATTTCTGAGAAGGCACAAAAAGAATTATAGCCTATCTGTGATATTTTTCATGGCCATAATTTCTTCGGTACAAAATTGCAAAATTCACAGAAAGAATCAAGGCATGCCCATGATTATTTTCACGGTCGTGATTTCTTAAAGATTTTCCACAAAAAGAATTACGGCATACCCATGATTATTATCATGATCGTAATTCTTCCAGGCTTCTTTTCCAGAATATACAGAAAGAATTACGGCCTGTACGTGATTATTATCACGACCATAATTCTGTCCATCAGTTTCGAGTTTAACTCAGTTCTTGTCTGATTTGGCTCAATTTCACATCGAATTTTTGGGAAAACGTAAGGAGACAATGGAGAAATATATAAGGAAGCTTTGGAGAGATTATTAGAACCTTTTAGCAAATTTTCAACCAGAATTGGACGAAGAGGCGAGTTCTAGGGCGACTAATGGCGGAAGGCATTTCTTTACCAAAAAAGCTTCAATTTTTTGATCAACTAATAGGAGGCCCGCAAGTGCACAGTCTATCGTGTAATGAGAAAGTATCGATCCCGCAGGGACTAGGGGTCAAGTACTAACTAATCAGTCAATTAATAGCTAGGTGATAAAAAATGAAGTCACTAAAATCCTAATGCACAAAAGTAAATCAAACAAGTGAAGAGCAAACTGGGTTTAAAGATCTTGAGAAAAGATCGGGGTTTTAGGTTTTACCGCGCTGAAGTATGAAAGAGAGCTAATGCATATATTTAAAGTGGTTTAACCTAAGTTCTTAAGGTAATTCTTCCTAAGGTACAGACTCGTTCCCTCTCAGGCCACGATCCAGTATCTAACTTAACCCAATTCTCCTACTCTTGTGGCTTACTGGGTTAAGCGGATCCAATGGGTTCTGTGAAGAATTATTGGCTCATCGAGTAATTTTGACCTACTCCCGTGGCCGAAATTACTAGTTCAATCTAAGGGGATCCGACGTTGTGGTTTACCTCTCAGTCCTTCCCACAACGTCTAAAACATAAATATGCATTGCCAATACACAAATATGGCTTAAAAATTCTTAGAAATGAATAAGAACAAAGATAAATCTATGCAATGTATAGCTCAAGCATTAACGGTTAACATTCTTACAGCGGGCTATGCCCAAATCCTGAGAAGGAGTTACACTACCGTATACATCATGAAATACATCAAAATCACTTAAAACAAATTGAATCATACTAGAGGGAAGGCTAGATCCTTGATAGGAGAGGGTAGAGCATGATCCTCAACATCGAAACGAGGGAGAAATTGAGCCAAAATAGTCTTGCCATCAAGAAAATTGCCCCAAACCCTAGTTGTAGCCCTTTTGCCTCGTTCTCGCCAACTGCTCCATGAAATCATATTATTCTTTTCCTAAATTGTTGGTTGCTAAGTTAGAAATGTCTCCACGAAATTTCAGCGAATTTCGCTCCAAAAATAGCAAGAAATTGATGAAAAACCGAATGAGTGTTGAATAGGCAGAACTATTCACGGCCGTGCAAGGATGCACAACCATGCCCGTAAATAACTTGATGAAGCTTGTTTTCTGAAAAAATAACTCTTCACGGCCATGTATGTGTTCACGGGTGTGCCCGTGAATGTTTCATCAAATTATGAAAAGTTCAACCTAGTCCTTCATGGCCATGCATGGATGCACGGGCACGCCTGTGATGGGTGTAGAAAGCTTCATTTGATCTGAAATTTGACATATAGCTTCGTCTCATCATGAGGAGTCATCCCATATCTTTAAATCTTTTAAATTCCACCAATTTTAGGGTGAAATCCCTATATTTTAATAAAACTAAGGAAAAGTGAAGATTCTGAAGAATATGAAGCATTTAAGCAGATAAATGAGACAAAGCATGCATTTTTCTCCAAAAAAATTGTAGAATTAAGCCACAATATATCATATATATGCATGATATCTAAACACATCGGACTTAAAATTTTACTTGTCCTCAAGCAATTGGATTGTTCAGAACACAGTGATGAAATGAAATAAGGAATCTCAATCAACTTAAATAAGTTTGACAATGGACATAATTTGATCATAACAAGCCTCAAGTTATAATGCAGTATTGAAAGCAAATTAAATCAAATATTACTAATACAATCCATTGAAGTATGCAAATTTGATAATACCAAAAACCTTTACAACACATCTCATATAAATGATATCTTTAATCAAGCATTCACAAATCGAATGATTGTACATCAAGTCATGGGAAAATAGCATCGGTGCCATATAGTACCTATGTGGTGCCTTTTTTTTTAATAATAAGCATATGCAAAACAGTGCCAAGCCAGATGAGTAAGAACACCATGGCTTCGGTACCACTACTATTATTTCAAATTAGGGGATAGTGCCAAGCATGATAGACCATGAACTTAGGTACCACTATCCCCTTTTTTTTTCTTATTATAATGCTAAGAACAGTACCAAGTGGAAGTACTATGTACAAAAACACTTCAGTACCACAGTTGTTATTTCTCATTCCCATGACAAAATGTACAAATAAGAATGGAAGTATGAACGCAAGATACAAATAAACATTACATGTGTGAAGCATTTCAAGGTCAAGATGAAGACAACAAGCATACTCTACAGGATCATAAAAATAATGAGTTGAGTTAATTAAATCATTCAACTACATTAAACAAAAGAGTCATATGTGTAAACTATAACCAATGTAGATGTGTAAAAACAGTCAAGATTCCCTAGCCCAAACCATAGAAGTATTCATAGAACAATTCAATTCCAAAGACAAAATAAACATCATAACGTAGGGGTGGGCAAGACACCTAAAGTGTTGAAAACACTAAAATGCAATGTAGTGTAAGAAAGCAAATGGCAAAAACTAAAGGAAGTGCTAAAGCTGACCAAGGAGTGGAAGAACAACATCGGGAGCTCATCCCCAGTACCAACGCAGCTGCTGCTAAACCTCGAGGACGGACTCCAAGATAGTAGACTGGAGTAGTCCTTGACGTTCCATCTCAGTCTCGGCATTTTTGTGCCACGCGAGTCCATCATGGCTATGCGTGGATGCATGGCCTCGCCTATAAAAGCTTTGGCCAAAAAAATAAAGATGTGTGACGAGCTCATCACAGTCGTGCATGGATGCACGGCCATAACCGTGAATGTCATAGAGGTACCTAAAAATTTTGAAAAATTTTTTATTAGCAATTGCACAACACAATAGGAGTAAGAATATTTTAAGAAACCTAAAATCTAAGGAAAGGAAATCAAGTAATAAAATAAAAAGAAGAACAAGAACAAGAACTCGGGTTGCCTCCGAAGAAGCACTTGTTTATGGTCATTAGCTTGACCAATGCTTGAAGATTATGGTGTTGCTGGTGGGTCACTAGCATAATAAAGTGCATGTAGTCGCTTGCATTTTTCCCATCCTAAAAGCATTCTCACCAAAACAAATATCAAATATTTCAATAGCAAGTCAATCATTGTCATGTTTTAAACATCCTCAGTCTAGGGACAGATTTAAATTCACATTTCAGATGTTCACGTATCTCTAGGTTGATGTTGTCAAGTGTCTCAGGCCGTACCTTTTTCTGCATCGAGAGTTGGATTTAAGTCTTTAGTTAAAGTTTACTTGAATATTCATTTCAGGCACCTCATCATCATCATCATCAATCATGTAAATTGCTAATGAATCTTTGTTGATCTGGGGGACATGAATTTCCTCAACTACTTTGTTCAACATTTCTATGTTATAGCATAACCTAAATCACTTATCAATTTTAATCATCAACCTTTGGGGAATAGGAATCAGTGGTTTAGATGGTGGTAGAAAAATGCACACTGGTTCCTCTTTGTCAACATTTATGATATTAGTGTTTAAGTTTTTTTCTTCCAAATGACCCCCCAATTCACCCTCACTGAACCCGCTACTCTTCACCTGAGGCTCCTCTAACTCTGCCATGGGTTTGGCTAGGGTGATGGCTTGCGGGGCTAACTGGGTTGTCAACATCTCACATTGAGTAAATGAGACATCCAATTGAGATATAAATTGCAAGTTTTCTTCGCTTTGCTTAGTTTGAGAAACAAGGATCTCAAGTAGGGTTTCTAGGTTCGATTTTTGGGGTTGATCAAATTGCCATTGGTGGAAATCTAAAGATTCTCTTAAATCCACTTGCGACATGGGGTTTAGGTTACTCTCGTAAAAGAAGTTTGTGTAATCCCCCCAATCCAAATCATAAGTGCTACAGTATGGGTCAGTGGAAAATGAAATCCCCAATTGACATTCATCAAAAAAATGACCTGTACAACCATAAACATCACAAGAAACATACCGTAATAATGCAGGATTGAAATTTAATGAATCAAGCATCATGCAGAATAATCAAGAAAACTTTTAGAAAAAATTAAGGAACTCTAGATGATAGGAAAAATTCAGTCACAAGAAAAAAAAATATAAAAAATAAAAATTAATAAAAAAACCTAGTCTATCAATGTCCTGGTCGTGTTAATATTGGCAAACCTAGTCCTTGGCAACGGCGCCAAAAACTGATAGGAGACCCACAAGTTCACGGTCTATCGCGTAATAAGAAAGTATCGATCCCACAGGGACTAGGGGTTAAGTAATAACTAATTAGTCAATTAATAGCTAGGTGATCAAATAATGAAGGAAGTCACTAAAATCCTAATGCACATAAGTAAATCAAACAAGTGAAGAGCAAACAGAGAGCAAACAGGGTTTAAAGATCTTGAGAGAAGATCGGGGTTTTAGGTTTCACCACGCTGAAGTATGAAAGAGAGCTAATGCATATATTTAAAGTTGTTTAGCCTAAGTTCTTAAGGTAATTCTTCCTAAGGTACAGACTCGTTCCCTCTAAGGCCATGGTCCGGTATCTAACTTAACCCAAGTCTCCTAATCTCGTGGCTCACTGGGTTAAATAGATCCAATGGGTTCTATGAGGAATTATTACTCCTCGAGTAATTTCGACTACTCTCATGGCCGAAATCACTAGTCTAGTCTAAGAGGATCCGACGTTGTGGTTCACTTCTCTGTCCTTCCCACAATGTCTAAAACACAAATATGCATGACCAATACATAACTATGGATTAAAACTTCTTAGAAATAAATAAGAATAAAGATAAATCTAAGCAATGTATAGCTCAAGCATTAACAGTCAACATTCTTACGGCGGGCTATGCCCAAACCTCAAAAAAAAAGTTACGCTACTGTATACATTGTGAAATATATCAAAATCTCTCAAACAAATTGACTCAAACTAGAGGGAAGGCTAGATCCTTGATAGGAGAGGGTAGAGCACGATCCTCAGTGTCGAAACGAGTGAGAAATTGAGCCAAAATAGTGTCGCTGTCAAGCAAATTGCCCCAAACCCTAATTGTCGCCCTTTCAGTTCGTTCTTGCTTATCGCTTCACGAAATCATGTGATTCTTGTCCCAAATTATTGGTTGCTAATTTAGAAAGGTATCCATGAAATTTTAGCGAATTCTGGTCCAAAAATAGCAAGAAATTAATGAAAAACCGAATGGGTATCGAATAGGCAGAACCGTTCACGGCCGTGTATGGATGCACGGCCATGCCAATGAAGAGCTCGGCAAACTAACTCTTCACGGCCATGTATATGTTCACGGGTGTGCCTGTGCCCATGAACATTTCATCGAATTCTAAAAAGTTTAGCCGAGTCCTTCATGGTTGTGCGTGGATGCAAGACCTCACCGATAAAAGCTTTGGCCAAAAAACAAAGATGTGTGACGAGCTCATCACAACCGTGAATTGATGCACGGCCATAACCGTGAATGTCATAGAGGTACCTAAAAATTTTGAAAAAAATTATTAGCAATTGCACAACACAATAGGTGTAAGAATATTTTAAGAAACCTAAAATCTAAGGAAAGGAAATCAAGTAATAAAATAAAAAGAAGAACAAGAACAAGAACTCGGGTTGCCTCCCAAGAAGCACTTGTTTATGGTCATTAGCTTGACCAATGCTTGAAGATTATGGTGTTGCTGGTGGGTCACTGGCATAATAAAGTGCATGTAGTCGCTTGCATTTTTCCCATCCTGAAAGCATTCTCACCAAAACAAATATCAAATATTTCAATAGCAAGTCGATCATTGTCATGTTAAACATCATCAGTCTAGGGACAGATTTAAATTTAGATTTCAAATGTTCACTTACCTCTAGGTTGATGTTGTCAAGTGTCTCAGGCCCTACCTTTTTCTGCATCGAGAGTTGGATTTAAGTCTTGTAGTTAGAGTTTACTTGAATATCCATTTCAGGCACCTCATCATCATCATCATCATCATCATCATCAATCATGTAAATTTCCAATGAATCTTTGTTGATCTGGGGGACATGAATTTCCTCAACTACTTTGTTAAAACATTTCTATGTTATAGCATAACCTAAATCACTTATCAATTTTAATCATCAACGTTTGGGGAATAGGAATCAATGGTTTAGATGGTGGCAGTAAAATGCACACTGGTTCCTCTTTGTCAACATTTATGATATTAGTGTTTAAGTTTTTTTCTTCCAAATGACTCCCCAATTCACCCTCACTGAACCCGCTGCTCTTCACCTGAGGCTCCTCTGACTCTGCCATGGGTTTGGCTAGGGTGATGGCTTGCGGGGCTAACTGGGTTGTCAACATCTCACATTGAGTAAATGAGACATCCAATTGAGATATATATTGCAAGTGTTCTTCGCTTTGCTTAGTTTGAGCAACAAGGATCTCAAGCAGGGTTTCTAGGTTCGATTTTTGGGGTTGATCAAATTGCCATTGGTGGAAATCTAAAGATTCTCTTAAATCCACTTGCGACATGGGGTTTAGGTTACTCTTGTAAAAGAAGTTTGTGTAATTCCCCCAATCCAAATCATAAGTGCTACAGTATGGGTCAGTGGAAAATGAAATCCCCAATTGACATTCATCAAAAAAATGACCTGTACAACCATAAACATCACAAGAAACATACGATAATAATGCAGGATTGAAATTTGATGAATCAAGCATCATGCAGAATAATCAACGAAAACTTTTAGAAAAAATTCAGGAACTCTGGATGATAGGAAAAATTCAGTCACAAGAAAAAAAATTATAGAAAATAAAAATTAATAAAAAAAACCTAGTCTATCAATGTCCTAGTCGTGTTAATATTGGCAAACCTAGTCCCTAGCAACGACACTAAAAACTTGATAGGAGGCTCGTAAGTTCACGGTCTATCGCGTAATAAGAAAGTATCGATCCCACAAGGACTAGGGGTCAAGTAATAACTAATCAGTCAATTAATAGCTAGGTGATCAAATAATGAAGGAAGTCACTAAGATCCTAATGCAGAGAAAGTCTTTATGTGAACTGACTTAATATTGACAAAAAAAACTAAATAATCATCATATGTTATTACCACATCTATACATATAATTTGGCCAAGTATCAACATTCCTTTGGGGCGATTAATACCTGCATAAATTACATACACACCATCTTAACTTTATAAAATAAATTAACCTACACAATACGCTACTTTGGTAGTCATATTATTTCAATTAATATAGTTCATAATGTTAGATTTTTTATTATTTAGACAATAATAAAAATAATTATGCCATTGTTTGAAATTATTTAAAAAAATTATTTTTCTTGGATTTTATAAAAAATATCAGCAGATAGCTGCTGCATAGCATAGCAGGCCAAACAGTAGTATGTTGCTTCTGCACGCAGTAGAAAAATTAGCCCAAATGATTGGGCCCAAACCAGGCCTAGATAATAGAAATAGCATAGTAACACCGCTTCTGAGCATGTGAGCTCTACTTCTACGCATAGCACAACTAAGGGCATAGCATAGGCCCAAACCTAGCAAGCCAGCCCAGGCAATAGACCCAGACTGCAGGCCCAAAATCGGCCCGAATTCAGCCCAACAGCTAGACCTGAAACTTGTCAAAGCGGTGGATTTGAACCCCAAATGCAGCCTGCACATGCGAATAGCAAACTCGAGCTTCTGGATCCGCCTCAAGCTCGCACCTGTGAGTTTGCCCTAAACGCCGCCGAACATCTGCCCACGTCGTCGGTAGCAGCCGATGCGTCCGCAAACACCTTCAGCATTGCCTGAACTAGCGGAGAAAAAAAAACCGGTGATGCACGTCGCCACGCTCGTCTTTGTCGCCGATAAGGTCGACAAAGAAAGAATTTTAAAGTTGCTTATTCTATATTTATTTTCCTTATAATTATTTACTCGGTGAAAAGATATTTCAATTCCAAATGTACTAGCCAATTATATAGAAAATTTGAGTAAATTAAAAGAATTTAATTAGGTTAAAGTTGTATACAAATATTTGATTAAATAGTTAAATAAGAGTAAACAAAAAATTGGCCAATAACAGTATGTGCGGCTATTATACAATAATTTAAGCTTTCAAATTTATGAGCCATTTTGTTACAATATAATATATAAATAGCCATTTGCATCCTAATACACTTTATTACATATTTTATTACATGAGCCTACATGCTTATTTAAAAAATTTGTTACATATTTTTTTTATTTGCATCCGTAATATTATAATATATCCTTAGATATTGGATAAATGATCCTAGAGTGAGTAAGATTGAGATCTTCTGATCTCTCAGCAAAATTTATTTGCACATGAATAAATGAATACATGATTGAGCTGAGCTAATTAAAAATTTAAATGGAAGAACAAAAGTGCAATTGAAAACGATGCATCTGGAGGAACTCCATGAATTGGTTTTGTCGTGCAAGTCTCAAATAGTTCCACATTAACAAATCATATTGCTTTCTTCATTAATTCAAACATTCTCTCACTCACTTATCATGCATTAGGCGAATCTGTGCATCAAAAAGAAATATAAAAAAAAATATAGTACGTTAAAATGAGTTATATCGAATTTTATATGAGCGATAGATTCATGGTGGGCGCACAGATTGGTTGTATAGGTCTGCTAATCCGAGAATTGTCAGCCAACAAAATCTTGAAAATCTAGGTGTCAACGTCTGATTACTTGGCGGAGGGAATAGATTCGCCCGCGTATCTATCCATCAACCACATCATTCCGCGTGGGGTCTGCCTCCTAGCTATCATTGATTTATTATTGAGTCGGGCGACGCATCAAAAATTAAATAATTGCGCCTCTGAGGCACATCATCAAAGGTTTGCGGGACCCATTTTTTGTGTCTGCTAGGATAAACTCAGGACAAAACCAAATGAAACTCTCGTGACCAACAACTTGGTTCATCATGCAGCAGGAAACCATTAGTCCACCCAGGATTACAACAGTAATGCCTAATCATACGGCTAATCATCATGCACTGAAATACTCTAAGAAATTAAGCTTCAATGGCTCTGCGCACGGTTACAAATTTATGAACGCGCATCGGCAATCTTCCCCGCGTGATCAACAGTTCCACAGAGCGTGATCGAGCAGCAGAACGTGGGCAGGCGACGCCGGTGGGGCGGCCGAAAAGATGAGCTCGTCCGCGTGGAGCGGGGGAGGAGGTGGAGCTCGGCGTGGTTCAGCCGGAGCGGGGAGGAAGTAGCAGTCATCATCAAGCTGATCTGGGAAAGGTCCCGGTGCGTTGTTGGAGAAGCAGGTCACGTAGGCCGACTCGTATGCGTCGGCGGCGGCCTCGTTGATGTTGCTGTGGCAGTTAGCGTCAAATGAATCCGCTGGCGGTTTGACCGGCTGCTTGAAGGCTGGAATCTTGTGGAACACCCTGCACACCACCCACTCGATCTGCGGGAGCAGGAAATTTAACTTAATTACAAGGCGAGTGTAATCTGAGAGCTTGGTAGTAGGGGAGAGGGTGACGGCGGTGGCTGAGTACCTTTGCCATCTTGGGAGGCAGGTTGTGGACGGCGTACTTGCCCTCCAACCTGTACTCGTGCATCACCCAGTTGCTCTTCTCCCCCTTGGGAGCTCTGCCTCTGTAGAACACGAGCGTCTTCTTCATCCCCACGAGGATCCTCCCTCGGAAGATCGCGCTGTCCTTTCCGGTCGCCTTCCAGTATCCTGCCTTGGTCGCCCGGTTCGTCCTCAGCCCAGTCGGGTACTTCCTGTCACGCACGCAGAAGAAGTACCACTCCTTCTCCCCCATCTTCGCTCTCTCTGCACCAAATTCCCCAGCATGGTTTCAAAACCACGTCAAGAACAAGAGCCATGGAAATTAAGTCCGCATACAACACTTACGAGGCAAGTCCCAGGGCTCGCACTTGTTGAGGTCGACCTCGCCGATGGCGACGGCGTGGAAGGCGGCGTCGGAGGCCTTTCTGGCGAGGTAATGGGTGATGAGCTCCTCGTCCGTGGGCCGAAACCTGAACCCCGGCGGCAGCTCCATTGGGCGATGCGAGACGAGGCGCGGCTTGTTGAAATTGTGCTGCTAACACGGCTGTTGTGATGGATCACAACTGGCGAGATACCGTAGATAAAGAGACGATAATTTGGACCCACAAACACGAAGCTTACGCATCACAGCGACGGAAACAAAAAGAAAAAGGACGAGTAAACAGGATTTACGCGATCGTAATTTTACGGGAGGAGCGAGTCGAGGGGGAAGGGTTACCACATGCTTGATGGGGGAGGCGATGGCATTTCGACAAATGGGTCATCGGCGTGACGTGACGGGAGGAGCATGCCAATAATTAGTACATGTGAAGGACGCAAGAAACATTCTAGCGATGAAAGCATTGGGTTGGTTGGAGGTGGGGGGCGGAGCGGCTCACATGCTTGCGATGGATGGGATAGTGTGCAATTCGGTCGTGTTCCCAGGTGCAGGAGGATCTTTGTACAATGGTTTTGTTCTTTGCTCGATTTGTCCCTGCACTTGCCTGACAAATTTTCTATTCCTCAGCAAGTCTTGAACAGTCAATTACATGGCTGTTATGCATCAGCAACCAGTATAGCAATTCTTACATTTAGTCTTATCAAGTGTTATGTTGCTAGTAGTATTCTCATCAAGAATCATGAATAAGAATTGAACTCTATGCATCTGATTTTACTTTTTGTTTCAAGCTATCAAAAGAGTATACTACCTCTTCATTGTTACCCTTTTCAGAGAGATCAACCCTTTCAACGTTTGTTCGATCAGCAACATATATGATCCAAACGACCCTCTCCATATTCACTTCTCAAATCAACCCGGACTCTATCCTTGTCGCTCAACCGCTAGATGGAGAAAACTACAATGCTCACGGCTCTCACCATCAAGAATAAAGAGAGTTTTGTCATGAAAGCCGAAGTAAACCTATGAAAGATGCAATGGCAGTACTTCAACAGTGGAAGTGCTGCAATAATATTGTAAAGTCTTGGCTATTTAATTTGGACACAAACCAGCATACTGTATAGTGACAATGCATATGCTCTCTGGCTTGATTTGAAGGCCAGATTTGGACGCACAAATGATGTTCATCTTTTTCACATCGAAGAAGCCATACATGATTGTAAGAAAAGCCATACATGATTGTAAGAAAGCCAACATGACTGTAGAAGCATATTATACCAAACTTAAATAGTCTATAGAGCATATTATACCAAACTTCAGAGTTTATAGAACGAGCATGATTCTCTCTATAGCGTTCCTTAAAGCAATCGTGAACCCATAAAAATGTCCAGCAATTTCAGTAAAACCAAAAAGTCATCAAATTTCTCATGGGGCTTAATCATATATATACAAGTATAAGAGGATATATACTCCTCATGAACCCTCTTCCTACTATTAGCAAAATTTATTCGCTCCTAAAAGGTTTGCCTCAAGGATCAAAATTATTACAAGTGATAATGACTCGGAGTTCACCCTGAGAAAATTTTATTTAGAAAAGAGAATGATGCATCAAACGAGTTTTGTGTTGATCCCACGACAAAATGGAGTCACAAAGGAAATCTTTATATGGACTTAAATCTTCACAAATAGATTTGCATCGCTCCTCACGAATTACAACCAACTCAAAGGGATAGGACTATCAAAAAAACATTTGCACCGGTTGCAAAACATGTTACCATCCATCTCCTTCTTGCAATGACATCTTCATCAATTGATGTCAACATTGCCTTTCTTAATGGAGATCTAGACGAAGAAATCTATATGTTACTACTACTTGGTATTTGACAAAAGGGGAAACAGAGTCTACAAGCTCAACAAGTTTCTATATGGACACAAACAAAGCTCACATCAATAGTTGCTTAAGCTGACCAATGCACTTAAAGAAGCAAAATTTCAACAATAAAAAACAAGCTACTCTTTATTTGTCAAATTCAAAAATGGTAAACACACAACTATTCACGAAGAATCAGTTCAAATTACCAGCTTCATCCCCCATAGAGTATAATCTTTCCCTTAGCAAATTTAAAGTAGAATGCATCAATGATCCATCCTTGTATATTACTCGACCTACCTAACTTCTGTAAAACATAAATTTATGAATAAACCAAGAGACTCGCACTTAAAGGGAACATATCAAATTTTAAGGTAACACCTTGGGTATGGACTCTTGTTCCCATCAAAGAACTCAAATGAAGTAAATGTTTTCCACGATGCTAATTGGAGAAGGTGCCCTGACGCACGATGATCTATTACAGGCTACTAAATTTTTAGTAGAAAATCCTTAATCTCATAGGAAACTAAGAAGTTGTGACAGGGAAACTAAGAAATAGACAACAGTGTCTTAATCAAGCGTAGAGGCTGAGTACATGTGAATGATAGCCATATGTTAGACATTGGACCAACACGCCAGCTAACATGTATTGCGACAATCAGCTCTAATATAGCTAATAATCTAGCCTATCATGAATAGTTAAAATATATTGAAATAGATTGTCACATTGTGAGAGAAGGTTCAAAAAGGAATAATTAAATTATCTCATATTTCTAGATCGAACCCGGTGATAGATGTACTTACAAAACCATTGATCCAACTCAATTTCAAGTTCTGAAAATCTGCAAGTTGAGAATCATTTATATATTCTCCTACACATTACAGCAAGTTGAGTATGAATCATTTGTGTAATTTTTTTAATCCATGACGTGAGAAAATTTTTTTAGGTAAAGTACTTGTTTATAAATTTTACATTTGAGCTATTTATCTCGTAGGATGTATGAATCTTAAATCAAGATTCGTATAGAAATTTTCTCCCGGATGCAGCCCGGCATTCTTACTGCTGCCTCGGCGCTTCCTGCGTCGATGTGTGCTCGCATTCGGCCTCCGCCCCTTGCATCACACTGCGGCGAAAGCTCCGGTGGCATCCGCACGCCGCGCAAAGCAGCGTCACCTCCTCACCTACAGCGATGAACTCGTCGCACCCTTCGACGGCGTACCCTCCGATGCTTTCCGCGTGGTTCTTCCGGCACTCGGCCTACCTCATTCGATCTCCTCCCCAACGACGCCGACGCGGTCGATCCGTCCCCGCCGCCATATATCCGGACCACCGGATCGTATCTCTTCGGAACTAAAAGGTGCTTCTTCATCTCAATGTCTCTCTGCTTGCATTCTTGTGATCGATCGATCTTTGTTTATTTTGTTGGTGTGATCCAATGGAGGAAGCTGGGGGATTAGGGTATCTGATCTTTGTAGATCTCCGATTGAGGGCTAACTCCCTAACCTACCCAGAATTAGGGGTGCATGAATAGAAATGTAGGTTTACCTTGGCTGTGTCTGCAATTTTCCCAGCCTAATGTTCCATCCCTTGTGGTAAGGTCCACATGACCTTCATTGATGTGATCGGTTCAGGGCAAGACCTACTGGGCCGGCCGAATTGATAGTCCAACGTATTCCACCACATCTCGCCAGAAGGAAACCAACATTCCTGGACCATTAGGGTAGCAACCCTAGACATATGGGACCTCACCCTTTTTCTTCTGCCATATACTAAATCAAATTGGAGGATAGAGTCGACGCAACGATTTTTCTTTTTTATTTCCGCCAAGAATCTATCTGAACTGACCAATGAAAACATTGTGTTCTCTATTGCTTAAAGTGATTTAATTTGGATGACTATTATGGGGAATCAATCAATAGTTTATATTCAAGAACATTGGTTGTCTTTGTAAACTGGCAGCCAGCATCTGCCTTTTAGCATTTTTGCGTTTTGATTGAATAGGGGTATAATTAACTACATCCAATCAATCTGCATCTGTTGTGACCAGGAACTGTTAGTTTGCTTTACTATCCATTTCTAGTTAGTCCTGGTTATGATAACTAGTCGAATCTACATTTGTACTCTAAATTATAACTTCATTGAAGCCTCTGTTTGTCATAATTTATTATTTATTTACTTTATCAAGATGAATGCATTCTCTTTCTTTCCAGCACAAGTTATGCAACAATATTAGTTTTTTTTCATGCTTTTTCTTCTATTTAATAATACTTGAGGCCCCTCTTTGTTTTTTTCTTTAATCGGGAGATTTCACTTCTATGCAGCTATTTTATATGATCAAAACACATCAAGCAATAGTGTTTGCATTTGGTAAATCTGTAATTATTATCATATAACAAGAGACTCATCAACCCCAAAATTACCAAACTTGACTTGGTATGAAACTACATGGTCTATAATGCTTATATAAAGTTACTATTAGTAGATTTATTATGCTTCACATTCTATTGTAATTACTTTCACACTATAAATATGTGACTACAACCTTTTAATTTCTCAATGACTTAAGGCACTACGATATAACATGATGAGATAATAATGACCAATTCATTAACTTAGCAGCTCAACCATAACACCTTGTTGGTCCTAACCCTTTTTAGAATGTGAAGTCGATGAATAATCCAAATTGATTACGGAGAATCAACCCATATCTCTTAGACACAAGGTTTGGTTACTAACCTGGATTGTCTGTAAAAAGGAATCTCCTTCTTTATGAAAAATACAAATTTTCATTCTTTCACTCTCTATTGTCTTCTTTCTAACCTTAAAAATAAACATAAGTGTTAAAGGGAGATCTCTTGGATTATGTCCAAAAGCTCTCCTCTTGTGTGCACTCATGCTCTTAGTCTTAGACACTTACTATAGGCAAAGGCTCCTTGGGCTAGCTCTAGTAAATCTACATTCATAATTATTTTCCATATTATCATAATAGTAATAAAACTGGGACACGTAATATGAACAATTTTATTGGTGAATCTATGCATGGAGCTGATGAACAATGCTAGCTAAAAACCCCCCTCTAAACAATTGACATATTAGTATCTCTTCTGAAACATAGGGGTCCTGGTTCCATTGGGTCAATATCTAAAATGGGCTTTTGTATCAAATAAAGATTCTCTTTAGTATCATTTCAAAGTGATTTCTCACCACTCAACAAGGAACGGAAAACCGTTCCATACCGAGCGGTAACCTCGGTATGTACCGGTCCGCTTGGCGACCGGTCTCGAAACGGTGGTCGGAGAATGAACGGCGGCGAAAGCTACATCATTCTGCCGGTGGCAGAAGCTTCAATCGAAGCTTCCGTTGGTAGCGGAAGCTTCAATCCCCGCTTCTGCTGGCAGCGGAAGCTTTAGGGCCGTTGCTTCGCCCACCTGCTTCGTCCGCTCACCCGGTTCTGTCTGGTATGACCAGTACCATACCGGTTCGGCGCCATAACGGAACGGTTCCGATATCCGATTTTTTAAACCTTGCCACTCAAGCCAATATTTTCTTATAGTCTTATTCAAAACTTAGGAAATTTACCAACCTAATCCCCCTGAGATAGACCTGGCAATTCGGGTCAGCGGGTCATAAACGGGTCTTGTCAGCTGTGACCCGTGACTCGATTGAGCCAACCCGAACACGACCCGTTTAATTAATTGGGTCAAACTGTGTAACATGAACACGATCCGAACATAATCGGGTCAACCCGACACGACCCGAATAACCCATTTATCATTTATATTTTAAATATAAATAATAAATTAATAAAAATTATATTAAAAGTAATAATAATTTGGGCTTATGAGTGGGCCAAAATCTAGGTTAAAAAATAGTTAGAAGATATTTAGGCTTATACGCTAGCAATGAGAGTTAGATAAGCCTATATTTAAATTTTATATATATAAATATATATTGTAAACGGGTTAAGCGGGTTAACCCGTTTACAACCTGACATGACCCGATTATTTTGGGGTCATAAATGGGTTGACCTGTTTATGACCCGAACACGATTATGGCTGACGCGAACCCGCCTAACTTCGTGTCAAGTCGGATCGGGTCAGCGAGTCGTGTCAAATTTTGCCAGTTCTACCCTTAGACCTCACACTGCCTCTACTATGATTGGGCATCCCTTTTGTTGTAACTAAAGACCCACTACTAGAGGATCAAATTAGCAATAAGCATCTGGAGACACTAGTTGTTCAACACCATGCACTCAAAAGACAAATTAGTCATAGAAAAGAATTTGAATGCTAATTATTGATATTCCTTTTCTATCACATCATAAATCAGTCATTACTAGTCACCTTCTAACATGCTAACAATGGTGCTTATGATGAGACAACAAGACAAAGATCACATCAACATTTTCACCGATCAAATGTTAATGCATGAACTTTTCGATGCATTAATGTGGTCAACATTTCCAAATATGTTAAAGGTCCAATCCCAACTATGGTTCTCTAAGTTAGCTTGAGATCAACCTCAACTTTAAGCAATTATCACAAAGCTTTAAAAGGTGATTCGTAGGGAGTAAAAGTATCTCAGAGAGTTAAACTTCATTGATGACCATTATCCAAGGCGAATATGAGTCTCTAGAAGATAATATGACTAGGTCCAACAAGGAAGCTTAATAATTTGATGGCGTATAGCCATTGTCTGTGCTAGTGAAAAGAAAAACATTAATGGCCTTAAACCCTTTAGTTGTTTTCGTCTCCGATCAAAGGTTCTAATTGTTTTTTATTGAAGTGCTTAAAAGAGCCAGCTAATATATTATTATATACACAAAAAAAGTGCATTCGTGGATAGCCCAACCTTAAGAGGAACTTCATACCATTCCCAAATTGAAGCAAAGATCATTAACTCCACCATTAGAAACCTGATTACACCCCCTAACTTCTTTCAATAAAAGTGTTTATGCATATATAGGACAGACGAACCTTCTCCCTAAACAAACACAAATCTAAGGAGTGCCAAGAAAAAAAGAAGGTAGATAAACACAAGCGTACCATAGAGACAATGGGTCCAATAAAGGAGAATATTTTAACCTAAAAAGATAGAATGAACAATTGGTTAAGAATGAGCAGACAGAGTGGCCACCTATACTTCTTAATAGAAAACCAAATAAAATAATCGACTCAACCCCATACTATTGTGTCTTCTATGACCAGATGAAACTGCCTAAATAGAGACTAACATTATCGTGAGGGATTTTGCTGTAGGAGGTGAGATAATGAAGGCTAAAAAGGCTTACACTAAAAAGCAGCCAATGTTCTATTGGAAAGTGCCAGTAAAGAAGATCATCCCGACTTAACATTAATGGACATGGCATGCAAGGATTTTAAGCTTCCAACATTTCAAAATCAATAGTTAAGAAAATCATGTTTTATGTTTTGACATTCAGAGCTTTACTAATATTGTTTACTTAAAAACTGTGATAGAGTTTTGTAGATCTTGCTTCACTTCTATAAATGTGCAATGTAACTCTATTTAACTACGGGAGCTGAACTGAAGTCTAATAAATTGTACTTATTATTGATTTATCATCAATTAATTAACTTAATAAATTTCATGTAGGAGTTTTCATGTATCATCTATTGTGAATTTTCTTGCGTGCGAGGGGGTTAGTCAAGTGAATTTCTTGCAACCTCACCTCTGTGGAGCTCTATAAAATGACCGTTCTCAATGTACAACATTTTGGGACTAAAGAAATAAACATTGTACCCCAAAATTAATCAAGTTTGATGAGGTCCCACTTAGCATGAAAATTCTATATAAAATCACCAGAGTCAACCCAATTCTCTCTCCCCTTT
This sequence comes from Costus lasius, assembly GCA_027563935.2. Taxonomy (NCBI): domain Eukaryota; kingdom Viridiplantae; phylum Streptophyta; class Magnoliopsida; order Zingiberales; family Costaceae; genus Costus; species Costus lasius. The sequence goes on along the minus strand of CM050454.1, from coordinate 16,136,216 downwards.
TAGAGGATGTGCTAATAGGGTTCTTAAGCATTAGTCGGATCTATTTGTAAAGTTCATGAAAGACATGATATGGCTTAAATTTAAACAAGATATGCATCACCTCAATGCTAAGATCAGAATTTTCCAAAGCACTAGAAGTTTGAAATGAACAAGGCAGGAGATAATCAAGAAAGAAAGTAAAACAAGCTAAAACAAGTTGAATTTATATAAAAAAAGGTGATGTATCTCTGGTTTGAAAGACTAGAGAAAAATAGGAAAATTGTTAACATGTGTTGCTTTTACTAACCTAAATAAAGCCTCCTTAAAAGATTTTTATCCACTGTCAAGAATAAAACTAAAATGCACTAAGAGATAAAGTGCATACCTCATTCCTCAGTGGGGAAAGTATGTATTATGGACAATACACATTCCAAAACAAATGCCCATGAGATGCAAATTTTGATGAAAAGAATTGTAATACTATCCCAATTCCTTCTCAAAACAATAGATAGGTGTGAATTATTCTTCAAAGTGATAATGAACCTAAAAATTTTAGCCGACAAAATCTTACCTCGAGTCCTTTATCAAACTTAGTGAGTATCTACTTATACTACCCTAGCTTTCCTTCTAGGAATCTATGCGTCCTTTTATTTCCTATCGATTTGCATCCATATAATTGGTAAGTTGGTACTAGTTTCGAAGAAGGGCTATACTTAATATTCAATTTACTTTTGTCAACGAGATCAACTTGACAAATTTTATCTTGATCACTCATATATCTCTTTTGATTTATGATAAATTTAATTAGAACTTTTGTAATCTATCTAGTTATGAATGATGTTTGATATTATCAAACTATATAACTACTCATGTAAGAATTCATGATGACTTGAAGTTCAAAGATCACAAATACCATTATCATAATGAAAATATTTATAATACTCATATAACAATCCATATAACTTTCTCATGGCATGTCTAATTAGTACACTATTCTCTAATATATACATATGTATTAATTTGATATCTCATCTAATGAAAATTTCTTATTATTGGTTACTACACATACTAATTTCAACATATCATTATGTGTCAATCTTTGATAATACTTGACTAGTGATATCCAGAATAATCATAATATTCTATTGATATTATTATAATAATGATAATATCTTTTATTAAAATAAATATAAATATGATAAAATATATGCTAAAATCACCATTCAATGAGTAGTCTTATGACATATTGCCACACCCCTAGAAATATCTTTATAAATAGTATGATTAAAACATGGATATCACACATATACTTACAAAATATTTTGTATAATGATTTTAAGAGCTCTTTTGTACTTTATTTGTAGTATCATTTACTATTCCTTGAATATTTAATTAGGTAATAAGCACAAATACAAAAGTGGCATCTTAAGCTACGAGGAATTATATTAACATAATTTCAAGTCTAAGCTTCTCATCTACACTAGGAGTATATTTCCAATCTATTAAAACATAGTTTCTTATTTAGGATGTTTTTTCTTGTTAACTAATTAAGCGCATAAAAAACAGTGGTTATAATGAAATGGCAGCGAGAGGTGATGCATCAAATGTTTTGTTTTGCAAATCAACTTCATCTCGGGTTTGACTCACAACTGATCCGAGATACTCTGAACTAAAATTAATTTGTCTCAAATCTACAAAGGGAGGAGAATCCAACGTGCAAGTCTGTTAAGATTGAAACCTTCATAGTTTTCACCTTTTCTAAAAAAAATATTTCGATTCACTTAATCTGTTCTACTTTGCTTAATTAATCCCTAGTTGATATAGTGGTTGAAACTTTGTTTATATTGTCTTTCTTTTGGAATTGCATTGCATGATAAAAAAGTTGTCACATTCACACCCTTTTATAATTAATTGAAATCAATGGATTATATTTCAATTTGTTACACTTTTTATTATTATCTTGTTTTGACAGTGAAATATGAATAAATTAGAAAAAAAAAATATCTTCCATGCCACTAGAAACAAGTACAAAGAGTCATAATGAAAGACAAATTGCAGTAGAAAAGTGCAGTGTTCGCATGAGTATGAGGTCATACATAAGAGTAGGCCTTTAAGTATAATTAAGAATCCTCATTAGGCGTGATTAACATTATAATATAATTAAGAATCATCATTAGGCGTGATTAATATTTATAATGGTTTTTTAGACCAGTTCAATGTTAATTTTTGATTTATACTTACGCTCTGTTTCTTTGGATGAAATTCACAAGGAAAAAAAAAATATATTAAATCTAGATGTATTTGTCTCCAGATTCAATGTGTTCTTTTTTTTTTTCCTTATAAGAAGAAAATAGGGTCTTAATTTTGAGCAACGACATTTGATTGGGGCACGTCACTGTCAAATACTGTATGTTTTGTAGCTTTGAAATCTTGTTTTGTTAAACTCCAGTGGATGAAAGCACCAGTGATAATATTGATTCATAATTAATGGTGTAAATACAAATTTAGTTTAGCCGAGTTAATTCGGCTTGAGCTAGCCCTAGTTTATTAGGTATTGAATTTTATTATTGTTTCTCAATTGACCAATTGAATTTTACATATTTAACAAATCTGACAAAGTTGATATAGTTACTATATGGGTTAATAAGAACTTTTCAAGTACATAAGTACATTAATAAAGTTAGTATTTAAAATAAATTGGATGATAGGGTGGAGTTGAACATCGTTAATCCTTAGCTCACTTAGTTTAGTTAAAAATATGAAAAAGAGAATATATCGGATTTATTGGTCAGTCATGGTTTGGTAAGTTTAAACGTGCTTTTTCTATTTGTGATTAAAAATATTGATTTGTTGTAGCTCAAACTATTGAATTTTGGTTTCTTTGAATTATAATTTCTTTGACACACTTTTAATCTTTTAATAATTATAGCGTGAGTATTTCACACAATATTAACCATTTTTGTATAAATGCTAATTAAATAGATCATTTTGCAATATGAAATCATTAACTTAAATATATTTTAAGACCAATTAGCCTTTTCAAAATAATATAAATCTCTTTTTATTTATAAAGTTTGAAAAAAAACATTAAGGTGGTCATATAATTTTATTTCTTCCCATTGGTTATTAGATCATTATAAAAGTTGATTTGTGCTCTCCATCCAAATGTTAAAAGGCAAATTCATTATTGCTTCCAATATGTTTTTGACGTATCTCATGGTTGTTCAATCTGTACTTACTCTTTTAAGAAAATGATTTAAAATGTTAATCTCATGTCCATTTAGTTGATTAACAAACTATTTCATTCAATAAGAGAAATAATAAATTTAAAACTTTCATTCAAATGAAAAAGTAGCAAGTATATCATCATAGTTAATGACAATTTTTTCTTATATCCTCTCACAATAAATCTAGCTTCACTCTTTTTTAATTAGAATTTGTGAATTTTCTTTATTAACATTGAACACTCATTTCAAACCAATATCTTTTTAGTTTTTGTTGATGTCAAAGCTAGCGCCCATATATTCTTCATTTTAGCATTTTATAATTCATTTCTCGAGTAAGCATAAGCGTGAGCATAGGTAACTAGGTAAGTAAGTGCTTACCTATTTTTATTTAAATCGGTCACAATTCAAATTAAAAAATATCTTATTTTTCTCTAGGTTTTTTTTTAAACCTCTCCTCTTATCCCTCTATAAAGAAACACGAGATATTTTTATTTTTAGCTTTGTCCACTCGAAAAGAGAAATCAAAGAAAGAAAGAAAAAAAATATTATCCTTGCCCGTACCTTGCTCCAAGTAAACGCTGGCTAAAGTTTCATGAAATCATTAAATATCAACGTGGCATACATAGAGAAAGATATTTTAGAATAAAGTTTACTAATAATAATATACAATTGGTCATGAGTTTTTAACATAGTACAAGTCAACTCCAACTCACGTATAAATGCTCGTCACATTGGAGGACCAGTTCATCATAAGACAAATACATACGATCAAATATCAATTATTTCATTATATTCTTTAATTTTTTTAAAAAAAAATTGCATCAAGTAGATTATTAATTAACTACTCCCGTCAGCAATATGAACAATGTTCTCCCCCATTTAATTAATACTTGCTTTATCAAATATCACATTTAATATAGACATGCCCGAGACATAATTATCTCATGTTTTATTTAAAATGTCTCAAATATGGCTCGTCCAATGAGAAGTCGAAACGTATTTGTTGTATCTACGAAAGAAGGCCATTTAATTTATCCAAAGCCGAGAAAATTAATCATTTATCACTCGCTATAGTAAGAATTTAGATTCGAACCAAATTATAAAAGTTTATACTTTGACTCAAATATTAATTAAAGATAATTAGGTGATAATGAGAAATTTGTATACTCAACGAGTAGGCATTCAACAGTAGCAAGTGAGTAATAATTGATTTGAGAAAGGTAAGAGCAAGTTTCTCTGTTCTAAACTTGTTAGTTGTTGATAATAAAATCTTGACATGAAATTGTAATTATGTTACTTAACTTGTTTTAGGACTATGCACATATAGTTAACTTGTTATCTATATAATGCCAACCTACTAAAACAAAATGAAATCGTGACAGCATGTGGAAAGAAGAGATGCATCAATAATTTCGGCACCTCTCTCTACATATATTTTAATAATTTTCTGCTACAAATTGAAGAATTAAATAATTAAGATAGAGAGCTGGCCATTGGTCGAATGATGCGTTGACCTTTTTTTTTCAACCACTTCCACTGCATTATAAATACTACTAATCTAAGAAGCTAACCGTACTCGAAGCACAGGCAAGACAGCTGCAGGAGGAGCGGCGCTGTTCTCAATTGGCCGAGAGCCATGGCTTCTCACTCAATACCCGTCTCCAACGAAATCCATGACATCGACGTCGCCACAGCCCAAACCCTAGCTCACGACCACTCCTTCAACCTCCCGCGAATCAACCGCCAGCGCCGCGCAACTGCGGCTCTCAAGGACATCTTCCCACCTTTTCTTCCCAGAAAGGTAATTAATCAATCGATCGATCTCAGTTGTTTCTTCATTCAATATCGCTGACTCACCCTGCCCATCGATTGCAGGTTGTTTCTGAGATGATCGCGACGTTCTTGCTGGTGTTTATGACCTGCGGGACGGGGGCGCTGAATAAGAGCAACCCCACCGTGGTGTCGCAGCTGGGCGCGTCCGTCGCCGGCGGCTTGATCGTCACGGTGATGATTTACGCCGTCGGCCACATCTCCGGCGCCCACATGAATCCCGCCGTCACGCTGGCCTTCGCCGTCGCCCGCCATTTCCCGTGGATTCAGGTGAAGATCATTTCATCAAACACCTCCTTAATTATTTAATTCCTCGTCTTCTAACCTTCTAATGTTTTCTTCGATGCATTTTGCTTTAAAATTAGTTTAACTTTACTCGTTTAAAGTCAACATGCAGACACAGCAAAATCCAAATTAAAACAAAGAACAAAAGTTCTAATCAATAAGTATTATTGATGCATGAAGTCATAGCTAGCTATTATATACTACAATACTTTTTTTGCTAATTATTGGTTGAGTTGGATTAAGCAAAAATAATACTGAAATTTGCAGGTGCCCTTCTACTGGGCAGCTCAGATATTAGGGTCAACGATTGCCTCCTTCATCCTCCGGGAGCTGCTCCACCCGATAGATGATTTAGGAACGACGACGCCGTCGGGTACAGCGGCCAGGGCTCTGGTCGCCGAGATCGTTGTCACCTTCAACATGATGTTCGTCACTCTCGCCGTCGCAACAGACACGAGAGCTGTGAGCTTTACTTGTCTGAATAACTCGAAATTCGCACATGAAAAAAGAACACATTTCATTTGGCTGATGATTACTCTGTAGGTAGGAGAGTTGGCTGGCTTAGCTGTAGGCTCGGCGGTCTGCATCACCTCAATCTTAGCCGGGTAACATTTAAACTAAGAACAATTACCAACAACGAAACAAGATAAAGAAAAAGTAATGGTGACGAGAGATTGATTGGTGCTGTAGGCCCATATCTGGAGGATCGATGAACCCAGCGAGGACGCTGGGGCCGGCGTTCGCGAGCAACATATACAGATCACTGTGGGTGTACTTCATTGGCCCTCCGCTGGGCACGGTCTCGGGGGCTTTGGCCTACAACTTCATACGATTACGCAACGTCGACGGTCAGTCGCTCAAGGGTGGAAGCCAGAAATCCCCGTCGTTGAGGAAGCGTCGCATGAAGGAGGAGGAAGAGGAAGAAGATGAGGTGAATGCTGCTCAACGCCATGAAATTACTACTTAACCTAATTAACTCAAGTTTCTGATGGGATCAAATGAGTGTATGAATGATGAAGGTGCAGTGTCCTACAGACATTCATCCGTCATTAATAAGGTCACCATTTAGTACGTGGTTGCCTTAATGTTAAGAAGATATATGTAACGCTGTCAGGCGAAATCCAGGGGAATTAATGCTTGTGTTTGCTACCATTTGCAAATTGATTGTAACGAGAAGATTTCTGTTTGGCCATAAGTCACCTAATCAGAGATAATCAAGCATATTCATGATTCTCTTGGAAAGCCTAATAGGTAGATGATGCTAACAAATCCCTAATGATTCGCTTTTGTTCTAACAAGGAGAAGAGAATTGATGCACAATCGAACTATTGCGTACTTCCACTAATCCAAATTAGATGGAGATCTTCATGGAGGTTTCAAGTTGCAACCCATTTTAAAGTGCTATATTGTAGCTATTAGGTTCACTCAATCGAACTACTGAGAGTTTGAACCTTGGCACCTCGTGTAATACTGCAAAGTTTTGTATTTCATTTATAAAAATCATAAAAATAATTTTTAGTATATCACAAATAATTTTATGGTTTTTATTATTTTTTATAAATTTTTAAAAAATCTTACAGGTTTATATGAATAAATCAAGTTTGATTTGTTAAAATAAAATAAAAAAATTAATTTGTGTCAACATAGCTTGCTCATAACAGTTTGACGTCATCACACACCGATTCACAGTGAATAAAAATTGTACACGTCTAACCAACGAGTCAACTAAGTAATTTTAATTAAAGATTAGGTTGAGGCTTATGTCATGTATTTGACATCACTTCAGACATTACTCAGTTACAATTTACATTATTTAGTTACAGTTTAGAATATCCAATTATAGTTTATACCATTTAGTTATACTCGTAGTATCCGGTTACAGTTACAACTTCAAGTTACAGTTTATATCATATAGTTAAAATTTACAGTTACAATTAATGCATTTATAGTTTATTGTTATGGATGATCCGGTTATAGTTTTAGTTCATTTAGATATTCATATTTGACATCTAGTATAGATCAATCTTTCATGTCTAATAATGCTATTTTTTTATCAATCCGTACTTAGCATTTTATTATCATTGATCCACTTGTTATTCTAGTTATAGTTCATTATACATAATATGTCGATGTGACATATTATGAATGTATAATACTAAAAGAAACAAAAAAAAAACCATGGCCTGCGAGATTATTAAAAGCAAGTATTATATTTATATATATATTATACATTGTTAGAAACGGAACACGGTGGTAGCACTTCGCGAGAAAGAGAGAAACATCAAGAACGCACGAACATAGAGAGGAATCACAAAATATTATTACTCATATGAAATAGAGAAATACAAAGCATATTTAAAAAAAACTTACCTAACTAATATGGGCTAATCAATCTATATGGTAGCTAATAATCTAATAAGGTAAACTCTAATTTATATCACATAAATATGGTAACACATGGCGTGTTTACCAATTTCAACACTCCCCCTTAAACACGACATTTACAAACTCCCAGCATGTCTCTCAATTCTACAAAATCATTAATCTTTAGAGATTTGGTAAAAATATTAGCAACTTGATCCTAGGTCTTCATATAATTCAACTCCACTAGCTTGTGTGCAAGACATTCTCGAACATAATGAAATCTCGTGTCTATATGCTTGCTTCGTTCATGAAATAGAGGATTCTTTGCTAGAGAAATTGCAAACTTATTGTCTATGGTAATTTGAGTTGGCTTCTTCTCCCCAACATGTAGATCTTCCATCACACGTCTCAACTAGATTGCTTGAGTCACACAAGAATTTAGAGCAATGTATTCTGCTTCACAAGTTGACACGGCAACAATTGATTGTTTCTTCGAGCTCCATGTAAAAGTGGTGCTACCCAAGTAGAACACAAAGCCTGTTGTACTCTTTCGATCATCTATATCACCAGCCCAATCACTATCACAATATCTAGTAAGATGGAATTCATCGGAGATAGTGTAATATAGTCCATAATCAAGAATGCCTTTAATATACTAAAGAATCCTTTTTGCTGCATTCAAATATACTGAAATAGGGGTCTCCATATAGCAACTTACAAGTCCCATATTAAAAAGAATATATAGTCTAGTACAGGTCAAGTATATCAAACTTCGAACTAAACTCTAGAATAAAGTTGGATCTACTTTCTCATTGTCATCATGCTTGGACAATTTTACATTGCACTTGACTGGAGTACTGACCAAATTATAGTTATTCAGTTTAAATTTCTTCAGAACTTCTCTTGTGTAATTCTCTTGTGAGATAAAGATCTCTTTATTTGTTTGTTTCACCTCCATGCCAAGATAATAAGACATCATCCCCAAATCAGTCATCTCAAATTCAAGATTCATATTCTTTTTGAAATCTTCAAACATTTCTGAATTGTTGCCTGTAAATATTAAGTCATCCACGTACAAGCATACTATCATGATTTCATCCTCATTGGCCTTCAAATATAAATAATGTTCATAAGGACATTTCTTAAAACCATTTTCCTAAAAATAACTATCGATTCTATAGTTCGAAGATCTAGGTGCTTGCTTTAAATCGTATAGAGCCTTTGAGAGTCTAAGAACCTTGTCTTCGTGTCCTTTTGCCACATATCCTAGAGATTGTTCAATGTAAACCTCCTCTTCTAAGTAACCATTTAGCAAAGCTGACTTTGAATCCATTTGATAGATTTTCCATTTATGTTGGGCTGCCATAGAGATAATTAATCTGATAGTTTCTAAACGAGCAACTAGAGCAAATACTTCATCGTAGTCAATACCTTGCCGTTGCTTGTAACCCTTTGCAACAAGTCTAGCTTTATACCTTTCTATTTCTCATTTAGAATTCTTTTTGGCTTTGTAAACCCATTTGACTCCAATTGAATTGTGCCCTTTTGAAAGATTCGCTAACTTCCAAGTTTGATTCTTTTAAATGGTTTTTGTCTCCTCATCCATGGCCTTCTTCCATCTCTTATCTTTGGATGCTTCAATGTGGTTAATGACACACTCCGCAAGTGCATGGAAATGTCGAAGTAATACAAAAGATATCGAATCCCACAGGAAACAAGGTGAGTACCAAAAAAATCTAATTCTTGGAATCGAAGCTGATCAAATCGTGGTTTTTGGAACTTAAAAACTAAAACTAAGCGAAATCGTAAGCAAGAAATCAAACAACTACGGTAGGGAAAATATATGAGAGAGAATATCAGGGCTTTGGTTTTCACCACTCTGACGATTTTATTTGCGCTAAGAAATAAATATCAGTTACATGGATTTACAAATATGCATAAGGAATCTACCCTATGGTACAAGGTGCACTCTTTTGAGTGTACACCCCGGTATTTACCCAAAACGTATCCTACTTTCACGGTGGATCGTTCTAGACAAACCCAATGGGCTCTGTGGTAGATTATGGACCCTTGAGCGAAGAACAAACACTTTCGTGTCGAGCCTTCGCAAGATTCACAAAGAGGTTCCGTCGTTACAATCCTACTTTCGTTATGAACTGTAATAACTATAACATGATAATACTTGGCCAGAGTAAATATCAAGAAATTAATACTTCAAGTGAAATATGCTCAGAATATGATCCAAATAACAAAGTTAATACATGAATTGCAAATAAAAATCGTCAGAGGGCTTCAACCAAGCCCTAAATAATGTTTACGCTACAACCATCGTCGAAACAGTAAAAGATCTCTCTTTGTACATAGGAAAATCATGGGAAAAAGTTTCTAAGAGGGAGGAGATGATGAACCGAAAGAAATAAACAAGAATCACTGAGTTCCGATGATCGAATCTCCATAAATTGCCTCGAAGTCGCCTGTTCACCGCCATTTTCTACCCTAGCCACATCGTCACTCGATTGCCCCCTTTCTAGGTCACAGAAATTGGGGATTTTATATTCTTTTTGTTCGCCTTCGAGTAAGCTTTCTAAAAAGTCCTCACTTGCTAAATTTGGACTTGAATCGGGCCCGAAATCGACAAAAAACCGAGTGAAGGTCAGGCTATTCCGATAGTGTCATAGGTGAACCCCGCCGGGTTCACCTGGTGGTGAAGTGTTCTGTGCAGTTCTATTGTGAAATAATCACAGGTGAACCCCGCCGGGTTCACCTACCAGTGAAGTCCATGGTATATTTCTGCGCAGGTTTCATCAGACAGAATCACGGGTGAACCCCATGGGGTTCACCTGCTAGTGAAGTGTGCGGCGAATTTCGGATGCCCTGACATCATCAGTGAACTCCTCCGGGTTCACCAGGCAGTGAAACGCGTGGTGAATTTCGTCCTTCGGCAAGATCACCGGTGAACCCCGTGGGGTTCACATGGCCGTGAAGTCCAGAAAAAGCTCCGATTGAGCCCAAATTTTACGGGTAGCTTCATCTTCTCATAAGGAATCACCCCATGCTCTTAGATTCTTCAAAAGGTCTTCAAAATTAGGTGATTTTACCTGAAATTCAATAAGACAGACGAAAAGTGAAGATTCTGAAGCTTTTAACTAAATAAGCCTTAAAGGAGTGTAAAAACATTCAAATAAGCCTGCATTTATCATGGAATAATAATAAAAATCACTATAAAAATACATGACATTAAACACTCCAGACTTAAATATTTGCTTGTCCTCAAGCAATAAAATAAGTTGAAATACATGCTTGGTATAAGAATAATCTTTTGTGTTGAAGTTCGCACCCAAGTTCAGAAAAATACTTTTTAGTAATCTAAGATCTAATCAGGAGAAATCAACTAAAAGGAGTGTCTTAAGCATTCACCAGTTTGGTCCCACAGTTTCTAGATGTAAACCAATTCAGAAAGCAGTAAACATGAGATTCAACCAAGCATACACAACACTCATTTCATTCCTATCCTTTTAATTCATAATATTGGGGTTAACTCAAATGTTTTATTCAGGATATGAAACTCTGATCATTGCATTAGACTTCAACTCATATCTTTAGGTACCATTGCCAATTTTTCGTAATGCCAAGTAGATAAGTCTTTTTAATGGATTTCAATTCACATTTCTTAGATTTCAACTCATATCCTTCAGTACCACTGCCAATTTTTCGCAGTGCTAAGTAGAGGAATCTAAGTGTGATTTTTTTTAACAAGAAACAGAAATCAACATATCCTGGCTTTTAACAAATGCAGTGTCTCCCCAATAATAGAACAGAATTCAAAGTTTGAAAAGAAAATATGTATCCTGATATAAATCGAATGTAAATTGCAAACCAAAATCAATTGAAGAATCATGAAAATGTTTGACCCACTAAATGAACAACCTAAAATCTATCCAATTAGAAAATTTCTAATTCATAGAACATATGGATATGACTATTGAGTAAATTTCCAACAAGTACTAAATTCAACATGTCTTGATAAATTCCAACCAATAATGCATTTAACTTTAAAAATTTTGCAAAGCTATCTTTAGACAAGACTAGCATGACAGGTCAACAATGAATCTTTCATCACAAAACATTGCAATATATGCCTTTAAAACAGCTTCATGCAAATTCATATATCCACACATCATTTAACATGTAAAGAGAGTTATAGAATAATACCAGAGTGGAAAGCAAGTGGTTTAAATATAAGTTATACACTACAAAAAGTGGGGCCTATAGATGTGGACCAGGCCCACGAATAGTGGCATATAAGTGATAGCGATCCGCAAGTGCACGGATTTATCGAAGTAATAAAAAGATATCGTTCCCGACGAGGACTACATAGCTAAGTACTGACTTCTTGATATGTTTGAATTTAGGCGGAATTAATATTTGGTTGTTCTAACTTCCAAGCACGACACAAACTCAGAACAACTTTTTAAAGGACTTGAATTCTAAAGCATAAGGAATTCATGGGTTCGCCACACTGATAAACATGAATCGTGTAAAAATAGCTCAGTCAATAAACTTATCTATTCTGAAAGGTACTTTTCCTAAGGTACATATCATTTCCTCCCGGAGCATGATACGGTATCAAATTAGATTAACTCCCTACTCTCGTGACAGTTAACCTAACTAGATCCCTTGAGTTCTGTGAAAAGTAAGTTAATTCCTTCAAACGAATCCGAACTACTCCCGTGATTGGATTCGTAGGTTTAATCGAAATAGATCGGAGGTTAGCGATTCACCTCCCGGTCCTTCTCACAACGTCTAAGACGTAAAGTTACTTGGCCAGGGTAATTTATGGGATATGTGTAATTTCAATCAAATCAGGAAGATAAAATTATATTAAAAGAGCAAAAGTATAAATCAATCCATGTAAATCAGTGGGTTCCGCCCAATCAATCCAAAAAAGGTATCTACTCACTCATATTATCAAAAGAATATATGTTTTTGATGAACAAAAAAGATCTCATAAGAATCGCAAAGAAATCACAAAAAGGATGATGAAACCGTCTTCTCCTCAGTTTGGAGATGAGGATTGATGGATCAATCGTCGAAATTGTGTGAAATCTCACCAGAATATGCTTCGAAATCAAGTCATCGCCCTTGTCGCCGACGCCACCCGTGTCCGTATGCTTCGAAGCTTCTTAACCCTCCTAAAATCCCATCTTTTATAGTTGGACCGGTTTAGAACTCATTAGGGAATAGTTCTTCGAAGTCTGGTTCAATTCCGGTTTGAATCGGTGAAGAGATAAGTGAAAAACTCGTCGGGCGAAAGTTTTTACGATCCGTGATACGTTTACGGCTGAGGCCATAAATGTTTCTGTGTATAATGCTTTCGGTCACAGAAAGTTTCACGGCCCGTGATAGAATTACGGCTTCACCCGTGAAAGTTTCTGTTCATTCCGACACTTAGCCGTTTTCAACTTCCGTTCGTCGTCGCGTTCACGGCTGAATCCATATTTATGGCCAAGGCCGTAAAAGTCTCGTTCTTCACCGTTTTTGCCCCAATTTTAACGTAAAGACTCGTGATCTCCTTGGGAATCATGCTTTGGTTTCAAAACTCTTGAAATCCTTCATTTTTACGTCATGTTACCTACATTTTCAAAAAAACCAAGAAAAATGAAGATTCCGTGCAAAATAACGCAAAAGCACTAAAAATAGCACAAAATCATGCAATTAAGCCCAAAATATGATCTAAAATATAGGTGAAAACATGGTGTAAATGCAGCGCATCAATAAGATACAATACCAATATCAAAATAACATCCATCATAAAGTATCAAAACAAATCCATAAAGAGTCAGAACACAACAACCAAATAGAAGCTGGAGTAACGACAGCTCACCCGCTCTAAAATGTTGCATAGCCCTCTATGCAATGTCGTATATGTGAGAGGAGTAGGTGGTGATGTCAAGTCCGGATGGAGCTAGCGCCTCTTGCGTGATTTGGAGCCAGAAGCTTGGGAGCTCCTTCCCTTACCACGCGAAGTGTAATCGGGCTCGTCCTCCTCGTCTGAAGAGACCAGAATATTCTTTATGTTTTCTTCATTAAGAAAGGCGAACCAGTCATCTAGAGCAGATAGCTTCTCCCAAATCAGACCCAACATCTTGTGCTGTCATTGCATCCCAGCTTCATAAGCTTCCCCTTGCTCCTGGCATATAAAGGAGATGGAGGAATCCATCTAATCAATAAGCTCGCGCTGCTGAAGCTGCTCCTCCCTCATCTCCTGAAGAATACCCAACATAGAATCTGAGGAGGAGGCACCAAAGAAGAACGCGCCTGGGGCCGGTGGTGCAGTGTCTACTGGGTCTGGTTGAGGGTTAGCAATTGGCTTGATGTGCCAGTTCTCTCGAACACGCATAGTGGTGCGCTCTGGATTAGGCAATGGCATGCAAAACTGGCTATCCTTGAATGTCATGCAGTAGGCATCACCCCGGCAGACGATGAGTTTCATGGAAACACATGACTCGATCTCGAGCCGGTTGTTTCCACTGGCCTCAGCCGTACCGTAGGGAATGACCCCAAGAGAGACTGCAAGTGGGGCGATGAGACCACCAATGACTATCGCGCCCTTGCAGCAATGCGCGATGCGGCTGAATTGCTTTGCTAAGTAGAATCTAGAATCGACCCTAAAAGAGTGAAGCATGCGCCATAAGTAAAATAACTCTAACTGGCGTACCATGCCGTCGCTCTCCCCTCGCCCGAAGATGGTATGGGTGAGTATGCGATGGACATATCTGATGGTTGGATTGCAGATGCTTGAAGCCCTGGCGACTCTGGTTGAATAGAAGTGCTCATTCGTAATTGACGCCCAAAAAGCTTGCTCATTGAACTCCACCGGGACCTTGCACGTGCAAGATTCCGGGAAACCATTAACCTGGCAAAGCTGAGAAAGAGATAGACAGTGCTCAATGTTCCCCATCCGAAAGGAGATGCGCCCTGGATCGTCATCGACTAGGCAGCAGCTTTCACATCCAACGAGCTGAGGAACTCCAACGTTATTCCGATGTATGTGGGGGAGGCGAGCCTTAGGAACTGCTCCCATCCAATATTTGAGTACATCCATTCAACATCATCCAAAAGCCCTAGCATAACTGGAGTGTTTCTGTCCAAGTATCGGGTGTTGGTCATCTGACGATGGTGCTCGTAGTTCTGCTCATGCTTCGCGTTTCTGAAGATAATGCCAAACTCATTTGGCGGAGACACATATGCCTGGGGCTGTCGAGCATAATGGCGTGCTGAATTTCTGGAAGAGGAAGGTTGCGCCGGTTGACTAGCAGGAGTGGCTTGTGGCGGCAGAGGCTGTTCGTGCGGGATGAAGTCATCGTCGTCCGTGGAAGAGTTGGATACAGGTTTCGGATCACGACGACGAGAGACAAGAACCTTGCGCCTTGGTGCCATTCAATGAGATTGCCGGAAACGATGAAGAAAACCAGAAAACCAGAGAAAAGTCGCCCGAGAACAAGAGTAGCAACCGATCGAGGAGGCGGAAGCAGAAAAACCGGCGAACGAGAAGAAAAGCGGAGTACAGGCGATGGAAAATAGATCGAGGTTGTGCGAACCTCACCGAAGATGTAGATCATGAAGACGGAATGTCCCTGAAGATCTGAGGGCGAGAGTTCATCGGGAGGATCACGGATCTAGAGCAGAGGGAGCGGCAGCGGCGTGAAACCGAGAAAACCCTACCCGTGGTTTAGGGCGAACACGGGCAATGCTCCAAAAGAAACACGGGTGAACCCAGCTAGGTTCACCTAACCATGAAGTACACTGTGGAGATGTGTCTGATCTGATTCAGTTGTCTTCAGGGTGAACCCCGTCAGGTTCACCTAGCCGTGAAGGGCACGGTAAGTTGCTGAAAATCCAGAAATAATATGCACAACTTGATATATTCGGCTCCATCTTTATTTAACAAAAATATCCCTCAAAATATTGCTCGTCAGGTTGAATAGTGTACTTCACGGGTGAGCCCCGTCGAGTTCACTTGGCCGTGAGGTGCACTGAGGTTCAGTAAAAATCCAGCAAAAATCTCCTGTTCGCATAGCGCATCTGCATTCCCAAAAATAGAACTCTAATCAGTGTATATTAATATGAAAATCTCCTAAAATAATACTAGATAAGCAAGAGAGTGAACTATTCAACGATGGTAAACTAAAAAAAACTGAATGACAACTAATATAACAAAAAGAAATTAAAAACAACGAGAAAACTTGGGTTGCCTCTTAAGAGCGCTAGTTTTAGGTCAATAGCTCGACCAAAGAAGTATCAAGTTATCGCATCAGTCGGGTCAAAAAGGGCGAGAACTTCCCCTTGTTTGACCCGTTCATCTTCAAAATATTGTTTAAGATGGTGCCCATTGACCACAAAACTTTCGGTGCGCTTAAGTACACCCACACTGTAACATATACCTGCAAGAGAAGGTTTTTCGAGAGAGTTATACAGGTCAAATTGAATAATATTGCCACCAATGTTTAAATCTAGTTTCCCGTTTTTAACATCGATGACAACACCAGCTGTAGCAAGAAAATGTCTTCCTAAGATAATAGAAAGTCTGTCATCCTCATCAATGTTTAACACAACAAAGTCGGCAGGAATAAAATAATCCCCTACTTTAATAGGTACATCCTCTAAAATACCCACTGGACTTCGAACTGATCTATCAGCAAGCTACAAGGAAATATTAGTCGATTTTAAGTCACCCAAATCTAGCTTTTTACACAATGATAATGGCATGATGCTGACACTCGCTCCTAAATCGCACAGTGCTCTCTGAAAGGTCTTCTCTCCTATCTGGCACGGTATGGAAAAGCTGCCAGGGTCCTTGAGTTTTTGTGGATGCTTGTTTTGCAAAATTGTGCTGCACTCCTCAGTAAGTGCCATTGTTCCTTAGTCTTCTAGCTTCCTTTTATTTAAGAGGATGTCCTTCAGGAACTTCACATAGGTCGGCATCTGCGAAAGGGCATTAACAAAGGGAATGTTAATATATAGTTTTTTCAATATTTTCAAAAACTTATTGAATTGCTTGTTTAGCTTGGCTTTGACAAGCCTTTGAGGGAAAGGTATCGGCGGCTTGTAGGCTGGCGGCCCAATATAGGGTCGCTCTTCCTCTGTTCGTTCGGGTTCTGCCGGTGTTGAATCTGTGTGTTGCTCCTCAGGGTTCGGTGTCACTTCATCCCTTGTATCGTCATTGGTCAGCATCTTAGGGTCTTCAAGTTGCTTGCCGCTCCGAGTGGAGATTGCATTGTACTGCTCCCTCGGGTTAACTTCTGGCTGTGATGGAAGCTTCCCTGGCGCTCTAGAGGATGAGCTAGCCTGCTGCGCAAGCTGACTCTCCAATATTTTGTTGTGCATCTCCAAGGAATCCATCCTTATCATCATCAATTTCATCATATCAGTCAACTCTTCTATCTGCTTACTCAGTTGAGAGTCTTGGGCCGGTCTTGGGGGTGGATTATAATTTCCTTACTGAGGGGGAGGATTGTAGTTTCTCTGTTGGAACCCAGGTGGCTGCCTGTAATTTTCTTGCTGTGGCGGCCTGAAGTTTCCTTGCGAGAGTTGAGCTTGTGGTGGCGGTGCGTGCCCTGGTTGTATAGGCTGCGTGGTACGGTAGGAGAAGTTCGGGTGGTTGCGCTAGCCAGGGTTGTAATAGTTGGAATAAGGGTTGTTCATGGGGTTTGCATTTCCAACTGCATTTATATATTCATGCTGACCTTGGACCACTTGTCCATCTCCCACTCGGCACTCAGCACCTACATGTCCTGCACTGTCACACAACTCACAAGATAATGAATTAGTGTATAAAGAGTTAACAGACTATGAATCAAATTTCTTAGTCAGATTGTCTACCTTCGCAGTGAGAGCAGTTAATGAATCAAGATCGAATTTATCTGCTTTCCTAGAAGGTGTACCTCGCTCTGGATACCATTGATGATAGTTCAGTGCCATGTCCTCTAGGAGGTTGATCGCATCTTCAGGTATTTTGCTCATCAGTCCCGATCCTCCAGCAGCTGCATCGACTGTTAGTCTAGTATTGTACTCCAATCTCATATAGAACGTGTGTACTAGAACCCAAGTCTCAATCCTATGGTGCGGACATAGTCTTTGAAGCTCTTTGAATCTTTTCCAGGCTTTATACAAAGACTCTCCATCCTTTTGCATGAAGCTCGTTATCTGGTTTCTGAGGTAGATTGTCTTCGAAGGAGGGAAATACTTCAAAAGGAAAGCTTGAGACAGTTCATCCCATGTCCGTATTGAAGTTGAGGGGATCGTGTGGAGCCATGCCCTTGCTCTGTCCCTTAAGGAGAAGGGAAACAAACGCAACCTGATAGCATCAGAAGTAGCTCCATTAGTCTTTAACATATCACAATATTCCAAAAATATAGACAAATGCATATTGGGGTCCTCAAGAGGAGAACTACCAAATTGATTTTGTTGTATCATGGAGAGTAAAGCAGGTTTAATTTCAAAATTATTGGCCTCGACACTAGGACTAAAGATTCCTGATTGAAACCCATGTGTAAAAGGAGCGCGTTGTTGTGTCCGCAAGTGCACGGATACTCGAAGTAATAAAATAGATATCGAATCATAGAGACCTACGTGTTAAGTACCAAATATATGTTTTCTCACTAGCTAAGCACACCGAATAGGATGAAAGTAAATATGCAGAAAAGTATGCTAAAAGATGATCAGAGAGATAAACATGGGACTAGGGTTTCATCCACCTTAATTTCAATGACTAGATAAGAATAAAAGGTCATCAGTCAAATCTTATTATGATAAAGACCTAATTTACTTTATAAAAGGATCATCTCACTCTCGCGTAGACAATCATACAAAGGATCAATCCTCACTCTCGTGCAAGATCTATCCAATGCTGAAAATAAGTAAATCATTGAACAAAGAACTCAAGGATCACTCTTGTGCATCCGAGTTCTAAGTCAATCATCTCAAGTAGAATCTCAAGGATCACTCTCGTGCATCCTGAAACTCAACACAGGTTTTACTTATGGTTTTCCGATGACTCGATCCTCACTCTCGTGCAAGATCAAATTAAGTCTAACACAATAACTCAACCATAGATTCAAATTATCAACATGGCAATAAATTCACTAAAAATCAGAATTCGAAGAACAAACCTAATCTCTTACGATAAGTTCTAAACTCAATGATTTCTAGGGTTCCGAATTTCACAATCAACATCTCGGTCTATTTCGCAATGCTCTAAAACATGCTGATATTTATAAAACTAAAGAGAATTAAAGAACAATCAATCACAAAAGTAAAATTATCATATTAAAATTAAACTTGACAAAAATCAATGTTTTCTAGTCATTAACAAACTAAGGGGATTACACCCCATATCCCATAAAAAGATCTAAGATTTCATGGTGAAAGGATTACAACAAACCATAATTTCAGAGGATTAGAAAGCGAAAAAGGGGAAGGAAAGTTACAAAACAAGGTTGTAATTGAAATACAACCCGTAATTTCGCGTGTGAATAGTGCTGTCACCACTATTTTGATGATTTCTCCCTTGATCATAGTCCAAACGCTCTAAAATTTCTGGGGCATGCTCTCCTACTCTAGACAAAGCTTCGGTGTAAAAATAACGGTTTGAGATGTCCTCTACACCTCTCGGCGCGAGGACAAACCCTAACCGCCTCTCTGACGATTTCTCTCTCAATTGGTTATAAAAATTGGAGCTTTCTGTTCGTACGTCTTCTCCTATTAAAGACGAGTCCGCAGAATCTTTCGGATCTCAATTTGGAGCTCTAGATCAAAAGTTATGATCTGCGCAAGATTTAGACCCGAAAAAACTCACGAAAAACGGCCCACAATACTGTACCGTGAAAGTTTTACTATAAAAAACGGCCGTGCCGTATTTTTACCCAGAATTCTAAAATTTTCTGTATAAAATCCTCCAAAAATACGGTACCATGAGATTTTGTCCCAAAAATACGGTAGTGCCGTATTTTGCCCAAAATCTCTGATTTGAGTCGTCCAAAAATACTGTACCATGGTAGTTTGTCCAGAAAATATGGTAGTGCCGTATTTTTGCAATTTGGCTCCAAATTTTGTGAAAATTGATGGGTAGCTCTGTTTCGACGTCTGGAATCCATTAGTGTGCACAAATCTTCCAAAATCCATCAAAATATGGCACTTTTAACCTGAAAATGATCAAAAACAAGAAATAGTATAGATTCTGCAATATTTGATAAATGAGGCTTAAAAACAAGCAAAAGAGCATAAATATGACACAAAAGACACATGAAATGACACAAAATATACTATGAATTTTGGTGTCATCATGCGTATTCACGCAGTGTTCGGCATTATTGTTGTTCACAGGTTGATGCGCTGGTTCGTTCTCCATATCGATATGAAGGTGTTCCATCTGTTCTTGACATCCCTTTTGCTGAGTTTGCTTATGCTTCCTTCTTTGTCTGAAAGTTCGTTCTATCTCGAGATCGATTTCAAAGAGTGCTCCTGCCCTAGAACTTCTTTGCATAAAAATTTGTCAGATTTAATTAAGAAGTTCAAAGCAGTCGACATAAGCAGAAAGCAGCGTGAAATAGAATAAAGAAAGAAAAGAAAACTAACTAAAGCTTAGTCTACCAGTCCTTAGAAGTATACTGATATCAACCGTTGTTCCTCGGCAACAACGCTAAAAACTTGACACACTCCACAAGTGCACGGAAATGTCGAAGTAATACAAAAGATATCGAATCCCACAGGGAACATGGTGAGTACCAGAAAATCTAATTCTTGGAATCTAAGCTGATCAAATCGTGGTTTTTGGAACTTAAAAACTAAAACTAAGTGAAATCATAAGCAAGAAATCAAACAACTACGACAGGGAAAATATATGAGAGAGAATATTAGGTCTTTGGTTTCCACCACTCTGATGATTTTATTAGCGCTAAGAAATAAATATCAGTTACATAGATTTACAAATATGCATAAGGAATCTACCCTATGGTACAAGGTGCCCTCTTTCGAGTGTACACCCAGTATTTACCCATAACGTCTCCTACTTTCGCAATGGATCATTCTAGACAAACCCAATGGGTTCTGTGGTAGATTATGGACTCTCGAGCGAAGAACAAGCACTTTCGTGTCGAGCCTTCACAAGATTCACAAAAAGGTTCCGTCGTTACAATCCTACTTTCGTTATGAACTGTAATAACTATAACTTGATAATACTTGGCCAGAGTAAATATCAAGAAATTAATACTTCAAGTGAAATATGCTCATAATATGATCCAAATAACAAAGTTAATACATGAATTGCAAATAGAAATCGTCAGAGGGCTTCAACCTAGCCCTGAAATAAAGTTTACGCTACAACCATCGTCGAAATGCTAAAAGATCTCTCTTTGTAAATAGGAAAATCATGGGAAAAGGTTTCTAAGAGGGAGAAGATGATGAACCGAAAGAAATAAACAAGAATCACTGAGTTTCGATGATCGAATCTCCAGAAATCGCCTCGAAGTCGCCTGTTCACAGCCCTTTTTCACCCTAGCCACGTCGTCGCTCGATTGCCCCCTTTCTATGTCATAGAAATTAGGGTTTTTATATTATTTTTGTTCGCCTCGAGTAAGCTTTCCAAAAAGTCCTCACTTGCTAAATTTGGACTTGAATCGGGCCCGAAATCGACAAAAAATCGAGTGAAGGTCGGGCTGTTCCGATAGTGTCAAGGGTGAATCCCGCCAGATTCACCTGGTGGTGAAGTGTTTTGTGCAGTTATGTTGTGAAATAATCACAGGTGAACCCCGCCGGATTCACCTACCAGTGAAGTCCACGGTATATTTCTGCATAGGTTTCATCAGACAGAATCACGGGTGAACCCCATGGGGTTCACCTGCCAGTGAAGCGTGCGGTGAATTTTGGATACCCTAAGATTATCGGTGAACCCCTCCTGGTTCACTAGGCAGTGAAACGTGCGGTGAATTTCGTCCTTCAGCAAGATCACCGGTGAACCCCGTGGGGTTCACTTGGCCATGAAGTCCAGAAAAAGCTCCGATTGAGCCTAAATTTTATAAGCAGCTTCGTCTTCTCATAATGAATCCCCCCATGCTCTTATATTCTTCAAAAGGTCTTCAAAATTGGGTGATTTTACCTGAAATTCAATAAGATAGACGAAAAGTGAAGATTCTGAAGCTTTTAACTAAATAAGCCTTAAAGGAGTGTAAAAACATTCAAATAAGCCTGAATTTATCATGGAATAATAATAAAAATAACTATAAAAATGCATGACATCAGTTAACAGACTCTATATCTCCAAATAAACAAATATATGTTACATCATCAATTCTTACTGTCTCATCATATATGTCAGCTAGACTTCTTGTGCGAGGATGTTGCCTACTTGTACTTGCTTCTGATGAGCTAGGCTCATTGCAAGGTGGTGATGATGGTGGAGTACTTGCTTCAGGTGTATCTTCCTTTTCTCCTTCACTAGAAGAGAGGGGAAAATCATGATCATTAATCTCTACTTGCCAATCCTAGTTTGCTTCTTCATCAAAATCAACATCTCTACTCACAAAGACTTTCTATGTAATAGGATTATAAAGTTTATACCCCTTTGTCCTTACATCATAGCCAACAAATATGCACTTTTTATTTTTATCATCTACCTTTGTACGATTGTCATCAAGAATGTATGCATAAGCTGTACTACCAAAAACTTTGAGATGTGAAACTGAAGGTTTTTTTTCCACACCATGCTTCAAAGGGAGTTTTACGATTCACAGATTTTGAATATATACTGCACAATCCACTACTAATACCCAAAAATCTTTAGGCATCTGTTTTGTCTTTTCCATACTTCTTTCCATATTCATGATTGTGCGATTCTTTCTTTTAGCAACTCCATTCTACTGTGGTGATCCTGGAGTAGTTAAGAATCTTTGAATTCCTTCTATTCTACAATAGTCTTCAAATTCTCTTGAGGTAAATTCTCTCCTGTATATGATCTTATAGATTGTATTCTACATCCCTTTTCTTTTTCAATAAAGGCCTTAAAATTTTTAAAAGTTTTGAATACTTTCGATTTCTCTTTTAGGAAGTATACCCAAGTCATTCTGCTAAAATCATTAATGAACAGAAGAAAATATTTGTTCTGACTAAAAGAATTTGGTGTGATTGGCCCACACACATTAGTGTGTATCAGTTGGAGAGGTCTTGAAGACCTTGATTCAGACTCCTTTGGAAAGCTCTTCCTTGACTACTTTCCTAGCATGCATCCTTCATATAGATTATCCGGCTGATTGATGTATGGTAGTCCTCTCACCATACCTTCATGTGCCATTTTCTTAATGCTTTCAAAATTTAAATGGCCAAGTCTCAAATGCCATAGCCATGAGGAGTCTTTATAGCCTGTAGCCAAGCATCGTGCTGCATCTATCTGAATGTTTAGTGAGAAGAGTCGATTCTTTGACATTGGTACATTTGCAATCAATTTTCCTCCACCATTTTTCAGATATAGGTTATACCCAATTGTGTAGAAATAGTACCCCTTTTCTAATAATTGTCCCATACTGAGTATGTTATTTTTCATAGCAGGTGCATAATATACATTTGAGATGAAATGATGACTTCCATCCTTTAACTTGATCAAAATATCCCCCTTTCCATGTATAGGAATCTTTGATGAGTCTCCAAAAGTAATATTGCCTTTTATTTTCTCAACAATATCGGTAAACAAAGACCTATCTCCACACATGTGATTGCTAGCTCCTGTGTCCAGGTACCATGTAGTTTTAACTTCTTGCTTTATCTCTTTATATGCAATAAAGATATTAGAATTTATCTTTTCTACTATCTCTTCTATCTCCTCCTCAATCTCCTCCTGAGATAGATTAGCTCGTGGAGTATATCTAGAATTTTATTCCGAAGCAAAATGTCCAAATTTATTACAATTATAACATTTGACATGTGACTTATCATATCTATTTTGAGTTTGATATGATCTACCTCGACCTCCTGCTCTTCCTCGTGTCGAGGTAATATGAGAACCACCTTCATTTCTTCCACTTCCAGGACTTTGGCCTTGTCCTCTTCCACGGCCTCGGCCTTCATAGTTGACATTGTCTCTTCTTGTTGTCTCTCTGAAATTAAGTTGTGACTTAAGAACTTGCTCCAATAGTTCTTTTTTCTTTTGTTTAGTTTCTCTTCATGTGCTTCTAGAGATCCTAATAGTTCTTCTAGAGTCATTTCTTCTATGTCCTTTGACTCTTCAATGGTAGTCACTATATAGTCAAATTTTTCAGTGAGTGATCTCAGTATCTTTTCAATCACTTTTACTTCTAAAATATTATCCCCTAATCTTCTTATCTGATTGGCGGTTGATGCAACTCTTGAAATATAATCTAAAACTTTTTCAGACTTATTCATCATGATGGCTTCAAACTCTTCGCTTAAATTCTGAAGGCGAACTCTTTTGGCCTTTTCATACTTCCTTTGCAAGAAACTTGCAGCATATCCCATACTTGCTTAGCTCTAGTTGCATTAGAAATTTTCTCAAATGTGGATTCATCTAGGGCTTCATGAATCAAAGACATGACCTTTTGATCTTTCTTTGTCAACTCTTTTTAAGCTTGAGTGAGATTACTTGAATCACTAGGAATTTCAATTTTATTTTCAACAATATCTCAAACATCATGTGCTCCTAATAATGTTTTCATTCTGATGCACCAATTATCAAATTTTTCACTAGAGAATTTAGGAACTTGAAATGGGTTCATATTATTATTAGTCATTTAAATTATCTTTAAAATTTTAGCCTTTTTTTAAATCCCAGTAAAAGACAAGTAATCCAAAGATAATTCAGATCAATAAATCTGTCTTATGGAAATGGTCTGATCAATTTGATTTCGCACTGAACCAGCCAAATTAACAAGTTCTGGATTGGTCAACAATTTACCAAACTTTGGTTAGGAAGAAATTCGAGCGGCTAACCTAGCCGCCGCTTCTTTGGCCGCGCAGGCATCGTCGAGCGCAAGATTTCCACGGATGGAAGCTTCAGGCGGAGGCTTCGGTGCTTCGGTGCTTGATCATTCGGCAACGGGGCTTCGGCCTTTGGAGCGATGGAGGCCTATCCCCTTTTTACTTCTTCTCTGGTCACACAAGCAAAGTTGAGCGGAGGTGGCTTCGAGGTTGCTTCCTCCGCGAAGTCGAAGAGCAGATGGCAGAGCGGCATTTTCTTCGTCGGAACAAAGAAACAGCCTTGTCCACTTTTCCGGCCTCGAGCGTTGGAGCTTTGGCAGTCGGCGGAACTGAGCAATGTCGCAAACGGCGAGATCGATTCGGCGTCCTCAGAAACTCGGATGACGTGTGTTGGAGGCTTCGACGGTCGAAATAGAGCTTGCAGAGACTTAGGCGGAAGCTTCTCTATTTCGTCCGAGATCGTCCAGCGATAGGGCTTTGGCAGTCGCCGGTCAAACAGCAGGTGATGGTTGAGCGGCGTTCAGTAGAGCGGACGAAGATTGAAGGATTGACGACCACGCTTGCGGCGCGTTGAGCAGCGGTTCTCATCGACGAAGGGGCGGGCCAATGATGTAGGGTGAATATGGGAGGTGATGGAAATTCCTGTACAAATTTTATTACTGATTTCAGGTATTCTAGCAAAAATCTCAGGAGGCAATAATAATAAAATAACAATGCAAATAACTAAATAATTATGCTCACAAGTTTAGATGGTGGTTCTATCAAGTGTATGTGCATAAAATATAGAGCAAATACGATCGATATTAATAAGTGAAAATTACCTAAATCAGGATGCCAAAATTAGGGATTTATACCTTTTTTCTAACAATTCAATCTCAAATTGTACACTGCTAGGATCAGCTACCCGTTCTTTCTTCCAGCCGTGTCAAGAGTTCAGAATTGGGCGTCGACGTTGGAGCAGACGATTGACGTCACCGACGTCCGTCTGGTAGGAGGTGGCGCTGGCGACGTCCAAAATACAGGCGTCGGCGACTAAGAAACAGTGGAGTAGAGCAGATGTTGTCGATGGTAGTTGAAGGCAAAGACTAGGCCATCAGAGATCAGGTGCCTAGCAAAGAGAAGATTCAGTGCCAGATTTCATGGGACGCTGGGATGCTAAGTGACAGCGATCGTGGATAATTGTTGAGAAAGACATCGCCAAGAGGAGGTGGAAGAGCGGACGAATCCTGAGGTGAAAGAGTGGAGGCATCGATGCATGTAGCGGTGATGGAGACTGGTCGGCGTTGAAGAGGGCAGCGGGAGATTTCTCTGGATGAAGGCGGCATGTGAGAGGGCAGAGCAACGCCGGATTTTGTAGGGGCTCTGTGTGCGAAGCGGCTGTTGATTAGCGAAGTCGAGCAGGGATTCACTGCCGGGAGGAGATGGGGGATATTGAAGGCGAGTTGTAGATCGAAGTCCAGAAGCGGATGGAATCGGGGACGAAGGAGTCGGGCTTGGTGAGCAGACGTTAATGGTGGCAAGGTCGATGGTAGAAGAAGTTTGGCGACGATTCCTACCCAGGTGATGTCGGCGGCTGGGGTTAGGGCTTGGCGGCGGGTGGAAATTCTAGATGATGAACGGATGATGGCGACTAGTTTTCGGCGTGGAGAGGGGGTGACTTGTGGCGGAGTGACGCTGGCAAGATTGAAATCAGAAAGCACTAAAAGAATACGAGCCCTCACGGCCAACACGAAGGTGCGAAAAACAATCAAAAATTTGATTAAGCCAAAAGTGATTCTCCCCTTAGGGATTACAAGGTTTAAATAGATATTACCCTAGCTAAATTTAGATAATCAAATCCTACTAGGAAATGCTAAAATTCCATGCAAAATAAAAATAATGCCCTAACAATATTATCTAATTAAAAGAAAATATAACAATAAATTCAATCACTTGTGCGATAGCGGGCCGGCCTTCGATGGGCCCTTTTGGGTCTTCTGGGTCTATCTTCTTTGTCCTCATCAATTCTCCCGGGGGTGAAAAATTCACCTCCAGTGAATTGTCTAAATTATAGTTATCCAACTTCTCCGGTGCAATCTATCGAAGTTCATCTTCAAGAATCCATGTGTTATTTGTGTCTGAATCATTTTTCCATTTTACCAGGTATTTATGTTCTGCTTTATCAGGATGAAGAATAATTTAATCTTCTATGATGGCTTCAATGTTGTCATCTTCTACTTCATCCGGAAGTTGCTGTGGTGTTAATTCAATTAATTCTGGTTCCTTCGGTGCGTAATATAATGATATATCTTCCACATTAAAAATAGGACTAATTTCCAAATTTTTAGGTACATCCACAACATAGGCATTCTCACTTATTTTATGTTTAATCGTAAATGGACCTATACTTCTTGCATGCAACTTCTTGATAGAACCAGGTGGAAGTCTCTCTGCTCTCAATCTCACCATCACTCTATCTCTCTCACTGAAATTTTGTGGCCTATGATGTTTGTCTGCATTACTCTTATACTTATTATTGTTTTCTGAGATTTTGTGCCTGATTTCAATATGAAGTTCATGGATATCTTTAACAAAAGAATCAGCGGATTGTGATCGTCGGGTAGAAGCAGGTAGAGGTTGGAGATCAATTGGTTTGTTAGGTTGCATACCAAGGACCACTTGAAATGGGCTGAGACCAGTTGTCCTGTTCACTACACTATTGAATGCAAACTCAGCTGTTGGCAATATATCTTCCCAATTGGTTACATGATCCCTAATAAGACATCTTAACAGGTCACCTAAACTTCTATTAACGACTTCAGTTTGACCATTTGTTTCAAGGTGGTAAGCAGAAGAAAATTTAAGTTTTGTGCCTAACAATGTCCATAAGGTTTTCCAAATGTAACTTACAAAACGGACATCTCTATCAGAAGTGATCATGCGGGGTACACCATACAATCTAACAATTTCCTTGAAATATATGGCAGCTATGTGAGAGACATCAACAGTTTTTTGACATGGTATAAAATGGGTCATCTTAGAAAATCGGTCTACAACAATGAAGATAGAATCATGTCGCGCTTGTGTACGTGGCAACCCTAGAACAAAATCCATTCTGACGTCTTGCCAAGGTGTGTTAGGTACGGGTAATGGTATGTACAATCCTGTGTTTTTCTTTCTAGTTTTCATATGTTGGCAAGTTCCATAATGCCTCACTATTCTTGCAACGTCAGTAGCTAACTTAGGCTAATAAAATCGATCGGTAACTAGACTAGTGGTCCAGTCCTTACCATGATGTCCAGTGACTCCTCCTGAATGTAACTCCCAAATAAGGAAATCGCTCATTGTCGTGCGTGGAATGCAAATTCTATTACCATGATATAAATATGCATCTCGTAGGGCAAAATTAGAATCAACGGCCTAGTCATTTGATAACTTGGTGAAGGTTTCAGAAAAATCTGGGCAGTCAAAATAGGCCTTCTTAATTTCATCAAAACCCACAACCTCAACTTGTATAGTGTTGAGTAGGATATGGACCCTACTCAAAGCATCTGTGACTTTATTTTCTTTTCAAGATTTATTTCTTATGACAAAAGAAAATTGTTGAAGATATTCAAACCATTTTTCATTTTGTGGATTTAAACGCTTTTGAGTATTAAGATAAGCCAAAGTCTGATGGTCACTAAAAAGGACAAACTCCTGATGTAAGAGGTAATGACGCCAATGTCGTAATGATTGCACAACTGCATAAAACTCCTTGTCATATGTTGAGTATTTCAATTTAGCGTCAGCTAACTTTTCACTAAAAAATGCAATGGGGTGTCCTTCTTGACTTAACATGCCACCAATTCTTACACCTGAAGTATCACATGTAACCTCAAAAACTTTATCAAATCAGGTAGGCGTAGTACAGGGGCAGATGTCATGAGATCCTTAATATTTTGAAAAGCATGACTAGCAGCAGTTGTCCATTGAAAATCCCCTTTTCGAATACAATCAGTATTAGGGGCCGTGATGGTACTAAAATTTTGGATGAACTGACGATAAAAAGTTGCGAGCCCATGAAAGCTTCGTATAGCATGTAAAGTGGTCGGTTCAGGCCAATCTATGATTGCCTTCACTTTTTTAGGGTCAGCGGATAATCCCTCTTTTGAAATAATAAAACCTAAGAAAATAACATGGTCTGTTAAGAAGGAGCCATTTTTAAGATTCACATATAATTTTTCTTTTCTAAGAATTTCAAAAGTGAGCCAAAGATGCTCCAAGTGCTCCTCATGTGACTTACTATAGATGAGAATGTCGTCAAAATAGACAACAAGAAATTTTCCTATGAATGGCCGAAGAACCTGTGTCATTAATCTCATAAATATAGAAGGGGCATTTGATAGACCAAAAGATATAACTAGCCATTCATAAAGACCATCTTTTGTCTTAAAAGCAGTTTTCCATTCATCACCATGGCGAATTCTAACTTGATGGTATCCACTACGCAAATCAATTTTGGAGAATCAATTCGAACCTACAAGGAAGTCTAGCATGTCATTTAATCTAGGAATCAGAAATCTATATTTCACAGTGATCTTATTTATAGCCCGACAATCAGTAACATCCTCTAGGTTTCATCTTTCTTAGGAGTGAGGAGGGCAAGAACAGCACATGGGCTCAGACTCTCTTGAATAAAATCTTTACAAAGTAATTCATTGACTTGGCGTTGTAATTCGGCATGCTCAGTTGGTGTCATCCTATAATGTAGGAGATTAGGTAAAGACGATCCTGGCACTAAATCAATGGCATGTTGAATATCCCTAGTTGGTGGTAATTCGTCAGGTATGATTTCAACAAATTGGTCTAGTAATTTCTGAATGTCGAGATCTATTTTCTGACTAGTAGGAAGAGTGGCTTCTTTTATCAGTAAAGTGAACACTACTTTTGACTCAAGGACATCAGAAATAAAGAGTGTAGGTCGGATAATGTTCAAGGGCTTTTCATTTAATGAATCCTTTTTTATCACGCCCTTGGATGTCGAATCTCTCAATTCTTTTGGGGGAGATGAGGTTAACCAAATTTTTTATCCTTTATATTCAAAAACATAGGTGTTGTCACGACCAAAGTGGGTAACATTAAGGTCATACAACCAAGGTCGACCTAAAAGAATATGGGCAATGTCCATGCTAAGCACATCACACCACACCTGATCAGAATAAGTAGCAAAGTGTAAAGGCACCTTGTATCTGTGGGTAACTTGTATGTTTGACCTATCTACCCATGCAACCGAATATGGAAGGGGGTGTGGTTCAAGGCTAAGTCCAAATTTGGAGACGGCTGAACGAGACACAACATTAAGGCTGCTACCTCCATCGATCACAACTTTGCAGGGGTGACCGTTGCATTTAGTATTGGTGTAGAAAATGCTAGTCCTACGCCAATCCACTGCAGGCTTGGGTTGGACTAAAATACACCTAACAACAACATTAGTGTGTTGTGTTTCTTCTACCGTGCAATCATCTTCTGTGTCAGGGTATTCATCAAACTCATGATTAACATATTCTGTATCTTCATCCTCTTCTACATGTGATTGTGTGTCATCACTGATATATAACGATCATTTTGGGCACTCAGATGCGTAATGACCCTTTTCATGACATCTGTAGCAAGCTACAGTGTTGACATCTCGTTTAAGTGGGGCCTTTCCTTTCTCTGTAGCTTGTGGTGCATTTGATGTTTGTGGTTCAGTGGCTCTAGGAGGTCGGTTAGTTGTGTCAGGATTACGTCTCTGTTGGGTTGATGGTATAGAGCGACGAAATTCAAATTTTTGGTAGTGCCCTATCTCAGATGCACGTTGAAAGGCCACTTCAATTCTGTCAATGGATTGAAGCACCATTTCACGATGAATCTCAGGGCGTAGGCCTTTGTTCAAACCGTGCTAAGGTTAGCTCTGGGTCTTCGTGCACATCGCAATGAATCATGAGTTCATCAAAGCGAGTCATGTACTCAACGACTGTACTAGTTCCCTGATGCACTCTATGATACTATTCAAGAAGACGTTTCCTAAAATGGGTAGGAACATATTTTTCACGCGGTTTAAGTTTCATCTCATCCCATATGTCTATAGGTGGCTGACGTTGGCGAGCTAGTTGTCTCTCGATGTTTGTCCAATAAAGTTTTGCTGGTCCTTGTAAAGTCAAACTTGCTAACCGAACCTTATGATGTTCTGGTAGGAGACACCGGTCAAAGAATTGTTCATAGCAACTATCCAATCCAAGAAAACACATGGGTCAAGACTACCGTCAAAGGTCGGTATCTGTAATCGAACAGATCGAATCATGTCATCATCCTCTTGATCCCGATGATTAAATCGAGGTGCTGCAGGCTCCCTATGTGGAGATGGATCCGTCTCCCAATTATGTCGATCAGGAGTGTGTGTCCTAGTATGGTGTCTACGAGGGTTAGAATTTGTAGTGGGTCTATGTGTGTGATGTTCTGTTGGTTGTTCATCTAGTGGTGACCTAGGACGAGATGTAGGCTGAGCCATTTCTAAAAGATTTAGACGACTGTTAAGATGCACTACAAGTTCTTCATGTTGTACCAACCTAGAGTCAAATGCGTCCATCTGGGCATTCAATGGTTCAAGTGTCTTGGACAATTGGTCTCATTCACTATTGGAACTAGATAAAGCTGGGGGTTGATATTCATATCCTGATCTGGTGGTCATGATGTAGATCCTTTTTTTTTATAATTTTATGAGGATCCTAGTTTGATGTGTAGTAGTGGATGGAATCAAGGTTTATGTAGTAGTGGATAGGGATCAAGGTTTCCTCTGATACCAATTTGATGTAGGGTGAATATTGGAGGTGATGGAAATTCTTATACTAGGGTATAAAGATAAATTTTGTTATTGATTTTAGGTATTGTATAAAAATCTCAGGAGGCAATAACAGTAAAATAACAATGCAAATAACTAAATAATTATGCTCACAAGTTTAGATGGTGGTTCTATCAAGTGTTTTTGCATAAAATATAGAGCAAATACGATCGATATTAATAAGTAAAAATTACCTAAATCAGGATGCCAAAATTAGGGATTTATACCTTTTTCTAACGATTTGATCTCAAATTGTACGTTGCTAGGATCAGTTACTCATTCTTTCTTCCACCCATGTCACGAGTCCAGAATTGGGCGTCGACGTTGGAGCAGACGATTGATGTCGTCGACGTCCGTCTAGTAGGAGGTGGCGCTGGCGACGTCCAACATATAGGCGTCGGCGACTAAGAAACAGTGGAGCAAATGTTGTCGATGGTAGTTGAAGGCAGAGACTAGGCCGTCGGAGAGCAGGTGCCTGGCGAAGAGAAGATTCAGTGCCAGATTTCATGGGACACTAGGATGTTGAGCAGCAGCGATCGTGAATAATCGTTAAGAAAGACATCACCAAGAGGAGGTGGAAGAGCGGATGAATCCTGAGGCGAAAGAGTGGAGGCGTCGATGCAGGTAGTGGTGATGGAGACCGGCCAGTGTTGAAGAGGGCAGCGGGAGATTTA
This sequence comes from Costus lasius, assembly GCA_027563935.2. Lineage (NCBI taxonomy): Eukaryota > Viridiplantae > Streptophyta > Magnoliopsida > Zingiberales > Costaceae > Costus > Costus lasius. The sequence continues at coordinate 16,104,033 of CM050454.1, read as the reverse complement.
TGTGAATGAAGGCGGCAGGTGAGAGGGTAGAGCAATGCCGGATTTTGTAGGGGCTCTGTGTGCGGAGTGGCTGTTGATTAGCGAAGTCGAGCAGGGATTCACTACCGGGAGGAGATGGGGGATATTGAAGGCGAGTTGTAGATCGAACTCCAGTGGTGGATGGAATCGGGGACGAAGGAGTTGGGCTTGGTGAGCAGACGTTAATGGTGGCAAGGTCAATGGCAGAAGAAGGTTGGCGACGATTCCTGCCTAGGTGATGTCGGCAGCTAGGGTTAGGGCTTAGTGGCGGGTGGAAATTCTGGATGATGAAGGGATGATGGCGACTGGTTTTCTGCGTGAAGAGGGGGTGATTTGTGGCAGAGCGACGCTGGCAAAATTGAAATCAGAAAGCACTAAAAGAATACGAGCCCTCACAGCTAACATCAAGGGTGCGAGAAACAGTCGAAAATTTGATTAAGCCAAAAGTGATTCTCCCCTTAGGGATTACATGGTTTAAATACATATTACCCTAGCTAAATTTAGATAATCAAATCCTACTAGGAATTGCTAAAATTCCATGCAAAATAAAAATAATGCCCTAACAATATTATCTAATTAAAAGAAAATATAACAATAAATTCAATCACTTGTGCGATAGCGGGCCGACTTTCGATGGGCCCTTTTGGGTCTTCTGGGCCTACCTTCTTTGTCCTCATAGGCAAGCTTGCAACGAAGTGACGAACAAAGCATCGGACAGACTGTTCGGAGCAGTGACCAAGTTGATCGGCAGAAAGTTTTGGCCGCAAGTCAGCATGACTCTCAAAATTGGAAGTAGAAAATCTTCTTTTGTCGATTGACACGTACAGATGACGGAAGTCACCTAGCAACACATGCAATCTTGACACGGTTCTCACAATCAAAATAACGGTATAAACACCGAGCAAGTTTCTTCATAAATCAATCCCTAGCTACAAAGAGCATCACTAGGTCCATCCTAACAACAGCATAAAGCGCCAAGCAAACTTCTTCAAACTTCAATCCCAAGCTACAAAGAGCGTCACCGGGTATATCCTAATAACGGCATAAAGCGCCAAGCAAGCTTCTTCAAACTTCAATCCCTAGCTACAAGAGCGTCACCGGGTCTACCCTAAGAAATTCTGAACCATGGCTTCGATGCCACTATCAGAAATAGGACACAGTGTCAACACTTCGCTAGAAAGAGAGAAACATCAAGAACATAAGAGCATAGAGAGGAATAAAAAAATATTATTACTCATCTGAAATAGAGAAATACAAAGCATATTTAAAAAAAAAACAAACCTAATCTATTTAGGTAACTTACCTAACTAATATGGACTAATCAATTTAAATGGTAGCTAATAATCTAATAAGGTAAACTCAAATTATTATCACATAAATATGGTAACACATGGCGTGTTTACCAATTTCAACATACACATGAATGCAGAACTAAATGATAGAGAGATCGATGTCACTGCCATTGGATGTCTTAATGCTTCCTACTTCTCGAACAGACTCCACCTTGAATTGAATGAATGAAAGATTTGAAAGAATGGTGGAGTTCTGATTTAAGTGTGTGCTTTGATCGTCTAGTTGCATCATCAACATACAAACTGAGCTTCCTTAAAATCAGGCCACGGCCGCTCTACCAGCGTTGTTCAGACCAGTTCTTCCATTGATGTCGTCGATTTGATCTGTGTTCCCTCCAAGCGTTCATTAACTTAAACGAAGAACAACAATGCATGCAACGATAGTTGAGGTAGCAAATATGTGATAAGTTATCAACAAGTTCGTTCTTAAAAGCAAACAGAGCTATGATTAGCTCTGTCGCGTACCCACATATTGCATTTAGCTGTCCACTGACTAGAATGACAACAATACAAGTTATGGATTAATCATGCAACAATCGATCAAAAAGATACAACAGACATGTTATGGATTAATTATTAAAGAGATGAGGGATGTAAGCTGCTGATATGCTCAGCAAGAGGGATCAGACCGAGCAAGCTCAGCGCAAAACAACCATGGCTAAGAAGAAGTAAAATGAATTTCAGAAGAAAGCTAATTAATCAATGGATAATCCAATGGAAGAAATGAAGATGGGAGAAAGTTATAAATTACGCGTCCAAAATTGAAGTAGTTGGCGGTGACGGTGAAGGGGGCGGTAGGGAAGAGGAGCAGGAGCTTAATGCCAAGGAAGATCTCCTGCAAGTTGGCGAGGAGGTCTCTCAGGGGCAGGAGGTTGATCATGTTGCCCTGCTTGACGGGGAGGGTTTGTAGCTGGGCTAGGCAGGTGCTCATGATGATGGTGCTAGCGAGGATCAGCAGCATCCGAATAATGATCTTGAGCTCCTCCACTTGTGTCACCGGGCACACCTTCCATGGCTCCGGCGGGTTGACCCCTCCCACCAGCACCACCATGGTAGAAGGGAAAACCTAAATCAGCTTGAGAAGGGGGTTGTCTCTGGGCATGCGGCCATGGTAGAAGGGTTTTCCCACCGTGAGGCAGAGGAATTCGACAACAACAAGGAGCATCACGATGAAGAAAGCCAAAGACCACTTGCCCTTCTCCGTGCTGATCCAGACAACTACAGTGACCATGACGATGGAGCACAGGGCGAGGCTCCTAAGAGACCTCTGCTCTTCGCCAACTTGTAGGCTCTTGAAAGGCGAGGTGTCAGCGAGGTGTTGGCGAGGCGCTGGAAGCAGACGAGTAGAGAAGAATTGGAGTGCTGGAATCAGCTAATTAGCTGATTCTCAGGGGCAGCGATTATTCGCTTGTGCACCAAGTAGAATCAGCTCCAAACAACCTTTTATGAGCTGAATCAACTAGCCACACCCGCAAAAACTAGTAGCCCCAAACTAGACCTTAGTGAGTCGGTGATGGAAGCTGCACGAATAAAGTCAACCAACTTTCCAAAGTCAGTTAGATGTTTCTAGGATTTGTGTACACCAACTTCCAAAGTCAACCGACTCAGTTAGATGTTATTTACCGATGCTCACGCCATGAAATTGTTGAATGTAACGAGTTTGCACCGACTTAGGGTTTGTTTGGCCCCGCTTAATAGCTTTCTAATTGTACTAAACTGTGCTGTACTGTACTGTGCTGCACTGTTAAAATTTATAAGATATTTGGTTAATAACTTTTTAACTACTATCAAAATTTAAAATAATAAATAAATATATTATTTCAAATTATTTAAAATAATAATATTTTATTTTTCTTTAATGTTAATATTTTAAATTATTTAAAATAATAATATCTAAAATTTTAAATAAAATTATGTAAATTATTTTTTTTGAGAAGCAGAAGCTATAAAAGCATCAAATTGTAGCTTTCCCAACTTCTGCTTTTTTATTGCTTTTTTCTGCTTATACTTTTCATTACCAAACAGTTTTCTAACTGCTTTCTACTTTAAAGCTGCTTAAAATCAGCTTAGAAGCGGGGCCAAACAAGCCCTTACTAAGTTGGTGATGAAAGCTGCACGGATAAAGTCAACCGACTTTCCAGAGTCGGTTAGATATTTCTAGGATTTGTGTACACTGACTTCCAAAGTCAGTTGTAGCATGTATATAAGGACCAAGGGTCCTCTTGTAACTGTTGTGAAGTAACAAAGCTTTCTAACTTTCCTTCTATTGTCTTCCTTCCAATGCTCTCTAACATCCTTCATTTGCTACCTAAATTTAATCTCCTTCTTCCTTCCCACTAATCCCTACAAACTCCTACAGTGGTATTGGAGCTTGGTTTCCAATGGCCAAGCTCCCATAAAAAAATTGACATATTTACATATTTATTTTTATTTTAAATTGAGTTTCATGTATTGGTTATTGGATACTCATATCGTAAAACTTGAACTTATCTAAACACAACACATGAAACTTAAACGCATCTTTATGTATAATCTAGTACCCAAAATTTTTGAAATCAAATGACTCAAATTTAATTGACTTTAATATATATGAGCATTAATAAATATAGTTTTAAACCAAAGGTGAAAATTGCATACTAATATATATATATATATATATATTCCAAATTCAATTTCAAAGTTTGAAATATATTAATATATTAATTTAAATCTTTTGTGGTACCTATAAAAATAACATAATTTATACTAAAACTATGCAAGAATTAAATATTATACATGATGTTGACTAACTCAATCCAACTATACATCAGGTCAAAATAGTTGATTTTAAAAAAATAGAGTGTTTGGCAAGCTACTTCTAGGTTTGGAACCTAGAAGCAATATGGGCTTGGAAAAGCTGGGAGGGAGCTACTTTTGGCTACTTTCTAACTATTTTTTTCTTGCATCTCATCTCTGCACCTATATTTGTATATTTTTACGATAACAAAATTTTTATTTTAATAAAAATATTAAATTTAAAATTATTTTTAAATATTTTTTTTAAAAAATTTGACTAGCATAATAGTTTAGCCAAACACTTTTTGGCTCTATTTGGCGTAGCTATAACTTTTAGCTTTTGCTGGTTGAAAAAGTGCTGGTTGGAAAAGTTAAAAGGTGTTTGGTTAAACTGTTATGCTGGTCAATTTTTTTAAAATAATATTTAAAAATAATTTTAAATTTAATATTTTTTATTAAAATAATAATTTTATTATCGAAAAGATATTTGAATATAGATACGGACATGAGATATAAGAAGAGAAATAGTTAGAAAGTAGCCAAAAGTAGCTCTCTCTCAACTTTTCCAAACTCATACTACTTCTATGTTCCAAACCTAGAAGCAACTTGTCAAACACTCCAGTTATTTAAAATCAAATGTTTTGACCAACAAAAGCAGCTGACCAGCTATGCCAAACAGGCCTTTAAATTTTCAAACTAGCACTTTTTCAACTAGCAAAAGCTAAAAATTTTAGTTACGCCAAACGCAACCTATGTAACCATATAAACATGCTGTCGTAAAGAAATCAAAATATACATCAATTTTATTGATTGAGTTAAATGAAATAAAGAAAGAGGAAAATAAAAGAAATTAAAAAACATTCTCTTAGAATTTTTTGCATTATCATATTTAGAATAATGATAAAATTTATAATAAATATTCTTATCTTGTAAAGCACGATATTTTTTCCCTTAACATGTGGATATTGAGGTACATTAATATCTGTATGCAGGGAAGAATATGATTTCACTTTACTAACATTATTGTAATTAGTTTTGGAAATTCTCATGTGCACATTAGGTTTAATTATCATTAATAATTGGATATATATTTTTTATAAGTATTATGAGATACACTATTTTTTTTGTGATAAAAAAAGCATGATCTAATTTTTCTTATATCATGATTATTAACAAATGAATCATTATGCGAATTACTCTCAAAGTCTTTTTTTTTCTTTTACTTTTTAATATAAAGATAGGGAGAAATGCTTTGAAATCCATTTAATTACATTTTTTAACTTGAAAACTCACTTTTTAAAAATAATTTTAAATAATTATTTAAAAATTAAAATTATGAAATAATATATTATGATGATAATGAATTATAATCATCATCATTATCAATCATCTGATCTATACTTGAGAGATAATACCAATATTTAAAATTTGATTTGTTCATGCTAGTGAATTTTATTCACACATGTCATCTTCCTCCACAATTCGCTTATATTAAGTTTGCCAAGCATGTCAAGAAGGGCTCCTCCCTCGTGAAGTTAGCTCAAGAGCTTACAAACCTCCTCCTTAATGGCACCCAACCTCTCTCGTGCATATCTGCTAGAGAATAACTATTTTGAGTTGATTTTAGGTTACATATGGAATTAATACATTACTAAGTAACGACAGATATCAAGTATATCATTCAAGCTCAAGTGAAGATGCCCAAGCAACTCTTACAAATATGAAGATTCTCTCTCTTGTCTCAATTTGATAAGTCCTGGTTGAGTCAAACCTAGTGCTTTGGTTTCAAGGAAATCACCTCAATATGGTCATTTTGATTAAGATAGATCCTTGCTCTTCATACTTGTATCTCCTTAGGTCAAAATGTTGCATTAACATAGTGATATTGGATGGTATCTACAACAACATTATGTAACATTCCTTACATATTTAGAGTTGCCTCCTTAGTTCATGGCAATAGCATAAGTGAAGATGGTACTTGAAGTTTTTTCAAGGTGGGTCACCTAATGATGCCATTATAAGCAGATTAGATGTAAATCACAAATGGAACTTCACAATCTTATGTCAATGTTAATCTTGACTATGATATAAAATATGATGACCCTTATCAAACTCTACGAATTTGATGGTGGTGTCGATTGTTGGCGTAAGATTCTCCTTATTGAGTCTAACTTCTGAAGGTGGAGTAAGTGCCCATTGAGCTCCATGTGTCCACCAACATGTGTTAAACCATTAAGTTGGTGATCCATTGAGCTCCTTAGTTCATGGCAATAGCATAAGTGAAGATGGTACTTTAAGTTTTTTCAAGGTGGGTCACCTAATGATGCCATTATAAGCAGATTAGATGTAAATCACAAATGGAACTTCACAATCTTATGTCAATGTTAATCTTGACTATGATATAAAATATGATGACCCTTATCAAATGGATTTCATTCTCTACGAATTTGATGGTGGTGTCAATTGTTAGCGTAAGATTCTCCTTATTGAGTCTAACTTCTGAAGGTGGAGTACGTGCCCATTGAGCTCCATGTGTCCACCAACATGTGTTAAACCATTAAGTTGGTGATTTTTCATCATAATAACACAAGCATTATCATAATCCTTTTCAATTTCTATCCTATCACTTTCATTGAAGATTAAATTTGACTTTGACTTTGGTTGACTTCTCTCTCTTCTTTTGAGTGCTTCCATGCCTAGTGAAGACCTTTGCCATATGCAGGTGTTACATCTCGATAAAACAAGTATAACTGACATGATACTAAAACTTGACACAATAAAATAAGTCTATATAATGTAATAATTTATTTTCTTTATAACAATTTTCATTAGAGTACACAAAAATGAAATTTATATCATTATATTTCTCTACTAATATAGCAATACTTTCACATACATGACTCATCATTTATCTACATTTCTTTATCTTATGCTGTTTATTCTAGTCCAAACTAATATCTATAAAATATCAACAAATCTCTCGTAGCTAGCAAAAATTATATAATTATATAAGCCTCTCTCTAGTAGAAGGATAATCTCTTTAGGTTAGAAGATGAGAGGCCAATAACATAAGTAAAAAAGTGATATCAAAATTGAAGGATCTATGAATAACATATATAACAAAATCTCTCCGGTAGATGGATGGTCTCTTTAGGTTAGAGGATGAGAAGCTAATAACATAAATACAAAAGTGATATCAAATTTTTTTTTCTTTTTGACATAAGTTTAGTAATGAGAGTGGAATTTGACGCCAAGATCTTGTTATCAACAACTAAAGTCCTTACCAATTGAACTAACAGACACTCTCAAAATTGATGGATTTGTGAATAACATATATAACAAAATTGTTATTGTATAATGAACTATAACAAGAATAACAAGTGGATCAATGATAATAAAATGCTAAGTATGGATTGATAAAAAAAATAGCAATACTAGGCATGAAAGATTGATCTATACTAATGCCCAATATGAATATCTAAATGAACTAAAACTATTACTGGATCATCCGTAACAATAAACTATAAATGCATTAATTGTAACTGTAAACTTTAGCTATATGATATAAACTGTAACTTGATGTTGTAACTGTAACCGGATACTACAATTATAACTAAATAGTATAAACTATAATTGGATATTCTAAACTGTAACTAAATAATGTAAATTGTAACTGACTAATGTCTAAAGTGATGTCAAATACATGACATAAGCCTCAACCTAATCTTTAATTAAAATTACTTAGTTGACTCTTTGGTTGGACGTGTAATACTTTAATTCACTGTGAATCGGTGTGTGATGACGTCAAACCGTTATGAGCAAGCTATGTTGACACAAATTAATTTTTTTTATTTATTTTAACAAATCAAACTTGATTTATTCATATAAACCTGTAAATTTTTCTAAAAATTTACAAAAAATAATAAAAACCACAAAATTATTTCTGATATACTAAAAATTATTTTTATGATTTTTATAAATGAAATACAAAACTTTGCAGTATTACACGAGGTGCCAAGGTTCAAACTCTCAATAGTTCGATTGAGTGAACCTAATAGCTACAATATAGCACTTTAAAATGGGTTGCAACTTGAAACCTCCATGAAGATCTCCATCTAATTTGGATTAGTGGAAGCACACAATAGTTCGATTGTGCATCAATTCTTTTCTCCTTGTTAGAACAAAAGTGAATCATTAGGGATTTATTAGCATCATCTACCAATTAGGCTTTCCAAGAGAATCATGAATATGCTTGATTATCTCTGATTAGGTGACTTATGGCCAAACAGAAATCTTCTCATTACAATCAATTTGCAAATGATAGCAAACACAAGCATTAATTCCCCTGGATTTCGCCTGACAGCGTTACATATATCTTCTTAACATTAAGGCAACCACGTACTAAATGGTGACCTTATTAAGGACGGATGAATGTCTGTAGGACACTGCACCTTCATCATTCATACACTCATTTGATCCCATCAGAAACTCGAGTTAATTAGGTTAAGCAGTAATTTCATGGCGTTGAGCAGCATTCACCTCATCTTCTTCCTCTTCCTCCTCCTTCATGCGACACTTCCTCAACGACGGGGGCTTCTGGCTTCCACCCTTGAGCGACTGACCGTCGACGTTACGTATGGATCATTATCAAAAACTCCTCCAAGACGAGTTAGAAGGTTAAGAGAAATTTATGAAATTACAAATTTCAACACATTAGAGCTAGAAAATTTTGAATAGGCATCAAAACAAGACGTATGGATGAAGGCAATAAAAGAACAAATTAAAACATGAGAGTTATCTGATCGACCACATGAGAGTCATGGATTCAGGAGGAGCAAAAGTAAACCAACACTCTATACTAAAACTGAATGAAATAACATTCTCATTGTTTCTATTTATGTGGATGATTTAATCTACAAAGGAGATAATGAGATGATGATAAAGAAGTTTAAAGAAGAGATGTTGAAGACATTTGAGATGAGTGATCTCGGTTTACTACACTATTTCCTTAGAATAGAAGTAAGTCAACAAGAAGGTAAGATATTTATTTCACAGAACAAATATGCAGAAGCTCTTCTGAAGAAATTTAATATGAACAAGTGAAAGGCTATGTCTACACCCTTAGTCCAAAATGAATAGCAGCAGAAAGAAGATGGATCTCCTAAAGCAAATGCTTCACAATATAGGAGTCTAATTAGAAGTCTGCTATATCTTTCTACTACAAGACCAGATATTTTATATGCAGTAAGTCTTTATATTGGAATTCTTGTCTGATCCAAGCCAATTACAACGGAGTGCAGCAGCCAAAAAGATTCTCAGATACTTATAAGGTACTAAAGAATATGGTATCTTATATGAATCAATACAAAATCCAAAACTATTGGGTTACACTGACAGTGATTGAGTTGGTTCAGTCGATGATAGAAAGAATACATCAGGATATGCCTTTATGTTTGTATCAAGTATATTCTCATGGTCTTCAAAAAAATAAGAGATAGTGGCTCAATCAATAGCAGAAGCTGAATATATAGCAGTAGCAGCAGCTACAAGCCAAACTATATGGCTAAGAAGAATATTATCAGATATGTGTCAAGAACAGAAGGAACCCATTATTATTCATTGTGATAATAAATCAGCAATAGCCATTGCTAAAAATCCAGTACATCACAGCAAGACAAAACATATTGCATGTCACGCCCCAATGAGCACTAACCTAACCACAATTAGCAAATTATTCATGAAGCACGACAAATGTAACCCACATGACATTATCTCTTCTATAAACTGATCAAAAATTCACAACATAATAATAACTCAACCTGTATATCCACAACACTACTAGAAAACAAAACCAACTAATACTATCAAAATATCAATGTACATCACTAGCAACTATATAGAAAACCAACATCAGATAATCAGAAACAAAATCAAAATTTATATGATCGATCAAAATACTAATAAAAAGATCGGTACAATCTGATCAATCAAAATACCAACACTGTATCAACCACCTGAATCAAAACAACATATCAGCACTAACACCTCTAACTATCTATCAGGTGTTGATATCAACTTCAGGGTCCATGTCGTCTCTAGATCTAGTTATCACCAACATTAGGAGCAAGTTCTTTACCTGGAGGCAAAGCAAAGGGAGTTAGCCCAAATGACTAAGTATAAATCAACAGATATGGTAAGAACTGTGATAACAGAATCTACCAAATATACAATATAACTCAATGTGATAAGCAGCAACACCAATAAAAGATCAAAATATCACATGCGTCATGCAATCAAGAGCAATGACCATATAATGCTCTATGATGAGCCCGCACTTTAATATTGGTATTTCCACCGTTGCTCACACGATGGAACAACTACCTCAATGACAGCTTGGAGGTGTTGCGTCCAACACCCAAGTAACCTTGAAAAATCCCGAAGGACTCCCTCTAGAAAACCTACTAGTCGGCCCCATAGCCGTGAAACGACATCTGGTATACTCCCTGGTCAACTAGCCTATCAGGCACAACCCTGGCTAATATCAGCTAGATAAGATCATAATGTGTGTTATTCTTGAGTTAGTGATTGAGTTGTTATGGGCTATTGAGTCGTTGATCCATGTATTATATACAACTGCCCAATGGGCCAATCACAAGTATATAATACATGGATCAATGGATCAATAGCCCATAACAACTCAATCATTAACTCAAGAATAACATAATATTACACAAGCATTTATATGCATGAATAAAAGACAACACATAGAGTACAATGGATACAGGCAATAAGTCAGTGTCTACTGGATTTCAGTGATAGAGTTATTTATACCAACTTAATGATTTTGGACTTCTCTGATTTTGATATCATATTGGATATAGATTGGTTGTTTACCCAATATGCTATAGCAGATTGTCGCAAGTATATTGTGACTTTCTTTTCTCCAGATGGACACACATGGAAATTTACCAGAGTAAGTAGTCAGGTAGCTCTAATGATCTCAGTAATACATGCAAGAAGGCTCCTGAGTAGTGGGTGTGAAGGGTATCTGCTATCTATTATTGGAGATGAGAAGACGTCTCATATTTCTATTGCTCAGATACTTGTAGTTGATGAGTTACATTTATCATATTTTTGCCTATATTTTATATGATATTTGAGGCTTAAATGCGTATTTTTATATTAATTTTAGTATTTTTACTTCATTTGATATAGAATCTTCACTTTTCATAATTTTTATAAAAATGTAGGAAAAATGGCACAAAAACGATGGATTTTGCGAGTATTAATGTCACAGCATGATTCTCAAGAAAATTATAAAGTTGCACGTTGAATTTGGAGTGAAAATAATGTTAGATGCAACTTTCACAGCCTCAACTATGAATTTGTCGGCTGGCCGTGAGTTTAAAGAATCAATGAGCGATTTTGCAGCTAAGTATTGAACTGCACAGAAACTTTCACAGGTGAGGCCGTGAGTCCTTCACGGACCGTGAGTCCTTCACGGACCGTGAGTTTTTCTGTGCATATAGCTTTTACTCACAGAAACATTCACGGCCGCAGTCTTGAACAGTTTATGGGCTATGAGTTTTTCCTCCCCTATCGATTTTTCACTCGATTAGACTCCGAATTGAATCAGAATTGAACCAAACTCTTCAGAATTCTTCTTTGAATTCGATTAAAGTATGAAATGAGGGATTTTTAAAGGGTAAAAGGGACTTTGACAGGCAAAGGCGAGAAGAAGCGGTGGCTAGGGCGAAATTGAGTTCTAGGGCAAAATTCGAGCAGGATGATTGTGCGAAGGAAGAACAGAAGGCTTCATCTTCATCTCAAGATTGAGAGGAAGCTTTTCTAGTTGCTTGTCTAGCAATTTCTTGTATTTTCATTAGGATTCAATGCAATAGTCCTCTATATAATGATGTTTTCTTTGAACATGAGCGAGTAAACTTTCTTTCGAGATTAGGGATGTAGCTCACTGACGATTATGGATTGAAATTTGTATTTTTATAGCTTTGTTAAAGTTATTCTATAGAGTTGATTTGATTAGAAGTGTGTTATTTACGTAATTTACTCTAGCCAAATATGTTTATGTCTTAGACGTTGCGAGAAGGACCGAGAGGTGAATCGCAATATCGGAACTATTCTATTCAAACCTACGAATCCAATCACGAGAGTAGTTTAGATTTATTTGAAAGATTTTCATGGTTTTTCATAGAACTTAATGGGTCTATTCTTGTTAATTATCACGAGAGTAGGAAATTAATATGAATAGATATCGGATTATGCTTTTAAAGGAAGTAATCTGTACCTTAGGAAAAACTCCTTTTAACACTTTATTTATCTGTTTAAAGAATTTATTTGTCCTAAAAATATCTTTTTACTGCTTTTCCGTACTTAGAGTCCACACAACATTGCAATTTGCTATGTCTAGATATAAACGAGTCGTATAGTCAGTACTTGACCGCCAGATCCTCGTTGGGAACGATCTTTATTTTATTACTTCGATACAACCGTGCACTTGCGGTCACATTAAGTTTTTGGCACCGTTGCCGGGGATCAGGCCAGCCAATATCAATTTAATCGATAAGTTTATAGACTAGACATTTTCTTTTATTTTTAGCATTTACTTAATTTTTCATTTTAATAGTCATTTGCTATTATTTTTATTCTATTTGACTTACATGTTGTATGCCCAGAACCTTGAAGACGGGTACCTTATTTCTTGAAGATCCTGAGATTGAACGCACTTTTCGCCTTCGAAAAAAAAATACAGTTTCAGACTAAAAAAATTACAAAGGAAGGCGTGATGGTGAACAATCAGATATTAAGAGATTTTGTAGTACCTAATATCCAAGGTTTTAATTCAAGCATTGTTCGACCTAATGTGGAGGCGAATAATTTTGAGCAGAACCCGTTTGGGGGTTCTCCGACGTAGGATCCTGACCTCCATCTTGCTATTTTCTTAGAATATTATGACACTGTAAAGGTAAACGGTGTATCTTCTGACACGATAAAACTAAGACTATTTCCTTCTTCTCTCAGGGATCGCGCACGAGCTTGGCTATATCTACTTCCCGCTGGATTGATTACTACATGGGATGAGCTTTCACATGCATTTTCAAACAATTATTATCCACCAAGCAAGATAGTGCAACTTAGGAATTTGATAACATGCTTCTGCCAAAAAGAAGGAGAATCACTCTACGATGTCTGGGATCTTTGCGAGGAGCTTCAGCGCATGTGTCCTCATCATGGGCTTGAAAAATGGGTCCTTATCCATATTTTCTACAATGGATTGGACTACAGCACAAAGCTTATGGTGGACGCTGTGGCTAGAGGAGCTATTATGAGCAAGAATCTTGAAGATGTAACAAATTTGCTTGAGGACATGGCTATGAATTATAATTATTAGTCTAGTGAGCAAAGTACTACATCAACAGGTATCGGTATGTATAGCAGCAATTCATTGACATCCCTTGCAGCTAAGGTAGATTCTTTATCTCAGGAATTGGATTCTTTCACTTTTTCTTCAGTTGCAGTTAATTCTATTTTTTATGAGGTTTGTGGTGTTACAAGTCATGCTTCTACTGACTGTTAGCTTTTAGCCTCACCACAGGATGACTCTTGTCAAGAGCATATTAATGCTTTAGGTAACTTTAACTAGCGACAGGGTAACGACCCTTATTGTGGTACTTATAATCCAATCTGGAGGAACCACCCTAATCTAGCATACAAGAATAATCAAGGGCAAGCTCCTCAGCAATTCAATCAGCAGAATTATAGGCCACCACCAGGTTTTCAATTCGGGCAATTCAACCAGCCTTAGAAGTCTAACCTAGAGTCCCTTTTGGAAGCTTTCATTGTTGCTCAAAAGAAGCACAATGAAGATGTCTCTGATGCTATTAAGCATCTAATATCTCGAGTGGACGTTTTGGCGACCCACAACAAGATGTTAGAGAGCCAAATAGATCAACAGGCAAGCACTGCCAATAGGCCTTCGAGTAAATTTCTAGGGCAGTCAAAGATAGATTCTAGGGAGCATTGTAGCACAATAACCATATGGAGTGGTAAGCAGTTGGATGAGCCCTAGATGCCTGTCGAATGACCTACACTTATAATTGGTGAAGAGCAGTCTAAGGAACCTCTACCTTACAAGGAGAAACCTATGGAGCAAGAGAAGGAGAAGGAAAAAAATTTATGTAGGCCCTTCTGCATATGTTCGACCTATTCCTTTCCCTCAGAGGCTTGCAAAGGCAAATCTAGACAAGCAATTCGGCATATTCCTAGAGGTATTGAAAAAGTTATAGATTAACATTCCTTTTACTGATGTTTTGTCATAGATGCCTACATATGCGAAGTTTCTAAAGGACATCCTTTCCAACAAGCACAAAATTGAACAGTATGACACTGTGGCACTTACAGAGGAATGTAGCGCGATAATCCAGAAAAAGATACCTCAGAAATTAAAAGACCCAGGGAGTTTTTCAATTCCTTGCCAGATTGGTGATATGTCTTTTGAAGGGGCGTTATGTGACTTGGGCGCAAGCGTGAGCTTGATGCCTTTGTCAATTTGCAAGAAGCTTGACATAGGAGACATAAAGTCGACTACTATCTCACTTCAGCTTGCTGACCGGTCAGTTTGATGTCCTGTGGGGATTTTGGAGGACGTCTCAATTAAAGTTGGTCAATTTTTTGTTGGTGTATATGCCCTGCAGACCAATGTATGGACATGGTCAGACATTGTTTGAATGTACTTTGATAGAACTATTATTCTTTATAGAGGCATGGTCATTATTATGCAGACTTCACTACCTGCGTTGATGTATTGAGTTGCATATATAATGTCCCAGGAGTTTGGATTGGATCCATTCTCATAAGCTATCCCCAGACAAGGTACCATAGTAGATATGGGATAACTTTGGTACATGTGAGACTGGTGTATGGGCTGGTTAGGTGCGGGGCACAGTAACGCAGACATACAGGTGCATTGGATGTGCTGGAGTGATCCACCGTGCGGATTGACTTGTCTAGTCAACAAGTCAATCTCACATGCAAGAGGTTTGCATTGATCCTTAGACTTGAGGTATTCATGTCTAGATTTGATGATGGGTATGCTTTGATACAATCTTACGTCTCTCCGTAATTGGGAGACCAAAACGATTGTCATTGGGCATGTCATAAGTCACATAGAGACATGGATGACCAATAGTAGGATTTGCCCCATCCTTATTGGAAGCATGATATCCACTCGGGGGCGCCCCACCTTATTGGTGCATGACAGGAATGTGTGGCCACACTTGTTGAGTCATGACCAATGCATTGGATTGATAAACTTGAGACTAATCCAATGGCAGGATATCAGTTTAAGCAAAGGGATCTATAATGCAATGGGAATCCTCTTTGCTTGTTAGGAGTTGTTGCCATAATGACTTAAGTCCTATGACATGGGTAGTAGTGATGTGTTGCTAGATACCCCTCACTACTTTTGATGTTTACATCATTGCCATCGTCATATGGATCCTACGGGGTCACACGCAATAGACTCTTGACGTTGCTTTAATCAGAAGCCTTATGATCAAGTTATTGGATAACTTGGATCAATTTGGAAGACTTCATCAGCGCCAATGAGCCTGATAAGTTGGAAGAAAGTTATTGGAGCCAAACTTCATTTTTGGCAGGTTGACCCGAAATTGACCTTAATTGGTCACATTTGGATTAGGGTTGCATTGGATTAGATCCAATGGCTTAATCAACCCATGCCATGAACTTTGGGCTAGCTCATTATCCAATGAGGCCCAATAATAAGTTGTCATGAAGAGGGAATTGGCTTAAAAGGGTATAATGGGGAGAAACCCAACCCCATTGGCGCCTAGGGGCATAATGGGGTGTGGGTGGCATAAATTGCTTCCTTTGGAAGGAAGTGGCGCCTCCCCCTTCATCCTTTGATGGTATCTTGCCTCTATGGCAAGTGTTGGGGCTGATATGGCTTGATGGCTCTTTTGGAAAGAGCTTGGGCGCATATGGATAGTAGGGTAAGGTTTATGGTAAGATCTTGGAGACTTACCTTACCTCCAAACCCTAATTCCCATCAAACCCTTGCTTAGCCGAATGACTCTTGCATGTTGCGCCTAGCCCTTTCTCCTTGGATGGAAAGAATGCCTCTAAGGCATGTCTTGGGCTGATATGGCTATTGGGCAAATAAGGATAGGTTGAATGAGGTTTATGGCAAAGTCTTGGAGACTTTCCTTACCACAAACCCCTCTCATCCTAACCGCCCACTTGGCATGATCTTGGCCCCCCCTAAACTGCCTCTTGGCTTATAAAAGGGACCCTAGCTGCCCCCTCTCAATGGTTCGAATGCTTGGAGGCGTGAACATACATAGAGGTGTGAGAGCAAGGGTAAAGGGCGACAACATCAAGGTGGCGCAACCCTTCTTCCTACTAGTGGTCGTAAGTCTTCTCCTTCCTCTCCTCTTGATGTGACTTGGAGAAGGACTTGGTGGCGCCACTTCCTGTTACTCTTCCTAAGGGCTAAAACTCTTCTTCTCCCTCTTCTCTTGGAGTGAAGAGGATAAGGAGTTGGCGGCATCTTCCTTGCACTTGGCGCATGATCCTTGGAGGTGGCGCAAGAGAAGTGAAGGAACCCTAAGGCTTGATTCTCTTCCCGAGGCTAGCACCGAGTGTGGAAGGGAGCAACGTTGAGACGGTCAATGCGTGGATACTTGTAGAGGGCGAACACTTGGGCGCCTTCAACATGGCTTCGGCAACTAGACAAGCAAAAGAGGTACATCTCTAACACATCCTTGTGTCTTCTCTCTCGCATGGATCCTTGGGACCGGAATATGTTTCGGGTGTAATGATTCTTCCGCTGCGTCCAGGGACTGCAAAATTTTAAATTACACCTGGTATTCCCTAACAGTGTTATCAGAGCTACTTGCGAGAAACACAAGGTGTACGTTTGCTTGTGTGAAAAATTTTTGGAAAATTTTTCTTCTATCCATGCGCGTTTCACTTAGAAAGCGTTTTTCATCCAATCTTCTCTTCTCAATTTTGTGGTCGAAATTTGATTCTGTTCATGATTGATTTAAGACCAAAGGCGCACGTAGGTTTTGTCAAGTAGGACGGGCATTGTGTCTTCGGACTGGCCGGGTCTCTTGATCTGACAAAACTGCCAGCCGATAGGGTCTATGAAATCATCATGGAACTTGATCTAAATTTTAGCATAAATTTGGTTAAGAGAGTGCTTTGGATGATGATGGCGCGTAAGGGGCTAAAATTTGATTTCTCCCGGCTTTTTCAAATTTTACATGCGCCACTTGATTGGGTTGATATGGTCATAGCGAGTGCCCTCCTGTGTTGTGATGTGGAAGCATGTTTCCACTTGTGATGAATGCTTGTAAAATCTCTTTCCACCTGCGTGTGGTTCTCTCCCTATCTTGATGTAAAGATTTTTCATATTGTTTTAGAATAGATGTAGAATTATAAGATAGGTTAAGGCTTCATCTTGACCACAAGGAGTCTTCTTCAACCGGAGTCAGTAGAGGTGCCAGCTTTGGAAGGTGGTGATGGGCTTGCGGCTGAAGGAATGACACTTTCTTTCGGCTTCTGGCATGGCCTGATTTGCTTTAGGGACTCGCAACCCTTGGATGCACCATAACATGTCATATGGCTCGTGACAAGTTATGTGTATGAAAAGGGCTATGACCATATCGACCAAACTAGCATACCTGTGATGGTTTATTATTCTGTCCATAGCATGCCTGTGATGTTTTTCCTTTTGCTGCCATAACCATAGGAAAACTGCATGCTAGAAAAGTATAAAACAAACATGCAAAAACTCTCAATACAATATCAAGTCGATAGCCTTCTAACGCGTAGCCCTCATCAAACTATCGATCGGTGGTGTCGTGAACTGTTTCCCACCCTTGTGGGACACACCCACTTATCTTTAGGAGGTGTGTGGTGACAATGATTTCCCCAGTCTAGTTTTAACCTGGGCGTGCCTTCGCAAGGAAATTTGTTGGCCCTGGGCATAACGGTTAGGACCAGACTTGACTAGTTTTTCATATGTCACTGACATGATGAATTACTAGAGGCAGCTGTTGAGAGGATAGGGTTCTGTGTTGTATCCAGCCCTCGCTGGACACAGGGCGCCTAGTCTGTCTTAACTAAGAGAAGTTATGCACGGCACAATTGGCTGGCATGCCTACCTAAAGAAGCATGAGATCACTCTATGCATCCCAACTCACCCTCGTGAGTCGCGGAGACCTCATGTGAAATTAGGATCCTACTCACTTATTTCTACATTGAGTTTGAGAGTTCTCAACTTGTGTTGGAAATAGTGGGAGCATAGCATTTGATTTAAAGTCCTTGTTAAATGCTTTATCATAGTACTTATTTTACTTATTTGCTTATTGTAGATGGCATCTCCTAATCTAAGATTGAAACTTTATTGGATGGGACAAATTGGACAAAGTGGTTCAAGATTTTGTCCAAGATACTAGAACAAGAAAATAAGGTGCATCTTCTTGAAAGACCTCTAGCCCAGCCCAGTGTGTATTTCACTACTGAGTGGGAGTGGAATGTCTATCTTGAACATTGTGAAGATAACAAACAGTACACTGTTCTTGTCTTAGAGTGCATGACCCTAGAGGTCAAAGTTGAGTGTGATGAGATGGGGATTTATGATCTTATCATACATCTCAAAGGTCTCTTCACACCATGCTCTATAGACAACGATCAGGAGAGTTATGTTGGATCATCAAAGTGTATGCCTAAATCTGAGAATGACCATAGTTCTGTATCTTCGAAGCTAATACTTCGGAAGACTGGGAATGCATGGGTATTTCGAAGAGGATTAATGGCCAAGAAGAGCATGGCAAAGAAGAAGGGATGTAATCCATCCACTTCAGGTATTGTGTTACCGAGGTCTTTTGTCTACTTCTTATTCATGGGTACTAGGTACCGCATGTGAGGCTCACATATGTTTTACATGTGCAGGAGCTCAGAAGAAGTAGGACAATTAGGCTTGGTGGGATCGACTCTCGGGTCAGGGACGGAGAATTGGATGCTGCTGTTGATATCATCTCACTGCCTTCAAGACTTTATCTAGAACTTTGCTATTATGTATCAGCTTATGTATTAGAACATCATTCCTTTTGGAAAGGATTTCAGTTTGAAATAATAAATGATATTTTTCTTTAAATCTGAGATGTTCTAATGAAGTGATACAGTTGATAATAGTTTGTGGTTCTATATGTAACACAAGATCAGATCCAATGATTCAATAAACACCCTCTTATAGCATTGTCTCTTGAACCATAGAACAATGGTCACATCCAAAGGTCCATGGACTATTGGGATCATTATCCTTTCAGGATTTTGATACATGTGAGCCTTGTTCAAAGGAGCAAAATGACATATGTTGCCTTCACCATAAAGGGTGGAAGGGTAAGTGGCTTGTTGGATCTATTACACAGCAATGTGTGTGGACCCATATAAACAAGCACGAAGA
Organism: Costus lasius; assembly: GCA_027563935.2. Taxonomy (NCBI): domain Eukaryota; kingdom Viridiplantae; phylum Streptophyta; class Magnoliopsida; order Zingiberales; family Costaceae; genus Costus; species Costus lasius. The sequence goes on along the minus strand of CM050454.1, from coordinate 16,084,377 downwards.
GGTGTTATACACTTCATTAGGTGTGGGTATGCCTTATCCAACCTAAGAACTTTGGAGAAATCCAAGAAGTTCAAAATGAAGTACAGAATCAAATTGGAGGATCTATTAAAGCACTTTGATTGGATCAAGGTGATTAGTGGATAATTTGATGACTATCCTAAGGAGTGTGGGGTTATCTCACAGCTAACTTAGAACACCACTGTGTGGTGAATTTCAAAGAAAGAAAGAGGAACACATTGGATGTGGTTCCATCTTTGAATAGTCATGCAAATATACTACTATGATGCCATGCAAAGAGATGTACTGCCACTCCATAAGAAAGTGTCTAAGTTAGCTTTTGAGTTGCGAACTGCAAATATCCCATTTCTTCAATGGAATTGGGAATGTAATATGCAGTGATCTCAAAAGTATATGTTTGTGGGGGCACTGAAGGGTGCTATTTCTATCCCAGGGAGAACAGAATATTTGTTGCTCGAAACTGCTGTCTCTCTTGAGAAGATATTTCTTTTGAAAGAAGCTAGTGGGAGTAGATTTGATTTGGACAAGGTCCAGAATCAACCACAATACATCTAGACACAAATAGAGAGTGGAATCTTACATACAGGTTGAAAGTCAACCAGAGGTTCAAGTAACACAGGAACCACAAAAGTCTGGATGGATTCGAAGTGCTGGGCATGACGAATTTTTCATCAAGGATGAACCTAAGACTTATGAGGAAATGGAAGTGGTCGGTGGACCAGATTCCAGGAAATGGCTAAGCGCCATGAGAACCGTAATGGACTCCATGTCTGCTGATCAAGTCTGGGACTTGGATGAGCCGCCAAAGGGGTTATACCCACAGGCTGTAAATAAATCTTCTAGGAAGATAGACATGGAAGGTAACATTGTTACCGTAAAGGCAAGCTAGTGAACATAAATTTCAGGCAAATCCACTAGGTGGATAGTGAAGAAATTTTTCTCCAGAAGCTTTGTTTGAGTCCATTAGGTATTTGCTTGTTGCATTCTCTGTTATGGCATGTTGAAAATTGCTTTTCCTAATGGATGTCTACAAGAGTGTGTCCATATGGAAATAGCTAAAAGGTTTTCATACAAAGGCCGTAAGGATATGTATGGTCTTATACAAGCATGTTGAAAAGAACCTGTGTTTACAAGAAGATCAGTAGGAGCACCTTAATAGTATTTCTTGTTCTAGATGATTGATGATATTCTCCTCACATGGAATGACATCTCAACTCTTCACATGGTGAAGACGTGGCTTGAGAAGTATTTCGAGAAGAATAATCTAGGGAGTGATGCCAACATCCTAGGCATGAGGATCTATAGATAGAGATCCAAGAAAATCATTGCCCTTTAGTCAATCTACGTTCATCCAAGAGTTTCTGGAGAGGTTTATATTGGATGATTCCAAATATTGATACCTTCCAGAGAGATATGGTCTAACTCTCTCAAGAATGCTATGTCCTATGACACAGTTGGAGAGTAATAACATGGGTCTAAAATCTTGTTGCATTGGGTACAGGATAGATTATGTTTTGTACATAGTGCACAAGACCATTTGTGGCAAATGCTTGGAGCATGGCCAGCAAGTTTCAATCAGATCCTAGTGTTCAGACACTGGATAACTGTGAAAGCAATCCTTCGTACTTGGGAACTGTAAAGGATTGAATTTTAGTCTGTGATAGACAGGAAGAACTTTGTGTACAGAGGTACACTGACACTTCATTCCAGTCTAATGACTATCGTTCACAGTCAGGATTTACTTTTTGCCTTGATGTGGTGTTGTTGGCTGAAAGAGCTTTATGCAAACTGCAGTGGCAAAATTCTACAATAAGGCTGAGTACATTGCAGCTTCTTGTGGCAGCCAAGGAAGCAGCTTCATTCATTTGAACTTCATTTAGTCCCTGGTGCTTGATGGTCCAGTATAGTTCTTACTGGGGCCGAAAGCATGTGTAAAGGAACTTAGCACTCAAGTATGTACTGCAGCGATATCATCTAATCTTAGAGATCATGGAGAAAGATGATGATTCAAATTAGTTAAAATAAACACAGATAGCAATCTGGAAAAAACCCACTGACGTAGCCTCTAGCGCAGCGGAAGCTAAATAAGTCATACTAGAGACATAGGGACTGATTAAACATCAGTTGCCCTTGGTCTTAGTGCAAGTGGGAGATTGTTGGTGTATATGTCCTGCAGACCAATGTATGGACATGGTCAGGCATTATTTGAATGTACTTTGATAGAACTATTATTCTTTATAGAGGCATGGTCATTATTATGCAGACTTCACTACTTGCGTTGATGTATTGAGTTGCATATATAATGTCCCAGGAGTTTGGATTGGATCCATTCTCATAAGCTATCCCCAGACAAGGTACCATAGCAGATATGGGACAGCTTTAGTACATGTGAGACTGGTGTATGGGCTGGTTAGGTGCGGGGCACAGTAACGCAGACATATAGGTGCATTGGATGCACTAGAGTGATCCACCGTGAGGATTGACTTGTCTAGTCAACAAGTCAATCTCACATGCAAGAGGTTTGCATTGATCCTTAGACTTGAGGTATTCGTGTCTAGATTTGTGATAAGTATGCTTTGATACAATCTTACGTCTCTCCGTAATTGGGAGACCAAAACAATTGCCATTGGGCATGTCATAAGTCACGTAGAGACATGGATGACCAATAGTAGGATTTGCCCTTCCTTATTGGAAGCATGATATCCACTCGGGGGCGCCCCACCTTATTGGTGCATGACAAGAATGTGTGGCCACACTTGTTGAGTCATGACCAATGCATTGGATTGATAAACTTGAGACTAATCCAATGGCAGGATATCAGTTTAGGCAAAGGGATCTATAATGCAATGGAAATCCTCGTTGCTTGTTAGGAGTTGTTGCCATAATGACTTAAGTCCTATGACATGGGTAGTAGTGATGTGTTGCTAGATACCCCTCACTACTTATGATGTTTACATCATTGCCATCGTCATATGGATCCTACGGGGTCACACGCAATAGACTCTTGACGTTGCTTTAATCAGAAGCCTTATGATCAAGTTATTGGATAACTTGGATCAATTTGGAAGACTTCATCAGCGCCAATGAGCCTGATAAGTTGGAAGAAAGTTATTGGAGCCAAACTTCATTTTTGGCAGGTTGACCCGAAATTGACCTTAATTGGTCACATTTGGATTAGGGTTGCATTGGATTAGATCCAATGGCTTAATCAACCCATGCCATGAACTTTGGGCTATCTCATTATCCAATGAGGCCCAATAATAAGTTGTCATGAAGGGGGAATTGGCTTAAAAGGGTATAATGGGGATAAACCCAACCCCATTGGCGCCTATGGGCATAATGGGGTGTGGGTGGCATAAATTGCTTCCTTTAGAAGGAAGTGGCGCCTCCCCCTTCATCCTTTGATGGTATCTTGCCTCTATGGCAAGTGTTGGGGCTGATATGGCTTGATGGCTCTTTTGGAAAGAGCTTGGGCGCATATGGATAGTAGGGTAAGGTTTATGGTAAGATCTTGGAGACTTACCTTACCTCCAAACCCTAATTCCCCTCAAACCCTTGCTTAGCCGAATGACTCTTGCATGTTGCGCCTAGACCTTTCTCCTTGGATGGAAAGAATGCCTCTAAGGCATGTCTTGGGCCGATATGGCTATTGGGCAAATAAGGATAGGTTGAATGAGGTTTATGGCAAAGTCTTGGAGACTTTCCTTACCACAAACCCCTGTCATCCTAGCCGCCCACTTGGCATGATCTTGGCCCTCCCTAAACCGCCTCTTGGCTTATAAAAGGGACCCTAGCTGCTCCCTCTCAATGGTTCAAATGCTTGGAGGCGTGAACATACATAGAGGTGAGAGAGCAAGGGTAAAGGGCGACATCATCAAGGTGGCGCAACCCTTCTTCCTACTAGTGGCCGCAAGTCTTCTCCTTCCTCTCCTCTTGAAGTGACTTGGAGAAGGACTTGGTGACGCCACTTCCTCTTACTCTTCCTAAGGGCCGAAACTCTTCTTCTCCCTCTTCTCTTGGAGTGAAGAGGATAAGGAGTTGGCGGCATCTTCCTTGCACTTGGCGCATGATCCTTGGAGGTGGCGCAAGAGAAGTGAAGGAACCCTAAGGCTTGATTCTCTTCCCGAGGCTAGCACCAAGCATGGAAGGGAGCAATGTTGAGACGGTCGACGCGTGGATACATGTAGAAGGCGAACACATGGGTGCCTTCAACATGGCTTCGGCACTAGACAAGCAAAAGAGGTACATCTCTAACACATCCTTGTGTCTTCTCTCTCGCATGGATCCTTGGGACCGGAATATGTTTCGGGTGTAATGATTCTTCCGCTGCGTCCTGGGACGGCAAAATTTTAAATTACACCTGGTATTCCCTAACAATGGTATCAGAGCTACTTGCGAGAAACACAAGGTGTACGTTTGCTTGTGTGAAAAATTTTAAATTACACCTGGTATTCCCTAATATTTTTTATACCAGCTAATTTTGTGGTATTAGAGATGGAAGAAGATATTAAATTGCCAATTATTTTGTGAATGTCATTTCTAGCTACTGTAGGCGCGGTGATAGATGTAAAGAAAGGGAGATTGATTCTAAATATCGATGAGAATAATGTTGAATTCGATCTTTCCTCTTTTCTAAAAAAAACCTTCTTTTGCAGATTCTTACTTTAATGTGGATGTGTTTGAATTGGAGAAAAATGATGAAAATATAAAAAAAGAGATAGATCCTTTAGAAATATGTCTTGTCAAAGAAAAGGATGAAGAAGAAGACATTGGGAAATAACCTTAAGCTTATACAAAAATTCTGGATTCAAGTCCGATGATCGAGCCTCATAAAGTAAAAATTGAGAAACTTAGTTTGTTAAAACTTGAACCAATGAAGATGAATAAATTGGAACTAAAGTCGATCCCACCGAAGTTAAGGTATGAAATTTTGGTAGGAGATTCCACATATCTAGTGATTGTTAGTGCAGATTTAGATAAGTTTTAGATAAAAAGGTTGCTTGATTAGCTTCGATTGCACAGAAAGGTAATTGGTTATTCGATGGATGATATACGTGGTATTAACTCTTCTTTGTGTATGCATAGGATTTTTCTTGAAAAAAATAGCAAATCCCTCATAGAGTATCAACGCCGGTTGAATTCCGTCATGAAAGAGGTGGTAAAAAAGGAGATCCTAAAGTTAGTAGATGCTGGGGGTGATATACCCAATTTTTGATAGTGAATGGGTTAACCCCGTTCACATGGTTCCAAAAAAAGGGGGAATTATAGTCATAAGAAAAGAGAACAATGAATTAATTCCAATGAGAATGGTAACCAGGTGGCGTATGTGCATCGATTACCAAAAATTAAATAAAGTCACCCGGAAAGATCATTTCCCTCTCCCTTTTATTGATCATATGCTTGAATGATTGACCACAAATTCTTATTGTAGTTTTCTTGATGGTTTTTCAGGATTCTTCCAGATACCAATTCATCGTGAAGATCAAGAGAATACTACTATCACGTGTCCATATGAGACTTTTGCTTACAGACACATGCCCTTTGGTTTATGCAATGCGCCGACCACTTCTCAACGATACATGATGGCCATTTTCTGGTCTTATTGAAAATATTATGGATATTTTTATGGATGATTTCTCGGTGTATGGATCTTCATTTGATGATTGTTTATCTAATTTATCATGTGTTTTGTAGAGATGCGAGGAAGTGAATTTAGTCCTTAACTAGGAGAAATGTCATTTTATTGTTCGGAAGGGAATTGTCTCAGACTAGTTTGTCCCCCTCTTTAGTGCTAGTGGCTCAAACAACAATAGAAGCTGAATATATAGTAGTAGCAGCAACTATTAGCCAAACTATATTGTTAAGAAGGATATTATCATATATGGGTCAAGAACAGAAGGAACCCATTATTGTCCATTGTGATAATAAATTAGCAATTGCCATTGCCAAAAATTCAATACATCACAGCATGACAAAACATATTGCAAGTCACGCCCCAACGAGCACTAACCTAACCACGATTAGCAAATTACTCGTGAAGCACGACAAATGTAACCCACAGGACATCATCTCCTCTATAAACTGATAACAAATTCACAACATAATAATAACTCAACCTATATATCCACAACACTACTAGAAAATAAAACCAGCTGATACTCTCAAAATATCAATGTACATCACTAGCAACTATATAGAAAACCAACATCAGACGATCAGAAATGAAATCAAAATGAATCTGATCGATCAAAACACTAAAAAAAAGATCGGTGCAATCTGATTAATCAAAATACCAACACTATATCAATCACCTATATCAAAACAACATATCAGCACTAACACCTCGAACTATCTATCAGGTCCTGATATCAACTCCAATGTCCAGGTCATCTCTAGATCTAGCTATCACCAACATCAGGAGCAAGTTCTTTACCTAGAGGCAAAGCAAAGGGAGTTAGTGTTGCACACAATCCGCAAGCGCACGGCTTACCGATGTAGTACGTAAGATATCGTTTCCACAGGGATGGATTGTCAAGTATCGAGTCTTCTTATCCTTGATAGCCAAGCGATTAAAGGTGTCGGTTTATGCAGCAATTCAAAATAAAAACGAAATAAAACGAAAGTTGAACGATGAGAGAAAAATCGGGATATCGGGTTTCACCACGTCTTTGAACTTAAAAGCGTAATGAAAAGTACTGCTTTGATAATCTCGAGAAAACCAAGGATGTGTCCTCTTGAGTCGTGCCCCTCTCGGGTGCGCGACTCAACAACTGAGTTAGTCTCATACTCTCGCGGTGGATAACTCCACAATCTACTTAGTTAGTCTCCTACTCTCGCGGTGGACTAAGCAGAGGTAGATCGTGTGAAACAGGACACCAAGATTCCCCAAGTAGACTCTACGACTCTCGTAATAGAGCTTACAAGTTTGATCAAGAAGAATGTGTTGATTGTGATTCACCTCTCAGTTGTTACCATAATCGACAAAGGTGAAAATCGATTCGGCTGAAAATCGATAAATACGAATGAAATAAATCAAGATCAAATGGTCTCAAAAGATATGTCCAAAAGCAATTCTTAATAATAAGACTTGTAAATCAAAAAGACGGGCTACGCCCGAATCCCGATAGAGGTTTTACGCTAATACACACATGGTTACTACAAGTACAAGATTTATGATTAAGATGTAATGGTTACAGAACAAAGTAGAAAAGAGGAAAGAACTAAGACAAACTCCTCCTCTCCTCCTTTGATGTCGCCTTTCCCTCTTTGGAATGTTGTTTTCTCGCCTTGGAACCAGCCTTTGAGCCTTGAGCGCAATCCTCTCCTTGTGTTCGACGACCCCCCTCCCCAAAAGAGAACTCATCTCTTTTATAGACTTTAAGGTACCTCTTCAAAGCATCTCTTCAAGGCACTTCTTCAAAGCACCTCTTCAAAGCACTTCTTCAAAGCACCTCTTCAAGGCACCTCTTCAAAGCACTTCTTCAAGGCACTTCTTCAAAGCATCTCTTCAAGGTGGCGCCAATCATGAACACCTTATCCATATTCATGAATGTTTCTTCATTTGATGCTCATTCATGAATGTTTCTCATTAATGCTTGTTCATGAATGAGGAGTCATTAATGCTTGTTCATAAATGAGGAGTCATTAATGCTTGTTCATGAATGAGGAGTCATTAATGCTCGTTCATGAATGTTCCTCATTGGCGTGTGTCTTTTGAACTGATGGTGTGTGAACTTTAGCTGATGGCGTGCGTCTGGAGAGCTGACAATAAATGCTGAATGCGGGTAAACTCTAGCTCTCGTCTGAAGCTAAATTTCTCATCATAAATTTAGATTCACTCGGGCATGTGATCGTGCATTCATATAGCTCTAGAAATGAGTGAATTGTCATGTATTTAACAAATATGACAAATAGTGAAGCTTCTGAAGAAAGTAAATGAATTAAGCTGGAAAGAGATGTAAAAGCATGAAAATAGGTCTCGATTCACAGGTAAATATAGGTCTAAAAGAAGATATAATTTTAAGACATCAAAATCTCCTAGACTTAAATCATTGCTTGTCCTCAAGCATTTACAAGATAAGGGTGGTACTTAGAAAAGACATCAAGCTTATAAAATTTTGTATCCAAGGGAAATATCATTATGAACAAATCTCAGCAAGTCAGGGCATTCAAGATAATCATCTATTGTCAAGAATAAGAGTGTGAAGATCCAATAATCAAAGTCAGATAAGGCTTACCTCTTCGAAATGCAGTAATCTCTTGTGTGGTATATGCACTCTGTTCAATCTTGATGGAACTACCAATGCACTCTTCATTTTTGTGTTATTTTCGCTCTCTTTTTTTTTATTTGACTTCAACTCTTATCTTCGGTACCACTGCCAATTTTTTGCAGTGCCAAGTAGAGGAGTCTTTTTTTTTGTAGACTTCAACTCATATCTTCGGTACCACTGCCAATTTTTCGCAGTGCCAAGTAGAGGAGTCTTATTTATTTTTTTTTTTTAGAGGAGATAACAACCATCAGATAAGTGCATTGATCAGAACCAACAAATAGTAAAGTGATTCAAATAGATAGAGGTACATACTTCCATAGAGAGATCAAAGCATTACTTTGAAAGTAAGAACCTTAATCAAAAATCAGATATATTACTCCATAGTCTTTTTCCATCAAATAGGAATCAAATGAATTACCTAACTTTGAACTAAGATTTAGAGCATAATAATAATATCCCATGGATTCAATATGAAATAAGAAGCTATCATGATTTCCAAAAATCAGAAATAATATCATAAAAAATAACATCACCACTTATCTTCATCACAGCTTATGAAATGTATCATCAAAGCACAAAGCATAAGTATTGAGGTACTGCATATCATGTTTTGAAAATGAACCCAACCCAAAATCTCCCAGACTTAAATTATGCATAGTCCCTATGCATAGCATGTAAAGAATACAAAATTTGGAGAAATGAGATGCAATACTCACAAGATTAGTCAGAGTCATAGTCGGTGCTCGTCTCAACATCTTCCTCGTGAGGGTCATCCTCATTGTTATCACATGAATTCAGAAGGACTCCTAGAGAAATTGGAGAAGTTGGTGGCATTGCGAGCTTGAGTAGCGTTGCTCATGAGGAAGCTATCGGATGAAGGAGGCAGATCAGTAGAAGTTGTAGGAGTCGCATGGATGTGCATGGTAGATTTCTAGGCTCCGATCTTCTGTTTAGGGATCATAGTAGCAGCAGTTGAAAGTTTAAATCAAAGAGGCTAGCAGCAAGATGAAACTAGAACCTGGGAGATTAGGATGTAGATGAACAACAGAGGTCTCAACAGATTTTGGTAGCGTGCTGACGCAAAGCAGATTCACATCTCAGCATATCAAATCGAAGGATGAAGAGCATAATAGATTCAAGTCTCAGAAATTTTAGATCACGATGGGAGAGAGAGGCATCAGCAATCGTCATCAATTTATGTAATAAGCCTTTGTGGAAGAGCATGCGAGGATCAAAGCAGGTGAATAGTTGAAATCAAGAGAGTAGTAGGAAGATCAAATTAGAACAAGAGTAGATGAAATCAAAGAGTTGAAGAGGAAAACACCTGCTCAGAGTCGCCTGATGTGCGTGGTAGTAGCAGCGGCACAGAATTTTGTTGGCGGTAATAGGTAGAGATCTAGCACCAGAAATTGGAGGAGGCAGAAGAGAAGAAAAGTTCTCGGCGGGGGAAATTAGAGAGGCTCTGCGGTAGAATCAGCAAAGAGCGCCTGCAGCTTGCGGAGCAGGATCAGTTGGAGCAGGCAGAGCGTATAGGGCAAAGCAGCACGAACACACAAGAACGGGCTGAAGCAAGTGGCGAAGCAGTGTTCGGGATCAAAGAAGCTTGCAGCGTGAGTAGAAATTCCCATTTTTGTCTGTGGAGCAGAAATCAGTCGCGAGGACGAACGTCGCTGGGAGCCACCTTGTCAGACAAATGGAAGAATTCTGGAGCAAAAGCAGGTGTCGCAATTTTTGTTAAAAGCTGAGTCAATCAGTGCGCCTGGAAAGATCTGAAGCGACATCGCTGGGTTGAATATATTGGTTGAATCTGGACTGAATCGGCGCGCCTGGAGCAGTAATAGCGTGAGGGTTGAAGGCGGACGAAGCCCTTGATTCCATGATTTCCTCCACTACTTCAATCGATGTGGCTGTACGGCTCAAACTGCTGGAAGAAGGAATTCGGTGCGCAGCGTCTTGTAGTTGAATCGTGAAACGGAAGCTGCCCTATTACTATAGTCGGTGAACGGATGAAGTGTAGTCGTCAGCTTCCTCTTGTTGCCCCCCCCCTTTTTTTTTTTCTTTCATTCAAGTATTATGGCCAGATCCGTAATCTTTACCTAAACCTAAAAAAATAACACAAATTAGAAAAACAAATGAAAATTAGAGAAATAAAGCACTTGGGTTGCCTCCCAAGAAGCGCTAATTTAAGGTCATCAGCTTGACCAATGCTAAAGTGTTATGGCATTGCTGGAGGATCAGTGGCGTAATAGATGGCATGTAGACGCCTGCCATTTCTCCGTTGTGTAAGTGTGCCTACCAAAGTATGTATCCAGTGTTGCAGGTGGGTCACTATCTGAATAAAAATCATATGCGTATTAAAGAAAAAATTAGTGCCCTTAATGTCATCAATGATATATCCAATAATTTTTCTAACATTAAAATATGCATCAATAATTATAGAGAAAGTAGAATCAGGGCATAGCAGGTCATACCTCGTATTGTTTTGAAGAGATTTAAATTCAAAAGTCAGATTTGCACTCATCTCAAGGTCTATGTCATCAAGTTTTGCAGGACTCACCTTATGTATGTCAATCATCATATTAGAGTCTTGTAGTTGGGAGAATGTGTTAGTATCAATTTCAGTCACCTCATCATCATCATCAATTATGTAGATATCTAATGGATCTTTATCAGTTTGAGTGGTGCCGACTTCCTCAACTACTTTGTCCAAGATCTCCATGTTGTAACACAATGTAAATTGCGTGTCATGATTTTCATTTATCAACCTTTGGGGAAAATAAATCAGTGGTTTATATGGTGGCGGTGGGATGTACATTGATTCCTCTTCCTCAATTTCTTCCTCACTTAGTTTTGCTTCAATAGGATTCTCAATTCTAAAACTTTTTAATTCATCCTCATCTAACTCGCTATCCCTTACTTGTGGTTCCTCAAATTCGCCCATAGGTTCAGTTGAAGCAAAGTTATGTTGGGCTTCAGGGAGTAACTGGGTTCCTAACATCATAGTATGAGTTGCTGCTAAAGTGTCCAAGCTTGAGGTATAGGCTTGCATCTCAACCAAAAAGTTTTCAATCATGGTTTCAAGTTTTGGGTGGCTCTCATAGAAGAAGGTTGGAGGGTTCTCCCAGTCTGGCTCATAGGTACAATGATACTGGTCATAGGTAAAAGAGTATTGGTCATCCTCAGGCCATGGGTTAAAGTTACTACTTGTGTGCATATTCTCAAAGTATGACTTTAAGCATGGAGGGAGTATTACTTGGCATTCAAGAAAAGAATGTCCTGCACATCCACAAATCTCACAGAAGATATAATTAAACATTGCAGGATGTGTATTTGATGAATCAAGCATTATGCGCATTAACCAAGTGAACTATAAAAGAAAGATTCAAATCAATTTCAAGGAATTTAAAACTACAAAGAAAAAGGATTTTTTTTTCTAGCGAAAACTTAGTCTATCAATTTTCAGAATATCTCAATATTGACAAAATGCCGTCCCCGGCAACGGCGCCAAAAACTTGTTGCACACAATCTGCAAGCGCACGGCTTACCGATGTAGTACGTAAGATATCGTTTCCACAGGGACGGATTGTCAAGTACCGAGTCTTCTTATCCTTGATAGCCAAGCGATTAAAGGTGTCGGTTTAAGCAGCAATTCAAAATAAAAACGAAATAAAATGAAAGTCGAACGATGAGAGAAAACTCGGGATATCGGGTTTCACCACGTCTTTGAACTTTAAAGTGTAATGAAAAGTACTGCTTTGATAATCTATAGAAAACCAAGGATGTGTCTCCTTGAGCGCAATCCTCTCCTTGTGTTCGACGACCCCCCTCCCCAAAAGAGAACTCATCTCTTTTATAGACTTCAAGGTACCTCTTCAAAAGCATCTCTTCAAGGCACTTCTTCAAAGCACCTCTTCAAAGCACCTCTTCAAGGCACTTCTTCAAAGCACCTCTTCAAGGCACCTCTTCAAGGCACCTCTTCAAAGCACCTCTTCAAGGCACTTCTTCAAAGCATCTCTTCAAGGTGGCGCCAATCATGAACACCTTATCCATATTCATGAAAGTTTCTTCATTTGATGCTCATTCATGAATGTTTCTCATTAATGCTTGTTCATGAATGAGGAGTCATTAATGCTTGTTCATGAATGAGGAGTCATTAATGCTTGTTCATAAATGAGGAGTCATTAATGCTTGTTCATGAATGAGGAGTCATTAATGCTCGTTCATGAATGTTCCTCATTGGCGTGTGTCTTTGACACGATCCGCAAGTGCACGGATATGTCGAAGTAATATAAAAGATGTCGAATCCCACAGGGAGCAAGGTTGAGTACTAGAAAGTCCGAGTCCTAATAGCTAGGCGAATATCAAACGTGGGTTTTTGAAGACGGAAATCGAAAACAAACAAGTGCAACTAATTCAGTAGAGAAAAGATATAAGAGAGAATTCAGGGCTACGGCTTCCACCACGATGATAATCTTAATTGCACAAGAAAGATATTAATTATTTGGTTTATTGGTTTTGCACAAGGAGTCTAACCCTAGGGTACAAGATGCCCTCACTCGAGTGATACACCCCGGTGTTCATTTTAGACCGACCTCCTACTCTCACGGTGGATTGTTCTAAGACAAACCCAATGAGCTCTATGGCAGACTATGAAATCCTCGAGCGAAGACCAAGCACTCTCGTGTCGAGGTCTCGCAAGTTTTACTCAGAGGTTCGACCCTTACAATCCTTCTCTCGATATGAATCGTAACGGCTAACACGCGATATTACTCGGCCAAGGTAAAATCACTAAATAAATACGTCAAAGTAAAATATGCTCACAATTCATACCAAATAACATAAATAGATACAAAGTTTGCGATTAAAATCATCAAAGGGTTTCCACCAAGCCCCGAAATACGGTTTACGCTACAATCGTCATTGAAACACTCAAAATCTCTCTTTTAATGAAATGAAAAATATAAGAAAATGAAGCTAAGGGGAAGGAGATGATGAACCAAAGGAATCCTGAAGAAATCGTGATGATCGTGTGTCTCAATCTCCAAAAATTGCCTCTGTCGCCGTGTTCTTCCACCCGCACCGCTTCTTCACGTGAATGCTCGATAATTTGGGCAAGAAAATTGGGGCTTTTATATCCTATGCATTCGCCTCTGAAAGAGCTTTCCATAGACACCTTACTTGCTGAATTTGGCCACCGAACGGGTGAGAAATCGAAGGAAAACCGAGTGTGGGTTGGGCCGCTCGCGAACCTGTGTTAGAATCACGGTGAACCCCGCCATGTTCACCTGGCCGTGATTCATTCTGTGATTTCGGTAGAAAGAAGCGCAGTGAACCCCGCCGGGTTCGCCTGGCCGTGATATGTTCTGGACAGTTTTTGGCCAAATAAAATTCTGGTGAACCCCGCTGGGGTTCACCCGGCCGTGATGCTCTCTGTGAGTTTCGCAGGCTGGCGACTGGGATGGTGAACCCCGTGAGTTTCACCTGGCCGTGATTGTCAGGCTAACTCCAAACAAGCCCAAATTTGACAGGCGGCTTCGTTTTCGCATGATAAATCGTCCCATGGCCTCAGAATCTTCAAAATATGTTGAAAAAAAGGGTGTTTTTACCTGAAATTCCATAAAAGTGCAAAAAAGTGAAGACTCCGAAGATATGAAGGAAATAAGCCTATAATGAGTATAAAAATGCCGAAATAAGCCTAGATTTGACATGAAATAACTATGAAAATCACTACCAAAATGCAATGCATCAAAATACTCCAGACTTAAATCTTTGCTTGTCCTCAAGTAATAAAATAAGATGAGATACATGATTGGTAAAAGAGCAATCTTTCGTGTCAAGATATACATCCAAGTTAGAAAAAACATTTAATAACAATCCAAGATCTAATCAGGAAAAATTAAGTAAATGGTTGTCTCAAGTGTTCAACAGTCTGATCTCACAATAACTAGATGCCAAACAACTTAGTCAGCAGCGAACATAGGATTCAATTAAGCTTACATAAAACACTCATGCAATCCCACAATAACTAGTCAAATCGTTGGGGTTAACTCAAATGTTTTATTTAGGATACGATATACTGATTATTGCACTGGACTTCAACTCATAACCTTAGGTACCATTGCCAATTTTTCGCAATGCCAAGTAGAGGAGTCATTTTATTGTTTTCAATTTCACATCCTTTATATTTCAACTCATGTCCTTCGGTACCACTGCCAATTTTGCGTAGTGCCAAGTAGAGGAATCTAAGGTTGAGAAATATATATATATATTAAAATACCAGTAGTTGATAACACATCCTTTTTGAACACATGTAGTGTCTCCTTAACAATAGAAGGGAAATCAAGGAATAACTAAGCGAATATATAACTCAATATGATTCTCATGTAAGTTGCAAGCTCGAGTTGATTAAACAATCATAGAAATGTTTGACCCACTAATAAACTACTCAAAATCAATCCAAATCACAAAATTTCTAAATCATAGAACATACAGATATGATCAAACAGTATTTCTAACAAGGAGGTATACTCCAGACTTATTTCTTTGATTATTCTTAACCAATCAAGTATTCAACTCAAAATTGGGGCTTTTATATCCTATGCATTCGCCTCTGAAAGAGCTTTCCATAGACACCTTACTTGCCGAATTTGGCCACCGAACGGGTGAGAAATCGAAGGAAAACCGAGTGTGGGTTGGGCCGCTCGCGAACCTGTGTTAGAATCACGGTGAACCCCGCCATGTTCACCTGGCCGTGATTCATTCTGTGATTTCGGTAGAAAGAAGCGCAGTGAACCCCGCCGGGTTCACCTAGCCGTGATATGTTCTGGACAGTTTTTGGCCAAATAAAATTCTAGTGAACCCCGCTGGGGTTCACCCGGCCGTGATGCTCTCTATGAGTTTCGCAGGCTGGCGACTGGGATGGTGAACCCCGTGGGGTTCACCTGGCCGTGATTGTCAGGCTAACTCCAAACAAGCCCAAATTTGACAGGCGGCTTCGTTTTCGCATGAGAAATCGTCCCATGGCCTCAGAATCTTCAAAATATGTTGAAAAAAAAGGGTGTTTTTACCTGAAATTCCATAAAAGTGCAAAAAAGTGAAGACTCCAAAGATATGAAGGAAATAAGCCTATAATGAGTATAAAAATGCCGAAATAAGCCTAGATTTGACATGAAATAACTATGAAAATCACTACCAAAATGCAATGCATCAAAATACTCCAGACTTAAATCTTTGCTTGTCCTCAAGTAATAAAATAAGATGAGATACATGATTGGTAAAAGAGCAATCTTTCGTGTCAAGATATACATCCAAGTTAGAAAAAACATTTAATAACAATCCAAGATCTAATCAGGAGAAATTAAGTAAATGGTTGTCTCAAGTGTTCAACAGTTTGATCCCACAATAACTAGATGCCAAATAACTTAGTAAGCAGCGAACATAGGATTCAATTAAGCTTACATAAAACACTCATGCAATCCCACAATAACTAGTCAAATCGTTGGGGTTAACTCAAATGTTTTATTTAGGATACGATATACTGATTATTGCACTGGACTTCAACTCATAACCTTAGGTACCATTGCCAATTTTTCGCAATGCCAAGTAGAGGAGTCATTTTATTGTTTTCAATTTCACATCCTTTATATTTCAACTCATGTCCTTTGGTACCACTGCCAATTTTGCGCAGTGCCAAGTAGAGGAATCTAAGGTTGAGAAATATATATATATATATATATATATATATTAAAATACCAGTAGTTGATAACACATCCTTTTTGAACACATGTAGTGTCTCCCTAACAATAGAAGGGAAATCAAGGAATAACTAAGCGAATATATAACTCAATATGATTCTCATGTAAGTTGCAAGCTCGAGTTGATTAAACAATCATAGAAATGTTTGACCCACTAATGAACTACTCAAAATCAATCCAAATCACAAAATTTCTAAATCATAGAACATACAGATATGATCAAACAGTATTTCTAACAAGGAGGTATACTCCAGACTTACTTCTTTGATTATTCTTAACCAATCAAGTATTCAACTCAAAATTTTGAAATAGCTTTCATAGGACAAGTTTCATGATAGACACATGAATTCATGAATAATAAGCATCATAACATCATTCAAGATTTTCACAACATGAAATCACAATCATCATAGCAAAGTACTAATATAAGCATGAAAGTAAAGTGCAAAGTGTCATACATAACTGTCATAGAGTGGGGCCTGAGGATGTGGACCAGGCCCACAAATATAATGGCATATAAGATACAATGCCACATAATATCCAACTATCTCAAATTGAAAAATATCAATTCCCAACATCACAACAAATCACAGCCACATGAAGAAAGGAAAAACAGAGACCGGAGTAAAGAAAGCTCACCCACTCTAAAAGTTTGCATAGTCCTCTATGCAATACCACGATGTGAGAGAAGTGAGTGCTGAAATAGATATCTGGGGGCAACTACTTCTTTTTGCGCGAGCGGGAACCAGAAGCTCTCGAGCTCGAGCTCTTCTTCTTCCCACGCGCACTATAATCCAGCTCATCCTCCTCATCTGAAGGAAAAATGCTGTCGGAGGAGATGTCCATCTGAGCCCTGTGCTCCTCAGATGCGAAAGTGAGGCGTTCATCTATCGCGGATAGCTTCCCCCAAATAGAGCTCAACATAGTATGTTGGCGTTGCATACCGGCTTCATTTGATTCCCATCTAGAGGCGTAGTCCTACTACATGTGAGAGATAGTGGTGTCCATGTGATCGATCAACTCTCTTTGATGGAGCTGTTCCTCCTTGATTTCCTGCAACACAGATATCATGGAATCGTGAGAAGAGGTACCACCAAAAGAGAATGCTCCCGGTGCTGGTGGTGCAGTGTCGACTGGATCGGGCTGTGCGTCCTCAACTGGCTGGATGCGCCAGTTTCCACAAACTCTGATAGATGTGCGCTCCGGGTTTGGCAAAGGCAAGTAGAAGGGGTTTCCCTTGAATGTCATACAATAAGAATCTCCCTTGCGTATAATCAGTTTTATGGCAACGCAAGACTCGATGTCGAGTCTGTTGTTGCCGGTAGCCTCCAATGTGCCGTAGGGAATAATGCCGAGGGAAACTGCCAGAGGTGTGTGTTAGGGAATACCGGGTGTAATTTAAAATTTTGTAGTCCCAGGACGCAGTGGAAGAATCATTACACCCGAAACATATTTCGGTCCCAAGGATCCATGCGAGAGAGAAGACACAAGGATGTGTTAGAGATGTACCTCTTTTGCTTGTCTAGTTGCCGAAGCCATGTTGAAGGCGATCAAGTGCTCGCCCTCTACAAGTATCCACGCGTCGACTCCTTGATCGTTGCTCCCTTCCACGCTTGGTGCTAGCTTCGGGAAGAGAATCAATCCTTCACCTCACTTGCACCACCTTCAAGAGAACTTGCGCCAAGGAGGGGATAGGGAAGATGCCGCCAATGACTTCCCTCTTCTTCTTTACTTGCGCCACCTCCAAGGTGCGCCTATGGCCAAGGAACGATGAGGGCTTGTGGCAAGAAGACGCCACCTAGCACAAAGAATCCTTGCGCCAAAGAAGAGAGGAAGAGGAAGAACTTGCGGCTCCAAGGAAGAAGATTGCGCCAAGCCTATGTTGCTCTCGCCCTTTGCCCTTGCTCACACCTCTCTATGTATGTTCATGCCTCCAAGGAATCGAACCATTGAGAGGGGGCAGCTAGGGTCCCTTTTATAAGCCAAGAGGCGGTTTAGGGAGGGCCAAGATCTTGCCAAGTGGGCGGCTAGGATGAGAGGGGTTTGTGGTAAGGAAAGTCTCCAAGACTTTGCCATAAACCTCATTCAACCTATCCTTATTTGCCCAATAGCCATATCAGCCCAAGACATGCCTTAGAGGCATTCTTTCCATCCAAGGAGAAGGGCTAGGCGCAACATGCAGGAGGTATTCGGCTAGGGTAAGGGTTTCGGTGCATGTAGGGTTTATGAGATAAGGAAAGTCTCCAAGACTTTACCATAAACATCTTCCTACTTCTCATATGCGCCCAAGCTCTTTCCAAAAGAGTCCTCAAGCCATATCAGCCCCCACACTTACCATAGAGGCAAGATACCATCAAAGGATGAAGGGGGATGCATCACTTCCTTCCAAAGAAAGCAATTTATGCCACCCACACCCCATTATTCCCCTAGGCGCCAATGGGGTTGGGTTTCTCCCCATTATACCCTTTTAAGCCAATTCCCTCTTCATGACAACTTATTATTGGGCCTCATTGGATAATGAGCTAGCCCAAACTTCATGGCATGGGTTGATTAATCCATTGGATCCAATCCAATGCAATCCTAATCCAAATGTGACCAATCTAGGTCAATTTCGGGTCAACCTGCCAAAAATGAAGTTTAGCTCCAATAACTTTCTTCCAACTCATCAGGCCCATTGGCGCTGATGAAATCTTCCAAATTGATCCAAGTTATCCAATAACTTGATCATAAGGCTTCTGATTAAAGCAACGTCAAGAGTCTATTGCGTGTGACCCCGTAGGATCCATATGACGATGGCAATGATGTAAACATCATAAGTAGTGAGGGGTATCTAGCAACACATCACTACTACCCATGTCATAGGACTTAAGTCATTATGACAACAACTCCTAACAAGCAACGAGGATTCCTATTGCATTATAGATCCCTTTGCCTAAACTGATATCCTGCTATTGGATTAGTCTCAAGTTTATTAATCCAATGCATTAGTCATGACTCAACAAGTGTGGCCACACATTCCTGTCATGCACCAATAAGGTGGGGCGCCCCCGAGTGGATATCATGCTTCCAATAAGGAAGGGGCAAATCCTACTATTGGTCATCCATGTCTCTACATGACTTATGACATGCCCAATGTCAGTCGTTTTGGTCTCCCAATTATGGAGAGACGTAAGACTGTATCAAAGCATATCCATCATCAAATCTAGACATGAATACCTCAAGTCTAAGGATCAATGCAAACCTCTTGCATGTGAGATTGACTTGTTGACTAGATAAGTCAATCCTCACGGTGGATCACTCCAGTGCATCCAATGCACATGTATGCCTACGTTACTGTGCCCCGCACTTAACCAGCCCATACACCAGTCTCACATGTACCAAAGCTGTCCCATATCTGCTAAGGTACCTTGACTGGGGATAGCTTATGAGAATGGATCCAACCAAACTCCTGGGACATTATTTATGTCACTCAATACATCAACGCAGGTAGAGAAGTCTACATAATAATGACCATGCCTCTATAAAGAATAACAATTCCATCAAAGTACATTCAAACAATGCCCGACCATGTCCAAACATTGGTCTGCAGGGCATAAACACCAACAGTGTGATCAAGCCGCCAATCACTATCGCCCCCCTCAAAGAACGGGCGACGCGGCTGAAATACTTTGCCAAATAATATCCTGAATTGACTCTAAAACTGTGGAGCATGCACCAGATATAAAATAATTCAGTCTGTCGAACCATACCGTCACTTTCACCGCGGCCAAAGAGAGTGTGGGCCAATACGCGGTGAACGTACTTGATAACAGGGTTGCACAGACTGGATGCGCGAGCTGTGCGAGCGGAGTAGATGTGCTCGTTAGTGACAGCGTCCCAGAAGCTCTACTCACTATACTCAGTAGGGACTCTGCGTGCGCTAGGCTCTGGAAAACCGTAAATACCGCGGAACTGTGAAAGAGATAGGATGTGTTCGATGTTACCCAGGCGGAAGGACAGACGGCCTGGATCATCCTCAAGTATAGGATCAGCTTTAACTTCCAATGAACTCAAAAATTCCAGCATGGTACCGATGTAGGTGGGTGAGAAAAGCTGCTGAAATTGCTCCCACCCTATGGATGCATACATCAAGTCAAAGTCTCCAAGCATCCCTAGCATCTGTAAGGTGGTTCGATCAAGATACCGCGTATTGAGCACGCGGCGTTGTCGCAGAATCTGATATCGTGCCTCTTGTGCAGCGTTTTGGAAGGTAATCCCGAACTCGTTCAGGGGAGATACGTAAGTCTGTGGTCGGCTGGCAGGCGTACGACCGTGGCGAGACGAAGAAGAGCCGGGCGTAGCCGAAGAAGGCCGGTAGGAAGGAGGTGTAGGCGTCGGCTCGTACTCCTCATCGTCCATAGCAGACGAATCTGACAACGCCTGTTGAGGGCGTGCGGTTCTCTTGCTGGCCATGGCCTTCGTCCTTGGAGGCATGACTGCTGGGATGATCGGGAGATGGCTGGTAAGTGTCGCAAAGAGGTCAGTGAGGAAATCAGGGCGGTGGTGCTCGTGGAACAGAAGTGGTGGCGGATCAGCAAAGACTCGGTGAATACAGGCGACAAGAATCCGATGGGAAATAGGCGAGAAGAGCTTGATCGAACTGCAAGGAATCGTTAATCAGAACCTGAGAGATCTCCTTTGAGTGTGGAGATGGAAAGAAAGTGGTGCGATCCGGTCGGTTTCTTCAAAATCGGGTGGCAGCGGCGGAGATACACAAAATCTTGCGACGCTAAAAATTAGGGTTGAAGTAGAGATAGAACTCGATCCACTTGCAAGGAAACTCGGATCCGACCTGGAGAGATCTTTCTTTGTGTTTGGAAAGAAGGAAGAATTCCGAAATCAGTGGGATGTTGGCGAAAGAGGAAGGCGACAGCGGAAGCTTTCGAGCGTGTGCCCTAGTTTCGGGCAAACAAAACTTGAAATTCCAGTGAACCCGCCCGGGTTCACTCGCCCGTGATGTTTACTGTGGTTAGGCTGAAGCAACAGAAACACGGGTGAACCCGCTAGGGTTCACCAACCCGTGAAGCTATCTGGAAAATTTTTTAGTCTTCGAAAATGTGGTGAACCCCGTGGGGTTCACCTGCCTGTGAAGCTCACTGGTTGGATTCTGCGCATAAAGAATACTGGTGAACCCCATGGGGTTCACCTGCCCGTGAAGTCCTCTAGTTATAAAGCCTGGGCGCACTGCACAGTAGACATCACGGTGAACCCCATGGGGTTCACCAGGCCGTGATGTTCACTGTATGCTCGAAAAAATCTGGAAAAATTCTCATGTGCTCCAACTTCTTCCTACAACATATAGAGACATCAATTTAGTAGCAATCCCCTCTAGAAAAGCGAAAATAAAAGAAAAATAAAACAATGATCAAAACACTAACTAATCGACATGGAGAAACTATGCAAAAAAACTAAATTTAAGCATAAACTTGGGTTGCCTCCCAAGAGCGCTAGGTTTAGGTCGGTAGCTCGACCATGAGAGTTTTCAAAGTTTCAAATCCGAGGGGTCTGAGAGAGCTAAAACTTCCTCTCTCTCAACCCGCTCATCTTCAAAGTAATGCTTGAGGCGGTGCCCGTTTACTGTGAAGCACCCAGTTCATTCTGTCCAAATTGTGATGGAACCATATGGTTGAACTTTCTGAACTGTGAAAGGACCGGACCACCTCATGCGAAGCTTTCCTAGAAACAATCGAAGTCTTGAATTAAACAGAAGTACTTTGTCCCCCTCATGAAATTCTTTCTTTGTTATGCGCTTGTCGTGCCAAAATTTGGTGTGTGCTTTGTAGCTCTTGACATTCTTGGTGGGGATTGTCAAGGTAAGTTCCAATGGATCCACTTCTCTTCTAGGCGGCTCAACATCCTGCGTGGCTCTCTCCACAATATCCACGCTGCAGCACGTACCTGCAAGAGAAGGTTTTTTCAGAGTATCAGTAAGATCAAATTGAATGGCATTGCCACAGATGTTCAAGGTCAGTTTCCCATTCTTGACATCCATGACAGTGCCAGCAGTGGCAAGAAAAGGTCTCCCCAAAATGATAGGGAGCCTATCATCCTCATCAATTTCCAAAATAATAAAGTCGGCAGGAATAAAGTAATCTCCTACTTTAACAGGTACGTCCTCTAAAATACCAACTGGGTGACGCACAGATCGGTCTGCAAGCTGTATAGAAATGTCAGTGGGCTGCAAATCCCCTAAGTCTAGCCTTTTACAAAGTGAAAGTGGCACGAGGCTAACGCTCGCTCCTAAGTCGCACAGAGCCCTCTGAAAAGACATCTCCCCAATCTGGCAGGGTAAGGAGAAACTGCCTGGGTCCTTAAGCTTCTGAGGGAGCTTGTTCTGAATGATGGCACTGCACTCTTCAGTAAGTGCAATGGTCCCTTGATCTTATAGCTTCCTCTTGTTTGATAAGATATCTTTCAGAAATTTTGCATAAGTCGGCATCTGCGAAAGAGCATCAACGAAAGGGATGTTAATATAAAGTTTCTTTAAAACCTCTAAAAACTTACCAAACTGCTTGTCCAGTTTAGCCTTGACAAGCCTCTGTGGAAAGGGAATCGGTGGCTTATATGCTAGCGGTCCTACATCTGGCTGCTCCTCCTCAACTGGCTCAAGTGCCACCGGTGTCACATCAGTATGCGGTTCCACAGGTTCTGGTATTGTCTCTTCTATCCTGTCATCTGTCGGCATCTTCGGGTCTTCCAATTGCTTGCCGCTCCGAGTGGAGATTGCATTGCACTACTCCCTCGAGTTTACTTCTAGTTGGGATGGTAGCTTCCCCGGTGCTCTAGAAGATGAGCTAGCTTGCTGGGCTAGCTAACTCTCTAGCATCTTATTGTGTGTCTTTAGGGAATCCATCCTGGTCATCATCATCTTCATCATATCTGTGAGTCTTTCAGGTTGCTTGCTCAGATTTGAATCATTGTTCGGCCTTGACTGTGGTGGTTGTGGCGGCGGTGCATTGTAATTTCTGGCCTAGAATCCTGGTGGTCTTAAATTGTTCTGTTGGGGTTGCCTAAAGTTTCCTTGTGGGGGCTGAGTCTACTGTGGTGGAACTTGTCCAGGCTGAATCGGCTGAGTTGGCCGGTAAGAGAAATTTGGATGGTTGCACCATCCTGGATTGTAGTAGTTGGAATAAGGGTTGTTGTTCTGGTTGAAATTTCCAACTGCATTCAACTGCTCAGGATGAACTGCAGCCATTTGTCCATCTCCCGCCTGACAATCTGCCCCTGCATGACCTATAATTCCACAGACCTCACAAGAAATAGCGTTAACATCCATAGAATTAACAGACCAAGAATCAAGCTTTCTAGTCAAATTATCTACTTTAGCCGTGAGAGCAGTAAGAGAGTCTAAGTCATACTTACCTGACTTCTTGGTAGAAGTACCTCTCTCAGATGTCCAGTGGTGATGGTTAATCGCCATGTCCTCGAGAAGGTTCATTGCATCCTCAACTCTCCTATTCATCAAAGCGCCTCCTGCTGTAGCGCCACTGTAAGCCTCGTGTTGTAATCCAGACCGCTGTAGAACGTTTGGATCAAAACCCAAGTGTCAACACCATGATGTGGACACATCCTTTGGAGCTCCTTAAACCTCTCCCAAGCTTCATATAGGGATTCTCCATCTTTTTGCATGAAGCTCATTATCTGATTTCGCAATTGGATTATTTTTGATGGAGGGAAGTACTTGGAGAGAAAGGCTTGAGAAAGCTCTGCCCATGTTCTTATCGAAGCAGTAGGTAGTGTGTGCAGCCAAGCTCTCGCCCTGTCCCTCAGAGAGAAGGGGAATAGTCGCAACCTGATAGCATCAGTAAACACTCCATTAATTTTCAACATATCGCAATATTCCAAAAAAAATAGAAAGGTGCATATTGGGGTCCTCAAGAGGAGAACCACCAAATTGGTTTTGTTGCACCATAGAAAGAAGAGCATGTTTTATTTCGAAGTTATTGGCCTCAACAGCGGGCCTAGCAATCCTTCAATGTCCTATTATTGTTACAGTTGTTGCCCATTGGTTGTTGTACTCTATCATTGTTCACCTCGATCTAAATGTGTTCCATCTGACTTTCTCCTCCATGATGGTTCATGATTTCTTTCTTCAGAATTTGATTTTGCTTCCTTCTTGTCCGGAAGGTGGGCTCGATCTCTAGATCAATGTCAAAGAATGTACCTGCCCTAGAACTTCTTTGCATAAAACGGTCAGTCAAAATTATAAAGTTCTAAGACAGCAAGTAAATAAAAAGAAAAAGAAAATAGCAGTGCAGTAAGAAAAATCTAACCTAAGGCCTAGTCTACCAATTCTCGGAAGTATACTAATATCAAACGTTGCTCCCCGACAACAGCGCCAAAAACTTAACACGATCTGCAAGTGCACGGATATGTCGAAGTAATATAAAAGATGTCGAATCCCACAGGGAGCAAGGTTGAGTACTAGAAAGTCCGAGTCCTAATAGCAAGGCGAATATCAAACGTGGGTTTTTGAAGACGGAAATCGAAAACAAACAAGTGCAACTAATTCGGTAGAGAAAAGATATAAGAGAGAATTCAGGGCTACGGCTTCCACCACAATGATAATCTTAATTGCACAAGAAAGATATTAGTTATTTGGTTTATTGGTTTTGCACAAGGAGTCTAACCCAAGGGTACAAGATGCCCTCTCTCGAGTGATACACCCCGGTGTTCATTTTAGACCGACCTCCTACTCTCGCGGTGGATCGTTCTAAGACAAACCCAATGAGCTCTATGGCAGACTATGAAATCCTCGAGTGAAGACCAAGCACTCTCGTGTTGAGGTCTCACAAGTTTTACTCAGAGGTTCGACCCTTACGATCCTTCTCTCGATATGAATCGTAATGGCTAACAAGCGATATTACTCGGCCAAGGTAAAATCACGAAATAAATACGTCAAAGTAAAATATGCTTACAATTCATACCAAATAATATAAATAGATACAAAGTTTGCAATTAAAAACATCAAAGGGTTTCCACCAAGCCCCGAAATAGGGTTTACGCTATAATCATCATTGAAACGCTCAAAATCTCTCTTTTAATGAAATGAAAAGTATAAGATAATGAAGCTAAGGGGAAGGAGACGATGAACCGAAGGAATCCTGAAGAAATCGTGATGATCGTGTGTCTCAATCTCCGAAAATCTCCAAAAATCGCCTCTGTCACCGTGTTCTTCCGCCCGCACCGCTTCTTCGCATGAATGCTCGATAATTAGGGCAAGAAAATTGGTGCTTTTATATCCTATACGTTCGCCTTTGAAAGAGTTTTCCATAGACACCTTACTTGAGGAATTTGGCCTCCGAACGGGTGAGAAATCGAAGGAAAACTGAGTGTGGGTCGAGCCGCTTGCGAACCTGGGTTAGAATCACGGTGAACCCCACCGGGTTCACCTGGCCGTGATTCATTATGTGATTTCGGCAGAAAGAAGCGCGGTGAACCCCGCCGGGTTCACCTGGCCGTGATATGTTCTGGACAATTTTCGGCCAAATGGAATTCTGGTGAACCCTGCTGGGGTTCACCCGGCCGTGATGCTCTCTGTGAGTTTCGTAGGCTGGCGACTGGGATGGTGAACCCCGTGGGGTTCACCTGGCCGTGATTGTCAAGCTAACTCCAAACAAGCCCAAATTTGACAGGCGGCTTCGTTTTCGCATGAGAAATCGTCCCATGGCCTCAGAATCTTCAAAATATGTTAAAAAAAAAGGGTGTTTTTACCTGAAATTCCATAAAAGTGCCAAAAAGTAAAGATTCCGAAGATATGAAGGAAATAAGCCTATAATGAGTATAAAAATGCCGAAATAAGCCTAGATTTGACATGAAATAACTATGAAAATCACTACCAAAATGCAATGCATTAATGGCGTGTGAACTTTAGCTGATGGCGTGCGTCTGGAGAGCTGACAATAAATGTTGAATGCGGGTAAACTCTAGCTCTCGTCTGAAGCTAAATTTCTCGTCATAAATTTAGATTCACTCGGGCATGTGATCGTGCATTCGTATAGCTCTAGAGACAAGTGAATTGTCTTGTATTTAACAAATATGACAAATAGTGAAGCTTCTGAAGAAAGTAAATGAATTAAGCTGGAAAGAGATGTAAAAGCATGAAAATAGGTCTCGATTCACAGGTAAATATAGGTCTAAAAAAAGATATAATTTTGAGACATCAATTAGCCCAAATGGCTAAGTAGGAATCAATAGATATGGTAGGAACTGTAATAAAACAATCTACCAAATATACAATATAACTCAATGTGATATGAAGGAACAACAATAAAAGATAAAAATAACACATGTGTCGTGCAATCAAGAGCAATGACCATATAATGATCCATGATGAGCTTGTACTCTAATAAGAGTGTTTCCACCATTGCTCACACGATGGAACAACTGCCTCAATGACAGCTCGGGGGTATTGCGATCAACACTCAGATAACCTTGGAGAATCCCCAAGGACTCCCTCTTGGAAGCCTACCAGCGGGCCCCATAGCCGTGAAACGATATCTGGTATACTCCCCAGTCAACTAGCCTATCAGGCACAACCCTGGCTAATATCAGCTAGATAAGATCACAATGTGACCTTATTCTTGAGTTAGTGATTGAGTTGTTATGGGCTATTGAGCCATTGATCCATGTATTATATACAACTACCCGATTGGCCAATCACAAGTATATAATACATAGATCAATGGATCAATAGCCCATAACAACTCAATCACTAACTCAAGAATAACATAATATTACACAAGCAACCGTATGAATGAATAAAAGACAACATATAGAGTGCAATGAATACAGGCAATAAGTCAGTGTCCACTAGATTTCGGAGATAGAATTATTCATACCAACTTGATGACTTTGAACTTCTTCGATTTTGATATCATATTGGGTATGGATAAGTTGTTTACCCAATATGCTATAGCAGATGGTCGCAAGTATACTGTGACTTTCATTCCTCTAGATGGACACATGGAAATTTATCGGAGTAACTGGTCAGGTAGCTACGATGATCTCAGTAATACATGCAAGAAGACTCCTGAGTTGTTGGTGTGAAGGGTATCTGCTATCTATTATTGTTGATGAAAAGAAGTCTCATATTCCTATTGCTCAGATACCTGTAGTCAGGGAGTTTGTTGATATATTCCCTAAGGATTTACCTGGTTTGCCACCAATTAGACAGGTTGAATTTGCTATTGAGTTGCAGACAGGGACTGCTCCTATTTCTAAGGCTCCATACAAAATGGCGCTTTAGGAGTTAGAAGAGTTAAGAGAACAATTACAAGATTTGTTGAATAAGGGGTTTATAAGACCCAATGTTTAACCTTGGGGAGCTCCAGTACTTTTTGTAAAGAAGATGGATGGATTACTTAGATTTTGTATTGGTTACAGACAATTAAATGCAGTCACAATCAAGAATAAATATCCATTACCTAGAATAGATGATTTGTTTGATCAGCTCAGTGGTACCAGTGTTTACTCAAAAATTAATGTAAGATTAGGGTACCGTCAACTGAGGATCAAAGCTGAAGATGTGTCAAAAATAACTTTTACACATTATGCACATTATCAGTTTCTGGTGATGCCTTTTGGTCTAACAAATGCACCAACTACATTTATGGATCTATTGAATAGAATATTCATAGAGTACTTGGATAGATTTGTGGTGGTGTTTATCGATGATATTTTGATATATTCTTGTAGTGAGGTAGAGCATGCATAGCACTTAAGGGTTGTTCTAGATACTCTCAAGAAAGAAAAGTTATATGCTAAACTTAGTAAATATGATTTTTTGTTATCAAATGTGTCATTTCTAGGACACATGATTTCTGGTGCAGGTGTGGCCGTGGATCCTCAAAAAATTTATGCTATTACTGAATGGGAGAGGCCACAGACAGTTCAAGAAATTAGAAGTTTTCTTGGGTTAGCTGGATATTACAGACGATTTGTAGAAGATTTTTTGAAGATTGCTACTCCCTTCCCAAAATTGACTAGAAAATAAGAGAAATTTCTTTTGGATGATTCATGTGAATATAATTTCAGGAACTCAAGAACAAATTGGTTAGTGCACCAGTGTTGGCAATACCTAATGGTGACAATGCGCTAATTTTGTTAGCCTATCTAATTGATGCTACTGCAAGTGCACGGTTGTATCGAAGTAATAAAATAAAGATTATTTCCAATGAGGATTTAGTGGTCAAGTACTGATTATATGGTCAATCTATAGCTAGACAATTCAAATAGTGTTTCTATACGGAAACTTCTAAGTATGAGAAAGCAAAAGCGATCAGTTTGGGTAAAAACTAATATGGAGAGAGTTGGGACTCAGGGTTTCACCACATTGATGAATATGAATTTAGTAAAATAAATATTTGAACAAAAAATTAAAGTATTGAAATGGATTTTTCCTTAGGTACAGATTACCTTCTCCCGAAGCGTAATCTGGTACCTATTTATGACAATTCCCTACTCTCGTGATAATTACTGTAAATAGGCCCTTTAAGCTCTGTGAAAAACCATAAAAATCTTTTAAATAAATCCAAACTACTCTCGTGATTAGATTCATAGGTTTGAAAATAATAGATCTGGCGCGGCGATTCACCTCTCGGTCCTTCTCGTGATATCTAAGACGTAAAATTACTTGATCAGAGTAAATAATGGATCAAAATATAATTCTAATCAAATCAACTCTATAAAATTCATGTCAAAGATTTAAGGAGTATATTTAATCCATAAAACGTCAACGGGTTACACCCCTAATCCCAAAATAAAGTTTAAGCGGACATTGTTCATCGTGTACAGCATATATTGTGATGAATTCGACATAAACTCTCAAATAAATTGCAAAGAGACACTAGGAAAGTAATTAGAACTCTTCCCCTTGATCTGGAGATGAACATGAAGTGTTTAATCCCCTCCTTTGCGTGATCTCTCGTTAGAATTTTGCCCAGAAATTCATTTTCGCCCTAGCCGCCGCCTTTGTTCGTGTTTGTTAATAGAAGCCCCTTTAATTTGCCAAAAATCCTTCCTTTCTATATTTTAATCAGTGTATAACCCATCTAGGAAGGTTTTTACAAAGTTTAGTTAAGTTTTGACTCAATTCGGAGAATCGAGTGAAAAACCAAAGGGGGCGAAAAAAACTCACGGGCGCTAAACTGTTCACGGCCATGGCCTTGAGTTTTTCTGTTTACTGCACAGAGCATATTCATAGCCCATGAACTGTTTATGGCCACGGGTGTGAAAATTATGTTTGACCTTCGTTTTGTCTCAAATTTAACGTATGACCTCTTCTTTTCATCGCGAATCATGCCATGGCCTCAAAACTCAAATCCATCATTTTGGGTGATTTTACCTATATTTTTATAAAATCTAAGAAAAGTGAAGATTCAGTACCAAAGGAGATAAAAACACTAAAGATAAGTAAAAGTCATACAATTAAGCCCAAATTATCATATAAAATATAGGAAAAAATATGGTGTAAATGGAACTCATCACTACTATCATCCATATGGTATCATATCCCTTTTGTGTTCTAGAAAGATGAAATAAAATCTATTATAATCTGCTTCCATTTCCACTCAGGAATTGGCATATTCTGTAATACACCAATGGGTCTCATATGTTATACCTTGACTAATTGGCAAGTTAAACAACTTAATACAAATTTATCTACATTTCTTTTCATACCTCGCCACTAATATACCTTCTTCATATCTTTATACATTTTCTGGTTGCCAGGATGTATAACAAATTAAGAATTATGAGCCTTACTAAGCAATTCATCTTTTACTATGTGTTTCTCAGGTACCCACAATCTATTTTGAAATCTCATTACTCCTTGAGAATCACAAGTGAGTTCAGGTATTTTACCTACCTTTATTTTACTCATCAAGCCTCTCAATTGACTACTTTCACTTTGAGATTCCTTAACGTTCTGCATAAGGCTGAACCTACTATTAATGTTGCCATGTATCTATTCTCAATACAGTTTTGAATTCCTTACCCCAAATCAGATACTTGATTGGCCAATTCAGACTAAACTATCAGTAACTGTGCTAGCACACTTCTAGATTTTCTGCTCAAAGAATCTGCTACTACATTTGCCTTCCTTGAGTGATAATTAATAGTACAATCAAAATCCTTCAAAAATTCTATCCACTGTCTTTGTCTCATATTTAGCTCTTTCTGACTAAACATGTATTTTAAACTTTTATGAAGTGGTCCTTGGACCAAGTTAATGCAGCTACTGTGGGAAGGATGGTCCTCAGTTCCATACTCTAGGGTACTTAGACAATGTCCGAAAAACGTGAGAGGGTCTTGAGACAAGGGAAGTGAAAACATACGAAAATGTAGCAGAAAACACGAGGAAAATAGTGTAGAATTCATTTCATAGAAAGTTGTGAGGGTGGGGGGGTGTTTTCTCGTCTAGTTCGTCCCCCTCTTCAATGCTAGCTCCATCTGCATCAATCCCCCCCCCCCAGTTTAAAGAGTTCTCCTCCAGAGAACTACGGGGGAGGGGCTCGTCGGGGTCCAAGGGCTCCTCCAATGGACCATGGATGGGAAGGATGTCCACGATGTTGAAGACAGGGTTGATCCCTATGCTCTCGGGTAGGTCCAAGACATAAGCGTTGGAGCCAATCCGCCGCACCACTGCATAGGGCCCCATGTAACATGGCTAGAGCTAAAAGTGTGCTTGGTTGGAGACACGCTCGGGTTAGATACACACCCTCACCAATTCACCTACAAAAAAATAATGTGGCCTACGGAGTTTGTTGGCCCTCAATGCATTACAAGTGTTTCCCAAAAAGATTTGATGCAGGACTTCCTCATGCAGACTAGAAATATGGTGGGCAAAGGTATATGCATGCTCGGAAAGATGGGACTCCATGGGAAGGTCGTGCAAGTCAATGGGTTTTCGGGGTTGGTGTCCAAGGACCATATAGAAGGGACTCAAACCGGTGGACCGGTTGACCGCACTATTGTAAGTAAACTCAGCTATGGGGAGCACATTGTCCCAAGTTCTTGGGCGATCGCCCATAAGACAATGGAGCAAATTGTGTAAACTCCAGTTAACAACCTCAGTTTGCCCATTAGTTTGCGGGTGATAGGCCATGGAGAATTTCAGGGTGGTGCCCAAGAGGGCCCACAATGAGTGCCAGAAGTGGCTCACCAAACAAGTGTTACGATCGGACACGATAGTCAAGGGGAGACCATGAAGGCGCACAACCTCTTTAACAAAGAGATGGGCCACGTGGGAGGCCTCCGATGTCCGATAGTGTGCGTTAAAATGGGCCATCTTTGAGAATTGGTCCACGATAACATAGACCAAGTCAAAATGCGAGGCGGTCTGAGGCAATCCTAGGACAAAGTCCATGATAAGGTCATGCCATGGGCCTCTAGAGACAGGCAATGAGGTGTAAAGGCACATATTCGGTGGGTTGGGTTTGGCTATTTGGCAAGTGCCATAATGGCGGACGATACGCTCCACGTCCTTGCATAAGGACGACCAAAATACGCGGTGCTCTGCCATCTCATATGTCTTATCATGGTCATGGTGGCTAGCGACGCCACATGCATATAACTCTAGTAGGAGGTGGTCCATAAGGGACGAACGGGGGATGCACAGGCGGTTCCCCAAGAAAAGGTAGCCCTCATATAGCTAGTAACGGGACTCGGGATCAGTGGACCTAGTGAGACGTGTGTAGATGGTGACAAAGTCAGGACAAGTCGGGTACTCATCCCTAACATGGTTGAATGTGTTGATGCGAGTGCACATCACACACAAGAGGGTTCAGACGCGACTCAGCGCGTCCGCGATAATGTTTTCTCTACCTGTCTTTTGGTTCATCACGAATTAGTACTGCTGTAAGTTCTCAAACCCATTTCACATGGCCGACACCCAACTTCTTTTGGGCGCTGATGACATACAAATATATGATATTTTGTTGCTTAGTTTTATCATTATTTAGGAATGAAGTGCACACTTTGTCTCATTATTTTGCCTTAAATGCTTCATATTTTTCAGAGTCTTCATTTTTCCTTGGTTTTATTGAAGTGCAGAGATTTTGCCCTAAAATTAGTGGAATTTAGAATATCTGAAGATATGGGACGACTCCTCATGATGAGACAAAGTTGCATATCAAATTTCAGCTTAAACAGACTTTTCTACGCTCTTCACGAGCATGGTCGTGTATCCATGCACGACCGTGTATGAGCCCACTTTCCATAACATCACCGAGAGGTGCATGGGTGTGCCTGTGCACCGATACAGGGCTGTGAAGAGTAAATTTTTCTAAAATTTCATCATTGCCGAGACATGCATGGGCATGGCCGTGCATCCTTGCACGGCCGTGCATGCTTCCACTAGTTCGACACCTGTTCAGTTTTTTAATGATTTATTTTTATTTTGGGAGTGGTTTTTACTAAAATTTGGAGAAAACGTTTCCAACTTAGCCACGAACAATTTGGGACAGATTTGATGCGATTTCATGGAGCGGTTGAAGAGAACGAGAGCGAACGGTGATAACTAGGGTTTCAGGCAATTTTCTTGACGGCGAGAGTGTTTCGGCTCGATTTCTCCCTCGTTTTGACACTAAGGATCATGCTCTACCTTCTCCTATCAAGGATCTAGCCTTCCCTCTAGTTTGCATTAATTTATTTGAGATATTATGATGTATTTCACGATGAACATTGTAGCGTAAGGCTATTTTTGGGATTTTGGCGTAGCCCGCTGTAAGAATGTTGAATCTTAAAGCTTAATATATACATTGTTTAGATTTATCTATGTTCTTATTCATGTCTAAGAAATTTTAATCCATGATTATGTACTGGCCATGCAAATTTGTGTTTTAGACATTGTGGAAAGTACTGAGAGTTGAACCACAATTGTTGGATCCCCTTAGACTGGACTGGTGATTTCGACTGTGAGAGCATTCGAAATCACCCGAGGAATAATAATTCTTTCCAGAACCCATTGGGTCTATTTAACCCAGTACGCCACAAGAGTAGGAGACTTGGGTTAGGTCAAATACCGGACTGTGTCCTAAGAGAGAATGCATCTGGACCTTAGGAAGAGTTACCTTGAGAACTTAGGTTAAACATTTTAAATATTAGCACTATCTTTCTAGCATTCTTCAGTGTGGTGAACCCTAAAAACTCGATCTTCTCTCAAGATCTTTAAACCCCAATTGCTCTCTGTTCTGTTTGCTCTTCACTTATTTGATTTATTTTCATGCATTAGGATTTAGATTATTCTCACTCTTAATCGATTACCTAGCTATTAGTTAACTGATTTATTAGTACTTGACCCCTAGTCCCTGTGGGATCGATCTTATTTATTATGAGATAGAATCTGTGCATTTGCAGACCTCCTATCAAGTTTTTGGCGCCGTTTGCCGGGGACTAGGTTGCTAATATTAACACGATCAGAAGATTGATAGACTAGGTTTAGTTAGATTTATTTTGATTTTATTTGTGTAAATTTTCTGCTTAGTTACTTTTACTTTTACTTTTATTTTAGTTGTAATTTTTATTGGTGTGGTTGCTGCTAACTCTTTTGTCAAGGTACTTGTTTATGCCTAGGAACACTGGTAGAATAAGGAAACTTGTACCTGTAGACCCAGAGATCGAGTGTACCTATCATCTGATTCGAAGGAACTTAAAGAGACTAAAAATTTTAGGAGAGTTTTCTAAAGATGAGACCATGGAAGCTAATCGTTCTCTCAAAGACTTTGTAGCACCCACTATCTCTGGTGTGCACTCGAGCATTTCACGACCGGCTATCGAAGCTAACACCTTTGAAATCAAGCCGTCATTAGTACAAATGGTGCAACAGAACTAGTTTAGTGGAGCAACCACTAACGATCATAACCTTCACTTATCTATTTTCTTAGAATGCAGCGACACTCTAAAGATTAATGGTGCTCCTCTGATGCTATAAAACTGAGACTCTTTCTTTTTTCTCTTAGGGATTGAGCCAGAGCGTGGCTACAATCTCTATCGCAAGGCTCCATCACGACGTGAGAACAGCTGTCATAAGCTTTTATGTAAAAATATTTTCCACCAAGCAAAATAGCACAACTGCGGAATCAAATCACCAACTTTGCTCAGCGAGATAGAGAATCCCTTTATGAAGCATGAGACAGGTTCAAGGAATTACTGAGAATGTGCCCACACCATGGTCTACAGAAATGGTTAATCATACATACTTTTTATAGTGGTTTTTTGTAACAAACTAGACTTTCTATAGATATTGCTGCTGGTGGGGCACTCATGAACAAGACCTATGAAGAAGCCACGAGCTTAATTGAGGACATGACCCTCAATCATTATCAATGGTCAAGAGAGAGGAGCCCACTAGTGAGGAGTTCAGGGAAATTTGATATGAACTCAATTGATTCTTTGATAGCAAAAGTAGATTCACTTTCATCTAAAATTGATTCTATGAATGTTTCTACTGTTGACTCTGTGACTTGTGATGTTTGTGGTGTGTTAGGGCATTCTGTTGATAACTGTCACATCTTGAGCACTCCAAGTGAATAAGTCAATACTATTGGAAACTTTAGGAGCCAGAACGACCCTTACTCTAGCATATACAATCCAGGATGGAAAAATCACCCGAATTTCTCCTACAGGTTGAATCAAGGGCATATCCCTCCTGTGAACTTTTCTAACCAGAATTCTTTTTCAAATTTTAGGCCTCCTCCTGGAATACAACCTCCATTTGTCAATCAGAGAGAGACAGAACCACCTCATAGGTCGAGTCTTGAGTTGATACTGGAAAAGTTCCTTGCTATGCAGATTAAGTAACAAGACGAAACCAATGAGTCTGTTAGTGAAGTATTTGATTGGCTTCGCGACCTTGAGGCTGTTGTAGAATGCCAAGGCCAAGTCCAGTCTACCATTTTGATGTCCGTCCGGGCGCTTCAGGAGAGGCTACGTCAGCGTTGGGGATGAGCAGCTTTGGTTTCACCACTTCTTGGTCAGTTTCATCTTTTCAGTAGTTTTCTTTCTGTTAGTAGTTTTACTTAGTTAGCCTACTACTTCATTTTTTGTATTGTTTTACTTTTCTAGTTTCTCTAGTTGTATCAACATCTTAGGTGTCTTTACCCACCCCTTATTTATGATATCTGTTGTCTTTTTGCACATGACTTCATAATATTTGCTTTGTCTTTAGAATTACATTGTTCTATGAATACTTCGATGGTTTGAAATGGGAATCTCGACTCTTTTTAGCGATCTATATTTTTTATGGTTTACACATATAACTCTTTGGTTTAATGCAGTTGAATGATTTAATTAACTTAGTTCACTATTTTATGATCCTCGAGAGAGTGTGCTTGTTGTCTTCATCATGACCCTAACATGCGTCATATGTATAATGATTCCTTGTATCTTGACTTCATAATTCTATTCTTATCTGTACATTTTATCATGGGAATCATAAATAATAACAGTGATACCGAGGTGGTATTGTACACAGTACATAGCACTTGGCACTATTCTTAGTATTCACATACACAAAATATGGCAGTGGTACCGAAGCAAAGCTTGGTACTGTCTCATATCTCATACCAGTGGTACCGAAGCAAAGCTTGGCACTAGCTTATACCTTAGTTATACAAAAAAAGGGCACCACATAGGCACTATGTGGTACCGATGTTATTTTCCCATGACTTGATGTACAACCACTTGATTTGTGAATGCTTAATTAGAGATATCATTCATGTGAGATGTGTTGTATGGTTTTTGGTATCGTCAACTTCGAACACTTTAATTGATCATATTAGTAATGTTTGAGTTAATTTACTTTCAATACTGCATTGTAACTTGAGGCTCTTAGTAACCAAACTATAACCTTACTAGACTTCTTTACGTTGTTTGAGATTCCTTATTTCATTTCATCACTATGGTTTGAACAATTCAATTGCTTGAGGACAAGTAAAATTTTAAGTCCGGCGCATTTTGATAACATGCAAATATATGATATATTGTGGTTTATTCTATCATTATTTTAGAGTAAAATGCATGCTTTGTTTTTTTTATATGCTTAAATACTTCATATTCTTGAGAGTGTTCACTTTTTCTTGGTTTTATTGATATGTAGGGATTTTGCCCTAAAATTGGCCGAATTTGGGAGATCTGAAGATATGAGACGATTTCTCATGATGAGACAAAGCTGCATATCAAATTTCAGCTCAAACAGACTTTTATATGCTCTTCACGGGCATGGACGTGTATCCATGCACGGCCGTGTATGAGTCCACTTTCGAGAACATCACCGAGAGGTGCACGGGTGTGCCCATGCACCGGTACATGACCGTGAAGAGTAAGTTTTTCCAGAATTTCAACGTCGTCGAGCCATGCACGGGCATGGCCGTGCATCCTTGCATGGTCGTGCACGCTTTTGCCAGTTCGACACCTGTTCGGTATTTTGAAGATTTGTTACTATTTTGGGAGCGATTTTTGCTAAAATTTTGTGGAGACCTTCCCAACTTAGCAAGCGACAATTGGGGATAGGAATCAAGTGATTTCATGGAGCGGTTGCGGAGAATGAGGCGAAAGGGCAAAAGCTAGGGTTTATAGTGATTTTCTTAACGGCGAGGCTATTCCGGCCTGATTTCTTCTCCATTTCGACACTGGAGATCGTGCTTCAGCCTCTCTCGACGTTGATCTACTCTTCTCTCTAGTTTGAATCAATTTGGTTGAGAGATATTATGCATTCAACGATGTATATGATAGCGTAAGCTTCTTTTCGGGGTTTGGGCATAGCCCGCTGTAAGAATATTATTTGATAATGCTTGATCTATACATTGCTTAGATTTATCTTTATTTTTATCGATGTCTAAGAAGTATTAATCCATATTTGTGTACAGGCCATACATGCATATGTTTTAGACGTTGTGGGAAGGACTGAGAGGTGAACCATATCATCGGATCCCCTTAGACTAGACTTGTAATTTCGGCCACGAGAGTTGTCGAAATCACCCGAGGAGTAATAATTTTTCACATAACCCATTAGGTCTAATTAACCCAGTAAGCCACGAGAGTAGGAGATTTGGGTTAAGTAAGATACCGGACTGTGGCCTGAGAGGGAACGCGTCTGTACCTTAGGAAGAGTTACCTTAATAACTTAGGTTAAATACTTTAAACACTAGCACAGTAGCATTATCTTTCTATCATTCTTCAATGAGGTGAAATCTAAAACCTTGATCTTCTCTCAAGATCTTTAAACCCCATTTGCTCTTTGTTCTGTTTGCTCTTTACTTGCTTTAGTTTACTTGTTTGCATTAGGATTAGATTATTTCACTCTTAATCGATTGCCTAACTATTAGTTAACTGATTTATTAGTACTTGACCCCTAGTCCCTGTGGGATCGATATTATTTATTACGTGATAGAATCTGTGCACTTGCAAACCTCCTATCAGCGATACTTCATCTTATCCCAGCGTGTGATGTGGTGTGTTGCTCTATTTGGTGTTCCACATTTGCCCAATGCAAATGGGCTGGACCTTCTAACAACGTACACGCATAACACACACGCATGTACTGAGGAATCTCGCTCCACTCGAAGTAAGTGTCGACCGACGCAGCCCAATCAAGGAACTACGTGGGGTCTAGACAACCTGAGAAGGGCGCGGGGGCTGCGCGGACAATGCGACGAAAATCGTTGTCCATCCAGTTGCGACCAAAACGAGTTTGGGCTTGGGGCCGTTGTGCAGCCCACACATCGTCATCGTCAAAAGGATCATCCTCATGAATCGGATCCTCGGGGGACTCATAGGTTCGACGCCTAACAGATTCCTCATCGAAAGGCCTACGCCATGCGCGCACAGCCAAAGGGGGCAGCTCCCTAGTTGGGGCTTGGTATGCGGACTGTGGTTGGATGGCCTGGGTTTGGACTTTTCTCTCCAAAATCTCGAAGCAATCCAATAGATCCTTGAAACCAGCTATGAGTTGCTGGAATGAGGTCTCCATAGTGTTAAGTCACGCAACTAGTACGGTCATTGACTCTACTTGGGTCCTAGTCCCTTCCAAGGGTTGGACGGACTCTTGGGAATCAGGAAATTGGACTAACATGATTTGTGGCCTCGTAGTCACCATACACAAACAAGGCACGACTCACAATGCAAGTGCTAAAAATGCCGAAGTCATGTAGAAATATGCAATCGCAATGGAGTTAGACTGTTCGAGCAATAAGAATTGAACGCGTAACTCCTCTGATACTAGAATTGATGTAACCACTGTAGGAAGGATGTATCAAATTAAGTGCATAGAAAACAGTGGTAATAATGAAATGGCAGCGAGAGGTGATGCATCAAATGTTTTGTTTTGCAAAGCAACTTCATCTCGGGTTTGACTCAACTGATCCGAGATGTTCTGTACTAAAATTAATTTGTCTCAAATCTGTAGAAGGAGGAGAATCCAACGTGCAAGTCTGCTGAGATGGAACCTTCATAGTATTCACCTTTTCTTATAAAAAATATTTTGATTCACTTAATCTCTCCTACTTTGCTTAATTAATCCCCTAGTTGATATATATTTGCAGGTTTAGTGGTTGACACTTTTGTTTATATTGGCTTTCTTTTGGAATTGCATACAATGATAAAAAAAAATTGTCACATTCACACCCTTGTAGAATTAATTGATATCAATGGATATTTCAATTTGTTACACTTTTTATTATTATCTTGTTTTGACAGTGAAATATGAATAAATTAGAAAAAAAATATCTTCCATGCCACTAGAAACAAGTACAATGAGTCATAATGAAAGATGAATCGCAGTAGAAAAGTGCAGTGTTTGCATGAGTATGCGATCATACATAAGATTAGACCTTTTAGTATAATTAAGAATCATCATTAGGCGTGATTTAAATTTATAATGACTTTTTAGACCGATTCAATGTTAATTTTTAGTCTACACTTACTTCTGAACCGCTGCACTTGATTGGGGCAAGTCTCTGTCAAATGTTGTATGTTTTGTAGAGTTAATTCGGCTCAACCTAGGTTTATTAGATATTGAATTTACTTATTGTTTCTCAGTTGACATTGACTTAATTTCACAAATTTATTTTAATAAAATCAAATCTTAGGCTAATATGACCTTTTCAAGCACGTAAGTACATTAATAAAGTTTGGATTTAAAATAAACTAGATGAGAGCCTGAAGTTGAACATGGTTAATCCTTAGCTCACTAAGTTTAAGTTAAAAAAAATATAAATAAGAGAATATATCCGATTTATTGGTCAGTTTAAACGTCTTTTTTGAAGTTGTGATTAAAAATATTAATTTGTTGTAGCTCAAACTATTGAATTTTGGTTTCTTTGAATTTTGATTGAAAATATTAATTTGTTGTATCTTTACACTTTTTAACTAGATTTTGTGCAATTTTTTTTTATTTACTTGTACACTTATTTCGAACCAATATCTTTTTAATTTTTGTTGATGCCAAAGCTAGCGCCCACATATTATTCATTTTAGCATTATTCTTCTCATCGATGGTATGTCTCCATCTACAAGGAGATAAACAAGATATAATTAATTAATTTCTCGAGAAAGCATAAGCATAGGTAAGTAAGTGCTTACCTATTTTTATTTAAATCGGTCACAATTCAAATTAAAAAATATCTTATTTTTCTCTATTTTTTTTTAACCTCTCCTCTTATCCCTCTATAATGAAATACGAGATATTTTTATTTTTAGCTTTGTCCACTCGAAAAGAGGAATCAAAGAAAGCAAGAAAAAGAATATTATCCTTGCTCCTAGTAAACGCTGGCTAAAGTTTCATGAAATCGTTAAATATCAACGTGACATATATAGGGATGTCAATGGGTCGAGTACCTATCCTTTTTGGCCAAATCCGAACCCGACCCGACCCGAGCCGACCCGCCCCTAACCCGAACCCGGTTAAACCCGAGTCGGGTATTTAAACGGGTACCCGTTTAAATTAAAATATTTACTTTTAAATTATTTTTATAAAATATAACTATAAAATAATAAATATATTTATAAAAAAATTATTTTATTACATAAATATATAGAAATATAAATACATTTTTTTATTATATATAATCGGGTATCGAATACCCACGGGTACCCATGGGAGTAAACTCGAACCCGACCCGATTAATTAATCGGGTATCCGAACCTGCCATAAACTGGTCGGGTCGGGTTGGATACCTGCGAAGTCGGATACCAGTTGACACCCCTAGACATATATGGAGAAAGATATTTAGAATAACGTTTAATAATAATAATACACAATTAGTCATGAGCTTTTGAGATAGTAAAAGTCAACTCCCACTCACATATAAATGCTCGTCACATTGGAGGACCAGTTCATCATAAGACAAATACATACAATCAAATATCAATTATTTCCTAATATTCTTTAATTTTTTTTAAAAAAAATTGCATCAAGTAGATTAGTAATTAACTACTCCCGTCAGCAAGATAAACAATCTTCTCCCCCATTTAATTAATACTTGCTTTATCAAATATCATATTTAATATAGACATGCACGAGACATAATTACCTCATGTTTTATTTAAAATGTCTCAAATATGGCTTGTCGACAAGTCGAAACGTATTTGTTGTATCTACGAAAGGAGGCCATTTAATTTATGCAAAGCCGAGAAAATTACTCATTTGTCACTCGCATGTATATAGTAAGAACTTAGATTCGAGCCAAGTAATAAGAATTTATACTTTGACTAAAATATTAAAAGTTAATTAGGTCATAATGAGAAATTTGTATAAAAAAAGGCTTTTACTCAGACGAGTAATAATCAATTCGTAAGAATTTTAATTATTGATAATAAGATTTTGAGATTAAATCGTGTTTTCGTTAGATCTAGAACTATGAACATTTAGTTAATTTTAACTATGTTATCTATATAATGATAAAATATGAAATCGTGACAGCATGTGGAAGGAAAAGACGCTTCAAGCCTTCAATAATTTCGGCACCTCTCTCTAAATATATTTTCACAATATTTCTTCTACAAATTGAACAA
Organism: Costus lasius; assembly: GCA_027563935.2. NCBI lineage: Eukaryota > Viridiplantae > Streptophyta > Magnoliopsida > Zingiberales > Costaceae > Costus > Costus lasius. Next base: position 16,043,285 of record CM050454.1, on the reverse strand, counting down.
TTAAATAATTAAGATAGAGAGCAGGAAAAAAGTCCAGGGCTAAACAACATCTTATGGAGAAGGGATTCTTCTAGGTTTTTTTAAAAAAATAAAAAAATACTATGATAATCTATCATCAAGATCTATCAAGATACCAAAATCGTTGGGATCCAAATCTAACACGAAGAGAAAGAAATCAGGAAGTATAATAAAATTTAAGATAAATTATATTCTACTATGCTTCTTGATTTTTTTTCTCCTCGTATAAGATTTAAATTGTGATGATTTTGACACCATTGAATAGATGTTGATAAGCAGATTATCATAGTATTTTTTATGTTTTCTTTAAAACCTAAAAGGACTCTCGAGATCCTTCCCCACACGTGAAATGCAGCCCCCCCCCCTGCCCAGGACAAATGCTCAGAGAGCAGGCCATTAGTCGAATGATGTGTTGACCTTTATCAACCACTTCCACTGTTCTATAAATACTACTAAACTAAGAACCTAGCCGTACTCGAAGCACCTGACTGACGAGAGGACAGATTTTCTAGGTATGGGATATACCCAAGATTTCCTAGGCAGGGTGGCTTTGGTTTTATAGTAAAAACATATCTTTTTTTAAAGAATTTTATTTTAGATTTTTTTTATTAGTTTTAATCTACACACTCTAAGCTATCCAATGATACTAATATCATTATAAAAAAAATTTATTATTTATATAATTATTAGTTTTATTAACATATAAAAATTAGTAAGTATTGTAGCTAATCTTTATACGATAATAAAACTAATAATTTTATACAATAATAATCTACAAAGATATTGGTACCATTGGATATCTTAGAGTGTGTAGATTAAGACTAACAAAAAAAAATTAAAAAAAAATATATTTTTACAATAAAAACGAAGCACCCTACATAGGAATTGTTGGGTATAGCCTATACCTAGAAAATGCGCTCCAGACGAGAGAGCTACAGGAGGAGCGGCACTCTTCTCAATTGGCCGAGAGCCATGGCTTCTCACTCAATACCCATCTCCAACGAAATCCATGACATCGACGTCGCCACAGCCCAAACCCTAGCTCACGACCACTCCTTCAACCCGGTTTGACTTTGTGACACCGATTCTCGGTGAATCACGAGCATTGATCCAAGTCGTGTTGGAACGACGGAAATCTTCCGCAGGATCCCTTGGTTGGGTTGGGGCTCAGTTCGAGAAATCATCCCCGCCAGTCGTGCCTAATTTCGCAGTTACGACCGTGGTGCCCCTGCATGGGCGTGTTTAGACTCGAGTTAAGCTTTGACAAAAAGGCCTTTACTCGACAAGTAGGGATTCGACAAAGAGCAAGTGAGATCATTTGAGTAATAATTGATTTAAGAAAGATAAGAGCGAGTGTCCCTATTCACTTGCACAATTTAATTCTTAAAAATATTAAGCCTAGTTTGGTTCTACTGTGCTGTCACAACTATACCATTACTATAGCACATGTTGTTAAGCATATTTGGTAGATTCAATTGTGTTGTCATTGTAGCAATTATTGTTAAAAATATTTGGTAGATTTGTTGTGTTGTTAATGTTGTTAGTAAATAAATAAATATTAATTTAATAAAATATAATAATATTAAATTATATATTTTTATAATAAAATATATATTATTTATAAATTATTTTAATAAAAATATTAAATTTTATAAGATCAAATAATTAATTTTAATATAAAATTTAATTATTAATTTTTTTTAAAGTAATAAATTAAAATTATATATATTTATAATAAAATAAAAAATTAATTATTTTAATAAAATTATTAAATTTTATAAGATCAAATAATTAATTTTAATATAAAATTAAATTAGTAATTTATTTTTAAAGTAAGAAATTTAAATAATATATTTTTATAAAAAAAATAAAATTTATTTTTAAAATTAAAAATTAATATGTATTATATTACTAAATATATATTAATATATCAACTGTGAAGAGAAGCTCGATGCGTTGAATAATTAGAATAGTATTAAAATTTTTACTACTTCACAGCAAATTTGGTGAAATAAACATGCGCATACTGCATTTGGTGAAATAAACATGAGCACAGTGTTGACTTCTGCGGTTGCATTTTTGCGGAGGGGCACCTCTCTGCAAAATTTGCAGCGGAGTGAGGCGATCGCACAGGCACAAATCCTGATGCAGTTTTTTTTTATATAACAGTTTTTAAATATCGTATAACACGAATATAATATTGTATAACAAATTTTGAATATCGTATAACATTAGTATAATATCGTATAACTAATCTTAAATATTGTATAACATCAGCATAATATCGTATAACTCTTTAATATTTTCGTATAATTTATCAAATCTTAATATAATTTTATCTTAAAAGCATACTTATATGAAAATTAAGTGTTATAAAGATAATAGATATATGTTATATGATATTATGTTGATGTTATATGATATTTAGGATCTATTATATGATATTAATGTTATACGATACTAGAATTTGTTATACGCAATAACTTAGAAAATTTTTTTGCAAAGATGCATTAAGATTCGTGCTTGTACGATCGAGGCACCCTCCGCAAAAACCTGCAGCGGGGCCTCCCTCTGCAAAAATTTCTACCACTTATGCTGCCCATTGGAGCGCCGCTTGAAGCGCGACAGCTCTAAACTGGCACTTATTTGTTGGCAATAAAATCGTATTTTCGTTAGTTAACTTGTTTTAGGACTATGAACATTTAGTTAATTTTAACTTCGTTATCTATATAATGACAACCTACTAAAACAAATGAAATCGTGACAGCATGCGGAAAGAAAGATGCTTGAATAATTTCGGCACCTCTCTCTATATATTTTTAATAATTTTCTTCTACAAATTGAAGAATTAAATAACTAAGATAGAGAGCAGGCCATTGGTCGCATGATGCGTTGACCTTTTTTTTCAACAACTTCCACTGCTCTATAAATACTACTAATCTAAGAAGCTAGCCGTACTCGAAGCACAGACGAAAGAACTGCAGGAGGAGCGGCGCTCCTCTCAATTGGCCGAGAGCCATGGCTTCTCACTCAATACCCATCTCCGACGAAATCCATGACATCGACGTCGCCACAGCCGAAACTCTAGCTCACGATCACTCCTTCAACCTCCCGCTAATCAACCGCCGGCGTCGTGCAACTGCGGCTCTCGAGGACATTTTCCCACCTTTTCTTCCCAGAAAGGTAATTAATCAATCCATCGATCTCAGTCGTGTCTTCATCCAATATCGCTAACTCGCGCTGCGCGTTGACTGTAGGTTGTTTCCGAGACGATCGCGACGTTCTTGCTGGTGTTTGTGACCTGCGGGACGGGGGCGCTGAATAAGAGCAACCCCACCGTGGTGTCGCAGTTGGGCGCGTCCGTCGCTGGCGGCTTGATCGTCACGGTGATGATTTACGCCGTCGGTCACATATCCGGAGCCCACATGAACCCTGCCGTCACGCTGGCCTTCGCCGTCGCCCGCCATTTCCCGTGGATTCAGGTGATGATCATTTCATCAAACACCTCCTTAATTATTTAATTCCTCGTCTTCTAACCTACAAATATTGGTTTTTATTATAATTCCTTGTGTTTTGTCCGATGCATTTTGCTTTAAAATTAGTTTAACTTTACTTTTTTAAAGTCAACATGTAGACACAGCAAAATCCAAATTTAATAAAGTTCTAATCAATAAATATTATCGATGAATGAAGTCATAACTAGCTATTATATACTACAATACATTTTTTTTTCTAATTGTATTGGTTGAGTTGGATTAAGCAATAATAATACTGAAATTTGCAGGTGCCCTTCTACATAGCAGCTCAGATAACAGGGTCAACCATCGCCTCCTTCATCCTCCGCGAGCTGCTCCACCCGATAGATGATTTAGGAACGACGACGCCGTCGGGTACGGCGGCCAGGGCGCTGGTTGCCGAGATCGTTGTCACCTTCAACATGATGTTCCTCACTCTCGCCGTCGCAACAGACACGAGAGCTGTGAGGTTTACTTGTCTGAATAAGTCGAAATTAGCACTAGAAAAAAGAACACATTTCATTTGGCTGATGATTACTTTTTAGGTAGGAGAGTTGGCTGGCTTAGCTGTAGGCTCGGCGGTCTGCATCACCTCAATCTTAGCTGGGTAACATTTAAACGAAGAACAATTACCAACAACGAAACAAGAAAAAGAAATAGTAATAGTGATGAGAGATTGATTGGTGTTGCAGGCCCATATCTGGCGGATCGATGAACCCAGCGAGGACGCTGGGGCCGGCGTTCGCGAGCAACATATACAGATCACTGTGGGTGTACTTCATTGGCCCTCCGCTGGGCACGGTCTCGGGGGCTTTGGCCTACAACTTCATACGATTACGTAACGTCGACGGTCAGTCGCTCGAGGGTGGAAGCCAGAAGTCCCCGTCGTTGAGGAAGCGTCGCATGAAGGAGGAGGAAGAGGAAGAAGATGAGGTGAATGCTGCTCAACGCCATGAAATTACTGCTTAACCTAATTAACTCAAGTTTCTGATGGGATCAAATGAGTGTATGAATGATGAAGGTGCAGTGTCCTACAGACATTCATCCGTCATTAATAAGGTCACCATTTAGTACGTGGTTGCCTTAATGTTAAGAAGATATATGTAACGCTGTCAGGCGAAATCCAGGGGAATTAATGCTTGTGTTTGCTACCATTTGCAAATTGATTGTAACGAGAAGATTTCTGTTTGGCCATAAGTCACCTAATCAGAGATAATCAAGCATATTCATGATTCTCTTGGAAAGCCTAATAGGTAGATGATGCTAACAAATCCCTAATGATTGGCTTTTGTTCTAACCAGGAGAAGAGAATTGATGCACAATCGACCTATTTCGTACTTCCACTAATCCAAATTAGATGGAGATCTTCATGGAGGTTTCAAGTTGCAACCCATTTTAAAGTGCTATATTGTAGCTATTAGGTTCACTCAATCGAACTATTGAGCGTTTGAACCTTGGCCCCTCGTGTAATACTGCAAAGTTTTGTATTTCATTTATAAAAATCATAAAAATAATTTTTAGTATATTAGAAATAATTTTGTGGTTTTTATTATTTTTTATAAATTTTTAAAAAAATTTACATGTTTATATGAATAAATCAAGTTTGATTTGTTAAAATAAATTAAAAAAAATTAATTTGTGTCAACATAGCTTGCTCATAACAGTTTGACGTCATCACACACCGATTCACAGTGAATGAAAATTGTACACGTCTAACCAACGAGTCAACTAAGTAATTTTAATTAAAGATTACGTTAAGGCTTATGTCATGTATTTGACATCACTTCAGACATTACTCAGTTACAATTTACATTATTTAGTTACAGTTTAGAATATCCAATTATAGTTTTTACCATTTAGTTATACTTGTAGTATCCGGTTACAGTTACAACATCAAGTTACAGTTTATATCATATAGTTAAAGTTTGCAGTTACAATTAATGCATTTATAGTTTATTGTTATAGATGATCCGGTTATAGTTTTAGTTCATTTAGATATTCATATTTGGCATCTAGTATAGATCAATCTTTCATGTCTAGTATTGCTATTTTTTTTTATCAATCCGTATTTAGCATTTTATTATCATTGATCCACTTGTTATTCTAGTTATAGTTCATTATACATAATATGTCGATGTGACATATTATGAATGTATAACACTAAAAGAAACAAAAAAAAAACCATGGCATGCGAGATTATTAAAAGCAAGTATTATATTTATATATATACTATACATTGTTAGAAACGGAACACGATGGAAGCACTTCGTGAGAAACAGAGTAACATCAAGAACACAAGAGCATAGAGAGGAATCACAAAATATTATTACTCATCTGAAATAGAGAAACATCAAGGACTAGACTAGTGGTCCAGTCCTTACCATGATGTCCAGTGACTCCTCCTAAATGTAACTCCGAAATAAGGAAATCGCTCATTGACGTGCGAGGAATGCAAATTCTATTACCATGATATAAATATCCATCTCGTATAGTCATTTGATAACTTGGTGAAGGTTTCAGAAAAATTTGGGCAGTCAAAATAGGCCTTCTTAATTTCATCAAAACCCACAACCTCAACTTGCATAGTGTTGAGTAGGATATGGACCCTACTCAAAGCATCTGCGACTTTATTTTCTTTTCCAGATTTGTGTCTTATGAAAAAAGAAAATTGTTGAAGATATTCAAACCATTTTGCATTTTGTGGATTTAAACGCTTTTGAGTATTAAGATAAGCCAAAGCCTGATGGTCACTAAAAAGGACAAACTCCTGATGTAAGAGGTAATGACGCCAATGTCGTAATGATTGCACAACTGCATAAAACTCCTTGTCATATGTCAAGTATTGCAATTTAGCGCCAGCTAACTTTTCACTAAAAAATGCAATGGGGTGTCCTTCTTGACTTAACATGCCACCAATACTTACACCTGAAGCATCACATGTAACCTCAAAAACTTTATCAAAATCAGGTAGGCGTAGTACAGGGGCAGATGTCATGAGATCCTTAATATTTTGAAAAGCACGACTAGCAGCAATTGTCCATTGAAAATCTCCTTTTCGAATACAATCAGTATTAGGGGCTGTGATGGTACTAAAATTTTGGATGAACCGATGATAAAAAGTTGCGAGCCCATGAAAGCTTCGTACAGCATGTAAAATGGTCGGTTCAGGCCAATCTGTGATTGCCTTCACTTTTTTAGGGTCAGCGGATAATCTCTCTTATGAAACAATAAAACCTAAGAAAATAACATGGTCTGTTAAGAATGAACCATTTTTAAGATTCACATATAATTTTTCTTTTCTAAGAATTTCAAAAGTGAGCCTAAGATGCTCCAAGTGCTCCTGATGTGACTTACAATAGATGAGAATGTCGTCAAAATAGACAACAAGAAATTTTCCTATGAATGGCCGAAGAACCTGTGTCATTAATCTCATAAATATAGAAGGGGCATTTGATAGACCAAAAGACATAACTAGCCATTCATAAAGGCCATCTTTTGTCTTAAAAGTAGTTTTCCATTCATCACCATGGCGAATTCTAACTTGATGGTATCCACTACGCAAATCAATTTTGGAGAACCAATTCGAACCTACAAGGAAGTCTAGCATGTCATCTAATCTAGGAATCGGAAACCTATATTTCACAGTGATCTTATTTATAGCCCGACAATCAATACACATCCTCCAGGTTTCATCTTTCTTAGGAGTGAGGAGGGAAAGAACAGCACATGGGCTAAGACTCTCTTGAATAAAACCTTTACGAAGTAATTCATTGACTTGGCATTGTAATTCGGCATGCTCAGTTGGTGTCATCCTATAATGTGGGAGATTAGGTAAAGACGATCTTGGCACTAAATCAATGGTATGTTGAATATCCCTAGTTGGTGGTAATTCATCAGGTATGATTTCAACAAATTGGTCTAGTAATTTCTGAATGTCGAGATCTATTTTCTGACTAGTAGGAAGAGTGGCTTCTTTTATCAGTAAAGTGAACACTACTTTTGACTCAAGGACATCAGAAATAAAGGTTGTAGGTCAGATAATGTTCAAGGGCTTTTCATTTAATGAATCTTTTTTTATCACGCCCTTGGATGTCGAATCTCTCAATTCTTTTGGGGGAGATGAGGTTAGCCGAATGTTTTATCCTTTATATTAAAAAACATAGGTGTTGTCACGACTAAAGTGGGTAACATTAAGGTCATACAACAAAGGTCGACCTAAAAGAATATGGGCAATGTCCATGCTAAGCACATCACACCACACCTGATCAGAATAAGTAGCAAAGTGTAAAGGCACCTTGCATCTGTGGGTAACTTGTATGTTTGACCTATCTACCCATGCAACCGAATATGGAAGGGGGTGTGGTTCATGGCTGAGTCCAAATTTAGTGATGACTGAACGAGACACAACATTAAGGCTGCTACCTCCATCGATCACAACTTTGCAGGGGTGACCATTGCATTTAGTATAGGTGTAGAAAATGCTAGTCCTATAGCAATTCTCTGCAGGCTTGGGTTGGACTAAAATACACCTAACAACAACATTAGTGTGTTGTATTTCTTCTAACGTGCAATCATCTTCTGTGTTAGGGTATTCATCAAACTCATGATTAACATATTCTGTATCTTCATCCTCTTCTACATGTGATTGTGTGTCATCACTGATATATAACGATCATTTTGGGCACTCAGATGCGTAATGACCCTTTTCATGACATCTGTAGCAAGCTACAGTGTTGACATCTCGTTTAAGTGGCGCCTTTCCTTTCTCTGTAGCTTGTGGTGCATTTGATGTTTGTGGTTCAGTGGCTCTAGGAGGTCGGTTAGCTGTGTCAGGATTACGTCTCTGTTGGGTTGATGGTGTAGAGAGACGAAATTCAAATTTTTGGTAGTGCCCTATCTCAGATGCACGTTGAAAGGCCACTTCAATTGTGTCAATGGAGTGAAGCACCATTTCACGATGAATCTCAGGGCGTAGGCCTTGTTCAAACCGTGCTAAGGTTAGCTCTAGGTCTTCATGCACATCGCAATGAATCATGAGTTCATTAAAGCGAGCCATGTACTCAGCGACTGTACTAGTACCCTGACGCACTCTATGATACTGTTCAAGAAGACGTTTCCTAAAATGGGTAGGAACATATTTTTCACGCAGTTTAAGTTTCATCTCATCTCATATGTCTATAGGTGGCTGACGTTGGCGAGCTAGTTGTCTCTCGATGTTTGTCCAATAAAGTTTTGCTGGTCCTTGTAGAGTCAAACTTGCTAACCGAACCTTACGATGTTCTGGTAGGAGACACCGGTCAAAGTATTGTTCCATAGCAACTATCCAATCCAAGAAAACGCATGGGTCAAGACTACCGTCAAAGGTCAGTATCTGTAATCGAACAGATCGAATCATGTCGTCATCCTCTCGATCCCGACGATTAAATCGACGTGCTGCAGGCTCCCTATGTGGAGACGGATCCGTCTCCCAATCATGTCAATCAGGAGTGTGTGTCCTAGTATGGTGTCTACGAGGGTTAGAATTTGTAGTGGGTCTACGTGTGTGATGTTCTGTTGGTTGTTCATCTAGTGGTGACCTAGGACGAGATGTAGGCTGAGCCATTTCTAAAATATCTAGACGACTATTAAGATGCACTACAAGTTCTTCATGTTGTATCAACCTAGAGTCAAACGCGTCCATCTGGGCATTCAATCGTTCAAGTGTCTTGGACAATTGGTCTCATTCACTATTGGAACTAGATAAAGCTGGGGGTTGATATTCATGTCCTGATCTAGTGGTCATGATGTAGATCCCTTTTTTTTTATAATTTTATGAGGATCCTAGTTTGATATGTAGTAGTGGATGGAATCAAGGTTTATGTAGTAGTGGATGGGGATCAAGGTTTCCTCTGAAACCAATTTGTTGTAGGGTGAATATTGGAGGTGTTGGAAATTCTTATACTAGGGTATAAAGATAAATTTTGTTACTGATTTCAGGTATTGTAGCAAAAATCTCAGGAGGCAATAACAGTAAAATAACAATGCAAACAACTAAATAATTAAGCTCACAAGTTTAGATGGTGGTTCTATTAAGTGTATGTGCATAAAATATAATACGATCAATATTAATAAGTAAAAATTACCTAAATTAGGATGCCAAAATTAGGGATTTATGCTTTTTTTCTAACGATTCGATCTCAAATTGTACGTTGCTAGGATCAGTTACCCGTTCTTTCTTCCACCCATGTCACGAGTTCAGAATTGGGCGTCGACGTTGGAGCAGACGATTGACGTCGCCGACGTCCGTCTGGTAGGAGGTGGCGCTGGCGACGTCCAAAATACAGGCATCGGCGACTAAGAAACAGTGGAACAGATGTTGTCGATGGTAGTTGAAGGTAGAGACTAGGCCGTCGGAGAGTAGGTGCCTGGCGGAGAGAAGATTCAGTGCCAGATTTCACAAGACACTAGGATGCTGAGCGGCAGTGATCGTGAATAATTGTTGAGAAAGACATCACCAAGAGGAGGTGGAAGAGTGGACGAATCCTGAGGCGAAAAAGTGGAGGCATCGATGCAGGTAGCGGTGATGGAGACTGGCCGGCGTTGAAGAGGGCAGCAGGAGATTTATGTGGATGAAGGCGGCAGGTGAGAGGGTAGAGCAACGCCGGATTTTGTAGTGGCTCTATGTGCGGAGCGGCTGCTGATTAGCAAAGTCGAGCAGAGATTCACTGCCGGGAGGAGATGGGGGATATTGAAGGCGAGTTGTAGATCAAAGTCCAGTGGTGAATGGAATCGGGGACGAAGGAGTCGGGCTTGGTGAGCAGACGTTAATGGCGGCAGGGTCGATGGCAAAAGAAGGTTTTCTACGATTCCTTCCCAGGTGATGTCGGCGGCTGGGGTTAGGGCTTAGCGGTGGGTGGAAATTCTAGATGATGAAGGGATGTTGATGACTGGTTTTCTGCGTGAAGAGGGGGTGATTTGTGGCGGAGCGACGCTGGCAAAATTGAAATCAGAAAGCACTAAAAGAATATGAGCCCTCACGGCCAACATCAAGGTGCGAGAAACAATCAAAAATTTGATTAAGCCAAAAGTGATTCTCCCCTTAGGGATTACATGGTTTAAATAGATATTACCCTAGCTAAATTTAGATAATCAAATCCTACTAGGAATTGCTAAAATTCATAAAAATAATGCCCTAACAATATTATCTAATTAAAAGAAAATATAACAATAAATTCAATCACTTGTGCGATAGCGGGCCGGCTTTCGATGGGCCTTTTTGGATCTTCTAGGCCTACCTTCTTTGTCCTCATCAGCAAGCTTGCAACGAAGTGACAAACAAAGCATCGGACAGACTGTTCGGAGCAGTGACCAAGTTAATCGGTAGAAAGTTTTGGCCGCGAGTCAACACGACTCTCAAAATTGGAAGTAGAAAATCTTCTTTCGTCGATCGACACGTCCAGATGACGGAAGTCACCTAGCAACACATGCAATCTTGACACGGTTCTCACAATCAAAATAACGGCATAAACACCGAGCAAGTTTCTTCATAAATCAATCCCTAGCTACAAAGAGCGTCACCAGGTCTATCCTAACAACGGCATAAAGCACCAAGCAAACTTCTTCAAACTTCAATCCCTAGCTACAAAGAGCGTCACCGGGTATATCCTAATAATGGCATAAAGCGCCAAGCAAGCTTCTTCAAACTTCAATCCCTAGCTACAAGAGCGTCACTAGGTCTACCCTAAGAAATTCTGAACCATGGCTCCGATGCCACTATTAGAAACAGAACACAGTGTCAACACTTCGCTAGAAAGAGAGAAACATCAAGAACATAAGAGCATAGAGAGGAATAACAAAATATTATTATTCATCTGAAATAGAGAAATACAAAGCATATTTTTAAAAAAAAACAAACCTAATCTATTTAGGTAACTTACCTAACTAATATAGACTAATCAATTTATATGGTAGCTAATAATCTAATAAGGTAAACTCTAATTATTATCACATAAATATGGTAACACATGGCGTGTTTACCAATTTCAACATACACATGAATGCAGAACTAAATGATAGAGAGATCGATGTCGCTGCCATTGGATGTCTCAATGCTTCCTACTTCTCGAACAGACTCCACCTTGAATTGAATGAATGAAAGATTTGAAAGAATGGTGGAGTTCTGATTTAAGTGTGTGCCTTGATTGTCTAGTTGCATCATCAACATACAAACTGAGCTTCCTTAAAATCAGGCCACAACCGCTCTACCAGCGTTGTTCAGACCAGTTCTTCCATTGATGTCGTCGATTTGATCTGTGTTCCATCCAGGTGTTCATTAACTTAAATGAAGAACAACAATGCATGCAACGATAGTTGAGGTAGCAAATATGTGATAAGTCATCAACAAGTTTGTTCTTAAAAGCAAACATAGCTATGATTAGCTCTGTCGCGTACCCACATATTGCATATAGCTGTCCACTGACTAGAATGGCGACAATACAAGTTATGGATTAATCATGCAACAATCGATCAGAAAGATACAACAGACATGTTATGGATTAATCATTAAAGAGATGAGGGATGTAAGCTTACTTCGTGAGGAAGCTGATACGCTCAGCAAGAGGGATCAGACCGAGCAAGCTCAGCGCAAAACAACCATGGCTAAGAAGAAGTAAAATGAATTTCAGAAGAAAGCTAATTAATCAATGGATAATCCAATGGAAGAAATGAAGATGGGAGAAAGTTATAAATTACGCGTCCAAAATTGAAGTAGTTGGCGGTGACGGTGAAGGGGGCGGCAGGGAAGAGGAGCAAGAGCTTCATGCCAAGGAAGATCTCCTGCAAGTTGGAGAGGAGGTCTCTCAGGCGCAGGAGGTTGATCATGTTGCCCTGCTCGACGGAGAGGGTTTGTAGCTGGGCTAGGCAGGTGCTCATGATGATGGTGCTAGCGAGGATCAGCAGCATCCGAATAATGATCTTGAGCTCCTCCACTTGCGTCACTGGGCACACCTTCCATGGCTCCGGCGGGTTGACCCCTCCCACCAGCACCACCACGGTAGAAGGGAAAACCTGAATCAGCTTGAGAAGGGGGTTGTCTCTGGGCATGCGGCCACAGTAGAAGGGTTTTCCCACCGTGAGGCAGAGGAATCCGGCAACAACAAGGAGCATCACAATGAAGAAAGCCAAAGACCACTTGCCCTTCTCCGTGCTGATCCAGACAACTACAGTGACCCTGACGATGGAGCACAGGGCGAGGCTCCTAAGAGACCTCTGCTCTTCGCCAACTTGAAGGCTCTTGAAAGGCGAGGTGTCGGCGAGGCGCTGGAAGCGGACGAGGAGAGAAGAATTGGGGTGTTGGAATCAGCTGATTAGCTGATTCTCGGGGGGCAGCGATTATTCGCTGGTGCACCTAGTAGAATCAGCTCCAAACAACCTTTTATCAGCTGAATCAACTGGCCACACCCGCAAAAACCAATAGCCCCAAACCGGACCATAGTAAGTCAGTGATGGAAGCTGCACGAATAAAGTCAACCGACTTTCCAAAGTCAGTTAGATGTTTCTAGGATTTGTGTACACCAACTTCCAAAGTCAACCGACTCAGTTAGATGTTCTTTACTGATGCTCACGCCATGAAATTGTTGAATGTAATGAGTTTGCACCGACTTAGGGTCTGTTTGGCCCCACTGTTAATAGCTTTCTAACTGTACTAAACTGTGCTGTACTGTACTGTGCTGCACTGTTAAATTTATAAGATGTTTAGTTAATAACTTTTTCACTACTATCAAAATTTAAAATAATAAATAAATATATTATTTTAAATTATTTAAAATAATAATATTTTATTTTTCTTTAATGTTAATATTTTAAATTATTTAAAATAATAATATCTAAAATTTTAAATAAAATTATGTAAATTATTTTTTTTGAGAAGCAGAAGCTATAAAAGCATCAAATTGTAGCTTTCCCAACTTCTGCTTTTTTACTGTTTTTTTTTTATTACCAAACAGTTTTCTAACTACTTTCTACTTTAAAACTACTTAAAATCAGCTTAGAAGCGGGGCCAAATAGGCCCTTAGTAAGTCGGTGATGGAAGCTGCACGGATAAAGTCAACTGACTTTCTAGAGTCGGTTAGATATTTCTAGGATTTGTGTACACTGACTTCCAAAGTCGGTTGTAGCGTGTATATAAGGACCAAGGGTCCTCTTGTAACCGTTGTGAAGTAACAAAGCTTTCTAAGTTTCCTTCTATTGTCTTCCTTCCAATGCTCTCTAACATCCTTCATTTGCTACCTAAATTTAATCTCCTTCTTCCTTCCCACTAATCCCCGCAAACTCCTACAGTGGTATTGGAGCTTGGTTTCCAATGGCCAAGCTCCCATAAAAAATTGACATATTTACATATTTATTTTTATTTTAAATTGAGTTTCATGCATTGGTTATTGGATACTCATATCATAAAACTTGAACTTATCTAAACACAACACATGAAACTTGAACGCATCTTTATGTATAATCTAGTACCCAAAATTTTTGAAATCAAATACATATATATATATATATATATATATATATATATATATATATATATATATATATATATATATATATATATATATATACATATGTATATACATATGTATATAGGTATACATATATGTATATACATATATACATATGTATATAGGTATACATATATGTATATACATATATACATATATGTATATACATATATACATATATGTATATACATATATACATATATGTATATACATATATACATATATGTATATACATATATACATATATGTATATATGTATATACATACATATGTATATAGATATACATATATGTATATATGTATGTATATAGATATACATATATGTATATATGTATGTATATATATATACATATATATATATATGTATGTATATATATATATATATATACATACATACATATGTATATATATATACATATATGTATATATGTATATATGTATATACATATATGTATATATGTATGTGTATATACATATATGTATATATGTATATGTATATATATATATATATATATATATATATATATATTCCAAATTCAATTTCAAAGTTTGAAATATATTAAGATATTAATTTAAATCTTTTGTGGTACCTATAAAAATAACATAATTTATACTAAAACCATATAGCTAGTGTCAAATAGATTTAGTTTCTTGTGCATATTATCATAATAAACCGTGCAAGAATTAAATATTATACATGATGTTGACTAACTCAATCCAACTATACATCAGGTCAAAATAGTTGATTTTAAAAAAATAGAGTGTTTGGCAAGCTACTTCTAGGTTTGGAACCTAGAAGCAATATGGGCTTGGAAAAGCTGGGAGGGAGCTGCTTTTGGCTACTTTCTAACTATTTTTTTCTTGCATCTCATGTTTGCACCTATATTTGTATATTTTTATGATAACAAAATTTTTATTTTAATAAAATTATTATATTTAAAATTATTTTTAAATATTTTTTTAAAAAATTTGACTAGCATAATAGTTTAGCCAAACACTTTTTGGCTCTATTTGGCATAGCTACAACTTTTAGCTTTTGCTGGTTGAAAAAGTTAAAAGGTGTTTGGTTAAATTGTTATGCTGGTCAATTTTTTTAAAATAATATTTAAAAATAATTTTAAATTTAATAATTTTTTATTAAAATAATAATTTTATTATCGAAAAGATATTTGAATATAGATACGGACATGAGATACAAGAAGAGAAATAGTTAGAAAATAGCCAAAAGTAGCTCTCTCTCTCAACTTTTCCAAACCCATACTACTTCTATGTTCCAAACTTAGAAGCAACTTGTCAAACACTCTAGTAATTTAAAATTAGCTGTTTTGACCAACAAAAGCAGCTGACCAACTATGCCAAACAGGACCTTTAAATTTTCAAACTAGCACTTTTTCAACTAGCAAAAGCTAAAAATTTTAGTTACGCCAAACGCAACCTATGTAACCATATAAACATGTTGTCATAAAGAAATCAAAATATACATCAATTTTATTGATTGAGTTAAATGAAATAAAGAAAGAGGAAAATAAAAGACATTAAAAAACATTCTCTTAGAATTTTTTGCATTATCATATTTAGAATAATGATAAAATTTATAATAAATATTCTTATCTTGTAAAGCACGATATTTTTTTCCTTAACATGTGGATATTGAGGTACATAAATATTTGTATGCAAGGAAGAATATGATTTCACTTTACTAACATTATTGTAATTAGTTTTGGAAATTCTCATGTGCACATTAGGTTTAATTATCATTAATAATTGGATATATATATTTTTTATAAGTATTATGAGATACACTATTTTTTTTTGTGATAAAAAAAGCATGATCTAATTTTTCTTATATCATGATTATTAACAAATGAATCATTATGCGAATTACTCTCAAAGTCTTTTTTTTCTTTTACTTTTTAATATAAAGATAGGGAGAAATGTTTTGAAATCCATTTCATTACATTTTTTAACTTGAAAACTCACTTTTTAAAAATAATTTTAAATAATTATTTAAAAATTAAATTTATGAAATAATATATTATGATGATAATGAATTATAATCATCATCATCTTTATCAATCATCGGATCTATACTTGAGAGATAATACCAATATTTAAAATTTGATTTATTCATGCTAGTGAATTTTATTCACACATGTCATCTTCCTCCATAATTCGCTTATATTAAGTTTGCCAAGCATGTCAAGAAGGGCTCCTCCCTCGTGAAGTTAGCTCAAGAGATTACAAACCTCCTCCTTAATGGCACCCAACCTCTCTCGTGAAGTTAGCTCAAGAGATTACAAACCTCCTCCTTAACGGCACCCAACCTCTCTCGTGCATATCTGCTAGAGAATAACTATTTTGAGTTGATTTTAGGTTACATATGGAATTAATACATTACTAAGTAACGACCAATATCAAGTATATCATTCAAGCTCAAGTGAAGATGCCCAAGCAACTCTTACAAATATGAAGATTCTCTCTCTTGTCTCAATTTGATAAGTCCTGGTTGAGTCAAACCAAGTGCTTTGGTTTCAAGGAAATCACCTCAATATGGTTATTTTGATTAAGATAGATCCTTGCTCTTCATACTTGTATCTCCTTAGGTCAAAATGTTGCATTAACATAGTGATATTGGATGGTATCTACATGGATCAATGGATCAATAGCCCATAACAACTCAATCACTAACTCAAGAATAACATAATATTACACTAGCATCTGTATGCATGAATAAAAGACAACACATAGAGTACAATAGATACAGGCAATAAGTCAGTGTCCACTTGATTTCAAAGATAGAGTTATTTATACCAACTTAATGATTTTTGACTTCTCTGATTTTGATATCATATTGGATATAGATTGGTTGTTTACCCAATATACTATAGCAGATTGTCGCAAGTATATTGTGACTTTCATTTCTCCATATGGACACACATGGAAATTTACCAGAGTAAGTAGTCAGGTAGCTCCAATGATCTCAGTAATACATGCAAGAAGGCTCCTGAGTAGTGGGTGTGAAGGGTATTTGCTATCTATTATTGGAGATGAGAAGACGTCTCATATTGCTATTGCTCAGATACTTGTAGTTGATGAGTTACATTTATCATATTTTTGCCTATATTTTATATGATATTTGAGGCTTAAATGCGTAATTTTATATTAATTTTAGTATTTTTTACTTCATTTGATATAGAATCTTCACTTTTCATAATTTTTATGAAAATGTAGGAAAAATGGCACAAAAATGATCGATTTTGCGAGTATTAATGTCACAGAACAATTCCCGAGGAAATTATAAAGTTGCACGTAGAATTTGGAGTGAAAATAATGTTAGACGCAACTTTCACAGCCTCAGCTATGAGTTTGTCGGCTGGCCGTGAGTTTAAAGAATCAATGAGCGATTTTGCCTAAGTATTGAACTGCAAAGAAACTTTCACAGGTGAGGCCGTGAGTCCTTCACGGGCCGTGAGTTTTTCTGTGCATATAGTTTTTACTCACAGAAACATTCACGGCCGCAGCCTTGAACAGTTTATGGGCTATGAGTTTTTCCTCCCCTTTCGATTTTTCACTCGATTCGACTCCGAATTGAGTCAGAATTGAACCAAACTCTTCAGAATTCTTCTTTGAATTCGATTAAAGTATAAAAGGAGGGATTTTTAAAGGGTAAATGGGACTTTGACAGGCAATGGCAAGAAGAAGCGGTGGCTAGGGCGAAATTGAGTTCTAGGGCAAAATTCGAGCATGATGATTGTGTGAAGAACAGAAGGCTTCATCTTCGTCTCAAGATTGAGAGGAAGCTTTTCTAGTTGCTTGTCTAGCAATTTCTTGTATTTTCATTACGATTCAATGCAATATTCCTCTATATAATGCTGTTTTCTTTGTACATGAGCGAGTAAACTTTCTTTCGAGATTAGGGATGTAGCTCACTGACGATTCTGGATTGAAATTTGTATTTTTGTAGCTTTGTTAAAGTTAGTCTATAGAGTTGATTTGATTAGAAGTGTGTTATTTACGTAATTTACTCTAGCCAAATATGTTTGTCTTAGATGTTGCGAGAAGGACCGAGAGGTGAATCGCAATATCGGAACTATTCTATTCAAAACTACGAATCCAATCACGAGAGTAGTTTAGATTTATTTGAAAGATTTTCATGGTTTCTCATAGAACTTAATGGGTCTATTCTTGTTAATTATCACAAGAGTGGGAAATTAATATGAATAAATCTCGGATTATGCTTTTAAAGGAGGTAATATGTACCTTAGGAAAAAACTCCTTTTAACACTTTATTTATCTGTTTA
This sequence comes from Costus lasius, assembly GCA_027563935.2. Classification (NCBI taxonomy): domain Eukaryota; kingdom Viridiplantae; phylum Streptophyta; class Magnoliopsida; order Zingiberales; family Costaceae; genus Costus; species Costus lasius. Next base: position 16,024,916 of record CM050454.1, on the reverse strand, counting down.
AAGAATTTATTTGTCCTAAAAATATCTTTTTATTGCTTTTCCGTACTTAGAGTCCACACAACACAGCAATTTGCTATGTCTAGATATAAACGAGTCGTATAGTCGGTACTTGATCACCAGATCCTCATTGGGAACGATCTTTATTTTAGTACTTCGATACAACCGTGCACTTGCGGTCACATTAAGTTTTTGGCATCGTTGCCGGGGATCAGGCCGGCCAATATCGATTTAATCGATAAGTTTATAGACTAGATATTTTCTTTTATTTTTAGCATTTACTTAATTTTTCTTTTTAATAGTTATTTGCTAATATTTTTATTCTATTTGACTTACACGTTGTATGCCCAGAACCTTGAAGACATGTATCTTATTTCTTGAAGATCCTGAGATGGAATGCACTTTCCACCTTAAAAAAAAATATATAGTTTCAGACTAAAAAAATTACAAAGGAAGGCGTGATGGTGAACAATCAGATATTAAGAGATTTTGTAGTACCTAATATCCAGGGTTTTAATTCAAGCATTGTTCGACCTAATGTGGAGGCGAATAATTTTGAGCAGAACCCGTTTGGGGGTTCTCCGACGTAGGGTCCTGACCTCCATCTTGCTATTTTCTTAGAATGTTATGACACTGTAAAGGTAAACGGTGTATCTTCTGACACGATAAAACTAAGACTATTTCCTTCTTTTCTCAGGGATCACGCACGAGCTTGGCTATATCTACTTCCTACTGGATTGATTACTACATGGGATGAGCTTTCACATGCATTTTTAAACAATTATTATCCACCAAGCAAGACAGTGCAACTTAGGAATTTGATAACATGCTTCTGCCAAAAAGAAGGAGAATCACTCTACGATGTCTGGGATCTTTGCGAGGAGCTTCAGCGCATGTGTCCTCATCATGGGCTTGAAAAATGGGTCCTTATCCATATTTTCTACAATGGATTGGACTACAGCACAAAGCTCATGGTGGACGCTGTGGCTAGAGGAGCTATTATGAGCAAGAATCTTGAAGATGTAACAAATTTGCTTGAGGACATGGCTATGAATTACAATAATTAGTCTAGTGAGCGAAGTACTACATCAACAGGTATTGGTATGTATAGCAGCAATTCATTGACATCCCTTGCAGCTAAGGTAGATTCTTTATCTTAGGAATTGGATTCTTTCACTTTTTCTTCAGTTGCAGTTAATTCTATTTTTTGTGAGGTTTGTGGTGTTACAGGTCATGCTTCTACTGACTGTCAGCTTTTAGCCTTACCACAGGATGACTTGAACGTACCGCAAGTGCACAGTTATGTCAAAGTAATATAAAAGATATCGAATCCCACAGGGAACAGGGTTGAGTACCAGAAAATCCGAGTCATAATAGCTAGGTGAAACAAAATTGGGTTTTGAAAGCAGAAATCGAAAACAAGTAATCAACGCTACGACGGTAGGGACTAAATATCAGAGAGAAATCAGGGCTTTGGTTTTTACCACGATGACTACTTTAATCGCACAAGGCAGATGTCAGTTATTTCGATTGTTGATTTTGCACAAGGAATCTAACCCCAAGGTACAAGGTTCCCTCTCTCGAGTGTACACCCCGGTGTTCGACTTAGGACGACCTCCTACTCTCGTGGTGGATCGTTCTAAGACGAACCCAATGAGTTCTATGGCAGAATATAAAATCCTCCAGCGAAGACCAAGCACTCTCATGTCGAGGACTCGCAAGTTTTACTAAGGGAATCCACCCTTACGATCCTTCTCTCGATATAAATCGTAACGGCTAACGCGTGAGAATACTCGGCCAAGGTAAAATCATGAAATAAACACGTCAAAGTAAAATATGCTCACAACGCAATCCAAACAACGTAATAAAGATAAAGTTTGTGATTAAATTCGTCAACGGGTTTAAACCAAGCCCTGAAAATAGGGTTTACGCTACAATCATCATTGTTACGCTCAAAAATCTCTCTTTTAACATAGAAAAATTACAAGAAAGAGTTTCTGAAGGATAGGAGAGGATAAACCGAAGTAAATCTACAAGAATTGTGATGCTCCGATGATCTAATCTCCGAAAATCGCCTCGAACTCGTGTTGTCGCCTTGTTCTTCCTCCCGCCCCCCTTCGTTGCATGATTTCTCGATATTCAGGGCATAAAATTTGGGGCTTTTATATCCCATGCATTCGCCTCTGAAAGAGCTTTCCATAGACACCGCACTTGTCAAATTCGGACTCGCGCGTGCCGTGGGTTAGAATCATGAGTGAGAAATCGCTTAAAAACCGAGTCAAGGTCGGACTCGCGCGTGCCGTGGGTTAGAATCACGGGTGAACCCCGCCGGGTTCACCTAGCTGTGATGTCCTCTGAACTGTTTTCGACCTGAAGGAATTCTGGTGAACCCCGCTAGGTTCACGTGGCCGTGATGCTCTCTGTGAGTTTCTCTAGCTGGCGACTGGGATGATGAACCCCGTAGGGTTCACCTGGCTGTGATTCTCAAGCAAACTCCGAATGAGCTCAAATTTGACGGGCGGCTTCGTTTTCGCACAAGAAATCATCTCATGGCCTCAGAATCTTCAAAATATGTCAAAAAAAGGGTGTTTTTATCTGAAATTTCATAAAAGTGCCAAAAAGTGAAGATTCCGAAGATATGAAGGAAATAAGGCTATAATGAGTATAAAAGTGTTAAAATAAGCCTAGATTTGACACGAAATATAACAGAAAAACACTACCAAAATGCGATGCATCTAAATACTCCAGACTTAAATCTTTGCTTGTCCTCAAGCAATAAAATAAGATGAAATACATGTTTGGTATAAAAGTAATCTTTCTTGTCAAGATATACATCCGAGTTAGAAAAATATTTAATAACAATCCAATATCTAATCAGGAGAAATTAAGTAAATGGTTGCCTCAAGTGTTCAACAGTTTAATCTCACAATAACTAGATGCCAAACAACCTAGTAAGCAGCAAACATAGGATTCAATCAAGCTTACACAAAACACTCATGCGATTCCAATCCTTCCTAGTCAAATCATTGGGGTTAACTCAAATGTTTCATCAGGGTATGATACACTGATTATTGCAATAGACTTCAACTAATAACCTTAGGTACCATTGCCAATTTTTCGCAATGCCAAGTAGAGGAGTCTTTTTATTGATTTCAATTTCACATCCTTTAGATTTCAACTCATGCCCTTTGGTACCACTGCCAATTTTGCGCAGTGCCAAGTAGAGGAATCTAAAGGTATTTTTTTTATTTTTTATTTTTATACTCAGCAGTTGATAATATATCCTTTTGGATAAATGCAGTGTCTCCCCAACAACAGAAAGGAATTCAAAGAATAACTAAGCGAATATGCATCTCAATACGATTCTTATGTAAGTTGCAAGCTTGAGTTGATTAAACAATCATGTCAATGTTTGACCCACTAATGAACATCTCAAAATCAATCCAAATCACAAAATTTTCTAAATCATAGAACATATGGATATGATCAAACAATATTTCTAATAAGGAGGTATCACTCCAGATTTAATTCTTTGATTATTCCTACCCAATTATGCATTCAACTCAAAAATGCTCAAAATTTTGAAATAGCCTTGAGAGGACAAGACTCATACACATGCAAATGCAAACTCATGGAAAAATTAACACAGCATGAATGAAAAGCATAATAACCATAACAAAGTGCGGACGCAAGCAAGAAAAATAATGTCATACAAGTCTGTCACAAAGTGGGGCCTGAAGAAGTGGACCAGGCCCACGAATAAAATGGCATATAAGATACAATGCCAAAATATCCATCACAGAATAGAAGTATCCATCCAAACATAGCAAAGTCAAGCGATCACAGTTAAATAGCCACATGCAACAAAAAAATAGAAACCGGAGTATAGAAAGCTCACCCACTCTAAAAGTTTGCATAGTCCTCTATGCAATACCGTGCTGTGAGAGGAGTAGATGATGACGCCGATGCTGATGGGGGAGGGGTTACCTCCTCTTGCGCGAGCGAGAGCCAGATGCTCGGGAGCTCTTGCTCTTCCCGCGTGCGCTATAGTCGGGCTCGGCCTCCTCATCGGAAGAAATGTTCATGTGAGCTGTTGTTTCCTCGGAGAGTGCGGATAGCCGGTTGTCCATGATTGATATCTTCTCCCAGACGGATACCATCATCTTGTGTTGTCTCTGCATGTGTGCTTCCATGGACTCCCAATGAGAAGATTGGTTCTGCTAGATGTGGGTAATGGTGGTGTCCAGGTTATCAATTATCTCCCGTTGATGGAGTTGCTCCTCCCTGATTTCCTGCAACACAGACATCATAGAATCGTGAGAGGAGGTGCCACCAAAGGAAAATGCTCCAGGTGCTGGTGGTGCAGTGTCGACTGGATCGGGCTGTGCGTCCTCAACTGGCTGGATGTGCCAGTTTCCACGGACTCTGACTGATGTGCGCTCCGGGTTCGGCAAAGGCAAGCAGAAGGGGTTTCCCTTGAATGTCATACAATAAGAATCTCCCTTGCATAAAATCAGCTTCATGGCAACACAAGACTCGATGTCGAGCCTGTTGTTGCCGGTAGCTTCCAATGTGCCGTAGGGAATAATGCCTAAGGAAACTGCAAGAGGTGTGATCAAGCCGCCTATCACTATCGCCCCCTTCAAAGAACGGGCGACGTGGCTGAAATGCTTTGCCAAATAATACCCAGAGTCGACTCTGAAACTGTGTAGCATGCACCAGAGATAGAACAGCTCTGTCTGACGGACCATGCCATCGCTCTCACCGTGGCCAAATAGGGTGTGAGCCAACACGCGGTGCACATACTTAATCACAGGGTTACACAAACTGGAAGCGTGGGCCACGCGAGCGGAGTAGATATGCTCGTTGGTAATTGTGCCCCAAAAGCCCTACTCATTGAACTCAGTAGGGACCTTGCGTGCACAAGGTTCTGGAAACCCGTAAATGCTGCGAAACTATGAAAGAGTGAGGATGTGTTTGATGTTATCAAGACGGAAGGACAGGCGGCCTAGGTCATCCTCAAGAATAGGATAGAATAGGATCTGCTTTTACTTCCAAGGAACTCAGAAATTCTAGTGTGGTGCCAATGTAAGTGGGTGAGAATAGCTGCTGGAATTGCTCCCACCCTATGGCTACATACATCAAATCAACGTCTCCTAGCATCCCTAGCATCTGTAGTGTGGTTCGGTCAAGATACCTCATATTGAGCACGTGGTGTTGTCGCAGTTTCTGATACCGTGCCTCTTGCGCGGCATTCCGGAAGATAATCCCGAACTCGTTCGGGGGAGATACGTAGGGCTATGGTCGGCTGGCAGGTGTGCGACTGTGACGAGACGAAGAGGAGCCTGGCGTAGCCGAAGAAGGCCGGTAAGAAGGAGGAGTAGGCGTCGGCTCGTACTCCTCATCATCCGTGGCAGACAAATCTGAGAGTGCTTGCTGCGGACGTGAGGTCCTCTTGCTAGCCATGGCTTTGGTTCGTGGAGGCATGATGATGGTAAAGATCAAGATCAGCAGGAAAGCCTTGAGGAAGAAGATCTGGCCGGTGGCGTGAGGAAAAACGCAGGGAGGCGGCAGATCAACAGAAATAATCGTCGAAGAGGAGGTAGAACGAAAATCTAGAAACACTTGGTCGGCTTTGTCAAAATCGGGAGGCGGCGGCGAATCCGCATGATCAGATTGTTGAAGACCTCCTTCTCGTGTTCAAAAGACAGGCGGAAGGAGCGATCACACGGAAGAAGCTTCGAAAACTGACGGTACAAAAAATTCGGGATGAGATCTTGGCGAGAAGATGAAACCTGTTCAGATCTTGGGGGAAACGTAGATCGATGTGGGGGAAGTCGCCTTCGTATGCTAAGGAGGTGAGAAGGCAGCGTGATCGGGAGGATTTCGTCGGCACAGGAGGTGGCGGCGGAAGAGTCACGTGCAGTGCCCTAGCGTCGGGTGAGCAAAAGTTGGAATTCTAGTGAACCCGCCCGGGTTCACTCGCCCGTGATGTTTACTGTGGTCGGGCTGAAGAAACAGAAACACGGGTGAACCCGCTGGGGTTCACTGACCCGTGAAGCGTTCTGGAAATTTTTCTAATCTTGGGAAAGATGGTGAACCCCGTGGGGTTCACCTGCCTGTGAAGCTCATTGGTCACAAAGTCTGGGCGCTTGTACAGTGCACTTCACGGTCCAGGCTGTGATTTGCACTGATGCACTGATCGTCTTGAAAAATTCTAGAAAAATCTGAAAAAATTCTCATGCCCTACATCTTCATCCTACATCATAAAGAGACATCAAATTAGTAGCAATCCCGTCTAGAAAAACCAAAAATAAAATGAAAAAGAAATTAATAGTCTAAAACACTAACTAACAACCATGTATAAACTATGCATAAAAACTAAAATCAAGCAAAAACTTGGGTTTCCTCCCAAGAGCGCTAGTTTAGGGTCGGTAGCTCGACCATAAGAGTTTTCAAAGTTTCAGATCCGGGGGGTCTGAAAGAGCTAGAACTTCCTCTCTTTCAACCCGCTCATCTTCAAAATAGTGCTTGAGGCGGTGTCCGTGTACTGTGAAACTCCTAGTTTGTTCTGTCCAAATAGTGATGGCACCATAAGGTTGAACTTTCTGAACTGCGAAAGGACCGGACCATCTCGTTCGAAGCTTTTCTGGAAATAGCCGAAGTCTTGAATTGAATAGAAGTACTTTGTCTCCCTCATGAAATTCCTTCTTTGCAATACGCTTGTCATGCCAGAACTTGGTGCGTGCTTTGTAGCTCTTGGCATTTTCGGTGGGGTTTGTTAGGGTGGGTCCCCGTGATTGCATTTCTCTCCTGGGCATCTCAGTATCCAGAGTGGCTTTTTCCACAATGTCCACCCTGCAGCATGTACCTACAAGAGAAGGTTTTTTTAGGGTGTCAGTTAAATCAAATTGAATAACGTTGTCACAGATGTTCAAGGTCAGTATCTCATTCTTGACATCCATGACAGCGCCAGCAGTGGCAAGAAAATGTCTCCCCAGAATGATAGGGAGCCTGTCATCCTCATCAATTTCCAAAATAATAAAATTAGCAGGAATAAAGTAATCTCCTACTTTAACAGATACATCCTCTAAAATATAAACGGGGTGGCGTACAGATCTATCTGCAAGCTGTATGGAAATATTAGTTGGTTGCAAATCCCCTAGATCTAGCCTTTTACAAAGTGATAGTGGCATGAGGCTAACGCTTGCTCCTAGATCGCATAAAGCTCTTTGAAAAGACATCTCTCCAATCTGGCACGGTATGGAAAAACTACCTGGGTCCTTAAGCTTCTGAGGTAGCTTGTTCTGGATGATGGCGCTGCACTCCTCAGTAAGTGCAACGGTCCCTTGATCTTCTAGCTTCCTCTTGTTTGATAAGATGTCTTTCAGGAATTTTGCATAAGTCGGCATCTACGAAAGAGCATCAACGAAAGGGATGTTAATGTAAAATTTCTTTAAAACCTCTAAAAACTTACCAAACGGCTTGTCCAATTTAGCCTTGACAAGCCTCTGCAGAAAAGGAATCGGTGGCTTGTACACAGGCGGTCCTACATAGGGCCGCTCCTCTTCAACTAGTTCAGGTGCCACCGGTGTTTCATTTGAATGCGGTTCCACATGTTCTGGTGTTGTCTCGTCTATCCTGTCATCTGTTGGCATCTTTGGATCTTCAAGTTGCTTGCCACTCCGAGTGGAGATTGCATTGCAATGCTCCGTCGGGTTTACCTCTGGTTGGGATGATAACTTCCCTGGTGCTCTCGAAGACGAGCTAGCTTGCTGGGCTAGCTGGCTCTCTAACATTTTATTGTGTGTTTCCAGGGAGTCCATCCTCATCATCATCATCTTCATCATGTCTGTCAGCCCTTCAAGTTGCTTGCTCAAATTTGAATCATTGTTGGGCCTTGGCTGTGGTGGTGGTGCATTGAAGTTCCTAGCCTGAAATCCTGGCGGTCTGAAATTGTTCTGTTGGAGCTGCCTAAAGTTTCCTTGTGGGGGCTGAGCTTGTTGTGGTGGAATTTGTCCAGGTTGAATCGGCTGAGTTGTCCAGTAAAAGAAATTTGGGTGGTTGCGCCACCCTGGATTGTAGAAGTTGGAATAAGGGTTGTTAGAATTGAAATTTCCAACAGCATCCAATTGCTCAGAGTTGATCGTAGCCATCTGTCCATCTCCTGCCTGACAATCTGCCCCTGCATGACCTACAACTCCACAAACCTCACAAGAAATAGAGTTTGTATCCAGCGAATTAACAGACCAAGAATCAAGCTTTCTAGTCAGATTATCAACCTTAGCCGTAAGTGCAGTAAGAGAGTCTAAGTCATACTTACCTGACTTCTTGGTAGAAGTACCTCTCTCGGTTGTCCATTGGTGATGGTTAATCGCCATGTCCTCAAGAAGGTTCATAGCATCCTCAACTCTCCTATTCATCAAAGCGCCTCCTGCTGCAGCATCCACTATAAGTCCTGTGTTGTAATCCAAACCACTGTAGAACGTTTGGATCAAAAGCCAAGTTTCAACTCTGTGATGTGGACACATCCTTTGGAGCTCTTTAAACCTCTCCCAAGCTTCATATAGAGACTCTCCATCCTTTTGCATGAAACTCGTCATCTGATTTCGCAATTGAATTGTCTTTGATGGAGGGAAGTACTTGGAGAGAAAGGCTTGAGAAAGCTCTGCCCATGTTCTTATCGAAGCAGCAGGTAGTGTGTGCAGCCAAGCTCTCGCCCTATCCCTCAGAGAGAAGGGAAATAATCGTAACCTGATAGCATCAGCAGACACACCGTTAATTTTCAACATATCACAGTATTCTAGAAAAATAGAGAGGTGCATGTTGGGGTCCTCAAGAGGAGAACCACCAAATTGGTTTTGTTGCACCATAGAAAGAAGAGCAGATTTTATTTCGAAGTTATTGGCCTCAACAGCGGGCCTAGCAATTCCTGATTGAAAACCATAAGTGTAAGGAGTAGAGTAATCTTTCAATGTTCTGTTGTTATAGTTGTTCCTCATTGGTTGTGGTACTCGGTCATTGTTCACATCAAGCTGAATGTGCTCCATCTGATTTTCTCTTTCTGGATGGTTCATGACTTCTTTCTTCAGAATTTGATTTTGTTTCTTCTTGTCCTGAAGGTGCGCTCGATCTCTGGATCAATGTCAAAGAATGTACCTGCCCTAGAACTTCTTCGCATAAAATGGTCAGTCAAAATTATAAAGTTCTAAGACAGCAGGTAAATAAAAAGAAAAAGAAAAAAGCAGTGCAGTAAGGAAAATCTAACCTAAGGCCTAGTTTACTAATTCTCGGAAGTATACTAATATCAACCGTTGTTCCCCGGCAATAGCGCCAAAAACTTGACACGTACCACAAGTGCACGGTTATGTCGAAGTAATATAAAAGATATCGAATCCCACAGGGAACAGGGTTGAGTACCAGAAAATCTGAGCCCTAATAGCTAGGTGAAACGAAATTGGGTTTTGAAAGCAGAAATCAAAAACAAATAATCAACGCTACGATGGTAGGAACTAAATATCAGAGAGAAATTAGGGCTTTGGTTTTTACCATGATGACTACTTTAATCGCACAAGGTAGATGTCAGTTATTTGGATTGTTGATTTTGCACAAGGAATCTAACCCCAAGGTACAAGGTGCCCTCTCTCGAGTGTACACCCCAGTGTTTGACTTAGGACGACCTCCTACTCTCGCGGTGGATCATTCTAAGACGAACCCAATGAGTTCTATGGCAGAATATAAAATCCTCGAGCGAAGACCAAGCACTCTCGTGTCAAGGTCTCGCAAGTTTTACTAAGGGAATCCACCCTTACGATCCTTCTCTCGATATGAATCGTAACGGCTAACGCGTGAGAATACTCGGCCAAGGTAAAATCATGAAATAAACACGTCAAAGTAAAATATGCTCACAACGCAATCCAAACAATGTAATAAAGATAAAGTTTGCGATTAAATTCGTCAACGGGTTTAAACCAAGCCCCGAAATAGGGTTTACGCTACAATCATCATTGTTACGCTCAAAAATCTCTCTTTTAACATAGGAAAATTACAAGAAAGAGTTTCTAAAGGATAGGAGAGGATAAACCGAAGTAAATCTGCTAGAATCGTGATGCTCCAATGATCCAATCTCCGAAAATTGCCTCGAACTCGTGTTGTCGCCTTGTTCTTCCACCCGCCGCCTTTCGTTGCATGATTTCTTGATATTCAGGGCATAAAATTTGGGGCTTTTATATCCCATGCGTTCGCCTCTGAAAGAGATTTCCATAGACACCTCACTTGTCAAATTCAGACTTCGAATGAGTGAGAAATCGCTGAAAAACCAAGTCAAGGTCGGACTCGCGCGTGCCCTGGGTTAGAATCACGGGTGAACCCCGCCGGGTTCACCTAGCCGTGATTCATTCTGTGAGTTCGGCTGAAAGAAGCGCAGTGAACCCCCCCCCCCCCCCCCCCCCCCGGGTTCACCTGGCTGTGATGTCCTCTTGACTGTTTTCGGCCTGAAGGAATTCTGGTGATCCCCGCTGGGTTCACCTGGCCGTGATGCTCTCTGTGAGTTTCGCTGGCTGGCGACTGGGATGGTGAACCCCGTGGGGTTCACCTGGCCGTGATTCTTAGGCAAACTCCGAATGAGCTCAAATTTGATGGGCGGCTTCATTTTCAAATAAGAAATCATCCCATGGCCTCAGAATCTTCAAAATATGTCGAAAAAAGGGTGTTTTTACCTGAAATCCCATAAAAGTGCCAAAAAGTGAAGATTCCGAAGATATGAAGGAAATAAGGCTATAATGAGTATAAAAGTGTTAAAATAAGCCTAGATTTGACACGAAATACAACGGAAAAACACTACCAAAATGCGATGCATCATGACTCTTGTCAAGAGCATATTAATGCTTTAGGTAACTTTAACTAGCGACAGGGTAGCGACCCTTATTGTGGTACTTATAATCGAATCTGGATGAACCACCCTAATCTATCATACAAGAATAATAAAGGGCAAGCTCCTCAGCAATTCAATCAGCAGAATTATAGGCCGCCACCAGGTTTTCAATTCGGGCAATTCAACCAGCCTTAGAAGTCTAACCTAGAGTCCCTTTTGGAAGGTTTCATTGTTGCTCAGAAGAAGCACAATGAAAATGTCTCTGATGCTATTAAGCATCTAACATCTCGAGTGGACGTTTTGACGACCACAACAAGATGTTAGAGAGCCAAATAGATCAGCAGGCAAGCACTGCCAATAGGCCTTCGAGTAAATTTCTAGGGCAGTCAGAGATAGATTCTAGGGAGCATTGTAGCACAATAACCATATGGAGTGGTAAGCAGTTGGATGAGCCCTAAATGCCTGTCGAAGGACCTACACTTATAATTGGTGAAGAGCAGTCTAAGGAACCTCTACCGTACAAGAAGAAACCTATGGGGCAAGAGAAGGAGAAGGAGAAAATTTATGTAGGCCCTTCTGCATATGTTCGACCTATTCCTTTCCCTCAGAGGCTTGCAAAGGCAAATCTAGACAAGCAATTCGGCATATTGCTGGAGGTATTGAAAAAGTTATACATTAACATTCCTTTTACTGATGTTTTGTCGTAGATGCCTACATATGCGAAGTTTCTAAAGGACATCCTTTCCAATAAGCACAAAATTGAACAGTATGACACTGTGGCACTTACAGAGGAATGTAGCGCGATAATCCAGAAAAAGATACATCAGAAATTAAAAGACTCAGGGAGCTTTTCAATTCCTTGCCAGATTGGTGACATGCCTTTTGAAGGGGCGTTATGTGACTTGGGAGCAAGCGTGAGCTTGATGCCTTTGTCAATTTGCAAGAAGCTTGACATAGGAGACATAAAGTCAACTACTATCTCACTTCAGCTTGCTGGCCAGTCAGTTTGATGTCCCTTGGGGATTTTGGAGGACGTCTCAATTAAAGTTGGTCAATTTTTTATACCAGCTGATTTTGTGGTATTAGAGATGGAAGAAGATATTAAATTGCCTATTATTTTGTGAATGTCATTTCTAGCTACTGCAGGCGTGGTGATAGATGTAAAGAAAGGGAGATTGATTCTAAATATCGGTGAGAATAATATTGAATTCGATCTTTCCTCTTTTCTAAAAAAAACCTTCTTTTGCAGATTCTTACTTTAATGTGGATGCGTTTGAATTGGAGAAAAATGATGAAAAAAATAAAAAAAGAGATAGATCCTTTAGAAATATGTCTTGTCAAAGAAAAGGATGAAGAAGAAGACATTGGGAAATAACCTTAAGCTTATACGAAAATTCCAGATTCAAGTCCGATAATCGAGCCTCATAAACTAAAAGTTGAGAAACTTAGTTTGTTAAAACCTAAACCAATGAAGATGAATAAATTGGAACTAAAGTCGATCCCACCGAAGTTAAGGTATGAAATTTTGGTAGGAGATTCCACATATCTAGTGATTGTTAGTGTAGATTTAGATAAGTTTTAGATAAAAAGGTTGCTTGATTAGCTTCGATTGCACAGAAAGGTAATTGGTTATTCGATGGATGATATACGTGGTATTAACCCTTCTTTGTGTATGCATAGGATTTTTCTTGAAAAAAATAGCAAATCCTCCATAGAGTATCAACGCCGGTTGAATTTTGTCATGAAAGAGGTGGTAAAAAAGGAGATCCTAAAGTTAGTAGATGCTGGGGGTGATATACCCAATTTTTTATAGTGAATGGGTTAACCCCGTTCACATGGTTCCAAAAAAAGGGGGAATTATAGTCGTAAGAAATGAGAACAATGAATTAATTCCAATGAGAATGGTAACCAGGTGGCGTATATGCATCGATTACCAAAAATTAAATAAAGTCACCCGGAAAGATCATTTCCCTCTCCCTTTTATTGATCATATGCTTGAACGATTGACCACAAATTCTTATTTTAGTTTTCTTGATGGTTTTTCAGGATTCTTCCAGATACCGATTCATCCTGAAGATTAAGAGAATACTACTTTCACGTGTCCATATGAGACTTTTGCTTACAGACGCATGCCCTTTGGTTTATGCAATGCGCCGGCCACTTTTCAACGATACATGATGGCCATTTTCTGGTCTTATTGAAAATATTATGGATATTTTTATGGATGATTTCTCGGTGTATGGATATTCATTTGATGATTGTTTATCTAATTTATCATGTGTTTTGTGGAGATGCGAGGAAGTGAATTTAGTCCTTAACTAGGAGAAATGCCATTATATTGTTCGGGAGGGAATTGTCCTTGGACATCTTATCTCACAAAGGGGCATCGAAGTAGATAAGGCTAAAATTAAAGTCATTGAGAAATTACCTCCGCCTACCTCCGTCAAAGTAATCCATAGTTTTTTAGGCTATGTTGGATTTTATCATCATTTTATTAAAGATTTTTCTAAAATTGCTAGGCCTCTCATGAATTTATTGGCTAAAAATGTTGTTTTTCTTTTTGACTTGGACTCTACAAAAGCTCTTGAAAAATTAAAGAAGGCTCTTATCTCAACACCTATTATGCAACTACTAGACTGGACACTCCCATATGAGTTGTGTGTGATGCAAGTGACCAAGCAGTGGGTGCAGTCTTGGGGCAGTGGAAGAATAACAAGCTTCATGTCATTTACTATGCCAGCAAAACTTCAGATGAAGCACAAATTAATTATGCGACAACTGAGAAGGAGCTTCTTGCCATTGTGTTTGCTTTTAATAAATTTCGCTCCTATATTGTTAATTTTAAAGTTGTTATTTTTATAGATCATGCAGCAATAAAAATACTTGGTGAATAAAAAAATGCAAAATCTAGATTTCTCTGATGGATATTGCTTTTGCAAGAATTCGACATTGAAATAAAACACAAGAAAGGAGTAGAGAATTTAATGACAGATCATTTGTCCAGATTAACCAAAGAAAAAGATGTGGAGGAGGATTTAGAGATTAATGACTCTTTTCTAGAAGAGTATCTTTTTGCTATTATGAGACAAGAGACACCATGGTATGTAGACACAGTTAATTTTCTTGTTTCTAGCATTATGCCTCCTAATCTGACATTCCAAGGGACAAAAAAATTTTATTCGGATGTTAAACATTTTTTCTAGGATGAACCATACTTATATCAAAGATGCGCTGATAGTTTATTCAGGAGATGTTTACTGGAGGAAGAGATACTCGACATATTTTCTCGCTGTCATTCTTCCCCTTATGGAGGACATGCCGGTGCATCAAAGATGGCACTCAAAATTCTCCAATTGGGTTTTATTGGCCAACAATTTTCTGTGATGCCAGGAAATTTATTCAATCCTGCGATCAATGCCAATGAGCTGGTAATATTACTAGAAGGGATGAACTTCTTCAACATGGTATTTTAGAGGTTGATTTTTTGATGTTTGGGAAATAGATTTTATGGGTCCTTTTCCTACTTCATGTGGAAAGAAATACATTCTCTTATGTGTATAAATTGGTGGAGGCATCCGCCGAAGCCACTAATAATTCACGTGTTGCAGCTAGGATGTTTAAACAAATGATTTTTCCTAGATTTGGTGTGCCCAGGGTTTTCATTAGCGATGATGGCTCTCATTTTATCGATCATAGACTTGAGTCATTAGATTGATATACCATATCATCCATAGACGAGTGGACAAGCGGAGGTCTCTAACCGTGAGATAAAGAGAATTCTCAAAAATACTATATCCAGTGCAAGAAAAGATTGGGCACTAAAGCTTGACGATGCTCTTTGGGCCTGTAGGACAGCTTTTAAAACACCCTTAGGTATGTCTCTATTCCAACTTGCTTATGGCAAATCTTGTCACTTACCCATGGAACTTGAGCATAGGGCTTATTGGGCAGTGAAGAGGCTGAATTATGACATAAAGAGTGCCGAAGAGAAAAAAAAATTCCAGTTGAAGGAACTTGATGAAATCCGAAATTCTGCTTATGAGAGTGCCCAAATATATAAAGAGCGCACCAAAAAGTGGCATGATCAGCGAATCTCAAAGAAAGAATTTATTGAAAGAGAAAAGTTTTATTATTTAATTCATGTCTCAGACTATTCCCGAGAAAATTGAGAAGTCGATGGTCCGGCCCTTTTATTGTTCAAAGAGTATTTTCATATAGTGCCATTGAAATATCAAGAGAAGGGCAGGAAAGCTTTAAAGTGAATGGTCAATATTTAAAATATTACTTCGAGCACGAACAAGTTGAATAATAAATGTGCTTGATTTTATCTGATCCACCAGAACATTCATAACCATAGACATAGTCGAGCTAATGACCCTAAACAAGCGCTTTTAGGGAGGCAACCCAAATTTTTTATTTTTATCTTTTTAGTCTTTAGTTTTTAATTTTTCTTTGAATTTTTAGAGGTTCTTGATAGTATGTTTTGATGAATTTTTGTAATGAAAAATCTTATAATAAGCTATTTTATATGTAGGAATTTTTTGAAAATTTTTTACTTGAAGGAAAGGTGATCAACGAGATGTTCATGGTTGTAGCCATGAGTCACTCACGGACCGTGAATCTTGCGTTATTTTCTTTGTGAGTATATATAAAAAAGTAATTTGATCGATGAAACGTGGCGGTATTTGGTATTTGAAGCTTATTTACAATGTAAAATATTGATTTCTATGATGTAATATTGTTTTTGAATTTTTCTGAGTCACATTTTTATGATTTGATATAATTACACAGGATTTCGCTCATATTTTAAGGGGAACTCTTGCAAAAATTTTTCTGAAATTCATTATAACTTGGTTTAATGTTTATGTATATGCGACAATTTAAGTCTAGGGTGTTCCCATGCATTTTGCTTTTCTTCAAGTTTTATAGGTATGTATTTTGAATGTTTATGATTTTTAAGGAAAATCAAATTTATTTTTATCTTTACTCCTGAATTTAGGAAACATTTTTAGTATTTGATTTAATGACTTAGAAAATTTTTAAAATTTTCATATAAACTTAAATTGTTGAGTAAATTCAATTCAAGTATCGATAAAATACATATGTGAATTGTTATATATTCATGCGACATGTGCATAACACTTTTATACTTGAAGTTTAATTTATCTATTTTTGCTTGATGAAAAATTTTTATAAATAGAATTTTGTTGATAGTTTTTTAACTGAGATTTGCTCCAACTCTTCTAGTTGAGAAATCTAAAGTCATGAGTTATATTATACCATGCTGCAGAAAGATCCCTTATGCAGAAAGATGGACAACGATTTAAATACCATGCCACTAGCCAGCTTTCTCCAAGTGATTTTAAAAAAATAAAAAATAAAAAAATAATAAATAATGGAGAAAAAGAGAAAGTTGTAAGTTAAGTGGACAACTCCGTTGACTTTATGATTAAAACTATGAGATAAATTATACTGCTCTGCGGTATACATTAAATAATATTATGATACTAACAGAGAAGGGCACATAACCATTTAAAGATCAAATTGCTTTAAAAATCTCTTATCTTTAACATCACTAAAATTCTTGAAATAGAAATTTTTATCTTTAGAGTGCATCAGATTTATTGAAATGAGAGTATTTGATACTTAGCGCATCAAAATTGAATGTTATGACATGAATTATGAATTTTATTTTTCTTAGATTATAAATTCTTAGGAATTTATCTCTATTACGATTTTTCTTAAATTACTTGAGTTCTGAAAAGTTGATTACTTAAATTGTGGATCAAGGACATTATTAAGAGAAAAACAAATGAGTACTCCTTATCTTTACATTCTCTATACATATGAGAATATTGCTTAAGGACAAGCAAACTTTTAAGTCTAGGGTATTTTGATGAGTTGCATTTACATCATATTTTTGTCTATATTTTATATGATATTTGAGGCTTAAATGCGTAATTTTATACTAATTTTAGTATTGTTACATCATTTGATATAGAATCTTTACTTTTCTTAATTTTTATGAAAATATAGAAAAAAAAATGACACAAAAACGATGGATTTTGCGAGTATTAATGTCACAGCATGGTTCTAGATGAAATTACGATATTGCACGTCGAATTTGGAGCGAAAATAATGTCATACACAACTTTCATGGCCTTAGCCATGAGTTTGTCGGCTAGCCGTGAGTTTCGAGAATCAACGGGCGATTTTGCGGCTAAGTAATGAAGTGCACATAAACTTTCACGGGTGATGCTGTGAGTCCTTCATGTTCCGTGAGTTTTTTTGTGTACACAACTTTTACTCATAGAAACATTCATGGCTGCAGCCGCAAACAGTTTACGTGCCGTGAGTTTTTCCGCCCTTTCAGTTTTTGGGGGGTAAAAGGGACTTTGATGGGCGAAGACGACAAGAAGCGGCGGCTAGGGCAATATTGAGTTCTAGGGCAAAATTCGAGCACGACGATCGCACAAAGGAAGAATGAAGGCTTCATCTTTGTCTCCAGATTAAGGGGAAGCTTTTGAAGTTGCTTGTCTAGTGATTTATTGTATTTTCATTACGATTTGATGCAATATTCATCAATATAAATGTTGTTTTCTTCAAATATGAGCGAGTAAACTTCTTTCAAGATTAAGAATATAGCCCGCTGACATTTATGGATTGAAATTTATATTTTTTACATCTTTGTTAAAGTTATTCTATAGAGTTGATTCGATTAGAAGTATGTTATTTATGTAATTTACTTTGGCCAAGTATGTTTACATCTTAGACGTTGCGAGAAGGACCGAGAGGTGAATCGCTACGTCGGAACTAATCTATTCAAACCTAAGAATCCAATCACGAGAGTAGTTTAGATTTGTTTGAAAGATTTTCATGGTTTTTCATAGAACATAATGGGTCTATTTATATTAATTGTTACGAGAATAGGGAATTAATATGAATAGATACTGGATTACGCTTCGAGAGTATGTAATATGTACCCTAAGAAAAGCCCCTTTCAACACTTTATTTATCTGTTTAAATATTTTATTTTGTCATAATTCATAATTGTCAGTGTAGTGAAACGCTAAGTCTCGATCTTTTCGAAACTGATTTTTGCCCTAAAAACATCTCTTTACTGCTTTTTCGTACTTAGAGTCCACATAACACTGCAATTTGCTACGTCTAGATATAAACAAGTCATATAGTCAGTACTTGACCGCTAGATCCTCGTTGGGAATGATCTTTATTTTATTATTTCGACAACCGTGCACTTGCGGTCGCATCAGTAGTAAGGGAGTTCATTGATGTATTCCCTAAGGATTTACCTAGTTTGACACCAACTAGACAAAATGATTTTGCTATTGAGTTGCAGCCAGGGACTTCTCCTATTTCTAAGGCTCCATACAAATGACGCCTTAGGAGTTAGAGGAATTAAGAGAACAATTACAAGATTTGTTGAACAAGGGGTTTATACGACCCAATGTTTCACCTTGGGGAGCTCCAGTACTTTTTGTAAAGAAGATGGATGGATTACTTAGATTGTGTATTGACTATAGACAATTAAATGCAGTCACAATCAAGAATAAATATCTATTACCTAGAATAGATGATTTGTTTGATCAGCTCAGAGGTCCGTGTTTACTCAAAAATTAATGTAAGATCAGGGTACCATCAACTGAGGATCAAAGCTGAAGATGTGTCGAAAACTACTTTTCGGACACATTATGGACATTTTGAGTTTTTGGTGATGCCTTTTGGTCTGAAAAATGCACCAACTACAATTATGGATCTATTGAACAGAATATTCATAGAGTACTTGGATAGATTTGTGGTGGTGTTTATCATGATATTTTGATATATTCTTGTAGTGAGGCAAAGCATGCAGAGCACTTGAGGGCTATTCTAGAGACTCTTAGGAAAGAAAAATTATATGCTAAACTTAGTAAATGTGATTTTTTTTTTGTTTTCAAATGTGTCATTTCTAGGACACATGATTTCTGGTGCAAGCGTGGCTGTGGATCCTCAAAAATTTTGTTCTATTATTGAATGGGAGAGGTCATAGACAGTTCAAGAAATTAGAAGTTTTCATGGGTTAGTTGGATATTATAGACGATTTGTAGAAATTTTTTTGAAGATTGCTACTTCCTTAACAAAATTGACAAGAAAAGGGGAGAAATTTCTTTGGGATTATTCATGTGAATAAAGTTTTTAGGAACTCAAGAACAATTTGGTTAGTGCACTAGTGTTGGAAATACCTAATGGCGACAATGTGGTGATTTTGTTAGCCTATCTACTATCACCCATATGGTATCATATCCCTTTTATGTTCTAGGAAGACCTGAAATAAAATCTATTGTAATTTGCTCTCATTTCCACTCAGGAATAGACATATTCTGTAATACACCAATGGGTCTCATATGTTCTACCTTGACTAATTGGCAAGTTAAACAACTTAATACAAATTTGGCTACATTTCTTTTCATACCTCGCCACCAATATACCTTGTTCAAATCCTTATACATTTTCTGGCTGCCAGGATGTATAGCAAATTGAGATTTATGAGCCTCACTAAGTAATTCATCTTTTATTGGGTGTTTCTCAGGTACTCATAATCTATTTTGAAATCTGATTACTCCTTGAGAATCATGAGTGATTTCAGGTATTTTACCTACCTTCATTTTACTCATCAAGCCTCTCAATTTACTACTTTCACTTTGAGCTTCCTTAACTTTCTGCATAATGGCTGAACCTACTATTAATGTTGTCATGTATCCATTCTCAGTATAGTTTTGAATCTCTAACCCAAATCAGATACTTGTTTGGCCAATTCAGACTGAACTATCGGTAATTGTGCTAGCACACTTCTAGATTTTTTGCTCAAAGCATCTGTTACTACATTTGTTTTGCCTGAGTGATAATTAATAGTACAATCAAAATTCTTTAAAAATTCCAACCACCGTCATCGTCTCATATTTAGCTCTTTATGACTAAAAGAGTATTTTAAACTTTTATGAAGTGGTCCTTGGACCACGTTGATGTAGCTACTATGGGAAGGATGGTCCTTAGTTCCATACTCTAGGGTGTTTAGACAATGCCCGAAAAACGTGAGAGGGTCTTGAGACAAGGGAAGTAAAAACGCGCGGAAATGCAGTAGAAAATGTGAAGAAAACAGTGGAGAATTTATGTCAGGGCAACACAAATACAAGAGGAACCAAGCGACACCCAAATCTACCAAAATCAACTCACTAACCTCTTTAGTGAGAAACTTTAAGCACAGCACGTCTCGGGTATAGCGGATTAGCGGGGTCAGCTCACGCGCCTATGAACTTGTGAATACACCAAGAAGTCAGAAATTGTACCATGTCTCCGGGGAATGGATGCTCATGGGGTGAACGGGAACAAGCGTAGTCAAATCGAAAAGAGGAACACAATAGATCGAAAAACAGGCAAACCTGACCCATCAGAGGTGATGGGATTTAATTTCTTGCAAGGGGAAGAGGCACACGCGAGGAGTCAAAGCCTGCTAAGGATCCAACACTTGGATCGGCACTCGATCATCGCCACAAACTCTGAAGTCAAGGCACCAACCTCCACTTTACAACCTATAAAGTTTAGGCATCAACCATAACTTCTGTACACACTAGGAGTGACGGAGTCAAAGGAGCCCATGAAGACCTTGGGGCCCAAAGTGACACACCCACGGATTTTGGGGCCCAAGAAAATGAGCACTCTATCACACAAGAGAACTAAGGAGTATGTTAACCGAACCCTTTCTTTTATAGATCAAGAGGAGGGGAACAAGACAAGGGCAGCATCTCAACAAACTACCTATTTTAACCATCAAAAAGGTAGTCAACCTGCCACATAAGACAAAAGGGAATAAAATCCTACCTACTACCAACTACTACTGAAGCTCCTTTGCAAGTCCTTTGATTCCTAAGCATATGACGTTTGTCCATCAAACTAACTCAGAGTAAGCCGCGATGAAGCAGCATAATTTCAAAATTGTGGGCTGGTTTATGACGGTTGAGGCTTGCTCTTGAGCCGTATTGTTTAGGTGGTTGTGGTATCCAACTTGAGCCGAGCCTTTGGTTGGCCGAGTCGGGAGGCCCATGGGTTGGAGGACCGAGAATGGGTTGACGACTCCCATATATCGGTCCAGTGGTTGACTTGAGCGTTGGGATCGCTGGATTATTACCTTGTTGGGCTCATTTGGATTTTCTTGATATAGTTGAACATGGTATGGAGGGCGATGTAAGTCGAAATGGGGCCTCTAGGGCAATTCTGCATCTTCAGGGGCATTCACAGCCATGATGGGATGAATCAGAACTCGCCAAGGAGATCACAGCTAAGCCCTGAAGGTGTTAACAGCTGTGACTGCATTTGCGTCCGAAATCACCGATTTTTCTATTTTTTGCCGAGGCGATCACGGCTTGCCCGTGATCATGTTCACGGCCATGATCCTGTGCACAGAATTTTGCATAGACTTTCACAGCCTACCCGTGATGGCATTCATGGTCGTGCTTCTGTCCTGCATTTTTCGCCAAGGCTGTCACGCCCGTGATAGGCTTCACGGCCTGCCCTTGTTCTACTTGTAGAAAGTTGTGGGGGGTGTTTTCTCGTCTAGTTTGTCCCCCTCTTTAGTGCTAGTGGCTCAATCAACAATAGAAGCTGAATATATAGTAGCAGCAGCAACTACAAGCCAAACTATTTGTTAAGATGGATATTATCATATATGGGTCAAGAACAAAAGGAACCCATTATTATCCATTGTAATAATAAATTAGCAATTGCCATTGCCAAAAATTCAATACATCACAGCAAGACAAAACATATTGCATGTCACGCCCCAACGAGCACTAACCTAACCACGATTAGCAAATTACTCGTGAAGCACGACAAATGTAACCCACAGGACATCATCTCCTCTATAAACTGATAAAAAATTCACAACATAATAATAACTCAACCTATATATCCACAACACTACTAGAAAATAAAACCAACTGATACTCTCAAAATATCAATGTACATCACTAGCAACTATATAGAAAACCAACATCAGACAATCAGAAATGAAATCAAAATGAATCTGATCGATCAAAAGACTAAAAAGAGATCGGTGCAATCTGATCAATCAAAATACCAATACTATATCAATCACCTATATCAAAACAACATATCATCACTAACACCTCGAACTATCTATCAGGTGCTGATATCAACTCCAAGGTCCAGGTCATCTCTAGATCTAGCTATCACCAACATCAGGAGCAAGTTCTTTACCTAGAGGCAAAGCAAAGGGAGTTAGCCCAAATGGCTAAGTAGGAATCAATAGATATGGTAAGAACTGTAATAAAACAATCTACCAAATATACAATATAACTCAATGTGATAAGAAGCAACAGCAATAATAGATAAAAACAACACACGTGTCGTGCAATCAAGAGCAATGACCATATAATGCTCTATGATGAGCATGTACTCTAATAAGAGTGTTTCCACCATTGCTCACACGATGGAACAACTACCTCAATGACAGCTCGGGGGTATTGTGTCCAACACTCAGATAACCTTGGAAAATCCCCAAGGACTCCCTCTTGGAAGCGTACCAGCGGGCCCCATAGCCGTGAAACGATATCTAGTATACTCCCCGGTCAACTAGCCTATCAGGCACAACCCTGGCTAATATTAGCTAGATAAGATCACAATGTGACCTTATTCTTGAGTTAGTGATTGAGTTGTTATGGGCTATTGAGCCATTGATCCATGTATTATATACAACTGCCCGATTGGCCAATCACAAGTATATAATACATAGATCAATGGATCAATAGCCCATAACAACTCAATCACTAACTCAAGAATAACATAATATTACACAAGCATCCATATGAATGAATAAAAGACAACATATAGAGTGCAATGGATACTGGCAATAAGTCAGTGTCCACTAGATTTCGGAGATAGAATTATTCATACCAACTTGATGATTTTGAACTTCTTCGATTTTGATATCATATTGGGTATGGATAAGTTGTTTACCCAATATGCTATAGCAGATGGTCGCAAGTATACTGTGACTTTCATTCCTCTAAATGGACACACATGGAAATTTATCGGAGTAACTTGTCAGGTAGCTACGATGATCTTAGTAATACATGCAAGAAGACTCCTGAGTTGTTGGTGTGAAGGGTATCTGCTATCTATTATTGGAGATGAAAAGAAGTCTCATATTCCTATTGCTTAGATACCTGTAGTCAGGGAGTTTGTTGATATATTCCCTAAGGATTTACCTGGTTTGCCACCAATTAGACAGGTTGATTTTTCTATTAAGTTGCAGACAGGGACTGCTCCTATTTCTAAGGCTCCATACAAAATGGTGCCTTAGGAGTTAGAAGAGTTAAGAGAACAATTACAAGATTTGTTGAAGAAGGGGTTTATAAGACCCAATGTTTCACCTTGGGGAGCTCTAGTACTTTTTGTAAAGAAGATGGATGGATTACTTAGATTTTGTATTGATTACAGACAATTAAATGCAGTCACAATCAAGAATAAATATCCAATACCTAGAATAGATGATTTGTTGGATTAGCTCAGTGGTACCAGTGTTTACTCAAAAATTATGTAAGATTAGGGTACCCATCAACTGAGGATCAAAGCTAAAGATGTGTCAAAAATAACTTTTTGGATGCATTATGCACATTATCAGTTTCTGGTGATGCCTTTTGGTCTAACAAATGCACCAACTACATTTATGGATCTATTGAATAGAATATTCATAGAGTACTTGGATAGATTTGTGGTGGTGTTTATCGATGATATTTTGATATATTCTTGTAGTGAGGTAGAGCATGTATAGCACTTAAGGGTTGTTCTAGATACTCTCAAGAAAGAAAAGTTATATGCTAAACTTAGTAAATATGATTTTTTTGTTATCAAATGTGTCATTTCTAGGACACATGATTTCTGGTACAGGTATGGCCGTGGATCCTCAAAAAAATTATGCTATTACTGAATGGGAGAGGCCACAGATAGTTCAAGAAATTAGAAGTTTTCTTGGGTTAGCTAGATATTATAGATGATTTGTAGAAGATTTTTTAAAGATTGCTACTCCCTTCCCAAAATTGACTAGAAAATAAGAGAAATTTCTTTTGGATGATTAATGTGAATATAATTTCAGGAACTCAAGAACAGATTGGTTAGTGCACTAGTGTTGGCAATACCTAATGGTGACAATGCGCTAATTTTGTTAGCCTATCTAATTGATGCTACTGCAAGTGCACAGTTGTATCGAAGTAATAAAATAAAGATTATTTCCAATGAGGATTTAGTGGTCAAGTACCGATTATATGGTCAATCTATAGCTAGACAATTCAAATAGTATTTCTATACGGAAACTTCTAAGTACGAGAAAGCAAAAGCGATCAGTTTGGGTAAAAACTAATATGGAGAGAGTTGAAACTCGGGGTTTCACCACATTGATGAAAATGAATTTAGTAAAATAAATATTTGAACAAAAAATTAAAGTATTGAAATGGATTTTTCCTTAGGTACAGATTACCTTCTCCCGAAGCGTAATCTGGTACCTATTTATGACAATTCCCTACTCTCGTGACAATTACTGTAAATAGGCCCTTTAAGCTCTGTGAAAAACCATAAAAATCCTTTAAATAAATCTAAACTACTCTCGTGATTAGATTCATAGTTTTGAAAATAATAGATCTGGCGCGGCGATTCACCTCTCGGTCCTTCTCGTGATATCTAAGACGTAAAATTACTTGATCAGAGTAAATAACGGATTAAATATAATTCTAATCAAATCAACTCTATAAAATTCATGTCAAAGATTTAATGAGTATATTTAATCCATAAAACATTAATGGGTTACACCCCTAATCCCAAAATAAACTTTAAGCGGACATTATTCATCGTGTATAGCATATATTGTGATGAATTTGACATAAACTTTCAAATAAATTGCAAAGAGACACTAGGAAAGTAATTAGACTCTTCCCCTTGATCTGGAGATGAAGATGAAGTGTTTAATCCCCTCCTTTGCGTGATCTCTCGTTAGAATTTTGCCCAGAAATTCATTTTCACCCTAGCCGCTGCCTTTGTTCATGTTCGTTCGTAGAAGCCCCTTTAATTCACCAAAAATCCTTCCTTTCTATATTTTAATCAGTGTATAACCCCTCTAGGAAGGTTTTTGCAAAGTTTAGCTAAGTTTTGACTCGATTCAGAGAATCGAGTGAAAACCAAAGGGGGCGAAAAAACTCACAGGCGGTGAACTATTCACGGCCACGACCTTGAGTTTTTCTATTTACTGTATAGAGCGTATTCATAGCCCATGAACTGTTTATGGCCACAGGTGTGAAAATTACGTTTGACCTTCGTTTTGTCTCAAATTTAACGTATGACCTCGTCTTTTCATCACGAATCATGCCATGGCCTCAAAACTCATAAAATCCATCATTTTGGGTGATTTTACCTATATTTTTATAAAACTAAGAAAAGTGAAGATTTCATACCAAAGGAGATAAAAACCCTAAAGATAAGTAAAAGTCATACAATTAAGCCTAAATTATCATATAAAATATAGGAAAAAATATGGTGTAAATGCAACTCATCACTACTATCATCCATATGGTATCATATCCCTTTTGTGTTCTAGAAAGATGAAATAACTATCAGTAACTGTGCAAGCACACTTATGGTGTAAATGCAAGTCATACAATTGGTCAATTCAGACTAAACTATCAATAACTGTGCTAGCACACTTCTAGATTTTCTGCTCAAAGAAGCTGCTACTACATTTGCCTTCCTTGAGTGATAATTAATAGTACAATCAAAATCCTTCAAAAATTCTATCCACCGTCTTTGTCTCATATTTAGCTCTTTCTGACTAAACATGTATTTTAAACTTTTATGAAGTGGTCCTTGGACCACGTTAATCCAGCTACTGTGGGAAGGATAGTCCTCAGTTCCATACTCTAGGGTACTTAGACAACGTCCGGAAAACGTGAGAGGGTCTTGAGACGAGAGAATTGAAAACACATGAAAATGTAGCAGAAAACATGAGGAAAATAGTGGAGAATTCATTTCACAGAAAGTTGTGGGGGGTGTTTTCTCGCCTAGTTCGTCCCCCTCTTCAATGCTAGCTCCGTCTGCATCAATCCCCCCCCCCCAGTTTAAAGAGTTCTCCTCCGGAGAACTATGGGGGAGGGGCTCGTCGGGGTCCAAGGGCTCCTCCAATGGACCATGGATGGGAAGAATGTCCACGATGTTGAAGACAGGGTTGATCCCCATGCTCTCGGGTAGGTCCAGGACATAGGCGTTGGAGCCAATCCACCGCACCACCACATAGGGCCCCATGTAACATGGCTGGAGCTTAAAGTGTGCTTGGTTAGAGACACGCTCGGGGTAGATACACACCCTCACCAATTCACCTACAGAAAAATAATGTGGCCTACGGAGTTCGTTGGCCCTCAATGCATTACGAGTGTTTCCCAAAAAGATTTGATGCAGGACTTCCTCATGCAGACTAGAAATATGGTGGGCAAAGGTATATGCATGCTCGAAAATATGGGACTCCATGGGAAGGTCATGCAAGTCAATGGGTTTTCGGGGTTGGTGTCCAAGGACCATATAGAAGTGACTCAAACCGGTGGACCAATTGACCGCACTATTGTAAGCAAACTCAGCTATGGGGAGCACATTGTCCCAAGTTCTTGGGTGATCGCCCATAAGACAATGGAGCAAATTGTGTAAACTCTGGTTAACAACCTCAGTTTGCCAGTTAGTTTGCGGGTGATAGGCCATGGAGAATTTCAGGGTGGTGCCCAAGAGGGCCCACAATGAGTGCTAGAAGTGGCTCACCAAACGAGTGTTATGATCGGACACGATAGTCAAGGGGAGACCATGAAGGCACACAACCTCTTTAACAAAGAGATGGGCCACGTGGGAGGCCTCCGATGTCCGATAGTGTGGGATAAAATGGGCCATCTTTGAGAATTGGTCCACGACAACGTAGACCGAGTCAAAATGGGAGGCGGTCCGAGGCAATCCTAGGACAAAGTCCATGATAAGGTCATGCCATGGGCCTCCAGAGACAGGCAACGGGGTGTAAAGGCACGTATTCGGTGGGTTGGATTTGGCTATTTGGCAAGTGCCACAATGGCAGACAATACGCTCCACGTCCTTGCATAAGGACGGCCAAAATAAGTGGTGCTCTGCCATCTCATAGGTCTTATCATGGCCATGGTGGCCAGCGATGCCACATGCATATAACTCTAGTAGGAGGTGGTCCATAAGGGACGAACGGGGGATGCACAGGCGGTTCCCCAAGAAAAGGTAGCCCTCACATAGCTAGTAATGGGACTTAGGATCAGTGGACTCAGTGAGATGTGTGTAGATGGTGCCAAAGTCAGGACAAGTCGGGTACTCATCCCAAACATGGTTAAATGTGTTGATGTGAGTGCACATCACACACAAGAGGGTTCAGATGCGACTCAGCGCGTCTGCGATAATGTTTTCTCTACCTGTCTTATGGTTCATCACGAACGAGTACTACTGTAAGTTCTCAACCCATTTCACATGGCTGGCACCCAACTTCTTTTGGGCGCTGATGACATGCAAATATATGATATTTTGTTGCTTAGTTTTATCATTATTTAGGAATGAAGTACACACTTTGTTTCATTATTTTGCCTTAAATGCTTCATATTCTTCAGAGTCTTTATTTTTCCTTGGTTTTTTTGAAGTGCATAGATTTTGCCCTAAAATTAGTGGAATTTGGAATATCTGAAGATATGAGATGACTCCTCATGATGAGACAAAGCTGTATATCAAATTTCAGCTTAAACAGACTTTTCTACGCTCTTCACGAGCATGGCCGTGTATCCATGCATGGCCGTGTATGAGCCCACTTTCCAGAACATCACCGAGAGGTGCACGGGTGTGCCTGTGCACCGGTACATGACTGTCAAGAGTAAATTTTTCTACAATTTCATCATTGCCGAGACATGCACGGGCATGGCCGTGCATCCTTGCACGGCCGTGCATGATTCCACCAGTTCGACACCTGTTCAGTTTTTTGATGATTTATTTTTATTTTAGGGGCGGTTTTCACTAAAATTTGGAGAAAACGTTTCCAACTTAGCCACAACCAATTTGGGACAGATTTGATGCGATTTCATGGAGTGGTTGAAGAGAACGAGAGCGAACGGCGATAACTAGGGTTTCAGCCAATTTTCTTGACGGCGAGACTGTTTCGGCTCGATTTCTCCCTCGTTTTGACACTGAGGATCATGCTCTACCTTCTCCTATTAGTTAACTGATTTATTAGTACTTGACCTCTAGTCCCTGTGGGATCGATCTTATTTATTATGAGATAGAATCTGTGCATTTGCGGACCTCCTATTAAGTTTTTGGCGCCGTTTGCCGGGGACTAGGTTGCCAATATTAACACGATCAGAAGATTGATAGACTAGGTTTAGTTAGATTTATTTTGATTTTATTTCTGTAAATTTTCTGCTTAGTTACTTTTACTTTTACTTTTATTTTACTTGTAATTTTTATTGGTGTGGTTGCTACTAACTCTTTTGTCAAGGTACTTTTTTATGCCTAGGAACACTGGTAGAACAAGGAAACTTGTACCTGTAGACCCAGAGATCGAGCGTACCTTTCATCTGATTCGAAGGAACTTAAAGAGACTAAAAATTTTAGGAGAGTTTTCTGAAGATCAGACCATGGAAGCAAATCATTCTCTCAAAGACTTTGCAGCACCCACTATCTCTGGTGTGCACTCGAGCATTTCACGACCGGCTATCAAAGCTAACAACTTTGAAATCAAGCCGTCATTAGTACAAATGGTGCAACAGAACCAGTTTAGTGGAGCAACCACTAACGATCATAACCTTCACTTATCTATTTTCTTAGAATGCTGCAACACTCTAAAGATTAATGGTGCTCCCCTGATGCTATAAAATTGAGACTCTTCCCTTTTTCTCTCAGGGACTGAGCCAGCGCGTGGCTACAATCTCTATCGCAAGGCTCCATCACGACGTGAGAACAACTATCACAAACTTTTCTGTCAAGATATTTTCCACCAAGCAAAATAGCACAACTGCGGAATCAAATCACCAACTTTGCTCAGCGAGATAGAGAATCCCTTTATGAAGCATGGGACAGGTTCAAGGAATTATTGAGAATATGCCCACACCATGGTCTACAGAAATGGGTAATCATACATACTTTTTATAGTGGTTTATTGTAACAAACTAGACTTTCTATAGATATTGCTACTGGTGGCGCACTCACGAACAAGACCTATGAAGAAGTCACGAGCTTAATTAAGGACATGGCCCTCAATCATTATCAATGGTCAAGAGAGTGGAGCCAACTAGTGCGGAGTTCAGGGAAATTTGATATGAACTCGATTGATTCTTTGATAGCAAAAGTAGATTCACTTTCATCTAAAGCACTCCATGTGAACAAGTCAATACTATCGAAAACTTTAGGAGGCAGAACGACCCTTACTCTAGCATATACAATCCAGGATGGAAAAATCATCCGAATTTCTCCTATAGGTTGAATCAAGGGCATATCCCTCCTGTGAACTTTTCTAACCAGAATTCTTTTTCAAATTTTAGGCCTCCTCCCGGAATGCAACCTCCATTTGTCAATCAGAGAGAGACAGAACCACCTCATAGGTCGAGTCTTGAGTTGATGCTGGAAAAGTTCCTTGCTATACAGATTGAGCAACAAGATGAAACCAATGAGTCTGTTAGTGAAGGGTTTGATCGGCTTCACGACCTTGAGTCTATTGTAGAATGCCAAGGCCAAGTCCAGTCTACCATTTTGATTTCCGTCTGGGCGCTTCAGGAGAGGCTGCGTCGGCATTGGGGATGAGCAGCTTTGGTTTCACCACTTCTTGGTCAGCTTTCATCTTTTCAGTAGTTTTCTTTCTGTTAGTAGTTTTACTTAGTTAGCCTGCTGCTTCCTTTTTTGTATTGTTTTACTTTTCTAGTTTCTCTAGTTGTATCAACATCTTAGGTGTCTTTACCCACCCCTTATTTATGATATATGTTGTCTTTTTGCACATTATTTCATAATATTTGCTTTGTCTTTAGAATTACATTGTTCTATGAATACTTCGATGGTTTGAAATGGGAATCTCGACTCTTTTTAGCGATCTATATTTGTTATGGTTTACACATATAACTCTTTGGTTTAATGCAGTTGAATGATTTAATTAACTCAGTTCACTATTTTATGATCCTCGAGAGAGTGTGCTTGTTGTCTTCATCATGACCCTAACATGCGTCATATGTATAATGATTCCTTGTATCTTGACTTCATAATTCTATTCTTATCTGTACATTTTATTATGGCAATCATAAATAATAACAGTGGTACCGAGGTGGTATTGTACATAGTACATAGCACTTGGCACTATTTTTAGTATTCACATACACAAAATATGGCAGTGGTACCGAAGCAAAGCTTGGCACTGTCTCATATCCCATACCAGTGGTACCGAAGCAAAGCTTGGCACTGGCTTATACCTTAGTTATACAAAAAAAGGGCACCACATAGGCACTATGTGGTACCGATGTTATTTTCCCATGACTTGATGTACAACCACTTGATTTGTGAATGCTTAATTAGAGATATCATTCATGTGAGATGTGTTGTAAGGTTTTTGGTATCGTCAACTTCGAACACTATAATTGATTATATTAGTAATGTTTGAGTTAATTTACTTTCAATACGCATTGTAACTTGAGGCTCTTAGTAACCAAATTATAACCTTACTAGACTTCTTTAAGTTGTTTGAGATTCCTTATTTCATTTCATCACTATGGTCTGAACAATTCAATTGCTTGAGGACAAGCAAAATTTTAAGTCCGATGTATTTTGATAACATGCAAATATATGATATATTGTGGCTTAATTCTATCATTATTTTAGAGTAAAATGCATGCTTTGTTTTATTTATATGCTTAAATACTTCATATTCTTGAGAGTGTTCACTTTTTCTTGGTTTTATTGATATGTAGGGATTTTGCCCCAAAATTGGTCGAATTTGGGAGATCTGAAGATTTGTTAATATTTTGGGAGCGGTTTTTGCTAAAATTTTGTGGAGACCTTCCCAACTGATCATGCAGAAATATGCAATCGCAATGGAGTTAGACTGTTCGAGCAATAAGAATTGAACGTGTAACTCCTTTGATACTAGAATTGATGTAGCCACTATGGGAAGGATGTATCAAATTAAGTGCATAGAAAACAGTGGTAATAATGAAATGGCAGCGAGAGGTGATGCATCAAATGTTTTGTTTTGCAAAGCAACTTCATCTCGGGTTTGACTCACAACTGATCCGAGATGTTCTGTACTAAAATTAATTTGTCTCAAATCTGTAGAAGGAGGAGAATCCAACGTGCAAGTCTGCTGAAGATGGAACCTTCATAGTATTCACCTTTTCTTATAAAAAATATTTTGATTCACTTAATCTCTCCTACTTTGCTTAATTAATCCCCTAGTTGATATATATTTGCAGGTTTAGTGGTTGACACTTTTGTTTATATTGGCTTTCTTTTGGAATTGCATACAATGATAAAAAAAAAAATTGTCACATTCACACCCTTGTAGAATTAATTGATATCAATGGATTATATTTCAATTTGTTACACTTTTTATTATTATCTTGTTTTGACAGTGAAATATGAATAAATTAGAAAAAAAAATATCTTCCATGCCACTAGAAACAAGTACAATGAGTCATAATGAAAGATGAATCGCAGTAGAAAAGTGCAGTGTTTGCATGAGTATGCGATCATACATAAGATTAGACCTTTTAGTATAATTAAGAATCATCATTAGGCGTGATTTAAATTTATAATGACTTTTTAGACCGATTCAATGTTAATTTTTAGTCTACACTTACTTCTGAACCGCTGCACTTGATTGGGGCAAGTCTCTGTCAAATGTTGTATGTTTTGTAGAGTTAATTCGGCTCAACCTAGGTTTATTAGATATCGAATTTACTTATTGTTTCTCAGTTGACATTGACTTAATTTCACAAATTTATTTTAATAAAATCAAATCTTAGGCTAATATGACCTTTTCAAGCACGTAAGTACATTAATAAAGTTTGGATTTAAAATAAACTAGATGAGAGCCTGAAGTTGAACATGGTTAATCCTTAGCTCACTAAGTTTAAGTTAAAAAAATATAAATAAGAGAATATATCCGATTTATTGGTCAGTTTAAACGTCTTTTTTGAAGTTGTGATTAAAAATATTAATTTGTTGTAGCTCAAACTATTGAATTTTGGTTTTTTGAATTTTGATTGAAAATATTAATTTGTTGTAGCTTTACACTTTTTAACTAGATTTTGTGCAATTTTTTTTTATTTACTTGTACACTTATTTCGAACCAATATCTTTTTAATTTTTGTTGATGCCAAAGCTAGCGCCCACATATTATTCATTTTAGCATTATTCTTCTCATCGATGGTATGTCTCCATCATCTACAAGGAGATAAACAAGATATAATTAATTAATTTCTCGAGAAAGCATAAGCATAGGTAAGTAAGTGCTTACCTATTTTTATTTAAATCGGTCACAATTCAAATTAAAAAATATCTTATTTTTTTTAACCTCTCCTCTTATCCCTCTATACTGAAATACGAGATATTTTTATTTTTAGCTTTGTACACTCGAAAAGAGGAATCAAAGAAAGCAAGAAAAAGAATATTATCCTTGCTCCTAGTAAACGCTGGCTAAAGTTTCATGAAATCGTTAAATATCAACGTGACATATATAGGGATGTCAAAGGGTCAGATACCCGTCCTCTTTTGCTAAATTCGAACCCGACCCGATCCGACCCGCCCCAAACCCGAACCCGGTTAAACCCGAGTCGGGTATTTAAACGGGTACCCATTTAAATTAAATTATTTACTTTTAAATTATTTTTATAAAATATAACTATAAAATAATAATAATAATAATAAATATATTTATAAAAAAATTATTTTATTATATAAATATATAGAAATATAAATATATATTTTTTATTATATATAATTGGGTATCGAGTACCCACGGGTACCCATGGGAGTAAATCCGAACCCGACCCGATTAGCTAATCGGGTACTCGAACCCGCCATAAACGGGTTGGGTCGGATACCCGCGAAGTCGGGTACCTATTGACACCCCTAGACATATATGGAGAAAGATATTTAGAATAAAATTTAATAATAATAATAATATACAATTAGTCATGAGCTTTTGAGATAGTAAAAGTCAACTCCCACTCACATATAAATGCTCGTCACATTGGAGGACCAGTTCATCATAAGACAAATACATACGATCAAATATCAATTATTTCCTAATATTCTATAATTTTTTTTAAAAAAAAATTGCATCAAGTAGATTAGTAATTAACTACTCCCGTCAGCAAGAT
Source organism: Costus lasius (assembly GCA_027563935.2). Classification (NCBI taxonomy): domain Eukaryota; kingdom Viridiplantae; phylum Streptophyta; class Magnoliopsida; order Zingiberales; family Costaceae; genus Costus; species Costus lasius. Next base: position 15,991,586 of record CM050454.1, on the reverse strand, counting down.
AAACAATCTTCTCCCCCATTTAATTAATACTTGCTTTATCAAATATCATATTTAATATAGACATGCACGAGACATAATTACCTCATGTTTTATTTAAAATGTCTCAAATATGGCTTGTCGAAACGTATTTGTTGTATCTACGAAAGGAGGCCATTTAATTTATGCAAAGTCCAGAAAATTACTCATTTGTCACTCGCATGTATATAGTAAGAACTTAGATTCGAGCCAAGTAATAAGAATTTATACTTTGACTAAAATATTAAAAGTTAATTAGGTCATAATGAGAAATTTGTATAAAAAAAGGCTTTTACTCAGACGAGTAATAATCAATTCGTAAGAATTTTAATTATTGATAATAAGATTTTGAGATTAAATCGTGTTTTCGTTAGATCTAGAACTATGAACATTTAGTTAATTTTAACTATGTTATCTATATAATGATAAAATATGAAATCGTGACAGCATGCGGAAGGAAAAGACGCTTCAAGCCTTCAATAATTTCGGCACCTCTCTCTAAATATATTTTCACAATATTTCTTCTACAAATTGAACAATTAAATAATTAAGATAGAGAGCAGGAAAAAAGTCCAGGGCTAAACAACATCTTATGGAGAAGGGATCCTTCTAGGTTTTTTTTAAAAAATAAAAAAATACTATGATAATCTATCATCAAGATCTATCAAGATACCAAAATCGTTGGAATCCAAATCTAACACGAAGAGAAAGAAATCAGGAAGTATAATAAAATTTAAGATAGATTATGTTCTACTATACTTCTTGATTTTTTTTCTCCTCGTATAAGATTTAAATTGTGATGATTTTGACACCATTGAATAGATGTTGATAAGCAGATTATCATAGTATTTTTTATTTTTTCTTTAAAACCTAAAAGGACTCTCGAGATCCTTCCCCACAGGTGAAATGCAGCCCCCCCTGCCCAGGACAAATGCTCAGAGAGCAGGCCATTAGTCGAATGATGTGTTGACCTTTATCAACCACTTCCACTGTTCTATAAATACTACTAAACTAAGAACCTAGCCGTACTCGAAGCACCTGACTGACGAGAGGACAGATTTTCTAGGTATGGGATATACCCAAGATTTCCTACGCAGGGTGGCTTTGGTTTTATAGTAAAAACATATCTTTTTTTAAAGAATTTTATTTTAGATTTTTTTTATTAGTTTTAATCTACACACTCTAAGCTATCCAATAATACCAATATCATTATAAAAAAAATTTATTATTTATATAATTATTAGTTTTATTAACATATAAAAATTAGTAAGTATTGTAGCTAATCTTTATACGATAATAAAACTAATAATTTTATACAATAATAATCTACAAAGATATTGGTACCATTGGATATCTTAGAGTGTGTAGATTAAGACTAACAAAAAAAAATTTTAAAAAAATATATTTTTACAATAAAAACGAAGCACCCTACATAGGAATTGTTGGGTATAGCCTATACCTAGAAAATGCGCTCCAGACGAGAGAGCTACAGGAGGAGCGGCACTCTTCTCAATTGGCCGAGAGCCATGGCTTCTCACTCAATACCCATCTCCAACGAAATCCATGACATCGACGTCGCCACAGCCCAAACCCTAGCTCACGACCACTCCTTCAACCCGGTTTGACTTTGTGACACCGATTCTCGGTGAATCACGAGCATTGATCCAAGTCGTGTTGGAACGACGGAAATCTTCCGCAAGATCCCTTGGTTGGGTTGGGGCTCAGTTCGAGAAATCATCCCCGCCAGTTGTGCCTAATTTCGCAGTTACGACCGTGGTGCCCCTGCATGGGCGTGTTTAGACTCGAGTTAAGCTTTGACAAAAAGGCCTTTACACGACAAGTAGGGATTCGACAAAGAGCAAGTGAGATCATTTGAGTAATAATTGATTTAAGAAAGATAAGAGCGAGTGTCCCTATTCACTTGCACAATTTAATTCTTAAAAATATTAAGCCTAGTTTGGTTCTACTGTGCTGTCACAACTATACCATTACTATAGCACATGTTGTTAAGCATATTTGGTAGATTCAATTGTGTTGTCATTGTAGCAATTATTGTTAAAAATATTTGGTAGATTTGTTGTGTTGTTAATGTTGTTAGTAAATAAATAAATATTAATTTAATAAAATATAATAATATTAAATTATATATTTTTATAATAAAATATATATTATTTATAAATTATTTTAATAAAAATATTAAATTTTATAAGATCAAATAATTAATTTTAATATAAAATTTAATTATTAATTTTTTTTAAAGTAATAAATTAAAATTATATATATTTATAATAAAATAAAAAATTAATTATTTTAATAAAATTATTAAATTTTATAAGATTAAATAATTAATTTTAATATAAAATTAAATTAGTAATTTATTTTTAAAGTAAGAAATTTAAATAATATATTTTTATAAAAAAAATAAAATTTATTTTTAAAATTAAAAATTAATATGTATTATATTACTAAATATATATTAATATATCAACTGAGAAGAGAAGCTCGATGCGTTGAATAATTAGAATAGTATTAAAATTTTCATACTGCATTTGGTGAAATAAACACGAGCACTTAGCTGACTTCTGCGGTTGCGTTTTTGCGGAGGGGCACTCCTCCGCAAAATTTGCAGCGGAGTGAGGCGATCGCACAAGCACAAATTCTGATGCAGTTTTTTTTTTATATAACAGTTTTTAAATATCGTATAACACGAATATAATATCGTATAACAAATTTTGAATATCGTATAACATTAGCATAATATCATATAACTGATCTTAAATATCGTATAACACCAGCATAATATCGTATAACTCTTTAATATTTTCATATAATTTATCAAATCTTAATATAATTTTATCTTAAAAGCATACTTATATGAAAATTAAGTGTTATAAAGATAATAGATATATGTTATATGATATTAGCTTAATGTTATACGATACTAGAATTTGTTATACGAAATAACTTAGAAAAAAATTTTGCAAAGGTGCATTAAGATTCGTGCTTGCACGATCGAGGCACCCCTCCGCAAAAACATATAGCGGGGCCTCCCTCCGCAAAAATTTCTCCCACTTCTGCTGCCCATTGGAGCGCCGCTTGAAGCACTACAGCTCTAAACTGGCACTTATTTGTTGGCAATAAAATCGTATTTTCGTGACAGCATGCGGAAAGAAAGATGCTTGAATAATTTCGGCATCTCTCTCTAAATATATTTTAATAATATCTTCTATAAATTGAGCAATAAAATAATTACGATAGAGAGCAGGCCATTGGTCGAATGATGCGTTGACCTTCTTTTTCCACTACTTCCACTGCTCTATAAATACTACTAATCTAAGAAGCTAGCCGTACTCGAAGCATAGACGAGAGAGCTACAGGAGGAACGGCGCTCTTCTCAATTGGCCGAGAGCCATGGCTTCTCACTCAATACCCATCTCCAACGAAATCCATGACATCGACGTCGCCACAGCCCAAACCCTAGCTCACGACCACTCCTTCAACCTCCCGCGAATCAATCGCCGGCGCCGCGCAACTGCGGCTCTCGAGGACATCTTCCCACCTTTTCTTCCCAGAAAGGTAATTAATCAATCGATCGATCTTAGTCGTTTCTTCATCCAATATCGCTGACCCGCGCTGCGCGTTGACTGCAGGTTGTTTCTGAGATGATCGCGACGTTCTTGCTGGTGTTTGTAACCTGCGGGACGGGGGCGCTGAATAAGAGCAACCCTACCGTGGTGTCGCAGCTGGGCGCGTCCGTCGCCGGCGGCTTGATAGTCACGGTGATGATTTACGCCGTCGGTCACATATCCGGAGCCCACATGAACCCTGCCGTCACGCTGGCCTTCGCCGTCGCCCGCCATTTCCCGTGGATTCAGGTGATGATCATTTCATCAAACACCTCCTTAATTATTTAATTCCTCGTCTTCTAACCTACAAATATTGGTTTTTATTATAATTCCTTGTGTTTTGTTCGATGCATTTTGCTTTAAAATTAGTTTAACTTTACTTGTTTAAAGTCAACATGTAGACAAAGCAAAATCCAAATTTAATAAAGTTCTAATCAATAAATATTATCGATGAATGAAGTCATAGCTAGCTCAGATAAAGTTCTAACCTACAATACTTTTTTTTTTCTAATTGTATTGGTTGAGTTGGATTAAGCAATAATAATACTGAAATTTGCAGGTGCCCTTCTACATGGCAGCTCAGATAACAGGGTCAACCATCGCCTCCTTCATCCTCCGCGAGCTGCTCCACCCGATAGATGATTTAGGAACGACGACGCCGTCGGGTACGGCGGCCAGGGCGCTGGTTGCCGAGATCGTTGTCACCTTCAACATGATGTTCGTCACTCTCGCCGTCGCAACAGACACGAGAGCTGTGAGCTTTACTTGTCTCAATAACTCGAAATTAGCACTAGAAAAAAGAACACATTTCATTTGGCTGATGATTACTTTTTAGGTAGGAGAGTTGGCTGGATTAGCTGTAGGCTCGGCGGTCTGCATCACCTCAATCTTGGCTGGGTAACATTTAAACTAAGAACAATTACCAACAACAAAACAAGAAAAAGAAATAGTAATGGTGATGAGAGATTGATTGGTGTTGCAGGCCCGTATCTGGCGGATCGATGAACCCAGCGAGGACGCTGGGGCCAGCGTTCGCGAGCAACATATACAGATCACTGTGGGTGTACTTCATTGGCCCTCCGCTGGGCACGGTCTCGGGGGCTTTGGCCTACAACTTCATACGATTACGCAACGTCGACGGTCAGTCGCTCAAGGGTGGAAGCCAGAAGTCCCCGTCGTTGAGGAAGCGTCGCATGAAGGAGGAGGAAGAGGAAGAAGATGAGGTGAATGCTGCTCAACGCCATGAAATTACTGCTTAACCTAATTAACTCAAGTTTCTGATGGGATCAAATGAGTGTATGAATGATGAAGGTGCAGTGTCCTACAGACATTCATCCGTCATTAATAAGGTCACCATTTAGTACGTGGTTGCCTTAATGTTAAGAAGATATATGTAACGCTGTCAGGCGAAATCCAGGGGAATTAATGCTTGTGTTTGCTATCATTTGCAAATTGATTGTAATGACAAGATTTCTGTTTGGCCATAAGTCACCTAATCAAGCATATTCATGATTCTCTTGGAAAGCCTAATTGGTAGATGATGCTAATAAATCCCTAATGATTCACTTTTGTTATAACAAGGAGAAGAGAATTGATGCACAATCAAACTATTGTGTGCTTCCACTAATCCAAATTAGATGGAGATCTTCATGGAGGTTTCAAGTTGCAACCCATTTTAATGTGCTATATTGTAGCTATTAGGTTCACTCAATCGAACTATTGAGAGTTTGAACCACGTTAGTACATAGATCAACTCAAGGACCAAGTTAGCATAATCAAGGTGATGATACATCTCTACATTAGCTTGCGGAGAAGTGTCCCCATGTCAGTTCAATCATCTAGGGACTTGAGAGTCTGAACCTTGACACCTTGTGTAATACCGTAAAGTTTTGTATTTCATTTATAAAAAATTAGCAAAATAATTTTTAGAATATCAGAAATAATTTTGTGGTTATTAGTATTTTTTAGAAATTTCTAAAATGTTTCTACAGGTTTATATGAATAAATCAAGTTTGATTTTGATTTGTTAAAATAATTTTTTTTAAAAAAAAAAGTAATTTGTGTCAACATAGTACATGTCTAACCAATGAGTCAACTAAGTAATTTTAATTAAAGATTAGGTTGAGGCTTAGGTCATATATTTGACATCACTTCAGACATTACTTAGTTACAATTTACATTATTTACTTATAGTTTAGAATATCCAGTTATAGTTTATACCATTTAGTTATAGTTGTAGTATCCGGTTACAGTTATAACATCAAGTTACAGTTTATATCATCTAGTTAAAGTTTACAGTTACAATTAATGCATTTATAGTTTATTGTTACGGATGATCTGGTTATAGTTTTAGTTCATTTAGATATTCATATTTGACATCTATTCTAGATCAATCCATACTTAGCATTTTGTTATCATTGATCCGCTTGTTATACTAGTTATAATTCATTATACAATAACAATTTTGTTATACATGTTATTCATCTATCCTACAATTTTGATATCACTTCTTTACTTGTAACCTAAAGAAACTATTCTTCTACTCCAGACAGGCTTACTTAATATTTTTGCTCAGCCGTGAGAGATTTATTAATATTTTATAGATATTAGTCTAGACAAGGATAAATAGCTCAAGATAAAGAAAATTGGATAAATGATGAGTCATGTATGTGGAAATATTGTTATATCAGTAGAGAAATATAGTGATATAAATTTTATTTTTGTGTACTCTATGTTGGAATATATGATAAAAAAAATCTTTTTAATATTGGCATTTATTGCTAACGTTACTCATTGGTTAATTGTTATTATTAACTTTGCTAATAATTTGTTATTGGATTAATAGCTAATGAATGCTTTATCCAATCGGCTGATGGGGGATGGAATTAGATTCCATTCTTTGGTTTTTTTCCTTCTCCCCTTCTCCTTTCTTCTTCCTTTCACTTTATCTTCTTCGATCTTTGATTTTACTGGTCCATACTGAAAGGATGTATAATCAACTTCTCCACGGTGGTGCCCGCAAGATAGAAATATCCGATTGTATCATGGGTGTTTACTCTGGATTTAATTCGCACGAGAGCTCGGATTTTCACCTTAAGGATAAGCCGCAATGTGTCTCCGGGTTTTACTATTCTAACTCTCTTTTAAATATATTTTACAAGTTTCATTGCTTAATAATTTATGCATTTGTTTTCTGTTTGAATAAAAGTCTATATAAAATTTTAAATGAACAATCTTTGGTGAAAATCATTCTATCATATTCTGTTTATGCTAAATAAAATTTGGTTCTTATCTATGGTTTTTTACTATTAAATTAAAGAACTAAATTATCTCATCAAATTATTTCTATTTACTGTTCATGTAAATCAGAAAAAAAATATTATAAAACGATTCGATGTCGTCGTTGTAAAAGTAGACCTGGCAAAACCTGACCTGACCCAATTCGACACGAAGTTAGGTAGGTTCGGGTAAGTTATAATCGTGTTCAAGTCATAAACAGGTCAACTCATTTATGACCCAAAAATAATCAGGTCGTGTCGGGTTGTAAACGGGTTGACCCGCTTTACCCGATTACAGTATATATTTATATAAAAAAAATTTAAATATAAGCTCACTTAACTCTCATTGCTAGCCCATAAGCCCAAATATCTTCTAACTATTTTTTAACCCAAATTTCAGCCCAGACATAATCCCAAAGTTTTATTAATTTTAATAGAATTTTTATTAATTTATTATTTATATTTAAAATATGAATGATAAATGGGTTATTCGGGTCATGTCAGGTTGACCTGATTATATTCGGGTCGTGTTTGTGTTTGACAGCTTGACCTAATTAATTAAACGGGTGGTATTCGGATTAGCTTAATCGGGTCACAGGTCAAAATTGATATGACCCATTTATGATCCACTGACCTGAATTACCGGGTCTATGTAAAAGGGCAGCGGCGGGAGAGAAAAAAAATATTTCTCTTTCTCTTAATTGACTTAATTGCGGCACTATTAGAAAAAAAATATGTTTCGAGCATCCATAAATGGTAATAAAAATAAAGTGCTAGTAATGATTCTGGTAAGAAAATATTACTGTAAATAGAATTAAATTTGTTCAATTTTATGCTGCTGTTTCTAGAGTTTAAGTTCTTTTAATGAATTTAAAATTTTCTATCATCCCTTTGTTATCAGATTTTTTTTATCTTTCTTTCAATTATATTAATGATTAATAAATTTGTTGCGTTCATAATCTATTGGTTACCTTTTAAAACCTTGTAACGTGACTATGTTCATAACGTTATTATTTGTTTATCTTAATTTAAATAATAATAATAATAATAAACATTTGTGTTTATTATTTAATTATAATTGGAAATTTTAAACGCTAAAATTTTTCATTAATTTTGAATTGCCATTAGTTAAGAGTTTTAAAAGGAAAGTGGTGATTGTTATGCTTAAAAAAAAATCTTTAGTATTTGTTTTGTAAATACTTAAACTATATTTATAATTGTTGTATACTGTTGATGTGACTAGCAATGTAACATATTGGATTTTTTTTTTTTTTGAACGTGACTAGCAATATAACATATTTGATTTATTATGTTACTATTTTAATCTAGTCTTTGTCACATTATTATTTTAAATTATAGTTTCTATTTATAAAAAAATCTATATGGTATGTTGTTTTAATTAATAATTAAAACTCTTATTGTCCTGCTTAAGCAGGGGCTTGCATGATGCAAGAAGCAACCATTGTAATAATGAGGAAAAGTAATTAATGCATCCATTTATTTATATTTCTTGATTAATTTGTTAACTGTTATAATATTTATTGCTTTATTTAATTATTTTGCAAGCAAGTAGAATTACATAAGTAGAATGTAGTTTATCTTTGTTCATGTTAATGCTGAATTTATGGGATAATATTTTGGACATTTTGGATAAATGATAATGCCATTTATAAATTAGGCTAATGTTCCCAAATGTGGGGTGACCTAGTTTATTGTATAACTTATAATTATATTAGATTTGCTATATGATAAGAGCAAATAGAAACCTAATTAGTTTTTTTAGGTTTATGTGTTGTTTAAAAATAAAAATCCTTTCTCTCTTTATAAATTTTAGAATGAAATATTTAAAGTAAGAGTAAAGGATTCAATAGTAAAAATAAATAAATAAAATTCTAAAGTAGTAATAGACATTTATATTAAAAAAAAGTAGCAATCTTAAAATTAGATAAAAGTTTGTAAAATAGCTTGACTCATAAAAAGTCACAGCTATTTCTTTTACAAAGACTGAGCATAACAAAGCTATTAGCATGACCAAAGCTTGCCCAAGATTATAATCTTGGAAGTATCGATAGGAATGAGATTAGTCTGAAAATAGGCCTCTCAACGGTGGGAACCCAACCTCTGTGATAGGAGATCCCTTGAAGAAGGTTCAATATGGTAATAACAAGCTGATTGATTGGTCAGGAAGCACTTTGAAAAATAAAATTGATGAAACACTATGGTGTATAAAAATATTTATGTAATAGGGTTATACTCTACACTCTCATTCCTGAAGATATATTTTTGTGCTTCTTAGTGTATAAGTAAGGAAAACTTTCAGAACTGGTTAATTACCATGAGATAAGCCGCGGCTGAGAACATAAACAATTCTCAGAAGCTCTCATGAAGATACATGCACATGACCAAAAATGCGCAACCCCGCGATCAGACAAATCTTGTATTGTGTGTGGATTTATTGAAGTTTGGGTCAAAGGGAAGTAGTTCAAGACTAGTTCACTGTCTTTCCTTTAGATGGAAATATTTTCACTAACTAAAGTTATGCCTTTAAGTGCACTTTACTGGCCACATAATATAGACATGAGCAACAATTTAAATTTATTTAATCATCTTGTTAAGTTTAATTATATTCATATTTTTTTTAAATTTTTGTGGGGGATTATTGGAAAAAATATAATAAAAAATCATTTAAACATTGGCATTTATTGCTAACGTTACTTAGTTAATTGTTAGTATTAACTTTGCTAATAATTTATTATTAGATTAATAGCTGATAAAGGCTTTATCCAATCGGCTGATGAGGGATGGAGTTAGATTCTATTCTTTGGTTTTTCCTTCTCCCCTTCTCCTTTCTTCTTCCTTTCACTTTATCTTCTTGGATATTTGATTTTGTTGCTCAATGTTGGAAGGATGTCCGATCAACTTCTCTACGGTCGTGCTCGTAAGAGAGGAATTCCCGGTTGTATCCTGGGTGTTCAATCCGGATTTAACTCGCACGAGAGCCCAGATTTTCACCTAAGGATAAGCCGCAATATGCCTCCGGCTTAATAATTTATGCTTTTATTTTTTATTTAAATTAAGCTCTATATAAAATTTTATACCAGCACTCTAATGGAAATTGTTATAAAGAAAATAAATTATTGTATTATATAGACTTATTTTATTGTGTCAAGTTTTGGTATCATGTGAGTTATACTAGTTATATCGTGATTAACACCTCCATGACAAAGGTCTTCACTAGGCATGGAGGCTAGGGGTGTGCATGGTTCGGTTAACCAAACCGTGCAGTAAATTTTCGTCCCGAACCGAACTGAACGGTTCAGGGAATTTGAAAACCGTTCCCGAACCGTTGACCCGGTTAACCGGTCAACGGTTAACCGATTTTTCGGTTCGGTTAACCGAAAACCGACGGTTAACCGTATTATTTATTTTAAAAAAAATATTTAAAATTATATAATAATTTAAGATAAAAAAATATAAATATTCTCGGTTAACCGTTAGTTTACGACGGTTAACCATTGGTTTTTTGCGGTTAAGTGTTGGTTTTCGACGGTTAACCGTTGGTATCGATGGTTAACCGGTTTGATTTTTATATAAAATATTTATTTATATATATAAATAAATATTATATATATAAATATTATATGTACAATTCGGTTCGGTTAACCGCGGTTCGGCGAAGTCCCGAACCATTCCCGAACCGTGAATCATTATATCTGGGAAAAAACCGACCGATCAAAGAACCGTCGGTTCGGTTAACCGCCAGATCGGTTCGGTTCGACCGGTTAACCGCGGTTCAACGGTTCGGCCGATTTTTTTGCACACCCCTAATGGAGGCACTCAAAAGAGGGGAGAGAAGTCAACCAAATCAAAGTCAAACTTAATCTTCAATGAAGTGAGAGGATAAAAATTGAAAAGGATTATGATAATGCATGTGTTATTAAGATGAAAATCACCAACTTAATGCTGGTGGACACATGGAGCTCAATGGGCACTATCTTTTACTCCACCTTCAGAAGTTAGACTCAACATGGAGAATCTTACACCAACAATCGACACCACCATCAAATTCGTAGAGAATGAAATCCATTTGATAAGGATCATGACATTTTATGTCATAGTCAAGATTAACATTGACATAAGGTTGTGAAGTTCCATTTTTAATTTACATCTAATATGCTTATAATGGCATCATTAGGTGACCCATCTTGAAAAAACTTCAAGTACCATCTTCACTTATGCTATTCCCATGAACTAAGGAGCAACTCGAAATATCCAAGCAATGTTACATGATGTTGACGTAGATATCATCCAATATCACCATGTTAATGCAACATTTTGACCTAAGGAGATAAAAGTATGAAGAGCAAAGATCTATCTTAATCAAAATGACTATATTGAGGTGATTTCCTTGAAACTAAAGCACTAGGTTTGACTCAACTGGGACCTATCAAATTGAGATAAGAGAGAGAATCTTCATATTTGTAAGAGTTTCTTGGGTATCTTCACTTGAGCTTGAATGATATACTTAACATCAGTTGTTACTTAGTAATGTACTAACTCCATAGGTAACCTAAAATCAATTCAAAATAGTTATCCCCAAGTAGATATGCACGAGAGAGGCTGGGTGCCATTAAGGAGGAAGTTTGTAAGCTCTTGAGCTGACTTCACATGGGAGGTGCCGTTCTTGACATGTTTGGCAAACTTAATATACGTGAATTATTGGGGGAAGATGACATGTGTGAATAAAATTCACTAGCATGAATAAATTAAATTTAAAGTATTGGTATTATTCGTCAAGTATAGATAAGATGATTGATGATGATAATTATGACTATGATTCATTATGAACATAATATATTATTTCATGAATTTAATTTTTAAATAATTATTTAGAATTATTTTTAAAAAGTGAGTTTTCATGTTAAAAAATGAAATTAAATGGAGTTAAAAACATTTCTCCCTATCTTTATATTAAAAAGTAAAAGAAAAAAGAACTTTGAGAGTGTGATGCCCACATGGTCCATCGAGGACCACTTTGTAAAATGTTAAAGGTTGGAGGACTAAATGGCAAAAGTGAAAATCAAAAGTTAATTTAATCTTCTCTCTCCATCGTTCGCTGCTTTCACGCGACGTCGCCGCCTTTCCCAATTTTACCGCTGCCTTCACCCTATTTCGCCGATTTGCTGCCGCCTCTTCTAATTTCTTCACCGCCTATACTGATTTCACCACCCTTCGTTCGATTTCAGCATTTCCAGCCTGATTTCACTGCCGTTTTATGCTGATATCCAATTTCAGCTGAAATTTCACTGCCTTTCAGCAGTTCCAGTGGGGTTCTCACCGCTGTTCAACCCGGTAACTTCTAATCCTCCTTCTTAGTTGGTAGGCGTAGGTTGATTGTTCCGGCAAAGTTTTGGCAGTGTGTTCGCATGTGGTTAGTATGACTTCACCTCCAATAATAAAAGGTAGTATGCTCGTGTGTGTTCAGGCACCGACGATGCCTTCTTTTTTATTGGAAGTTGTTGCACCTGTTGGGAAACCCCGGAGATATTTTATAATTTTTAGAGATAGAAATTACACAAATACATTATACAGCGGAACTAATATTCCCGAAACAGGCTAGTTCCAAAAACCCAGTGAAGATCGCAAGTGAGGGAGTCGACACGATAGGATAGAAGATACCTCAAAGCAAGACGATGTTGATGTCGTGACCGGCACCCAAGTGTGCGCCCTCTGCAGTCTCACACACACGGATCCCTTGAGTCCTCTTCTTTCACGCCCGGTGCTAGCCTCGGGAAGAAGATCCAAGCCTTTTGTTCACCTTCTTCAAATCTTGTGCCACCTCCAAGGTATATGCGCCAATGGAAGAAGGATGAAGGAGAGAGAAGCCGCCAAGCACCAAATTCCTTGCGCCAAGAGGAAAGGAAGATCAAGGCTTGCGGCTAGGGTTTGATGGAAGAGATCACTTGCGCCTCTTGCCCTTGCTCTCGCCTCTCTCTGTGTTCTCACGCCTCCAAGGACTAGAATCAATGAGAGGGGGCGTCTAGGGCCTCTTATATAGAGCAAGGGGCGGCTAGGGTTAGGGCTAGGCGTATAATGAAGCAACTTTGGCCATCCCAATACCATTATACCCCTTAGGCGCCAATGAGGTTGGATCTCTCCCCATTATACCTCTTAGGCGCCAACGGGGTTGTTATTGGGCCTCATTGGGTAATGAGCAAGCCCATACTTCATTGAATGAATTGATTAAGCAATTGAATCCAATCCAATACAACACAAATCCAAATGTGACCTAACCATGGTCAAATTCGGGTCAACCTACTATAAATGAAGTCTGGCTCCAATAACATTCTTTCATCTCATCAGGCCCATCGGCGCTGATGAAATCTCCCAAATAGATCCAAGTTATCCAATAACTTGATCATAAGGCTTCCCGATCAATACGAGAACTCAAGTATCAAAGTGTGTGACCCTGTAGGTTCATTTGACGCTGGCAGTGTTGACCAAGGGTCACCACAAGTAGTGAGTGGCACCTAGCAGTGCATTACTACTACCCAGGTCATTGGAATGGATATCGACATCGACATCCCCATCATCGCAATCAGGTACAGATGCATTACAGTGTCTTTGCCGAACTGATATCCGATTGGACAAGTGTGTCACCACTTGTTTTTATCCAATCTCATGGTTATGACTAAATTAGGTCTCACGTGGGTATGGCATACACTTTCAGTCATAGAATCATAGAGGAGCTCCATGGATATCATGCTTCCCTTAGGAAGGGACAAATCCTATGTCTGTCTATTGACCTTCTCCTATGGGTTGTGACATACTCAATGACAACTGTTATTACCTCCCAACTACGGCAAGGTGTTAGGTTGTATCAAAGCATGTCCCTAACCATATAGAATGGCCAATGACCTCAAGTCAAGAGATCAATGCATCTCCTATTGCTTATGAGGGTAACTTGTGACACCAAGTCATTGCCTCACAGCGGGTCAGTCTAGTATATCCACCACTAATATACCTATATGTCTGCGTTAGCACCTCATGCCTAACCAGCCCATATGCTAGTCTCACAAGTACTAGAGTTGTCTCATATCCACTCAGGTACATCGACTGGGGACAATCATTCGAGCACAGATCCAATCTATCTCCAGGAACATTATCATATAAGTACATGTTCGCAAATGTAAACAAATAATGATAACGACAATGCTAGTATGATATATATAAATATCAGTATCAAGTAGTACAATAATGGACCAAAACTAGGTCCTAGGGCATATACACCAACAATCTCCCACTTGCACTAAGACCTAGAGGTTGAGGAACCTCAATCCCATATCTCTAGCGTGACCATCATGCTTCTGCTGCGCCAAAGCCTTGGTCAATGGGTCTGCCAGATTGTTCTCTATGTCAACTCTGCTAATCTTGACATCACCTCTATCTATGATCTCTCTGATCAGATAAAATCTCCCGAGTATGTGTTTCGATCTTTGATGAGACCGTGGTTTCTTGGCTTGTGCAATCGCTCCATTGTTGTCATAGTAGTGTTCAATGGGATCTGTTACATCCGTGATAAAAACAGACAAATGAGATACTAGTTTTAAAATAAAATAATAGTAAATTAATCGGGTGATGGGACGTTGCTGTAGACGGTGGTCAAACCCATCCCTTCACCCATCACCCGTTGTCGCGTTTCACTATTTCCCCTCTATTTCTCACCGTCGCCCTCGCCTCTCTCCATCACGAACAACGAACGCCGCCCTCCTCCTTCACCGAAGCTTCAATCGGCCTCCGACCAGCACCTTCTTCCTCCCTATGGCCGGCGAGCTTCCGCCGCCCCTCTCGCAGCTCCGGTGGCTGAGAACGACGGACAAGCCGCCTTCCTCCTCTCTCCGCGCGAGCGGCGTCAGATTGACGGAAAACCCCCGAATCCGGCGCCTAGGCAGCTCTAACTCCTCCATCGACCCTTATCTGCCCCTGACGGACGTTTCCGCCACCAGCCGACACCTCCCCGACCACCTTCTTCTCCGGCTCCGACGAAGTGCGCGAGCAGCGCTGCTGAGCCTTCGACCTTAGATCTACGCGGTCTCCGGCGTCTTCCTGGAAAACCGACAGTACGGCCGGACTCACCTCGCCGGCGGCTACCTTGTGGCACTCCAAAAATTCCGATCGGTCACCGAAGTTACTGTTCCGGCGATCACTGTAGCGGCGGCGCTACTGTTCCGGCGAACTTTCCGGCGAACCTAGAAGTTCGTGTCGACGTGTATTTTGGGTTGGTTCTTGCGTCCTCCGTCGTCACGAGGTGTTATTCGTTCGCACAAGGCTGCGAACTCGGTTAGTACCCGTACCCGCCTTTATACATATATAAACGCATGCATAAACATAAACTTGGACCTGTATATCTGACAAACCTGATTAAATGATTATACCTAGACATGACTACCTAATACTGACCCTTATGAGTAGATTAGCATAATATGAGAACTTATACCTGATTTACCTGTTAGGACCTGTTGACTGATCACGTGATATCGGGTTGGTTCTGTTTTACTGTACATCTACATCTGAGGTAGGGATTCTACCTCCGTTCTTTGTTACGGTGCCAACCGCATGTGTAGTTAGCGGCACCTCCCTTATTGCTTATTATCACTGTTGATTACTGTTCTAATTCCCGTTCTGCTCTGCGTACATTCCTGTTGACATAAACTGTTGCATGAAACACGGTATGAGTATTTTTGTTCTTGCATGTTTATTGGTAGTTGGTAGGTGGTATGAGTTATGTATATGTACATTGAGGATTGACTGTCTAGCGATAGACTTGTCAGTATACCTCAGATATTGCCTGTGAGATTTCTGTCGAGACGCTGTATGATCGTCTCTGACCGAGAGAGTCCGATGTTATGGGCTTGAGGTCTGTTATCAGCCCAATAAGGGGTTGTACTGAGTATAGGACGCTACACTAGCGGGCTGTCGACGGACAGTCATTTCTACTGTTCGAGGAGCCATCAGTAGGGACCATTCTATTTTATAGAGTTGCGGGTCGTGGACCACTACTGTACCAGCTCCCAGATTTTTATCTGTGTATGAGGATACATATATATTAATATGTATATTGAGATTTGATTATACTCTATATGGTCATATAGAGTCTTGGTTGTATTCTAGTAATTCCTTGTATCTGATCATGCACCATATCATTGTAATATCCCTACTTAGCCTCCGGCTAACCCCCCCTTCGGTTTGCCTCCAGGTTCAGGCGCGGCTCCACCTAGAGCAGAGTAGATAGTTAGTAGTTGACCACTAGTCTGGGTGGGTTGTGATGCATTTTGGTCCGTTGTTATTTTTATGTTATGTTGTTGGACTCTGTTGACCGCTGCGCCGGTCATGTTATCTGTTGGTTTGTCGACCGCTGCGCCGGTCCTGTTGTTGTTATTTCTGTTGACCGCTGCGCCGGTCTATATTTCGTATCTGTCGGTGTTGTGTTATGGATATTTAAGGCTGGGCTGGCCTCTGTTTAGACTATTTTATTTCAGTCTATACCTTTCGGTTGTCAGGAGTGATTGACAGGTACAGTGTTGTGCGTCCCGAGGTCCGGGATTCCCGACGTGGGATTCGGGTGGATTTTTGGGGTGTAACATGATCCATTGCACTAGGAACCACCTGAAGTTCTGAAAGGAACTTCCTGATCCAAACGGCTTCTTTAGGCTGCCTCAGAAGCGACCACATACTCAGCCTCGGTTGTATTATCAGCGATGGTGGATTGCTTGAAGCTCTTCTAGCATACAGCGCCTCCATTCATCTTGAACACATAGCCGACCTGCGATCTGAAGTCGTCGGGGTCAGACTGGAACGACGCATCAGTGTAGCCCTGCATACTGAGGTCTTCCTGTCTCCCATAGACCAAGAACAGATCCTTAGTTCTTCTCAGATACTTAAGGATGCTCTTTACAGCCACCTAGTGCTGTAAACCATGATTGGATTGGTATCGGCTGGTTATGCTCACAGCATAAGCCACGTCTGGTCTAGTACACAATATTGCATACATGATCGATCCTACTGTCGAAGCATAGGGCACTCGACTCATGTCATCCCTCTCAGCCTGTGTGGTGGGACACTGGCTCTTTGAGAGAGTAAGGTCATGTCTCACTAGAAGGTACCCTTTCTTGGATTGCTCCAAGTTGAACCTTTCCATGATCTTATCAATGTAGGTATTCTGACTAAGGGCTAGGATCCTCTTGGATCTATCCCGGTAGATCCTCACGCCTAGGATATAGGCGGCCCCCCCTAAGTCCTTCATCTCGAAACACTTCCCTAACCATGTCTTCACAGCTAGAAGACTAGGGATGTCATTCCCGATGAGCAGTATGTCATCGACATACAAGACCAGAAAAGTCACTAAGCTCCCACTGAATTTTCTATATACACAGGCGTCATCTTCACTTTTGATAAAGCCATAATCTCTCACAGCTTCATCGAATCGAAGATTCCAACTTCGAGATGCTTGCTTTAATCTATAAATGGATCTCTTTAGCCTGCAGACCTTACTGGCTTCTGCAGGATGGATGAAGCCATCTGGTTGTGTCATATACACATCCTCAATCAGCTTCCCGTTGAGGAACGCTGTCTTTACATCCATCTGTCATATCTCATAATCATGATATGCAGCTATAGCAAGCAGAATCCGAATGAATTTGATCATGGCAACTGGCGAAAAGGTTTCATCATAGTCCACCCCGTGGACTTGTTTGAATCCCTTAGCCACTAGTCTACCTTTATAGGTAACCACGTTGTCATCCATGTCTGTCTTCTTCTTGAAGACCCATTTACACCCTATGGGTTTTACGCCATCAGGTAGCTCAACCAAGTCCCAGACTTGGTTAGCTGACATTGAATCCATCTCGGATCGCATGGCCTCAAGCCATCTCTCGGAGTCCGGTCCACTGACCGCCTCATCATAGGTCCTGGGTTCATCTTCAATGATGAAGATACTGTCGTGTTGGGTTGGCAGCGACCCATACCTCTTAGGTACACGGCGAATCCTCCCAGACCTACATGGGGCCTGTGTCTGAGCCTCAGGTTGCCTAACAACCGATGCAATTGGCTCAGGTTCCATCTCTATGTCTTGTGGTTGCATTTGGACCTCGTCCAAGTCAAACTTCCTCTCACTAACTTCTTTTATGAGAAATTCTTTCTCTAGAAAAACAGCACCCCGAGCAACAAAGACTTTGTTCTCGGTGGGAACATAGAAGTAGTAACCCTTAGTTTCCTTAGAGTACCCCACAAACACGCATTTATCAGATCTAGGTTCTAGCTTGCTAGAATCCTGACGTTTGAAATCTCCAATAACAACCCAAATCCAAATGTGACCTAACCATGGTCAAATTCCTGCCAAAAATGAAGTTTGGCTCCAATAACATTCTTCCATCTCATCATGCCTATCGGCGCTAATGAAATCTCCCAAATAGATCCGAGTCATCCAATAACTCGATCATAAGGCTTCCCGATCAACACGAGAACTCGAGTATCAAGGTGTGCGACCATGTAGGTTCCTCTGACGTTGGCAGTGCTGACCTAAGGTCACCACAAGCAGTGAGTGGCACCTAGCAGTGCATCGCTGCTACCCAAGTCATCGGAATGGATATCGACATCGACATCCCCATCATCGCAATCAAGTATAGATGCATTACAGTCTCTTTGCCAAACTGATATCCGATTGGACAAGTGTGTCACCACTTGTTTTTATCCAATCTCATGGTTATGACTAAATCAGGTCTCACCTGGGTATGGCCATACACTTTCAGTCATAGAACCATAGAGGAGCTCCATGGATATCATGCTTCCCTTAGGAAGAGACAAATCCTATGTCTGTCTATTGACCTTCTCCTATGGGTCGTGACATGCTCAATGACAACCGTTATTACCCCTCAACTATGGCGAGGTGTTAGGTTGTATCAAAGCATGTCCCTAACCATATAGAATGGCCAATGACCTCAAGTCAAGAGATCAATGCATCTCCTATTGCTTGTGAGGGTAATTTGTGACACCAAGTCATTGCTTCACAGCAGGTCAGTCCAGTATATCCACCACTGATATACCTATATGTCTGCGTTAGCACCTCGTGCCTAACCAGCCCATATATCAGTCTCACAAGTACCAAAGTTGTCCCATATCC
This sequence comes from Costus lasius, assembly GCA_027563935.2. Taxonomy (NCBI): domain Eukaryota; kingdom Viridiplantae; phylum Streptophyta; class Magnoliopsida; order Zingiberales; family Costaceae; genus Costus; species Costus lasius. Next base: position 15,972,489 of record CM050454.1, on the reverse strand, counting down.
ACTCAAGTACATCGACTGGGGACAATCATTCGAGCACAGATCCAATCTATCTCTAGGGACATTATCATATAAGTACATGTTCGTAAATGTAAACAAATAATGATAACGATAATGCCAGTATGATATATATATAAATATAAGTATCAAGTAGTACAATAATGGACCAAAACTAGGTCCTAGGGCATATACACCAACAGCGCCGTCATTTGCCGTCGTTCGCCGCTGACCTTTCCTTGTTGTTGGTTCGGGTGAAGATCATACATTTGCTAACCCTAGTGTCTGTTTGATGTATGATTATTTAGTGTGTACACGTATATGTGCTTATATATAGGTATACATGCGCATACTTGTATACTAGGTTAAGATTTTATAGAATTAAACTAGGTGTATCAGTTGATTGATAGTCATGTAATGTATTTTGTATTTTTTATTGTTATAGGTGTGAGGTCGGTCTGGGAGGTCCTCAGACAGAGAGTGCTAGATGCACGAGCAGCTACTATGATATAGACACGAATCCTATCCTAATTTTTGCAATCATGGTATTAATTGTGTTATATTATGCAGTTGATAAATATCATGATATCTTGTTGCTCTATTAGTTGATTTTGATTCTCTATCCATTGCACTCTATGTTGTCGTTTATTCATGCATATGGATTGTTTTGTGTGATGTTGTTACATGGGTCATATGGTATTATATTATTATTGAGTTGTTATGGGCTATTGAGCCGTTGATTCATGTATTATACTTGTGATTGGCCCATTAGGCAGTGATATGTTATGTCGTGCTACATTGTGATCTTTCTGGCTAATATTGCCTGGGCTGTGCCATACAGGCCAGCAGACTAGAGAGTATATCAGATGTCGTTTCACGGCTATGGGGCCGGCTGGTAGGTTTCCTAGATGGAGTCCTTGGGGATTTTCTAGGGTTACCTGTGTGTTGGACACAACACCTCCGAGCTGTCATTGAGGTAGTTGTTCCATCATGTAAGCAATGGTGGAAACACTCTTATTAGAGTGCGGGCTCATCATAGAGCATTATATGGTCATTGCTCTTGATTGCACGACGCATGTGTTGTTATTATATTTTATTCATGTTGTCGTTGATGTTGTTGCTTATCACATTCTTATCACCTTGAGTGTACATTTGGTATATTGTTTTATCATAGTTGTTGATACAATACCATATTTGTTGATTCTTGCTTAGCCTTTTGGGCTAACTCCCTTGCTTTGCCTCTCTAGGTAAGGAAGTTGCTCCTGATGCTGGTGATAGCTAGATATAGAGACCATTGGACCTTAGAGTTGATATCAGCATCAGATAGATAGTTAGAGATCTTTGTGCTGATATGTTGTTTTGATATATGTGGTTGCTACAATGTTAGTATTTTGATCGATCAGATTCATTTTGATTTTGTTTCTGATCATCTGATTTTGGTTTTCTGGATAGCGACCAGTGATGTATGTTTTATATGTTGATAGTATCAGCTGGTTTTATTTCTAGTAGTACTTGTGTAGATATACAGGTTGAGCTAATGTGTTTCGATCTATTTATAGAGGAGATACTGTCTTATTGATTTTATTTGTTGTGCTTCACGAGTAATTTGCTAACCTTGGTTAAGTTAGTGCTCGTTTGGGGCGTGATAGAGAGTAATTCGTATAATGATTCATTTATTAACAATCATGATATAAGTAAAATTAGATCATATGCTTTTTTTTATCACAAAAAAATTGTGTATCTCATAATACTTGAAAAAAAAATCCTATTATTAATGATAATTAAACCTAATGTGCATATGAGAATTTCTAAAACAAATTACAATAATGTTAGTAAAGTCAAATCATATTCTTCCTTGCATTCTAATATTTATGTACCTCAATATGCACATATTAAGGAAAAAAAATAATTGTGCTTTACATGATAAGAATATTTCTTATAAATAGAAATATAATCATTATTCTAAATATGATAATGCAAACAAATTCTAAGAGAATGTTTTTTAATTTCTTTTAATTTCCTTTTTTTTATTTCTTTTAGCTCAATCAATAAAATTGATGTATAGTATCTACCTTAGTATTGGACTAAAATTAAATAACAAAAAAAAATATTTTAATTTCTTTATGACAACATGTTTATATGCTTACATAATCATAATTATGTCGTTTATTTTTAATGCTCACATGAGGATGCCTTTGAGGTATAGTTAGATATAGTTAGTCAACATCATGTATAATATTTAATTCTTGCATAGTTTATTATGATAATATGCATAAGAAACTAAATATATTTGACCCTAGCTATATGGTTTTAGTATAAATTATATTATCTTTATAGGAACAACAAAAGATTTAAATTAATATATTAATATATTTCAAACTTTGAAATTGAATTTGGTATCAACAATTTTCACCTTTGGTTTAAAACTTTATTAATGCTCATATATATTAATGTCAATTAAATTTGAGTTATTTGATTTCAACAATTTTGGGTACTAAGAGTATACATAAAAATGCGTTCAAGTTTCATATGTTGTGTTTAGATAAGTTCAAGTTTTACGATATGAGTATCCAATAACCAATGCTTGAAACTCAATTTAAAATAAAAATAAAAATTTAAATTTTATCTTATATAAAAGTGTTATTTTGATTTTAAAATTTATATTTTGTAGAATTGTCACGCCCCAAACGAGCACTAACCGAGCCAAGGTTAGCATATTGCTCGTGAAACATGACAACTAAAAACTCACAGGACAGCATCCCCTCTGTAAACTGATCATAAGGGGACAATACAATCATAACTCAACCTGTATATCCACAAGCACGACGATAAAATAAAACCAAATGATACGATCAAAATATCAATATGTACACTACTAACATCAAACGATCAGAAACGAAATCAAACTGAATCTGATCGATCAAAATACCAAACCAAAAGATCGATACACTCGATCAATCAAAAATACCAACACTGTATCAAAACTGGGGGTGGCTGAAGATCTCGAGCTTGCTGAAATGGCTATGATGGTGGTCGAAACTGTCCCGATCAGCCTGGACGTCCCCCGCGTCTAGGTGGCTAACTATATTGTGCTACCTGACCTCGCTGCTGTGGACAATTAGTCTTATAATGGCCAAGCTGTCCACAAGAAAAACACCTCACTTGAGAGGTACATGACCTCGCTACATGCCCCTCACTACCACATCTATAACATCTCTGAGCAGGAACAGAGCTAGATCCTGCTCCCAGCACTGGCTCACGAATAGTCACACCAATAGGCCTCTGCCTATAACCACCCCTCTGTATATTCTGCCTCTGACTGACAGGTGGTCTAAATCTCTTTTGAGGAGGTTGCATTGGTGTCTTGCCCTTAGGTGACTCTTGAGCATCCTCTGCTAGGCTTGCTTCAATCGCTAGTGCTGCCTCTACCACAGCTAAATAATCCTCTCGAAGAGAAAAGAACATCTGGTTACGGATAGGTATGTCGAATCCGCGAATCAAATGGCTGACCTTTTGTCTCATTGGGGTCACCATCTCAGGAAACATCTCTGACAAAAGATCAAATTCATCAACATACCCTGCCACAGACCGACTAGACTGTCTCAACTCCAGGAATACTTGCCTCTGGCTATCCCGGAACGACATCAAAAAGTACTTAGCATAAAATGCTGTCCTAAAGGCAGTCCATGATGTGGCATTTGCTCCCAAGGTAAGTCTTTCTGTATTCCATCATATTTTAGCTTGACCTGCTAAAAAGAAAGCTGCTAACTTTACCTTGTGTGTTTCAGGGCAATCCATGGCATCTAATGTCTTTGATACACTCTCAATCCAGTCTCGGGCAGCCCAAGGATCTGTCAGACCCCTAAACATGCTGAACCTACCCCTACCTAAGGTAGAAAACTGGGTCAGCAAACTCGTGGTACCCGTAGGTTGGCCTGTCTCTACTGCCTCTGGCACTGGCTGCACCACCTGGGCAGCACTCTTAGCCTCAGCAGCAACAACAACAGCAGGGATGCCCCTCACATCCCTAGAAGGCCCAGCCTGTGGTATCTCAACTCGTGGCTCGGACGCAGCTGCCTCAACTGGAGCATCTATCGACCTCACAGGTCGTCTCTCTGGCAAATGCGCCATAATATCCTTGAGTCTCTGAACTCGTCTACGGCGCTCTGCCTGACCCACCTGAGAACCCTCTATTGAAGAACCACCACGAAACTTTAGAGGCATCCTGTATCATAACATAACCTTTAGTCAAAACACAAGCAATCATAACCTTACGTGCATCCTAAAGGTCTCCTAACATCCTAGGATCCTAAACACTTAAGCTCTGATACCAATATATTTGTCACGCCCCAAACGAGCACTAACCGAGCCAAAGGTTAGCAAATTGCTCGTGAAGCACGACAACTAAAAACCCACAAGACAGCATCCCCTCTGTAAACTGATCATAAGAGGACAATACAATCATAACTCAACCTGTATATCCACAAGCACGACGATAAAATAAAACCAACTGATACGATCAAAATATCAATATTTACACTACTAACATCAGACGATCAGAAACGAAATCAAAATGAATCTGATAGATCAAAATATCAAACCAAAAGATCGATACACTCGATCAATCAAAAATACCAACACTGTATCAAAACATATCAGCACAAACAACTCTAACTATCTAGTAGGTGCTGATATCAACTCCAGAGTCCAGGTTAGCTCTAGCTCTAACTATCTCCAGCAGCATCAGGAGCAACTTCCTTACCTGAGGTAACGCAAAGGAAGTTAGCCCAAAAGGCTAAGCAGGAATCAACAGATATGGTATTGTATCAACAAACTGGGATAAAACAATATACCAAATGTACAAATAACTCAATGTGATAAACAACAACATCAATAAAATATAATAACATCACATGCATCGTGCAATCAAGAGCAATGACCATATAATGCTCCATGACGAGCCTGCACTCTGGTATACAGAGTGTTTCCACCGTTGCTCACACGATGGAACAACAGCCTCAATGACAGCTCGGAGGTGTTGCGTCCAACACCTAGGTAACCCTGAAAAAATCCTGAAGGACTCCATCTGGGAAACCTACCAACTGGCCACATAACCGTAAAACGGTATCTGGTATCTCCCTGGTCTGCTGGCCTATACAGCACAGCCCTGGCTAACATCAGCCAGAAAAGATCACAATGTAGCACGATATATCATACAATTGCCTGATAGGCCAATCACAAGTATAATACATGGATCAACAGCTCAATAGCCACTAATAATAACTCAATAATAATATAATATCATCTGACCCATGTAATAACATCACACAAGCATCCATATGCATGAAAAAAAGACAACACAGAGTGCAATGGATAAATCATCAAAATCAACCAGCAGAGCTACAAGGTATCATGGTATTTATCAATAACTCAATATCACACAAGAAATATCATGATTTCAAAGGTAAGGATAAGATTCCTGTCTGTATCAACGTAGCTCATAGTGCGTCTAACGCTCTTTGTCCGACCTCAGTCCGAGTAACGCCTATCACATCACAAAATATAACATACATCACAAAACTATCAAACAACTGATACACGAGTCTACTTTTATCAAAATCTCATCTAGTATACAAGTATATGCACGTATACCCATATATACGTACATATACGTGTACACACTAAATAATCATATACCAAACAGACACTAGGGTTAGCAAAGGTATGATCTTCACCCGAATCAACAATAAGGAAAGGTCAGCGGCTAAAAACAGCGGCGAATGGCGGCCAACGACAGCGTAACAACTTCCAACAAGGAAGGAAGCATCGTCGGTGCCTGAACACACGCGAGCACGCTACCACTTGTTGTTGGAGGTGAACCCACGCTAACCAACAATGAACGGTGACTCGACGGTGAATGACAGCGCATAACGAAGCCCTAACTCTACCACCAGGCTTCATCAACGCCCGAACACACGCGAGTACACCACAAAACACTATAAAATACTACTAGAAAGAGCTAACCCTCACATGCTGATGAAGGAGGTGGGTTGGAAACCACGGGAGCTTGAACGGAGGAAAATTCGGCAAGCTCGGCGATGAAATCGAATGACAGAGGAGAAATCGGTGAAATTCGGAAAAGCGGCGACGAAATATGGGTGAGGCGGTGAAAAGCGAAAGGAAATCAGCGAAGGCGGCGGACGCCAGGGAGAGAAGGAAAGAAATTTACTTTGATATTGGGCATTTTGCAATTTAGTCCACACACTTCTCCTATTTACAACGAAGTCCAACCACGTGGACATCACAAGAATAATTTGTGATAAAAATATCAATTAAAATTATATAATAATTTATATTATAAGTTCATTGGCAATTTAGTTTAGTATTTTTAATATGTACTATTTGTTGGCTTGATATTTTGTACCATAACAACATACTTGAGAATTAACCATAATTTTATAATTTTAAAGACATTATTATAATTAAATATATTATGCATATATCAAGCAAAAAAGATAATATTTATTCCTTTCATAAATTATAAATGCATAAGCTAGAATTAGTCTATACACCAATAACACATGTATTGAATACTAATTGGATGATCATGTCCCTACTATGAATAAGATAGAATTATTTTTCATATCATATGAACTTGTTTGCATGTAAAACAACACAACCTCATTTGAAAAAAGAAAGACCTTTTATTTATTGTTTGGAGTCAGAACGGTAAGTAATTACCAAACAATTATTGAATCAAAAAAATATTCCAAATGAAAAAAAAAATCATATTTATTCACCGCTCTTCTCACTCTCTACGTGCCTCTCTCTACGGTCAACGCTATCCATGCCTATACGACGCCAAATTCATCATCAGTTCCTGAAGCTGGGATAGTCAACGTCAACGCTATGCATCTCCTATGCTTATTATGAAATCGATAATCGGACGTCAAATTCGTCATCACTTCCTGAAGCTGGGGTAGTAACTGATGCCGGTGTACTTGATCCAGTCGTAGCCTTGGATGAACTTGTCCGCCGTGAATTGTTGAGCCGTCGGCCTGCTGATGACGTGGAATCCCGGCCAATTCACCCGGCCGCTGGTGCCGGCGCCGGGGCCCTTGTTGGCATATTCCGCGTAGTAGAGCGTTTTCTCGAAGTGCTCCCCAGCCCACGGCATCCACCCCTCCGGTTTGATCACATCGCCGATGGTCGACTCCATCACCACCGTCCGAGAATAAGCCTTCCACGGCCGGCCGAGATAGCTCGGGATCTTCAACCGGTCCGGGTAGAGCTCTTTGTCGGGCACGATGCGAGAGTTCTGGATGATGAGCCCGGTCTTGGTGCTCGCCTCCCTGCGCCCATGCGCCGTCACTGTGTTTTTCTGGTTGTCCATTGGTCGCCTCAGGATGATTAGGCAGTTCTGCATCACGGCGGCGGCGTCGCCGAAGATGAAGTCGACGGTCCCGGAGACGACGCAGTTGCGGTAGAACTGCCTGAGCGCGTGAATGTACAGTGTGTCTTGGTGCGCGTCCATTCGGCAGTTGAAGAATGCTGCCTTGTCCGCCTGCACGCGCAGAGCCACTGCCTGGTGCTTCTTTGCCCCGGCAGTGTTCATGAACCCCATCGACTTGCAGATGAAGCCGGGCGACGTCACGGCTGACAACCAATTCATATAATTCGTTAGCAATTATTTATAAATAAAGAAAAAAATTGATATGCTCCGTACCAAAGGTGGCGGTGTTCATGGTACCGACGCCGTCGACGTTGTTGAGGCTGCCGGAAACTATGGTTTTCCTAGGCCCGTCTCCGTACATAATAATCTTGGGCTTGTCCTTGCCGATGGTGACCTTCTCCACGTAGGTGCCAGCCTTGACGTAGATCACGTACCGGCCGGAGAACTTCTTGGGAATGGCGTCTAATGCGGCGTTGATGGTCTTGAAATTGCCACTCCCATCCTTGGCCACCACCACGTCGGGCTTCACCTGGTCTTGGGACTGCGCGGCAAGGAGCTTGCGATCTCGGGCCGAGAACCACGAGGGCAACTTTCCGTTACTTTTCGACAGCAGACGACGACCGGTGATATTGAGGTGGAGGTTGGCGGCGGCTTTGTCCAATGACTTGATGAAACCAACGAGCGCATCGACTATGCGGATGGCGTTGCTGGTGACCTTGGTGGCAATATCCAGGCCGCTCTGCATCGTGGCCTGCAGCTCCGGCTGCGTGATTCCGTCGATGCACGTGCCCTGGTAGGTGATGACGGCGGACAGCCATATACCGATGTCGTGGACGCGACCGGCCACATCGTTCGACACGGCGAGCGAGGCCCGGAGCTCGTCGGCGGCGTCTTCTAGCAGCTGGTGGCAGTCGTTGAAGGCGTTCTTGTTGAAATCGTCGGAGGCGCCCTTGCTCACGTTCTTGGAGAGCTCGATCGCGGCTCTGATCTGAGCAATAGCGGCTTCGATAGCGGCGCGGACAGCCACCTTGGGGTCGACGGTGCCGTTGATAGTGGGCCTGAGGGTGTTCACACACACGTCGCTGTAGTCCGTCCGGGAGCAGAGCGCAGAGACGGACTTGGTGGCGACGAAAAGGGATTTGGCCATATCGGCAGACTTGTTGTTGCTACTATTCACGGTGGCGATCACACCGAAGACCGCCGCCACGAGGAGGACCGCTGAGAAAGCACCGAGGATTGCCTTATTCGCCATGGCTAATTAATGCTAGCAATTGAAGTAGCAATAATGTTTTCGGATATACAGACGATCGGACTTATTTTTTGGATTCCAAGCAGATGCACTTTATTGGGAGCCGCAGCTCCGGTTGTCACCGGATGAGTTGAGAAACGGAGGTGGTTTTTATACAGTGGAGGAGAGAGAGAGGGGGAGAAGAAAGGTTGACGCAGTAGCAGTGTTCGTGTGGACGAGAGGGTCTTGGCCATTGAAATTTCCAACAACAGGTTTTGATTTTCTTTATTTAGATATTCGCTTCACTTCTCGTCGATCATTGTGTTCGTATAGCTTTGACTTTTAAGCTATGAATGCATGCATCGTCAACGAGCAGATCCAAATTTTCAGGACACCATTACCTTCAGCAGACGTCACCATAACTCATATAGTATTCATACAAAGATTGTTATAGAGGTTGTTTCACCCACAAATTCATGGACTTTGGCTCATTGTGATTATGCCATTTTGTGTACTGAAGTTCATATCATCCACAAGTCTAGCAATTTAGCTGCTTTGCAATGGACTTGAGTGAGTGTTGGCCATGAGATTGAGCTATTTAAAGTGAGAAGGGTCCTCTTGGCTATATACATATAGGTGGCTTATATAGAGTAACTAATGGTCCTCGAGTACTGATCTTGAGTGAGCCTTAGGCATAAGGAATTTGAGATGCTACCTTTATTTACACTCCGTTTTCTTAGGAGGGAAACTAGAGAGGAAGAAAAAAAAAAGAATTTTTTGTTGTTTCCTTGGGCGGAAGGAAAAAATTTAAGTGAAAAAGTAGATGAAAAATTGAGTGAAAAAGTAGATGGAAATTTGAGTGGAAAAGTAAATGAAAAAATTTATAATTTTTCCTTTGAAACTAATCCGTTCGTCTGAATCGGACGAAAAGTTAGAGAAAATACAACGCTAGTTCACCTGATTTCTAAAATTAATTTTTTTTTCTCTTTTCCCTCTTAAGAAAACAGAATGATAGACTTTTTTTTTCCTGTAATTTTTTTTCTTTATACTTTTTCATTCCTTACAATTTTTTTTCCTCCATGGAAACAGAGTGTCAGTGTCAAGAGGAAGTAAATGTCTCTTGAGATATACAAAACTCATATTGCAAAATCAAGCAAATGTAAACAACTCCCTAGTGATGATGTCGATTCTTGTTTCTATTTTGGCAAGGCAAATGTGTGGGAGGAGCAGTGATGACTTGGAGATGATGTAGATGCTCTTGTGCACAAGAAGGAATGAGATGGCTTTGAAAAGGATCATATACTCTTAAGGTGGAGTTGGGAGACTAGGCGAGGTTAAGTAAATGGCTAGTGCAACCCCTATCAAATGTCACTCGTAACTAGGTCAACTCTAAAGGCTATAATTATGTCATCAATCATACACAAGAATATGCATCTTCAAACTAAAATTTGTCTCTACTACATAACAAAAGTGGCATCTTAGGCCTCTTGGTTAATTGACACCATTCTCAAATGAACATTATAACAAACCATAACAAGCTATATGAATGCCAAGATTCCATATAAATTTTTTTTTGACAAATCCCTTTATCCTTAGTAATAAAATTGAACACAAGTTAGAACATATCATATTTGTATAGTTTAATTATTATATTTTTTTTCTTAAGTAGAATAATATAATCAATATAATCAATATCTCATATTGATTCATTTGAATATAACCATGTAGTTTAGTCTCACTTGATGAAAGGGCCTAAGATACTAATGTTCACGTTATATATGAGAGATGAGTCATATCTTGATTACTCATAATCATCTCTTTGATTCATGACATTCCCAACTATATCTTTTATAGTCAACTAGTTGTTAGATAAAATTTTAAAAAATATATATTTTAAAATATTCTTTTATTTCTTTTACCTGCTCTAAATTAAATATTTTATTAATTAAAATTATCATTAGTGGCAAATGCCTTGTAGCCGTCCGATTTAATCCGACAGTTCTTACTATGATGGTTTAGCCTATAAATAGGTGTCTGACCTCTAGTTAGAAACACATTGGTGTGTAGCTACTCAAAAAGCCAACACGTCTCTCAAATTAAATTTTCTTTCTTGTTCTTTGCTGCTCAACGCTGAAAGGAAGCCGATCAACTTCTCCACAGTCGAGATTCGTAGGAGAAGAATCTTGATTATATCCTCGGTGATCTCTCTGGATTTTGCTCACACGAGAGCCCAGAAATTCACCTAAGGACAGCAGGTTTCTCCGTGCCTCCAGGTTCTTTCATTCTTGTTTTTACTTTGTTATTTTGTTGATTTATTAGAAATAGTTTAATCTACATTAGTGCTAACAATCTTAGGTGAATTTCTGGCTAGTTTAGATTAAATTATTTCTTGATCAATGCATCTATTTATTTTTATTGTTTTAAAACATTAAATTGCATTAGGTTTAATCTGTTTAAATGTATTGAATCTGTTTAAAATTTACATCGCATCTGTTCTCAAAATTTTTGATTACGAATTTTTCTTTCTTACTATTTAAAACTGTTTTCCGTCCTTACTGTAAAAAAAAAAAATCAAAACCCGATTTTGCTATTGTCGGCTCCGTCGGCGACTGAGAAATTAGGGTTTTTAAACCCAGCTTTCTGTCGTCGCCATCTCTCGATCCCACCATCGCCGTCTTTTGATCACGCCGTCGCCGACACGTCCACGTTGACTGGAGGATCTCGGCTGCAAAGATCGCCATCTAGAGTAGCAGTGGGCCTTCGCGAAGCTTCGGCTACGCCTGCTCGCAACTCCTCGACGACACTTGCTCTCAGCCCGGCTCGCCTTCGCCAACGTCTGGACGCCGTCTGACACGCGACACGAGTAGCGGAGCGGCGGCGAAAGGGAAGCAGAGGTGGCAAAAGGGTTTCGCCGCGGCGACGATTGCACGTCGCGAGTAGGGGCGTCGCCTCGCCCCATCATTTGCCTAACCGCTCGGATCAAGCGTGTTTTCGATCCGCTTCATCCGGATACCCGCTCGGATCTGGATCCATCTCGGCTACTTTGAACGCGTTCAATGCGACTAACATCATCGCAATGCGTGGGTGACGTTGCGTTCGTTTGCTCGACCCGATCCATTCGGCTGACGTGTTTGCATGGAAAAAAAAAGAAAAAAAAATCGGATCTTACCGCAATTAATAGCGGCTTAGGAAAATTAAATCCAATAAAAGGAAAGGATAAGCCTATATTTCTAAATCAAATTATTTTAGAACTGCATCCTAGAAAATTTTATTTCTGTACTATTTGGATCTATATATTTGCCTGCAAATTAAATTATTGCATACTATAAAATTTTATTTCTGTGCTCTTCTAAAATTTTAGTTTGCTACATCATACTTTGTTCCTAATTACCTTTTAAAAGTAGAACAGCATTGCTAGTATCATATTTGTTATAGTTCCTACTACTTTGTTGTTCTACTATATTTGTTATAGTTCCTACTACTTTGTTGAAAGTAGAACAACATGTATAAATTTTTATTTACAGCATTATTTATGATTCTAGCTATGTTGAACTCTTTTGCCATAAAATATAAATTGTTCACTTCAACAATAATCCTTGCATTAGGAAAATTTTTTATGCATATAAATAATTTTCTTATTCCCTTTAAACCTTATAACAAAAGGTTTAATCATAGTAGTAAAAATTTTAATTCTAGGAACACCAATAACACTAAAAACTCCAAACCTAATTTTAAGGAGACTGAGAAGGTTCAAACCAAGAAAAAAGGATTCAATCCTAAACCTCAAGTAAATATAGTTGAGGGTGAACCTTCCACAAACACTATTATGTTAGTTTCCTTCGCTCCTTCTGTCAATTTAGTCCACCATGATTCTGAGTGGTGGCTTGACTGTAGAGCTAATATACATATTTGTACCAATAAAAAATATTTCACTTCCTTTCAAAACACAAGTGGAGGAAGTGTAGTAATGAGAAATGGAGCATCTGTGAACATGCTAAGACATGGGAATGCCAACCTGAAGTTCACTTCTGGGAAGTCAATAATTCTTAAAGATGTTCTTCTCGTTCTAGATGTGAAGAAAAACCTTATTCGTGGTTCTCTTCTAGTTCAATTAGGATATAAAATTGTATTAGAAGCAAATAAGGTTGTCATTACCAAGAAGGACAATTTCATTTGTAAAGGGTTCATCTCAGGAGGACTCTTCAAAATAAATGTTGTTCCTTGTCAAATCAATAAAGATTGCTTTTCTTCATCCTCTGTTATATTAAATTCTGAAATGAATGATTATTGGCAGGCAGACTTGGTCATGTTAATTTTAAATCTATCAACAAAATGATAAATTTAGAATTAATTCCTAAAATAAATCCAAAGTATGAAGTCTGTGCTCAAGCTAAACAACCTAGAAAACCTTTCAAAACAGTTGAATCTAGAAATTCACATATTCTAGAATTAATTCATAGTGATGTTTGTGATTCAACTTCAACCTTAACAAGAGGAGGTAACAAATATTTTGTAACTTTCATTGATGATTGTTCTAGATATTGTTACACCTCTCTGATTAAAACCAAAGATGAAGTTTTAAATAAGTTTAAAATCTTCAAAGCTGAAGTTGAAAATCAACAAGATAAAAAAAATAAAAATAATTAGATCTAATAGAGGAGGAGAATACATGTCTTATGATTTTACATCCTTTTGTCAATAATATGTTATAATCCACCAAATAACACCTCCTTATTCACCACAGTCAAATGGTGCGGTAGAAAGAAAAAAATAGAACTCTCCTAGATATGGTTAACTCCATGATGCTGAGTTCAGGTGTACCTCAAAATCTTTGGGGAGAAGCAATGCTATCTTCATGCTTCATTCTTAATAGAATCCCTTTGAAAGATGAGGATGTCACACCCTATGAACTTTAGAAGGGTCATAAGCCAAGGCTTAATTTCCTTCGAATGTGGGGATGCCTTGCTAAAGTCAATATTCCTGAACCTAAAAAGAGAAAACTACGTCCCAAAACTATATATACTATTTTAGTAGGTTACTCCTTAGATAGTAAGACTTATAGATTCTTAATAATCAATTCTGAAATACCAGAAATATCAAATAACACTTTAATTGAGTCTAAAGATGCTTCCTTCTTTGAAAACATCTTTCCTTTCAAAAATAAAATCTCATCAAGTATTCAATCAACCTCAGATCAACCAGAAACATCTTTTACACCTATAGTTTCAAATTCTTTTCAACCATCTGAACCTAGAAGGAGTCAGAGAGTTAGAGTTGAAAAGAATTTTGGTGATGACTTCATAACTTATTTAATTGAAGAAACACCTAATTCTTATCAAGAGGCTCTTAACTCTCCTGCTGCTCCTTTCTGTAAGGAGACAATTCATAGTGAGATGGATTCAATTCTAAGTAATCATACTTGGGTCCTAACTGATTTACCTCCTGGTAATAAACCTTTAGGATGTAGGTGGTTGTTTAAAAAGAAATTAAGACCTGATGTATTAGTAGAAAAGTATAAGGCGTGTTTAGTTGTTCAAGGCTTTGCTCAAAAGGCTAGCATTGACTATTTTGATACTTACGCACCTGTAGCAAGAATAACTACCATTAGAGTTTTGCTTGCATTTGCTTCCATCCATAACTTGTTTATACACCAAATGGATGTAAAGACCGCTTTTCTACATGGAGATCTAGAAGAAGAAATCTATATGAACCAACCTGATGGGTTTATCTCTCCTGGTTCTGAAAATAAAGTTTGTCGACTAGTTCGGTCATTGTATGGACTTTAAACAAGCTCCAAAACAATGGCATGAAAATTTTGACAAAGTTATAGTTTCATTTGGATTTCAAATCAATGAATCAGATAATTGCCTATATACTAAAAAGATAGATGAGAATAAATTTATAATCTTATGTCTTTATGTAGATGATATTCTTATTTTAGCACCTACTTTAGAATTAATAACTGAAATCAAATCCTATCTTTCAGATAATTTTAGCATGAAAGATTTAGGAGAAGCAGATGTGATTTTAGGCATGAAGATTGTTATGCCCCTCGTACGGGGAGCAACATGGGCCTCGCCCAAGCTCATTCCGAGTCCATAACCAAGCCAAGCCTCGGGGAACCAAATCCCGGCGGGTTTATTATTTGTGAGGGTAATGGCAAGGGGTCGAATCCCGCTGCAGACGAAATATTTCCGGAGGGAATTGGAACGGGATTTGAGGTCCCCGAGGCCTGGCTTAGTTGTGGACTCGGAATGAGCTTGGGCGAGGCCCATGTTGCTCCCCATACGAGGGCCATAACAAAGATAATAAAATCTTCAGATTCCTTGATCTTGTCTCAATCACATTACACTAATAAACTTTTAGAAAAATTTGGTTTTAATAATTGTTCTCTTTCTAATTCTTATGATCCTAATGTCATACTGGAAAAGAATAATAGCAAATTTGTAGATCAAGATAGATATGCTCAGTGTGTATGATCACTTTTATATCTTTAAAATAGAACTAGACCAGACATAACCTATGCTGTTTCCAGATTAAGTAGATACACTTGTAATCCTGATCATTCTCATTGGAATGCCTTAAATAGAGTCTTGAAGTATCTTAAAGGTACTAGCTCATATGGTTTAAAATTTTTTGGTTATCTTTCTGTTTTAGAAGGATTTAGTGATGCTAATTGGATATCTGATTCCAATGATATCAAATCTACTTCTAGCTATGTGTTTTTATTTGGAGGAAGTGTCATTACATGGCAATCTTCGAAGCAATCCATAATTGCTAGGAGCACAATCGAAGCAGAGTTAGTGGCTTTGGATGCCACATGTATTAAAGCCGAATAGCTTAAAGAATTAGTTTCTTCACTTCCATTTTCTTCTGCTCTTTTAGCCCCTATTTCTATTCATTGCAACTCTCAAGCCGCAATAGCATTTTGTAAGAAGAAACTAATAAATGTGAAAATGAGTTGTCACATTAAAATTAGACAAAAGTCTATTAGATGGCTGAACTGGTATGGAGTTGTAGCACTTTCTTTTGTAAAGACTGAGCACAACCTAGCCGATGGTTTGACCAAAGGCTTGCCTAGGACAAAGATCATAGAAGTATCGAGAGAAATGGGAATTAGTCTGTAAATAGGCCTTTCAGTGGTGGGAACCCAACCTCTGTGATAGGAGATCCCTTGAAAGAGGTTCAATGTGGTAATAACAAGCTGATTGACTCGCCAATAAGCACTTTGAAAAATAAAATTATAAAACACTACGGTGTATAAAATTTTATGTGATAGAGTTGATACTCTACACTCCCATTCTTGAGGATAGATTTGTGCTTATATTGTAGAGGAAAGGAAAACTTTCCAAAGTGGTTAATTACCATGATATGAGCCTCTACACTCATCCCTTGCAGAGAACTTCCTATATGAGAGAGTCTGTATACGGCCGCAGCTGAGGACATAGACAACCCTCAGAAGCTCTCATGAATGATATATGCGCACAGCCAAAAATGCGCAACACCGCGATCGGTTATCTCCTGTATTATATGTGAAATTATTGAAGTTTGGGTCAAAGGGAAGTAGTTCAAGACTAGTTCACTATCTTTCCTTCAGATGGAAAAAATTTTACTAAGTACAGATTATGCCTTTAAGTGCACTTTACTGACCGCATAATATAAGTAATGAGCAGGACTTTAAATTAAATCTTTTCCAATTAGATTCAATTTTTTTTTAAAATTTTGTGGGGGGACTGTTGGATAAAATTAAAAAAAAACATTTTAAAATATTCTTTTATTTCTTTTACTTGATCTAAATTAAATATTTTATTAATTAAAACTGTTATTAGTGGCAAATGCTTTGTGGTCGTCCGATTTAATCCAACGGTTCTTACCATGATGGTTTAGCCTATAAATAGGTGTCTGACCTCTAGGTAGAAACACATTAGTGTGTAGCTACTCAAAAAGCCAACACGCCTCCCAAATTAAATTTTCCTTCTTGTTCTTTGCTACTCAACACTAAAAGGAAGCCGATCAACTTCTCCACGGTCGTGATCCGCAGGAGAAGAATCTTGGTTGTATCCTGGGTGATCTCTCTGGATTTTGCTCACACGAGGGCCCAGAAATTCATCTAAGGACAGCAGGTTTCTCCACGCCTCTAGGTTCTTTCATTCTTGTTTTTTTATTTTGTTATTTTGTTAATTTATTAGAAATAGTTTAATCTACATTCATGCTAACACTAGTTATATGTAATATTTGATAGCATGAAAGTATGACTAGTTATGTAGGAATATGATAATCTCAAGTCTAAAAATTGAAAAAGGAATTATGCTATGATATAAAAGAAAGTACTTCAAGATTAAACTAAACAATGATATCACTAAGAGTATAACAATTAATCCAAATAAAAGTAATATCATTGCAAACAAGGGATTTATAGTTCAGCTCCAATATCTATATCCACTACCTAGGCTCCCCACATAAGATTTTAAATACACTATACTAGTATTATTTTCTTCTACAAATAAGTTTACAAAAAGTGGTCTCACTCTTCTCCCAAGCATACCACTTCCCTAAACCCTACAATACAAGAAGAAAAATAAACAATCAATGCAGCCTCTTCTAAGAGCACCTCAACCAATGTAACAAAAACACAACAAGATCAATAAGAATCAAAACATAAATCAAGAGGGAGGAAGAAATGCTTATTTAAAAACCAAGATTCCTCTTAATGTATTCTCCTATAATACTTGTGCCCCTCTTAAAGAAATAGCTCTTTTGTGATGTAAAAGTCTTCAATGGAGGTGAATGGAGGAAGAATAGAGTTGAAAAAAAACCTTTTAGGGGACAAAATCACTTCTTTTTGTTCCCCTAGTGTTCTAAGATTTTTGATAATGGTTTTATATCATTTTCAAGGTTTATAAATGGTTAAAAAAAAGGTAAGAGAGCTGTTGGAGGCTGAAACTAGCCATTATAGGCCAATTTAGCCTGGTTCAATTCGGCCTGATTTAGACTACATAGTATGTTTAACTTGATTTGACTCATTTGAGCTTATTTTACATCCAAATTGGGTGTCGTTTGAACCGTTGGGAAACATAGGAACTCTACTTTCTAAATTTACTAGTTTTATAGAGTTTGGATAAGAATTATGCTCAGTTTGAAGCTAAAAACTATAAAGAGGTTAAGAATCTATCAAGTCTTAGTTTAAGGATTTTGGTAAGATTTAGAAAAATGATAAAAAAAAATTTATTTATGGGAAGTAAGGTAGAATGAGCCATTAATTAAGAGGTACCATAAACACTTTACATTTATCTAAATATAAAGAAATAAAACCTAACACTTGCTAGGACTCAGGCAAAAGTTATCATGAGCTTGTTGAGGGTTTGCAGATACTTGTTGAGATAAATAATCCAATAGCTTTAACCTAAGAAAAATACTCAAGAGAGCATTAGTAGAATGGTTTGTTATTATAAAAATATATTAGAATAATTAAAGACCAAGGACATGAAACCTTGGGCCAACAATCTCCCCCTTTTTGATAATGACAAACCATTATATATAAGAGAACTTATTATAAATATTATTTAGTTAAATTGCTCAATAAGTAGGCATTATGTCACAGATATCATAAAAACTCCCCCTACCTAAGTGCACATAGACATACATCTTC
Source organism: Costus lasius (assembly GCA_027563935.2). Lineage (NCBI taxonomy): Eukaryota > Viridiplantae > Streptophyta > Magnoliopsida > Zingiberales > Costaceae > Costus > Costus lasius. Next base: position 15,954,165 of record CM050454.1, on the reverse strand, counting down.
AAAAAAAAATAATTTTTTGAAGTTTTATCATGGCATTAACATAAATTCTCCCCCTTTGTCATTATAAAAAATAAAATAAGAAAATACATAGTGCATGAAAACTTTCCCTAATTGCATTCCTTGAGTAGTAAATCAATAAAAAAACAATAATGTACAACATTATGAAAATGGTTCACCACATATCCCTTATTCAAAGGTTTAGTAAAAATATCAGCCAATTGCTTATTAGTAGAAATATACTACAATGATATGTCATTCTTCATACATGATCACGCAAGAAATGATGTCTTAATTCTATATATTTTGTGATTCAACGAAAGATAGGATTTTTAGATAAATTTATGGCACTAAAATTATCACAATATATAGGAGTACTACTATAAGATAAATCATAGTCCAAAAAATTTTGTTTCATCTAAAGAATTTGTGGACAACAACATCCTGTAGCAATATATTCAGCCTCAGTTGGTGAGAGTGCCATAGAATTTGTTTCTTAAAAAACCAAGAAACTAGACTCATTTATAGAAATGACAATAACCACTAGTACTCTTTCTATTAATTTTACAACCAATAAAGTCAGCATCAAAATAACCATAAAGTTAAAAGTTTTTGTTGTTGGGGTACCAAAGACCAAGATCAATAGTTCCTTTAATATATCTGAGAATACATTTTACAATACTTAAATGTAACTTCTTAGGAAAGGAACGAAATCTTGCGCATAAACATGTACTAATCATTATATCATATCTACTTGTAGTTAAATGAAGTAAACTACCAATTATACCTCTATATCGCTTTGGGTCCACCATTTTACCATTCTCATCTTCATCAACCTTGGTACTTGTGCTCATATGAGTTGGTGTAGCTTTAACATTTTCCATACTAGACTTCTTAAGTATCTCTTTTGCATATTTGGATTGATTGATGAAGATTCCATTTCATTGTTTGCTTGATTTCAAGTCCAAGAATGAAACCAAGTTCACTCATCATACTCATCTCAAATTCATTTTGTATGCAATTTGCAAACCACTTACAAAAAGATTCATTAGTAGCACCAAAAAATAATATCATCTACATAAATTTAAACTAGTAATATGTCATCATTTTCATATTTAGTGAAAAGAGAAATATCAACTTTTCCAATATTAAACCATGATCAATTAAAAATAATGAAAGTCATTCATACCAAGCTCTAAGAGCTTGTTTTAGGCTATATAAAGCATTCTTTAGTTTGTAAACATGATTTGAAAATTCAAAATTCTCAAAGTCAGGTAGTTGTTCAACATAAACTTATTCATTAATGAAACCATTCAAAAATGCACTGTTCACATCCATTTGATAAAGTTTAAAATCTTTGAAGCTAGCAAAAGCCAAAAGTATTCTAATAGCCTCTAATCTTGCTACAGGAGCATATGTTTCATTATAATCAATACTTTCCACTTGGTGAAACCTTGGACCACTAAGTGTGCCTTGTTTCGAACCATTAGGTCGGACTCATCTAATATATTTATAAAAACTCATTTTGTTCCAATCACAGTTTGATTATAAGATATAGAAACTAAAGTCCATACATCATTTCTTATAAATTGATTTAATTCATCATGCATTGCTAAAACCCAAAATTCATCTTTTAAAGCATCATCAATACATTTAGGTTCTACTTGAGAGATAAAAGCAACATGATAATAAAAATTTTGTAAGTGAAGAGGAAATTACCATACCCTTTGAACATTCTCCAAGTGCTTACTCCAACGGATGATCTTTTAAGAACTTATAATCTTTTGGAAGAGGTTGACATGAGTCAACTTTCTCTACTTGATCTTGAGATGGATGACCTTGCATGTCTTGAAGTTCTTGATCACCATTATATACTTCAATAGTGTCATGATTGTTCTCAAGTTTAAGCTTTTCTATTATTTCATCGACGTCAACTTCTTTAACTATTATTGAAACATTATTAGATTCATCAAATGTCACTTGCATAGATTCTTCAACAATTAAAGTTCTACAATTATAAACTCTATAAGCCTTACTAGTAGATGAGTAACCAAGAAATATTCCTTCATCACACTTAGAATCAAATTTACCCAATGGATCTTTGGTATTGAAAATAAAACATTTACAAATAAAAACTCAAAAATATGTAATATTTGGCAATCCATTAAACCAAAGTTCAAAAGGAGTTCTTTTTAAAATAGGCCTAACTAAAACATGATTAAGAATATAACAAGATGTATTTACTGCTTCAGCACAAAAATACTTAGGTAAATTATTTTCACTAAGCATAGATCTAGCCATTTCTTGCACTGTTCTATTTTTTTTTTTCAACTACTCCATTTTGTTGAAAGATACCTGAATCAATATAATATTTCAAAAATAAATTATTTTCAAATTCTCCTCCATGATCACTATGATTTTTGAAATCATATAACCTTTTTCATTGAAGACTCTCTTAGTGCACTTCTTAAAAAGATGAGTTATGTGATAAAGTCTATGGTGCCTAACCCTAATGTAAAGTGCTTAGCATGCCCAAGTCTATGGTGCCATAGCTAAGATAAATTTTCTACACATGCTAAACACTTTACATTAGGGTTAGACAAAATATTCAAACTAAGTATATAAATATTATTTATCCTATTTCCAACAAAAAGACATCATTTGTACATGAATTTTTAATCAAGAATTTTATTGTTTCAAAAGTAACAATATAACCTTTATCACAAAGTTGAGATAGACTAAGTAATGTATATTTTAAACCATATACTAAAAGAACATTGTCAATAATAGAGTAAGGGTTTATACCAATAGTACCAATGCCAATTATCTTACCCTTGCATTATCACCAAATGTTACTATACCACCTTCTTTACCTGATAGTATTGCAAATAGATTTATATCTTTTGTCATATGCTTTGAGTAACCACTATCAAGAATCCAATCACTTCTATTATGTTGTAGTTGGTTCTCCACTTACAAGAGATGAATAAAACTTTAGGTACCCAAATTTCTTTGGGTCCTTGATGAAATTTCTTTGGGTCCTTGATGGTTAGTTACTTTAAGAACCCATAATACATGCTTAGATACCTTTTTACTAGGGCAATTACAAATTCTATGTCCATATCTACCACAAAAAAAAAAGAAGCAAAATCCATTAAAGTAAGTAGAAGCATGTGAGCAGAATGTACACACTTGTTATTTACATGTTTAAGATGTGTGATATGTATATTGACATGAGAAGTAACACCATTATAAGTTTTCTTTTTAATATTTGTTTTCCTTTTCAAATATGATAAGCTGAATCATTCTCTAACATTTGACATTTTGCATGCAACAAAGTTAGTTCTTTTCTCAACATTAATATTGAATCATTTAAGGCTTTTTCTTGAGAAACTAAAAAGGTATTACTATCTTTTACACTAAGCAATGTAGCATGTAATTCATCCTTCTCTTTAACAAGAGAAGCTTTTTCTTTTTTTTAATAACTTATGTTTTGTATGAAGGCTCTTGAATTCATCATATAACTTATGAAATGCATTCTCTAGTTCTTCATAAGAAAAATCACATTCATCAATTGACTTAGTATTTACCTCATCACCTAATGCCATGAAGCATAGGTTAGCTTTTTTCTCTTGTTCATCTTTGGAAGAAGAAACTTCATTTTCATCCCAATTTGCTAATAATGCTTTCCTCTTCTTCTTGTCTTTTACATTTGATGATGGCTTTAAAAGTGGACAATCTCTCTTAATGTGTCCCGGTTTGTTGCATTCAAAACATGTCAAGTCATCCTTTGAGAATTTCTTCTTGTTAATCTTTCTCATAAGAAATTTCTTGAATCTTTTTGCTAAGAATGCAATCTCCTCTTCATCATTGATTTTATCACTCAAGGGAGCTTGAAGAGTAGCCTTCAATGTAATTGATTTCCTTTTAGACTTTTTTTCATCTTAAACATGTGATTTCATTTAAATCTCATGAGTTATAAGAGACCCAATAAGTTGGTTCATGGCTAATTTTGAGAGATCTTTGGCTTCTTGAATTGCAATAACCTTTGCCTCCCAAGCTTTAGGTAAAGATCTTAATATCTTCCAGTTAAGTTGTTTTTATATAGGAATTTATATGCGATTTTTATTGTTATATCTTAACTATTCTAGCATTTACACCATATTTACATGGAATTATTGCTTTATCTTTGGAATCTACACTCTTGGGTGTTTTTGCATCATTTCAGGGAAAAAGCGAGGTAATGCGACCGTTTTCAGCTGAATCAGTATCCTCAGAAAGAACCACGGTCCACCCGGTGACCAGAATCACACCCCGTGGCTTCTGCGTCACCCGATACTGATTTTTCCAGATTTTGGCCCTCAACTTATCCACGTCAGAAAGAAGGCTCCAAAGGGGCAGAAGAGGAATTCGACCAAGGGAAGGAGGACAAAAAACAAAAAGCCCTATTCACATAAGGGCATAGGGAGGATTTGGCGAAAAAAGATACACAGTAGCACGTAGGCGGTTGAGCGGCGAGCGGAGGAAGAAGCCCTTCATCGCGAGAGCTTGAAGGGTGGCAGATATTCGATCAGAGGAAGAGGAAGACTTCACTAGGCTCCTCCTTCCTCCTCGAGGGAGTCGCATTTTCTTTTTCTCGTTTTATCTCATTCCCCTTTGTTAACCATGGATGTATCTACTGGATTGATTGATGCTTTGCTTTGGAACATGAGTATGACAGCTTAAATCTTGTTTCAGGGCTAGGGAAATCCCTTTGAACATTTTATGCATGTATTGTAATTACATTTTGTATACCCTAGATTGTCTTACTTTGCCTAGTTGCACCTCTTGAATGAAGATTACCTTGTTGCTTTCTTCATGTTTTAGATATCCGGTTTTGCCGAGAGGCACATCTAGATGTTTGATGACCTAGGCGAGGGTACCTCAATCATCGCACGAGAGTGGTTGATGAGGTACGGGTAGTGCATACCATTTTGTGCTCATTGGGTTTGTTCGGGTAGGCGTACTACGAGGGTAGGCGTTGAACCGTATAAACACCTTGTTGCATCGCCCGAGAGGGGACAACATGTACAAATGATAGGATGTTATGCACAATCCGGCACTTATTGAGTTTACTCGGTTATGCATCCTACAACGGTAGACGCTAAATCGGGTAAACTCCTAGTCGCAAGTTGCATCGCTCGAGAGAGGACGACTTGCGCACCCTTGGATTACCCTAGGACTCAATAGAGGGGACTTTTGCATTGTTATTTCATCCATGCATAACACATCAAAGTGGTGGACCCGGACCCTAGCCCTGATCTCTTGCATCCTTGGATACTTAGCTGTACTATTACATTGCTTTCCACTTTAGTTACCTTGCTTTGTTGTTTAGCTCTAATTTAGGAACCATTTCAAAACCATCAAAGGATTGTCTAGCTTGTGATAACAGAATCAGTCGGTACTTGGTATTTGGTCCCTAAGGGATCGATACATTTATATTACTTCAATAGTCCGTATACTTGCGGAACGACTATCAAGTTTTTGGCGCCGTTGCCGGGGACCAAATTTATCAATATCAACACGGTTATGTTATTGCTAGACTAGACACTTTTCTTTCTTGTAATTTAGTAGTTTTTTTTAGTTATTTAGTGTTAAGCTTTTCCATATACTCGATAATCACTGCGAATCTTTTTTGTTATGTGGAAAGTTGCCTTTGATCTCACTTGGTTTATGCGTAGGACTCTACGATTGGGAGAATTAATACCTGCAGATCCTGAAATTGAGAAAACCTTCCGGCGCCGTAGAAAAGCTAAGTCCAAGGCAACACACTCCGAGAAATCTATTGAGAAGCTCAAGATGGACAACCGCTGAACTCTTAGAGACTTTGCTTCACCAAACACACAAGGCCTACATACCAGTATCACTCGGCCTCCGATCAAGGCAAATAATTTTGAAATCAAGTCGGCGCTTGTGAACATGGTGACTCAACATCAATTCAGAGGTTCGCCACTTGAGGACCCGAATCTGCATCTGTCAATCTTTCTCGAAGTTTGTGACACACTGAAGATGAATGGAGTGTCAGATGACGCATTACGGTTGAGGTTGTTTCCATTTTCCCTGTGGGACCGTGCTCGTGCTTGGCTGTACTCACTCGCTTCTGGATCCATCTCGACATGGGGGCAGCTCTCCAAAGCTTTCCTTTCTAAATATTTTTTGCCAAGCAAGACGGCCCAATTGAGAGCTCAAATCATTAATTTTGCTCAAAGAGACAACGAGTCATTATGCGAAGCATGAGATCGCTTCAAGGAATATCAGATGATGTGTCCTCATCATGGTATGGAGAAGTGGTTTCTAATTCACACCTTCTACAGTGGTTTGAACTACAATACCAGACTTACAATAGATGCGGCAGCTGGTGGTGCCTTAATGAGCAAGGAAATTGATGAAGCTTTCAATCTGATAGAAGATATGGCAATGAACCACCACCAGTTGTCAACTGAGAGAGCAGGACCACCTAAAGCAGGTGGCAAATTTGAGCTTGATGCGTTGAGTTCTATAGCAGCTAAAGTGGATTCTTTAGCTCACAAATTTGATACATGGGGGCTGAACTCCACCACCGCATCGGTCAATAGTGTATCTTGGGAGAATGGTTGTACATCAGGACAAACTTCAACTGACTACCAAATGGGACCTCCTTCTTTTGGGGACTCTACACAGGATCAAGTTAATGCTCTCAATAGCTTCCAATCAAGACCACAACATGATCTATACTCCAACACGTATAATCCTGGGTGGAGGAGCCACCCAAATTTCTCTTACCGCAACAACAACACCGCACAATAACCCAATTATGGACAACCCTTGGGATTTCAATAACCAAGACAAGCACCTCCACAGCAACCGACGAAGTCAAATTTGGAAACTATGTTGAGAACTTCATTGCAGGGCAAGCTAAGCAAAGTGAGCGCATGAATGAGACCATCCAATAGCTAGCTTCTCAAGTTGAAGCCTTAACCACACATGGGAAGATGCTTGAAAATTAAGTTGCACAACAGGCACTATCATCACCTAGACCTCCCGGGAGACTTTCGGGACAACCTGAGGCCAACCCTAGAAAACAGTGCAACGCTATCAATACATGCATTGTGGAGCCACTAAACGAGCCCAACACGTATTTGGATATGGAGAAAGACCCTGGTAGTTTCTCAATACCATGTCGGATTAGGAATGTTAGTTTTGATCACACCCTATGTGACCTTGGGGCCAGTGTGAGTCTTATATCACTGTCAATCTGCAAAAAGTTGGATATGGGGGAACCAAAAGAGACAAGTGTTTCATTGCAACTTGCAGACCACTCAATACGGCATCTGATAGGCGTATTGAAAGATATCCCAGTCAGAGTTGGTAAATTCTCTATTCCGGAGGACTTCATTGTGTTGGATATGGAGGAAGATGCCCAATTTTCCATAATTCTTAGCCGACCCTTCTTGGCAACCGCGGGTGCCATAATTGATGTTAGGAAAGGGAAACTTAAGTTGAATATCAGTGGAGATGTAATCAATTTTGAGATCTCTAGAGGTCTAGAACACCCTTCCTTTACAGGGACTTACCGCCGCATGGATGTTATAGAGGATGAGTGGGTCGACACAGTTGCATTAAAACAAGAAAAGAGAATAGAGGCATGTGGAGAAGTGAAACCTAGAGAGCACTATGAAGCAAACAGTAAAATGCTTAATGGATCCAATTACATTGCTAATCATGAGGTGCGGGAAGGTAATACCATGGTAAACGAGCAAGACAATGCATCTTTGGGCTTGGTTGACTCCAACATTACTACTTCTGGAAGTTTTCATTCTACAAATGAGGACACTGTTGAGGGTGAATTTACGTCTAGCCAAGTTTTTGGGTCAACTGATTTTAATGATGGATTGGGCACTACGACCAGCTTAGGGAAGAGGGAGAAGCCCTCATTGGAAACTTGGAAGAAACCTATGATTACATCTATGAAAGAGTTACCCTCCAAAGCTGATGCTGCTAGCGCATTAGGGATCACACAAGAAAATGTTAGTATACACAGTCCAACCACAGTTAAAAGTTTCATTCCAGATAATTGGGGAGATGCAGCAGTTATCTCTACTCCAAAATCACAAATATCAGAGGATGGACCGCATGGAATTGGAGCGACCAAGGATCGAGATGATGACAGTTTAGGGGCTGCTAGTCAACGGAAATACTCTAAAGATTTTCTTATGATGCTTTCTCAGCAATACACACAACTACCAGATGGTTGTGAGATTCATCCAGATGTACTTGATTCACTGTTTACCATTGGTGTGAGAGGTTTACCATGTTCCAGGTCCGAGAAGATTATAGGCAGATCACCATGTGTCCCGTGGGCATATCAGCCGCTTGAAGAGCCGAGCACTGTTCACCTTTCCAACCCCCCGGATCCACCTTGACATGGCATCATGGTCAAGCCAAAGACCTTAAAATGGCGCTTCTTGGGAGGCAACCCAAGCCTTTTTTTTTTCTTGCTAGTTCTTTTAATAATTTTCTTAATGGTATTTTTAGTTTTTGGTAGTTAGCTTAATGGTAATTTAATTTGCTTTGTTGTAATGTGTGTTGATCTATTGACCACCTGCTTTCATACGTTCACTCTTTTTAGGTAGTTTACTTAACTGAGTGCCTAACTTGATAATTCTTTTGGTAGTTTACTCCATGGTTTCATCACTTGTTGTTCTCAACTGTTGAGCTAAGATGGTATGGAGCTGGTATTTCAATGTTGTTGATCATTTGCTCAATTTCCGCTCTCTATGTAATCTACCAGCTATGTGCTTGCCTTGCTCATCCTTTTAGTAGCCTACTTAGTGGTATTCATGCTTACTGTTTACCATGGTATTGCCGCTTGTTGCTCACATTTGTGCAGAACTGGTATGGTGCTAATACCTTTGAGATTTCTTGGAAATACCATAACATTTTCACTTACTGCATCTAGATGGTCTTGAGCTGCTATTTGGATTCAGGATTTCTTGCTTAGTCTTTGATGTGTGTTGGTATTTCGATGTTGTTGTCAATTGCCTACTTCTACTCTCTTCATGTGGTTAGTTGAGATATGTGTCCACTTTGCTGAACTTTTGAGTGATATATTCCATGATTTTTGTACTTAGCATTACCCATTGATTGTATTGAGATGGCTTTGTGATAGTATCAGATTTTAATCTATTTTGATAACTTTGTGGAGCCTAATTATATGTTTATCATTGCTCAGGGATGATCTGGGTGCAATTGGAGACCAATTGCGTTGTTTCCAGAATTCCACGGTCGACCCGGCAATGATAGTCACGCCCGTGGTTCCAGTAGCTGCACTTCATTTTATGAGTTCCGTTCTCCATAGAAAGTTCCTCGGGCCACCCAGCGATTAAAACCTCGGTCCGCAGAATTTCAGACCCTTGGAGGCGACTCTTTAAGTACAAGTAAAGTTTTTCACAGAAAGTTCCTCGAGGAACCTAGTGACTGAGACCTCGACCCGTGGTTTCTGGAGGTAGATTTCGCAGAGGAAAACATTAAATTCAAGTTCTCCACAGAAAGTTCCTCTGGGCACCCAGTGACCAACACCTCGACCCGTGGTTCCGGAGGCAGTTCTCTACAGCGCAAAATCGTCTAAGTCCCAGTTTTGCACATAATGTATCTCGGGGTGCCAGGCGATCACAACCTCGACCCGAGGTTTTTGGTGGGGTCCATTTCACTTAACTTCGAAAGTCCTGCCTGCTTAAACCCTTCCTCCTGCCCACGCTCTCTCACTTCTCCACCCCGAACCTTCCTCACCCCATGAAAACCCTAGTTTGCCATCGCCCCTTTCGTCGCTCCTACTCTTCTCCGAGATGTCACCTGAGCTCCTTCCATTTTCGACTCCATGGGGCCTCGCAAGGTGTGCGCCAACAAGGCCTCCACCAGCAAGCGCCCACGCGCACGAGTTCCCCCGTCTCCTTATCCTGCTCCCGCTCCGCCACCAGCTCCTCCAAGCAATCTAGAACCCACCGCCACCTATCACCGGCGTAGAGCAGGGAAGGAGCCTGCCCGTTCTCCACCTCCTCCTCCACCACATAACCCTGATTTTCACCCCTCGACCGAAGGGCATGTTATCCATTTTCGTGATGCCGATCAAGAAGATCGGTACTTTGCCCTTTCCGGGCAGCGCATCATCAACACTCGGTATATGGACACACCGACTCTGAATCAACTAGGCCTCCTCGACGATATACTTTGGCTCTTCCGGAACCTCGGCTGGGAAAAGTTTCTAAATCAAGCTTCTCCAACACACATCGGGCTCACCCTTGAGGTACTCAGCTCTTTCTCTACTCGGCGATCAGGTCCTGATAACGAGACCCTCTTGATTTGCTTCCGATTGAATAATATCGAGTACCATTTACCTCTTGAGGATTTCAATTCGGTTTACGGCTTTCCCTCTGATGTGGAGCTTCACAAGCCTAGTGGAAACTGGGAGGATGCCTTTTGGCATTCCATATCTTCTGAGGCGCGCTATTCTTCGAAGAATACCAGGGCGAGCACCATCTCCAACCCGTGCCTTCAATACGCCCACAGTCTGTTGTCTAACACGATTTTTGCTAGAGGGGACAGCGATTGTATGCTGCGCCGAGTCTAGCTTATCTATTTGTGGGCAATGTTGAATCAGTTTCCTATGAACTCAGGTTACCATCTTGCCAAGCACCTGGAGCACATCGGCCGCACCTCCAGAGGAGCTTTCGCTATCGGCGGCCTGATTACCCCATTGGTCCTGCACTTAGGGCATAACCCCTATGGCACTCCTGAAGCCAGAGGGAGCGGACGACTCGACATCGAGGCTTGCATCGTGATGAAGATGATCTTCCGCTGAGGCTATGTGTACCACCTCACTCTGCGAGGGAGCCTTCAAACCATACCACTACCCAACACGGCGCACACCTCTATTCGCTACCGCGAGAACTGGAACCTCACCGCTGCAGATGCTGATGATCCTGCTCAATCCATGAGTGCCCCTGCGCCTTTCACATCCGGACCTACGCCGCGAGCTCCTCATGAGCCCTCGACCCATGAACTCCTGTAGACGATCCTCTAGCAGCTCCAGAGTAAGGGGAACCAAATCAGCATGCTAACGGAGAACGTACAGAGCGTGTACGCCTTTCTCCGATCCCGTTTCCCTGGCTTCTGGAGCACTGCCCCTTACCAGCGTCATCCAGCTCATGATGGCACGTCCTCTTCTTCATCTGATACCTCTTCATCTGATGCCTTTGACGACGATCTCAGCGACGCGGGGGATGACCCCCGCGATTAGAGTTGTAAGTCTTTTGCTCCCCACCATTTTTGTACTCTTCACTGCTTTTCTATTTTGGCATCGGGGATGATGCCTCATTTACCATGTGGGTGGAGGTTTGCATTTCTGATACAGTACTTAGCATTTTTGTTTTCACTTGGTTTTTACCATTGAAAGTTTTACCATTTGGTATTCATGACTATTGCTTTGCTGTTGATTATTGTTTTGGTAGTTAAGATGACTATCTCTTGATGTTCCAGAACTCTAATATATATTCTTGCTTGCCTTCAAGCATGTTTTCATGTGTTCTTTGCTGTTAGTATGATTCATTTGCACGATTCTACCTCTTTACCGATTTTTTGCTTACATATATCTGTTGCATGCGATTAATCCCCTCGTGGTAGGTAACTTAAGGATAGATTCTTGGTAAGCTGCTCTCCTACTTAAATTGTGGGACGTCACTAGCCTGCAACACTTAATTTGACCTTGACTGGTTCCTCTCCTCTCCTATCATACCCTCCATTTTGGTTATCCCATTTCAGCCAATAGACATTTCAAGAAAAGATTCTCTAGCAAAGTCTAGAGACCTGTCTTCAAAAAAAATAAAATAAAATAAGAGGACAAAGATCCTCTTAAAAAAAATAAGAGGACAAAGATCCTCTCAAAAAAAAAAGAGGATAAAGATCCTCTCAAAAAAAAAAAAGAGGACAAAGACCCTCTCGTAATTCTCCACATATCTGTATATCTTTACACCACTTGTAAAATGTATTGTGGTATTTCCCACTTGGAGGCTTCAAACTTTGTATGAGGAGGAAATAGGACATTGATTATGAGGTGTGGCAGCTGTGTGTGGAACACATTTACCTTGGGTTGCAATGCTTACCACTTTGATATCCGATGAGTCTACCACTTGTGGGATGCTTGACCATTACATGGATCGGTGTTAGCATTATCTTAGAGGGGTTTGAACTCAAGTCTTATGGATCATCGTTGCAGCTTAGCTTTATTTTATCTTTGCTTGAGGACAAGCAAGAGTTTAAGTCTAGGGAGATTTGTTAAGTTGTTTTTATATAGGAATTTTATATGCGATTTTTAATGTTATATCTTAACTATTCTAGCATTTACACTTTATTTACATGGAATTATTGCTTTATCTTCGGAATATACACTCTTTGGTGTTTTTGCATCATTTCAGGAAAAAAGCGAGGTAATGCGACCGTTTTCAGCTGAATTTGTATCCTCAGAAAGAACCACGGTCCACTTGGTGACCAGAATCACACCCCGTGGCTTCTGCGTCACCCGATACTGATTTTTTCAGATTTTGGCCCTCGACTTATCCACGTCAGAAAGAAGGCTCCAAAGGGGCAGAAGAGGAATTCGACCAAGGGAAGGAGGACAAAAAACAAAAAGCCCTATTCACGTAAGGGCATAGGGAGGATTCGGCGGAAAAAAGATACACAGCAGCACATAGGCGGTTGAGCGGCGAGCGTAGGAAGAAGCCCTTCATCGTGAGAGCTTGAAGGGCTGGCGGATATTCGATCAGAGGAAGAGGAAGACTTCACCAGGCTCCTCCTTCCTCCTCGAGGGAGTCGCATTTTCCTTCTCTCGTTTTATCTCATTCCCCTTTGTTAACCATGGATGTATCTACTGGATTGATTGATGCTTTGCTTTGGAACATGAGTATGACAGCTTAAATCTTGTTTCAGGGCTAGGGAAAGCCCTTTGAACGTTTTATGCATGTATTGTAATTACATTTTGTAAACCCTAGATTGTCTTACTTTGCCTAGTTGCACCTCTTGAATGAAGATTACCTTATTGCTTTCTTCATGTTTTAGATATCCGATATTGCCGAGAGGCACATCTAGATGTTTGATGACCTAGGCGAGGGTACCTCAAACATCGCACGATAGTGGTTGATGAGGTACGGGTAGTGCATACCATTTTGTGCTCATTGGGTTTGTTCGGGTAGGCGTACTACGAGGGTAGACGTTGAACCGTATAAACACCTTGTTGCATCGCCCGAGAGGGGACAACATGTACAAATGATATGATGTTATGCACAATCCGACACTTATTGAGTTTACTCAGTTATGCGTCCTACGACGGTAGACGCTAAATCGGGTAAACTCCTAGTCGCAAGTTGCATCGCTCGAGAGAGAACGATTTACGCACCCTTGGATTACCCTAGGACTCAATAGAGGGGACTTTTGCATTGTTATTTCATCCATGCATAACACATCAAAGTGGTGGACCCTAGCCCTGATCTCTTGCATCCTTGGATCTTTAGCTGTACTATTACATTGCTTTCCACTTTAGTTACCTTGCTTTTTTTGTTTAGCTCTAATTTAGGAACCATTTCAAAACCATCAAAGGATTGTCTAGCTTGTGATAACAGAATCAATCGGTACTTGGTATTTGGTTCCTGTGGGATTGATACATTTATATTACTTCGATAGTCTGTATACTTGCGGAACGTCTATCACTTCCTTACCATATCTTCATCTTTGAATGACTTTCTAAGAGAAATGAGACTATTAGTAATATTAGTAAACTTTGTATACATATCCATAATAGTCTCATGAGGAACCATTTAAAATAATTCATAATTATACATCAATATATTAATTCTAGATTCTTTCACCTGTGAGGTTCCATCATGAGTTACCTTAAGCATATGTCAAATAGCATGAGCACTAGAACATGTAGAAATACAATTGAATTCATTATTGTTTAATGAATAATAAAGTGCATTCATAGCTTTAGTATTCAAAGTGTGTAGCTTTATTTCTTCTTGAGACCAAGAAGTGCTAGGTGTAGAAGGTGATTTATAATCATTTTCAACCATCTCCCAAATATCTAATTTTAGTGATTGAAGAAATAAATTTCATTCTACATTTTCAATGAGTATAGTGTGTGTCATTAAACATAGGTGGACAAGTAGTAGAATATTCTACAACATGTGAGGATGATGCATCAAAAGTAGCCTTAAATAATTATAGAGAAATGATTAAGTTTAAACCTATAAACCAAGCTTTGATACCAAATGGAAAGGAATTAACACACAAGAGAGGGGCGAATTGTGTGATAAGTAATTTTTTTTAGGTATAATAGGTTCTTTGATGTAAATGAGATAACAATTATGATATGATATGATGTAAAAGAAGGTACTTTAAGATTAAACTAAACACTAATATTACTAAAATTATAACAATTAATCCAAACAAAAGTAATATCAATACAAACAAGAAATTTATAGTGGTTTGGCTTCAATGCCTACATCCACTACCTAGGATCCCCATCTAGGATTTCAAACACACTATACTAGTTTTATTTCTTTCTTTAAATAGGTTTACTCCAAGTGGTCTCACCCTGCTCCCAAGGGTACCACCTCCCTAAACCCTACAATGCAAGAAAAGAAATAAATTATCTATCGGTCTCTTCCAAGAGCAGCTCAACCAATGTAACAAAAACACAACAAGATCAATAAGAATCAAAATATAAATCAAGAGAGTGGAAGAAATATTTATTCATAAGCCAAGGCTCCTCTTAATGTATTCTCCTATAATACTTGAGCTTCTATTGAAGAAATAGCTCTCTTGAGATGTAAAAGGCTTCAAGATGACGCCTAATCACAATAATGTTCAATGGAGGTAAATGGAGGAAGAAAATAGTTGAAGAAAAGCTCTTTAGAACACACACTCACTTCTTTTTTTCCTCTAGTATTCTAAGGCTTTTTTGAGAATGGTTTTATATCATTTTCAAGGCTTCTAAATGGTTAGAAAGGGCGAGAGAGCCGTTGGAGGCCAATTCAACCCGGTTCGATTAGGCCTGGTTTAGACTGCATAATAGGTTTAACTTGATTTGGCTCGTTTGAACTCATTTGAGATCCAAAATGGGTTTCATTTGAACCGTTGGAAATATGAGGAAGTTTACTTTGTGAATTTACTAGTTTCATAGAATTTTGACAAGGATTGGGCATTTGAAGCTAAAAACTACAAAAATGTCAAGAATCTATCAAGACTTGATTTAAGGATATTGGTAAGATTTAAAAAAATAATCAAAGATTTATTTAAAGGAAAGAAAGTAGAATGAGTGATTAATTAAGAGGTACTATAAGCACTTTACATTTATTTGAATATAAAAAAAAATTAAACCTAGCACTTGCTAAGACTCACCAAAAGTTATCGTGAGCTTGTTGAGAGTTTGTCGATACTTGTTGAGATAAGTCATCTAATACCTTTAACCTAAGTAAATACTCAAGAGATAATATTAGTCGAATGGTTTATTATTTTCAAATATTTTAAAATAATTAATGACCAAGGACATGAAACCTTAGGCCAACAAAAATCACATGCACCTTGATTATAACAAAAATATTTATGACACTCATATAAAAATTTGTATAGCATTCTTTAAGGCAAATCTATTCAAAATATTATTATTATTATTATTTAACACTACCTATATGTTGACTTGATATCTCATATAATGACAGCTCTTTATCATCATCAGTCGCTTGCACTTGCTAGTCTCATTGTATTATTGTTATTTCAATCTATGATAATACTTGACTAGATACATTTAAGAATAATCATATGTTCCATTTTGGGTTGTTGCTTTTGTAGTCCACATAGTAGGAAAACAAGAAGTAGAGGTGGTTGGGGAATTGCTTCTTGGTTTGGACCAAAGAAGATGCATAATGGGAAGCTGAGATAGAGCCTCACCTGCCCCACCTGTGTTCCCTGTCCCCACTGAGCTCCGCTTGCTCACCCATACTCCAATCCCACTTCGTCCGAGTGAGACCCCCCTCCCCCAAAGATCCCATGCCCTAGTCCCGATCCCCCTACGCCCGAGCAAGACCCTTCCCCATTGAGCCCCTGCCAGCTCCACTTGCTCACCTCGCTCTCACCCAGCTCCACCTGCTTGCCCGAACCACATCCCCCTTTGCCTGGGAGAGATCCCCCTCCCCTTGCCAAGCTCTGTCCACTCACCTACCGCCTTCCCCCATCAAGCTTCACCAGCTTGCCTTGCCCCCTACCAAGTTCCACTCACTATCAAACCAAGATTGGCTCCTTTCCCATGAATGGATGACCACTCATTTGATACACATGAATGTCAATTATCCTGTATCGATGATACTTTTTCCTTTATAAGTTAACTTTATCCCATGTACTTTTCCTAAATAGAATTTTACAAAATTATTACATGTTTATCATCTAGTTAGCTATAAACTTCAACATGTCACATACTTATTTTCCTATAATGTGAATCATACCACTAGATTAAACTTATTTCATCATATCTATTCTTATAAGTTATTCATACATATATATAATATATTACTTAGAGAAATTGCCCTGAAAATTAATTTTTTATATTAATTTATTAAGAGCAAGAAACTAGTATAGCTAATAAATTATGATTCTACATCTAGTAGAGATTTTTTTCCCCTTAAAATTTCGTTAGCTTATGAATATTTATTATATGGTATATTTATATAATTTTTTTATAATTTAAAACATATTTTAAACTAAAAAACTATTTAAGTTAATATTCTAGTTATTTTAAATCCTATTGTATGAATTTTAAATTTTTAAATAATTAGTGTAACTATAATGAAATTCTAATGAATAGTTTTATTAGTTTATTTTAATTCTATTATATTGTTTTTACTAATTTTAAACATTTAGATGATAAATAAACTTCTTTTGAGTAAAATAATGTGTGTATAAAATCTGTACTTGCGCACATTTTGTACAACAAGGCATGAACAATTTTACCAAGTGCCTATATAGAATAAAACATAAAATGAAGTGCTTTAAAAGAAAAACAAATTGAAAAATAAGAAGCTTTTTACATAATTACTAATACTCATTTTAGATCATAAACATGCAAAATTTTATAAATAAAATATTTCGAACTTGACCTCGTATATTATCTTTTAGTAAATTAAATAAATTACATTTACCGAAGATGGATTTTTCTTACTAGGGGTCAACAACATGCGATGTGTTGAAGGATGTGTTTGACTTATAAATTGATATAAATGTGTTGTTAAATGAATAATGTGAGTGATTATTTTGGTGAGTATTCCTCGATATATTGTAGCGCAGATGCATTAGGGTTTTCCTGCAGATCAAATTGCTAGCATGCTCATTTAATTAAAACGATATTAATCGCATTAATTCATCGATCCAGTAAACATTCCACCTCTACATGAGTACTGCACTTTGTGCTCATAATTACTTCTTCCTCTCCTTGTTTGCGTTATGTACGTGCAGTCATCAATTCTTGAAGCTCGGAAGGTATGATATGCCGGTGTACTTGATCCACTCATAGCCCTGCAGGAAGGAATCCACCGTGAATTGTTGCGCCGTCTGCCGGTTGATCACATGGAATCCCGGCCACTTCACCCGGCTGCTGGTGCCGGCGCCGGGGCCGCGGTTGGCATATTCGGCGTAGAAGAGCGTTTTCTCGAAGCTCTCCCCATCCCACGCCATCCACCCCTCCGGTTGGATCACGTCGCCGATGTCCGACTCCAAGACCACGGTCCGAGCGTAGCGCCTCCACGGTCGGCCGAGGTAGCTGCGTATCTTCAACCGGTCGGGGAAGAGGCTCGTGTCGGGCACAATACGACAGTTATGGATGACGATACCGCTCTTGGTGCTCAACTCCTGGCGCCCGTGCGCCGTTACTGTGTTTTTCTGGTTATCCATCGGGCGGCGCAGAATGATGAGGGAGTTCTGGAAAACAACTGCGGCGTCACCGAAGATGAAGTCGATGGTGCCGGAGACGACGCAGTTGCGGTAAAACTGCCTGAGCGCGTGCACGTACAGCGTGTCTTGGTACGCATCCATCCGGCAGTTGAAGAACGCTGCCTTGTCTGCCTGCACGCGCAGAGCCACAGCCTGGTGCTTCTGCGGCCCGGCTGTGTTCGTGAACCCCATCGACTTGCAGATGAATCCGTGTGCAGTTACGGCTGATAAAATCATTCTACGCAATTAGCGACGTCTAATTGCTAATAAATCAAGAAAAGAACAATAAGAATTTCACAAGCGCGCACCGAATGTGGCGGTTTGCATGGTTCCGACGCCGTCAACGTTGTTGAGTCTGCCGGTTACGATGGTCTTCCTTGGCCCGTCGCCGTACATGAAGATCTGTGGCATGTTTTTCCTGCTGATGAGAACCTGCTCCTTGTAGGTGCCGGCCTTGACGTAGATGACGTAGCGGCCGGAGAACTTCTTGGGAATGGCCTTGATGGCAGCGTTGATGGTCTTGAAGTCGCCACTTCCGTCCTGAGCCACCACCACGTTGGGCTTCACCTCGCCCCGGGACTGCGCTGCGAGGAGCTTGCGGTCCTGGGCCGAGAACCACGTGGGTAGCCTGCCGCTTCCGTCCGACAGGAGGCGGCGACCGGAAGTGGTGACATTGGGGCTGGAAGGTCGGTCCAAAGTCTTGAAGAAAGGCGCAACCGCGTCGACAATGCGGATGGCGTTACTGGTGATCTGCGTGGCAGTCTGCAGGCCGTCGCGCATTGTGGACTGTAGCTCCGGCTGCGTGATGCCGTCGATGCATGTCACCTGGTACGTGATGACAGCGGACAGCCATATGCCAATGTCATGGACGCGCTGGGCCAGGTCGTTCGACACGGTGAAAGCGGCCTGGAGCTCCTCAGCGGCGTCTTGTAGCAGCTGGTTGCAATCCTCGAACGCGTTCTTGTTAAACTCGTCCGTGGCGCCCTGGCTCACGTTCTTGGAGAGCACGAGCGCGGCGGCGATCTCGGCGGCGGCGACCTCGAAGGCTGCGCGGACGGCCTCCTTGGGGTCGTTGGAGCCGTTGACAACGGGACTGAGGGATTCCATGCACACATCGCTGTAGTCGGTCTGGCCACAGAGCGCAGAGAGGGACTTGATAGAGGAGAATAGACCCTTGGGAGGGGCGGCCTTGTTGTGCGAGCTTACCACGGTGGCGACAACGCCGAAGATGGCGGCCACGACAAGGACAGCGGCGAAAGCGCCAAGTACTGCCTTATTCACCATGGTTAGGATCAGTGGAAATTTCTTCTATTTTTTCTTCTCTAGGCTACAAGGAGAGGTTCCAGTGGAGCCGTAGCTCGGGCTCCGGATGATACCGGATGAATTCAAATGGAAACGGACAAGTGTTTATATAGTGCAGGAAGAGAAGAAAGGATTGACCCAATGCTCGTTGACTTTGCCTAGTTTAGGCATCGAAATGGTTGGTTTGTATTCGTTTGTGTGTACGGTTTAAGGTTGCCAAGTTTAGACATCTTCTCCATCTCAATTATCGTCTTCCATCATATGATTAAGTTTTCTCGACTTGGTTGAACTTGAGTCTAATGTACTTCAATATGTGTTTAGTTTAAGAGTCTAATGTAATTCAATGTGTTTAGTTTAACGTGACATTTTCCTCATGAGGTATTCAATACCTATCAAATGAAAATAGACATAATGATCTTAATAACATAAATATTTGATCTAGATGCGAAAAACTAACCTCCCATCAGGTCATTTTCAAGACTCCTACCGTCCTTGTGACCCATCATACCATAATGTAAGCACCTATAGTTCCTTGCCTTCTTAAGCTCTTTTCAAATGCCTTAGTTTGCCTATCCTACAAATTATAGGGATCATAAAGACTAAGCAAACCTCAATTTTCTCCTCTATAGGCCACTCATAGGATCCTACTATTTCTTTATGTCTTATAAGGGTAACCCAGTCCTCGAAGGGTTGTTGTTTGAGGCTAAAGATCATCTTGTATGCCTCCGTCTTCTCTTGCTCCTTAAGTAGCTTAGTACATATGATTCCCAACATAAGACATGATATATCAAAGACATCCTTGTAATGCATCATATAAGCATTCCACTCTCACTGAGTAATCTAAGCTAAGAATGGCTCTCAATGTGGTTGCACAAAAACATACATCTTCTCTTACTTTCTCAACACATTTTACAAATTTTCATTTCATATTTTGAAGTCTGTACCATTTAACTTGTCCTTCAAAAGGATATATCATTGTGTTAGCATATATGTTTTAAAAAGTTGTCATAAATCTATAATAATAAAATGCAAAGTAAGTACCATATTAAAAATCATTTAATAAAGACTTTTTATTAGACAATTTATCCTCCCGCTATTTTAACCCAATTGATAACTCTCAAATGTAGATTCAAAAAATTTTTGATTTTCTAATGAGATAGGATCCTAAATCCATATATGGTTCTAATGGGTTTGCTGCAAGTGCACGACTTATCAAATTAGTTAAAAATATTATCTCAAAGTGACCAAGTACTAACTAATCTTAAGATTATTAGCAAAACAAATAGAAATAGAATTGTTTTGAAGTCTAATTGAATTAAGCTAATAAAATAGCAAACTAAATACAATAAGCTATTGTAAATGATATTATGATGATTTAGGACTTAGCGTTTACCATGTTAGTTTTTTATAAATTAAAAGAGCGTTGTCTCTAAAATAAGTTTTACTATGATGAAAGAAATTTATCCAAATGTACGAATTGACTCAAGATGGATCTTATGAGATCTTGATAAATTAATTAATCCTTTAGGTAAATCAGATCTATTTTGTGATCCAATCAACCTATTCAACTATTGTTGATTGATTTAACTATTTGCATGCTTATTTTCTCGTGAAGTCTAATAACATGCAAAACTTGGCCAGAGCTTTACATGAAAATAAGCATGCAAATACTTAAATCAATCAACAAATAAAGTTGTATTAAAGAGGAAAAACACAATTTCACTTCATAAAAATATCCAACGGGCAATGCCCAAGTCACGAAATAGGTTTACACTATAGCGTTCATCATATTCTTGTCTAAATCCAACATAAATTAATTACAATTAGCAAAATAGAAGGAAAAACGTATAGGTGATGTAGATATAAAGGAACAAATGAAGAAGACAGATTCAAGCCTCCTCACAAAGAAGATCAGAATAGTCACCAACTTGCTGCCCCCTCAATCGCTTGGCAAAATTCCTTTTTGAAAATTTACCAAAAAATCCTTCAAAACCTTCCCAAACTCCCCCTAAATATGTTGAGGACTGTACATAAGAGTCCCCCACCCCCAAAAAAAAAATTGGTTTAAAAAGAAGCCAAATTAGGCAAGAAAACAATGTGACACGCGAGTGGAGGGTGAAATTATGGTCGTGATATTATCTATGGCTATTAGTGAAGTGTGCTAGACATGATCACGGTTGTGACAATTTTTATGGGTGTGCCATGATCTTTTTGTATGATTCTATCAAAGTGTGTCAAGAGGATTATAGTCTTGATAGAAATCACGGATGGGTTTTACTTTCTACCGTGCATAACTTTTTAATCTCCAGATAGAGGGCTTTATGTCCATGATGCCTATCACAACCCGACCATGATTTTTTCTATGATCTTCTAAAGATTATGCTTTTGACGAATTTCACAAGAGGACCATAATTTCAGCAAATCTTTGATTTGCATAACAATTTATGGGCAACCTCATCTAGTGAAGATTTTAAACAATTATAAATATTTAAGTCAAAATAAGTATAAAAATGATAAATAAGGAAGATACTTTGCAGTAAAAATATACTAAAAATACAAGACATTAGGTTTTGCGTTCCACAAGGGTATGATGAACTGCAAATAATGGGTCCATGCATCCTCAAGTAGGTACATCAGCTGATTGAACCCAGTACAACTTCCCTTAGTTAAGACACTCTAGGCACCTTGTGTGTTACACCCCTTTAAGCACTAACCTAACTAAGGTTTGCAAATTACTCATGAAACACAACAAATAAAACCCACTGGGTAGCATCTCTTTGTAAACTAATCAAAATTTACAATATATAAGAACTTAACCAGTATAATGACAATCATTACTATAAAATAAAATCGACCAATCCTAATTCGGAAGAGGCGGCAGCAAAATCGGAAGATGCAGTGAGCGATGGAGAGAGAAAAGAATAATAGGATTAAATTTACCATTTTTCAATTTAGTCTACCACTTTCTAATATTTTCAAAGTGGTCCCTAGACCACGTGGACATCACAAGCTTAATTATTTTTGTTGGCGCACATTTAATTTTCATCACTTCTAATATCTTGACCATCTTGACTTCAGGGTGGAACTTTGTTTAGATCTTCATTATTGAACTTCTGTCTCTTTACAGCTTGATTTCCTTGTATAATTTTAGTAGACATAATTTTCTTTGTAGCGATTTGAACAGAATAATCAACCAATGCCGATTCTTTCTTAATTTCCAGCTCTATGTAATTCATCTTGATGAAATTTGCAAGAATAATGGTTAAATAAGTTGTAAATTTGTAAGCTGGCAAGGCCTAGGCCAATGCTAGCGGCTTTAACCATGGAATATAACATGTGGTCACAACTTGTACTTTTCCCAAGTTTTCAAAATTAAACATTTACTTTAATATGATCTTTTTCTTTATGGTGAAAATAATTGGTTCTAACACTTGTATGGAGTCACATTTGAGATTTTTACTGATCACAAGAGTCTCAAATATTTGTTCAGTAAAAAGGAATTAAACATGAGGCAGTGTCGATGGATAGAGCTTTTAAAAGATTATGACTGTACAATCAATTATCATCCAGGTAAAGCAAATGTGGTTGCAGATGCATTGAGTAGGAAATCTATGGTAGTTGTAGCATACTTGAGAGTGGCTCAAACTGAATTTGCAAAGGAAATAGTAGAATTGGGTGTGGAGATTGTGAATGATACAAAGAAAGGGTACTTAGCAGTCATGATTAGCAGAGTCTCAAGTAGTGGAGAAAATTAAAGAAAATCAATTTGTGGATAAAGATATTTGTGACTTAATAAGTAAGATGGAACAAGGTAAGAGGCCAGATTTTTCTAAAGACTCAGAGGGTGTTATTCGATTCAGAGGTAGACTATATGTACCTCAAAATCATCCTGTGAAAGAAGAACTTATGAGTGAGGCGCATAAGTCTATATTTGCAATTCACCCTGGTAGCTCTAAGATGTATAAAGACCTCAAGAAATTCTATTGGTGGCTCGGAATGAAAGTTGATATAACTGATTTTGTTTCACGTTGTTTGGTGTGTCAGCAAGTTAAGGCAGAACACCAGAAACCAGCAGGGTTATTACAGAACATCCCCATTCCAGAGTGGAAATAGGAACACATCACGATGGATTTTATATCCGGACTCCCGAGGTCACAGGGGGGGCATGATTCAATCTGGGTGATTGTTGATAGATTGACTAAGTTCGCCCATTTCTTAGCAGTTAAAAAGATGGATCCTCTTGATAGACTAGCTAACCTCTATTTTAGAGAGATTGTGCGATTACATGGAGTTCCAGTGAGTATCATATCTGACTGAGACCCGAGGTTTACATCTAGATTTTGGGGCAGTCTACAGAGAGCATTGGGGACTCAGCTCCGCTTTAGTACAGCCTTTCACCCCCAAACTGATGGTCAGTCTGAGCGGACTATTCATACATTAGAGGATCTTCTCATGGCATGTGTTTTGGACTTTGGTGGGAGTTGGGAGAGCCACTTACATTTAGCTGAATTTGCTTAAAATAACAGCTACCATTCAGCACTTCAGATGGCACCATTTGAGGCACTTTATGGAAGACGGTGTAGATTACTTGTACTTTGGGAGCAAACAGGTGAGAAACAGTTATTAGGTCCTCAGATATTACAAGGCAATGCAGAGGCAATTCAACAAATCCGACAGAGGTTAAAGACTGCACATAGTAGGCAGAAGAGTTATGCAGATAGGAGGAGACGAGACCTTAAGTTTATACTGGGAGATCATGTGTTTCAAAAAATTTCTCCGATCAAGGGAGTCACGAGATTTGGAAAGCAAGGAAAGCTAGCCCCTCGTTATATTGGACCTTTTGAGATACTAGACAGAGTGGGTGCTGTAGCTTATAGATTAGCATTGCCTCCCTCACTTGGTCATCTGCATAATGTTTTTCATATATCTATGTTGAGGAAATACATTCCAGACCCGGCTCATGTCTTAAGCGAGAATTATCCACCGATTGCATCAGATGTGTCTTTTACCGAGCCTCCTATTTAGATACTTGACAAAAAAGAACATCGACTAAGGAACAAAGTAGTCAAGTTGGTTAAGATCAAATGACAAAACCATCCGGAAAGCGAAGCAACTTGGGAACGTGAAGAAGATGTTAAAGCTCAATACCCTGATTTATTCGAAGAGGGTAAGTTAATTTGGAGGACCAAATTTTTTTTTCTTAGAGGGGGAGAATGTTATAATTTAATTTAAACTAACTTTCTTTTTTTATGCAAGGACCTAATTATAATTAGTAAAATTTTATGGGCTTATATGTAAGTTTCCTTTTTAAAACCCTTTTCTTTTGTTGCCGAGGGTTTCTTTCCTTTTTACGTGTATTTTTTTTCTTTCCTTTCGTGAGCGGCGGCGACGACGAGTTCCTCTTCTTGGGCGACAACAAAATCTCAAGTGCTCCTTCTTCTTCTTCAATGGGGCAATGACTGAAGATTTCTATAATGGCGCAAGGGTGAAGGCTATTTTCCAAGAAGCGTGGACATCATTCCTTTCCTTCTCCTACCATCTTTTTCTCTTCTCTTTACTGCTATAAGGTAACTTTTCCACCCCTATCTCTCGGTAGATGTCTTTCTGTTTTCTTGATGTTGAAATTAGGGAAGTTCTTTTAATGTTCCGTCTTCATCTGATTTTTGGGATTTGTTCCGTGGTTGTGGGTTATGTGTGAAAGGATCTTATTAATTTCAACGAGTTTTGCTCTCGCACAGTTGATGATTTTAGAAATGAGGTGGTCTCTTTGAGAAAATAGCATAACTTATTTTGGAATTCCAACACCTCTTGTTGTTAATAATAGATACATTCATGTCGAAAGGATAAGTGGAGAAACTAATTTGGCTGAGAGTTTACATTTCTTGTTGCTTACTGGAACATAGGTATTTTGTTGACGTGTAAGGATCCTGTTCAATATATATATATATATATATATATATATATATATATATATATATATATATATATATATATATGTTTTTTTTGTGTGCTAACAATTGAGTACTCAGTTTGGATCAATAGAATTTCTCTTTAATTGCCACACTAATCTTTGATGAAATCTGTTTGAAAACGTTACTATGTTTTTAGTATTAATGATTTAAATTAATAGAGGTAATAGATCTTATAAGATGACTTAATTACTATTTTATCTGAAGTGGTGCTACGTTGCTGCAATGTAAGTTTTCTAAAACTGAATTCTTTCTTTGAAAACCCATAGCAAGAGACTTATAAAGTATTTCTTTAGTAGTATACCCATCTTAAATAATTAAATGGATGGAACTTATATTGTTGTGGTTAGTCTAGATAAATCATAATCAATATTAATGTCTATCTTAACCTTAACTTCCAAATCCTTCACAGCATGCATACAAATGTGCTTACTATTCTAAATAAATGTTATTCACCTAGATTGAGATCTGTGTGGTGATGAATGGAACCCTTGTGGTTGGATTATTATTTTAATTCCTTACTGCTTGAAATCAATTTGCATCCGTGAAACGTGAAATTGAATTGGGAACTGTGGAGTGCATTTAAATTAACCTATTAGGTTAGTTCATGTGTAGATAACCCTATCCCTTTATATGTTGATGATATAGTTGGATAATTGCATGAACCAAAATAGCACATTAGAGCCTCGGTGTCAAGGTAAGAGTTTTGTTGTTATACAGCATGGAACATGGATCTTATTGTAATTTTAATCTAATTTAATTGTATTGCTTGCATGTAACTTTAAGTAGTTCTTAAATAACTTTCTAGTCATTTCAATAGTATAACAATAAAAATAGATGTTGACATTTAATGTTATGATTGAATTATTGAATAAGTGATGATCCTTGCCTCAAATTAGTTTTAGGTATATGTATAATTTGAAATTTGGTCTTCATATTTTAATAAGTAATTAACAAGACATGGTAATGCAATTTTTAAGGTAACACAAAAATCAAGACTGGACTTCAAGTGGACAATAATATTGAGTTTTGGTAAAGCGTTTGATAAGTCAACAATTGAGGTAGGAATCTAACCTCTCTCCTTTCATCACAGTATTTTAAGCTTATTTGAAATCTGTGGTACCTTATCGTTCAGTTCATTTGACTATTGTTTCTTTACCATTGAATTCAATATCATTCATTTATGATCATTGTGATGGACATGACATGGTTTGATATTTGCATCGATTACTTTGTTGAAACATATATGATGATAGTGTAGTACTTTTGGGGATTGATTGATGTCGTGGCATTGATTGACCGTATGCTGGATTACATTTCACCGGCTATACCACCGTGGACTCTATAATGCCGAGTGTGGATCGGCTATAGAGGTGCTAGCTAGATGTCACCTGACGGAAAGTCATTAGATTAACCGGGGTCCTGGATGTTGGACGCAATATCCCTCGAGTTGTCTGAGGGCAGTTGTTCCATCGGTTGAGCAACGATGGAAACACTCTAACAAAGAGTGCGGACTCGATTGTGAGGTTATTATGTGGTTACGCTCTTGATTTTACACAACTATGATGATGTGATGTTTACATATAGAATAGTGAAATTGTTTTTTAATTATCTTTCCTTGTTACATGCATTTTGTGATTCCTACTTAGCTTTTCTTGCTAACTCCTTTGTTTTGCCTCTAGGTTCAGGTCCGGCCCAAACCCAAAACGAATAGCTAGATAGAAATGGCGGCCTTGGGGAAATAAATAGCTAAAGTGGTTTTTTTTTTCTTGAGTTGTGACATTTGTGTTTTGGCATTGTTAGCCAAATTTTGAACTTTGTTGAAGAGTATTGAAAGACATTGTAGTTTGCATACTTTGATTTGTTTTTCTTTTGGTATGGATTGTGAGACTTAATGCATATACAAGTTGTTGTTAATATATGTTATATTGTGGTGTTATGATTGAAATGTTATTGTGATGACTTGTATTCCTTAAACTCTTACGTCCCTAGTGAAATCTTTCACTGGGGCGTAACATGTGCGAGCGGGCTTGAGTCTAGTCAAACCGCGGGAGCAGTGATCAAGACTGAGTCATGATTAACGGGTTCAGATCCTATGGCTAGTGGATCAGATATGATCAAAGACATAGGTCAGGATCAGATCCGAGTTAGCTGCGTGTTCAGAACAGTTACATACAATGAGATTAGGGTTTGACCCTAAGTCGCCATCGCAAACTGCAAACAATAACATAACAACAAATTAATAGATAAATTAGAATTCAAGTCACAATAGAAAATTAAGAATTGAGTCAAAATTTGACAGCAAATCAAAATTTCAGATTAATTAAGATTTGAATCAACATATGATTACTAAGAGTAATTAAATAGTAATTAATTAAGATGCGATGCAAGACTATCAAAATCAGATTAGATGGAATAATAGAGCTAATCAGGATTAATTAGAACTAAATAATTTAGAACGGTATAGATGCGAGATCTAATAGAAATTAACTCTAAATAGAAGATGCGAAACAGATGCGAGATTTAGGTGAAGTTAAGAAGCAAGGTTAACAATTAATTTATAAGATTAGAAAAATGATTTGCCTAAAATTGTTGAATCTAATCCTGCAATTAATAAAAACAAAGAAAATGATTAGGGTTAGAAGAACCTAGAGGCGATCCTAATGGATCTGTCTTTAGGCAGATTTTCATCCCTCGCGCAGGATTTGCTCAATATTTCTCCTCAATGATTCAGCTAGGATTTGGCTATTGCCAGCATGTCGGTGTAGCAGTCGTCATAAGAATGTTTTTGGCTGATAGTGTAAAAAGAGAGAGAGCAAGAGAGAGAGAGAACTCGAGGGCTTGTCGATGTGTATTCCAACCCTTTGTATGCCTCTCCATATATAAGAGAAGTTGCAATGGCTAGGAAGCCAAGTTAAGCACGTCTAATTTAGACGTACCTTATTTGGATGAATTTAATAATAGTATTTAGTAATTAAGACGTATTAAATAATAAAATAATTAAGACATCTTAATTAGGCTACTATTAATATTAAATAATTATGGGCAAAATTAAAGAATTATAAATTAATTGCTCAATTAAAATAATAGGTGGATTTTGATTTTTTTTCTATTAAAACGCAGACAATTTTTTCTATGGCATATGATATACTAACTCCTCTGTTGTCTATAGTAGGATCGGGGTCTTGTTTTAGTATTGGCGGTAGGGTGTTGTGGACAAAAAGTTGTAAAAGTAAAACTACATAGAGCTTATCCTTCCTTTAATATTATGGAGGGTATGTAAGAGAAAAAAAAGAGTTGTAAAATTAGAACTATGTAGACTTGATTACTATATAGTAGGATCGGGGTCTAAAGTAAATAATACTTTTTTTTCAAAAACCTGTGCAATAGAAATTATCCCTATTTTATAGATTTTTAATTTTAATAAATTAACAATTTTCTTATTTTTTTTCTTTGTTTATTTTCCTATTTTCCTAAATTTTTATGTTATTATTATAAAATAAAATTTTAATGAATTAACATTTTAGAAATTTTTCTATTTTATATTATTATTATTATTATTATTTAATTTCTAAATTAAAAATTTTGTAAAATCTTTATATTATTATTATTATTA
Source organism: Costus lasius (assembly GCA_027563935.2). Lineage (NCBI taxonomy): Eukaryota > Viridiplantae > Streptophyta > Magnoliopsida > Zingiberales > Costaceae > Costus > Costus lasius. The sequence goes on along the minus strand of CM050454.1, from coordinate 15,925,233 downwards.
TCTAGATAAAATTTTAATGAATTAATATTTTTATAATTTTACTTTTTTATTTTATTCCTAATTTATTTAGTATTTTATATATATTTTTAAAAAATTTCTATAATTGTAGTATTAATTTCATCTTGTTAATAAAATCTAATTGTGTTTTTTAAGTTAGCTGAGCATAATGTAGTGTTAAAACAGTGATAGGGCCCAAGGTTGAATTTTGCTAGGGTTAATTTTATAGTCATGCCTTAAACGGTATGCGAGCACGACTAGGCTCACCCGACACGACCCATTGGCCACCTTTATTCAAGATATTTGATCAATGTGCACTATATTCTAGTCAATATACATGATATTTGGTTAACATCTATGATAAAATCCCATCTGTTTGCTCTAATATTTGTGCATTTTGAACCCTGCCTATGATTTTCTAGATGGGTACCTTTCTTCAAAAATTTATTTGGCAGAGGCTACCTCAATGCTCATTGCTAAAACCCGAGTCTTATGCATTGGGATGCGGGCTTAAAAATGGAGATTGGTTGTAAATTACAAATTAATATTAATTAAAAGCGTTAAAAGACTCCCAAAATACATAGACTATGAAATTTAAGTGGAGAATATACTACAAATAAAGAAATAAAGAAAATAAAATTTCTAACATTTTAAATATAACTTCAGGTAGATTAATAAACATAAAATGAATAGTAGCATTATACAAAAGATAGTATCCTTGAAAATATAAGATCATAAAAATAGTACCATATAGAAATCTAAAATATGAATTTATTATGGTATTTATTAATTATTCTAAACGAGTAGGTTGAACATTATTTCTTCCTGCACTATCAAAATTAATTGATAGCGATATTGTTTATATTTGAATATCACTTGAGAAATCCAATTTTATGCATTTTAAAAATTATAAATATTTTTCTTAAAAAACTATAAGGCTATGAAGAAGTGCTCCGACGTGGATCCAGCTAATTTCCCTTTTTTTTTGTTTTCTTTTGCAAATAAAATTTAAAATAATAATTTCCACACTTAGGTTAACGCAAAAGCACATTGCCAAGCCTGGCAAGAATGCCAGATCCAAGATAAAAGGGTAAGGGATGACTTATCAAAGACACATACATGTAAACCTATTACATAAAATAATTTGACTCAATGCTAATTCTTTCATATTGTGCGCACTTAACCCCTACTCTGTCCCTTTCTTGCCCCTGCCTCTCCTTCACCTTCTGATCTTGAGTTCTAAGAAAATTCCAAAGTTTTGATCTTACTTCTAAAGCTAGCACCACATATGGAGCGAGATAATTTTCGAGAGATCGCTTTTTAGATACTAATAGAGTGTAAACACTTATGTGCTTATATTTTTATCTATTGTCAGTGTCAAGCACGCTTGAAAGGCATATTTCATTACCTATCTTTTATGTTTGTGTCACAATTAGGATGAGAAAATTAGTTTTGAAGAAATTTATTTTACTATGTTTATTTCTATTAAACATTTTATTTGCTTTTGGTTTCTCCCAATAGTAATACGGAAGCCATATTTTTGATACTTCACTTGCATGAAAAGTATTTTGCATGACCCCTAACTATAGAAAAATTAGGACATTGCCAAAATTTTTTTAGATAAATTTTCATAAGTTTTATGAATTTTGAATAATCCCCATAACCTATTTTAGATATGTGCTACCACTATCTCCAAAGGTGCATATCGTCAACTTTCTTACAAAAATTTTTACCCCTCATATGAAAATATATTAGTGAATTAAAATATCTAGAATTAGTATAAGGATAATATAAATTTGTTGCGTAAAAATTTTAATTTTTTACTTGGCAATTTTTTGTATTTTTGGCTTGACATGGAAACTATCATTTATGGCATATTGTTATGCGCCACCCTTACATAATCAAAGGAGTTTATATTTTTCATAGAAATTTACCAGTAACTTTACGGGGCTGTGCGGTCCATTGCACGGGTGCAGCTGGCGCAGGCGTGCGAGAGGATGGATGGTGTTAGGCCCTTGAACCAACAAGCCAGGTCCATGGACCGTCGGTCTGGACCAAAGCCCATTGGGCTGAGAGGAGGCCCAAGCCCATGCGACAAGAGCAAAGGCTAAGCCCTAAAACCCAAGTCAACAATCGAATTTGGGCCAAAGCCCAAAATCGAAAGCGGTAGCGCATTAATGTCGTCCTTGTAAAACAGCTCGGAGGAAGCATGATGAGTGTTATTTTTATAGGATTTAAAGTCTCATTTATACCATCATTTTAGGCTTAAGTTTTATTTTATGTCAGAATTTGATATTTTTTCCCGTAAAGTACAGAATCTTTATTAGTTTTGATTGTTTGTGAAATGCAGGTTATTTTCATATTTTTTTCATGAAGATTTGAAGATTTGAAGTCATGAGAAGATTCCTCATAGTGCTAGGTCACAGGTCAAATTTGAGGCAAAATAGAGCTTTTTGCAGAGAACACGGGCAGACCATGATCATGATCACGACCATGATCATCTCGGCGTTCCAGTCCATCTTTTGCGACGTAAGCACAGCCTGGCCGTGACAGCCATCACGACCGTGATCAACCTCCCAGATTTTTGACGTGTTCATCACGGCCTGCCCATGATGATCATCACGGCCGTGAAGACCCACTTTCCAGACTGACGAACTCATCACGGCTTACCCGTTCCTCCTGTCACACCCGTGAAAGCTTCCGCCAGTTTCGACCTTTTAACAATTTTTTACCCGATTTAGATGATTCTGAAGTCGGAATTTGCTGAAATTTGCGGGGAAACTTCCTTACTGCTTAAGGAAGAGATTGAGCTATAAAAATATATTTTTTTGGGCAGTTACGGGGTTCGAACTTTGGAGAGAGGCCACTAGGGCGAAGAAAGGGGCAATTTTTGTGATTAAAGGTTTATTTGATCGAGTTTCTTCGGGCCTATCAAGAGAAGACCGAAAATCTGACGTCTCCTAAACTTGGATTATAATTTCCCCTCCTTTCAAATATATTTTCTTGGGTTTTAGTTAATCAATGATGTATTTCTTAGCGTAAAACCCTAGTTCGGGACTTGGGCGTAGCCCATTGGACAAATTTTCACATGTAAATATCTTTTATGAATCTCAGTGATATCTTTTAGTAAATTTATTTATTCAAATATAATGTGCTTATTGCGTATTTATGTTTTGGCTAAATATTGATATGTGTTAAGTGTTACGAGAAGAGCCGAGAGGTGAATCGTAACACTCGACTGCCCATTTGAATTTGTGACTTGAATTATGAGAGTTGTTCAAAGTTACTCGAGGACTTACGATTATCATAGAGCCCATTGGGTCTTTTTTAAGTTAGTTTTGCTACGAGAGTAGGAAATTAGCTTTCCTCTCCACCGATCTCGTTCTCCCCTGTTTTGAGTTTGTGGCGTCGTTCTTTGTTATCTCCAGTGACGATTCACGGCGGTTTCCGGCGGTGCGAGTCTGAGGGTGAGGCGAGCATCCTCACCCTGCCGGCACGCCTCTTCTCCGGCGATGAGAACAGCAGCGAGAACGAACGCAGGCGACATCGTTCTCACGAGGAAGATGAAGCAGTGCTCGGTGTCGAACACGACGAAGGCATGGGCGTTCGCTTCGAGGTGGCAGGCGACGATTTTGACTGGGTCAAAATTGGAAGCAGAAATTCGAATTCAGCGGCTGACGTAAGGGCGACGTGAGCAATCCGATTTCGAGCGGAGGCAGAAATTTCATGCGGCGAAATTTGGGGCCGACGTCATGCTGACATCAGCATTTCGAATAAATCGAGTGGCGCACGATGATTTGGGTGTTGACTAGATCAAAATTAGGATTTGACTATGAGGTAATTTCTAATTTAGGGTTCCGGTTTTAAATTTGGGGGTGATTTCACGCTTGAAAATTAGTGTTTCAGCACGGTATGAGGGTCCGCTGGAGAACCTTAATTCCAGGGCATGACAGTTGGTATCAGAGCCAGACTCTGGGCCCATACCCACAGGTCAAAAGTACATGTTGGTGGGTCAACATGGTGCGGTTAACACGATTGTTTCACCTGGGAAGATAAAGGTTGGTCGCAAGTTCAAGAAGTTCGCGCACACAGCCAGAGGATTGTTAGAGGACGTTTGGCCCTAGCATGATCAGGGTGGTAAAGCCAAGGTGATGGCTAAATTACTAGAGGAGATGGTGAATCAGGCAAATCGCATAGCACGATTAGAGCAGGTGATTGGCCTGACTGGTGATGGGGACAACGTAGTGGTTCCCCAGGTGGAGCATCTTCAGAGGATAGTGGAGCAACAACAGTTGCAAATTGAAGCCCTGTAGCAGACCTTGAAGGGTCTGATTGACTTGCCAGAGTAGATGGCAAGGATGCGTGAGGAGATGCAGGCTATGATCGACGGCAATGGCAGAGCAGGAGGCTCCTAAGCAGGTATTTGTTCCTGAGCCAGCGACGTTCCCGGGGGGGGGGGGGGGGGGGCGATCGTCCAGGGAGGTAGAGAACTTCATATGGGACATGGAGCAGTTGTTCTCCACAAGCCATGTTCTAGAGAGAGAATGGATGCAGGTGTGCATCGCGTATCTCACAGCTGACGTAAAACTTTGCTGGAGGACCAAAGTTAGCTCGACATCGGGAGCTTCTAGTTGGCGATGGGAAACTTTCCGTGAGGAACTGCTGTGGCAGTTTCTTCCCGGAAACTCGGCGGATCAGGCTCGTGGCAAAGTGGATTGGCTGAGGCACACGGGGTCGATTCAGGAGTATGTCAGGGCATTCTTTGCACTGATGTTAGAGCTACCGGACATGGCGGTGGCAGATAGGAGGTACTTCTTCCTCCGGAATCTTCAACTATGGGGGGAGACGGAGATCCGATGATACTCACCACTTGACTGGAGGGTGGTTGCGGTAGTGGTCGAGTCTAGAGGTGGCCAACGGGCCGGGCCGGCCCGCGGCCCGCACGGCCCGGCACGACACGGGCCGGGCACGGCACGACACGGGCCGGGCACGGCACGGCCCGTTGACCAAGTCAACGGGCCGCGGGCGGCCCGTGGCCCGGCTTGGGCCGTGCTGGGCCGAAGGGTCGCGGCCCGCGGGCCGGGCCGGGCACGGCCCGCAGCCGGGCCGGGCCAGGCACGGCACGAACCCGGGCCCGGCACGGCACGCGGGCCGGGCCAGGCACGGCACGCGGGCCGGGCCAGGCACGGCACGCGGGCCGGGCCAGGCACGGCACGGCACGGTTGCAATTTTACTTAAATGCCCTCATAATAGTTATAAAAATTTTAAAAGTTAGGGATATAATTGTCTTTTTGGTATAAAATTACCATTTTAGCCCCTTTTAATAATTAAAAATAGGGTATAAATATGTAATTATACACCCAATTCATCCCTATAAATTGACCCCCCAACCCTCTCATTTCTTCACACAAGTTTCCAACTATCTTTGGAATAATTTCTCATTCTCTCTTAATACTCTCTTAATCTCTTTTCTAAGTCTTGAGTTACAATTAGTTTCTTAATTGAACTCAAACTTAATCTTTTTTTTAGCCATCAAGAATTCAATGCTCTCTCGGTCTAGACTAATCATTTTTTTCTATGTATCGTGCTCACTACGTGACTAGACGTGGAGAAGATCAAGTAAGTATTAAATTAATTTACTTTTATAATATAATTATCACGTGGTGAGCACGAGCACGAGGCATAGAGAAAAATGACAGATAATAGAAGAGTGAAGATAATTCTCATTATGCCAAATTCTCAACGTTCAATCTTTCTTACATCTACCTTAAATTTCTTCAATGCTGATCAATGGAGAATCACTATTTTAAGTATTATCGAATGTGTTAGTCAAATTATACGAATTGATGTATTCAGGTTTGAAGAACACTTTATCCATTTATCTGATCATGCAAGACAAGAATTTTTAGCTTCTCCCTCTCCTTCTGGGGTTGAGATTGAGATAGAGGTTGAGGACTTTGAAATAAGTGATAGTGAGGAGGATAGTGATAATATCAACGATGAGCCGGAGCAATATATCGAAACAAACCAAGCACAAGAGTCACTTGAGTTTTTTATTATTGAAGAAGGAGGTAGAGCTGAAAACATGGAGTGCGCAATATGCATAGAGAAGATGGAGCACGGAGCGCAAGTATGCTTAACACAATGCTCGCATATCTTCCATAGTAGCTGTTTGCGTAGTTGGCTACGGGTCAATTGTGTATGCCCATTATGTCGACAATTGATTTAAACTTAAATGTATAATTTATGAATATGAAATTTAATCTAGTTGGTTTTAACTTTAGTCATGTGTTGTTAGTATTGTTAATAAATAAATTAAAATTAATTTAATAAAATATATTAAAATTAAAATTATATATATTTAAAATAAAATAATTAATTAAATAATAATTAAATATTATTTAAAAAAATTATTCGGGCCGTGCCAGGCACGGCCCGTTGGGCCGACTATAGCCCGCGGGCCGGAATCAGCCCGCGGGCCAGTTTCAGCCCGCGGGCCGGAATCAGCCCGCGGGCCAGTTTCAGCCCGCGGGCCGGAATCAGCCCACGGGCCAGTTTCAGCCCGCGTGCCGGAATCCGCCCGCGTGCCGAATCTGGCCCGCGTGCCGGATTCGGCCCGCGTGCCGGATCCGGGCCCGGCCAAAACTTGAGCCGTGCCTGGGCCGGCACGGCTAATCGTGCCGCGGGCCGTGCCGGGCCCAGACAATTTTCCGTCGTGCCGTGCACGGTTAGAATCGGGCCGTGCCTGGCACGGCCCGACTTCTGGCGGGCCGAGGCGGGCCCGGGCCCGGCCCATGGCCACCTCTAGTCGAGTCTTTGGTGGATAATCAGAACTGCAGATCAGCACCACCAAGGAAATCTAGGTCTAGGGATGGCAGTCGAGTACAATTTTAGCGGGTGCCCACACTACCCGAACCCGATTATAAGTAATCGGATACCTATTAATCGGGTTCAGTTTGGATATGGGTAGTAAAAATACTACCCGAGTTGGGTTCGGGTAGTATAGTCAGGATATCCGCTACCCGAACCCGATTATATATATATATATATATATATATATATATATATATATATTTCATTATTTAATTTTTATTTTCTTTAAACCTAATGTTTTAGTTTCAATCCGTGCGTTCACCCTCACCAAGCCGACCGCCAGCCCGTGGGAAGGGACGCTTTCCCCTTCTGCTCATCGGAAAGCGCCGTCGTCGGCCAAGGAAAGAGCCTGGGACACTGAGGAAGAAGGAAGGAAGGAGGTCGTCGTCGCCGTCGTTCGTCGCTGCTACGACGAGATTCGCCGCCGCCTGCACGCTCACCGTTGAGCTCGCCGAATGCCGCCACCTGCCGCCAATTGCCGCCGGAAAGAGGGAAGGAAGGCCGACGCAGGCCTTCCAGGGTTGTCGCCGGCTCTGATTATCGCCGAAACAAGGTTCGAAAGAGGAGAGGTAAATTGACGAGCGGCGTCAGGCGAAATCACGTCGCACGCACCGGAAGAGAGAGAAAAGATTAGATTAGGGTTTTTTTTATAATTAATATCGGGTATTTATAGGGTTCGAGTAGTAAACGGGTAGTAAAGTTATATTCGGGGTCGGGTTTGGGTAGGAGTGTTAGAAAAAATTCAGGTAGATAATTGGATAGGGATAATTGGGTAGTTATTCGGGTTCAGCTATGGGTAGTGCAAACAAAGCGGGTACCCGACCCGTTGCCATCCCTATCCTGGTCACCACTAAAGCGCGGCTCCCCGCTGAGAGCTAGAGTTCCAAAAAGAGGTAGACCCTTTCACCGATGAGACAGGGGCTCACCGGGACGACAAGAGTCACAACGGACTACTGGAAGGGTCCATGTAGAACCAAAGCCACAGGGATATTTCTTGTGCGGTGGTCCTCACTGGATGAAGGATTGCTCGACTAGATAGACGATTATGGCGATGGTATTGCTGGAGCCAGCAGAGGAGGCTGAAGTCAACACTAAGGAGATGAGAGTCGGGGCGATCCAAGTAGCTCCAAACACTGCCACGGGGGTTCAGCAGTGTCGAATCAGGTACATCGCATCCATGGTTGCACCTGTAACTAATATCGAGGGCGATGTCCAAATTGGGCGGGGGAGAATTGATAGGCCCTTGGACCAACAGGTCAGGCCCATGGACCGTCGGTCTATACCAAGGCCCACTGGGCCGAGAGGAGGCCCAAGCCCATGTGACAAGGGCAAAGGCGGAGCCTAAAACCCAAGTCAACAATCAAATTTGGGTCAATGCCCAAAATCGAAAGCGGCAGCACGTCAGTGTCATCCTCGTCAAACAGCTCGGACGAAGCATCGACGCCATCTTCTCCATGAGGATCGGACACGGGCGTAGACGATGTCGGCGTGACAAAAGTGGACAGCGTTGATACATCTGGATGCGGACGCCCAAATTAGGGCTAGTGGATGCATTCACCGGCGGCAGACGCGGATGAAGGAAGCGGCGTGTTTTTCCTTTAAAGCTGTGGTGAGAGCAGCAAGAGGTGGATGGATCCATCATCACAGAGCAAGGGAGCGCTACTAGTATCAGAGGGCGACGGAGAAACTTAGGGAAGCTTCTGTAAGCAATTTGCGACATCTAGGGAGACGTCAGCAAGCGATTCTGGTAAGCAACCTTTGAGAGATTGTAACTGGTGATCAGGGGATCACCAGCGAGGGAGGGGAGCGGGAGTTGACGGCTAGGGGGTCGTCGGGGCTAGGAGAGGTTTTGTAGCTTGAGAAATGGAATAAAGAGCTTTCCTCTCCACCGATCTCATTCTCCCCTGTTTCGAGTTTGTGGTGTCGTTCTTCGTTATCTCCAGCGACGATTCACGGCGGTTTCCGGCAGTGCGAGGCGAGCATCCTCACCCTACCGGCACTCCTCTTCTCCTGCGACGAGAACGAACGCAGGCGGCATCGTTCTCACGAGGAAGACGAAGCAGAGCTCGGCGTCGAATGTGACAAACGCACGAGCGTTCGCTTCGAGGCGGCGGTCGACATTTTGATTGAGTTAAAATTGGAAGCAGAAATTCGAATTCGGCTGCTGATGTAAGGGCAACATCAGCAATCCGATTTCGAGCGGAGGCGGCAATTTCATGTGGTGAAATTTGGGGCTGACTTCGAGCGGAGGCGGCAATTTCATGTGGTGAAATTTGGGGCTGACGTCAGCATCTGAATAAATCGTCAGCGCGCGGTGATTTGGACGTTGACCGGGTCAAAATTAGGATTTGACCAGGAGGTAATTTCTAATTTAGGGTTCCGGTTTTCAATTTAGGGGTGATTTCACGCCCGAAAATTAGGGTTTCGGCAGTACGAGGGTCCGCCGGAGAACCTTAAGTCCGGGGCGTTATAGATGGGCAGGGGAAGGTTCAAACCCTACCCAATTCATTTTTTACTTTCAAGTTCTAACCATAGCTACCAATTTGTTTTACTTTTAATGTATATTTATTAGTATATATATAACAATATTTATACAAAAGTTAATATAAAAACATATAATCAGATATAAAATATAAAAACATATATAAACAAAAAATATAAATTATATATATATATATATATATATATATATATATATATATATATATAATATAAACATATATAAATAAATATAAATACATATAAAAAAATATAAATAGATATAAAAATAAATATATATAAATAAACATATATAAAATATATATAAATAAAAAATATAAACAGTTTCTTCTAACAGTAATCTACAGTAATTTAACTGTAACAGTACTACTTTAGACCCTATAGCACTGCAACAATAGCCACCTACACAGCAGCATTTGCACCCACCTGTGCTACAATCCCAAACTGGCCCTTAGTGTTATGGGCAAATTTCTTTTTTTTATAATAAACTTAACCACAACCGGCAGATCCCCTCGCAGAGATCTCAGCCCTACACTAGAGTGGCCCGCGACCGGTTAGGATCGCGTTGCGGAAGCTGGCCCAGCATTCTACAAGTCCTCACACCACGTGCGCTAAGGGTTCGGTATGAATACCGCCCCTCGGACACGGATACAGATCTCTCAACTGTGTCAAAGTGATGGAGACTCTCCAAACACTTTGCACTCACAGAAATATCCTCAGCCTGCACTCCTTTCTCTACACAGCCGAGATAGGCACCGGCGCGGCCTCAATCAATCACAAGGGGATGGTGGCGAACACCTTCAAGGGTGCCGGCACACACGTCCAAGACTTTGCAGTAAGCAAGCAGCACCTACAAACAAGCACAACCCGCACTACACATATGCGGGCACAGATAGCGCAAAGAACCGTTCGGACGAAAAGCCACCCGATGTCCGAATGGCGGTAAAGGTTCCTATCCACTACACACAGGAAAACCGTCCTATCACCACTACACACGATGAATCCAGGGAGGGTTTACCCTTGTAGCGTGCCACCACTCCACGAGCCGAGCCACCGAGAATCTCACGAAAGCTATGTCGGAAAGTCCGATTGGAGTCGAAACGCGTCGCGCGGACGAACACGTGCAACAGCTCCCTTTCTCTCCTTCACGGCCCGCGTCCGGAACAGGGCCGACGTTCGGCCGAAACAGGGGAGGCGTCCCCTTCTTCGTCCATCGCCGTCTGGTCACCGGAATCACGCCGGGCGATCAGGATCTCGTCGCCGACAGAAGGAGAACTCGCCGCCGGTGTATTGTCGTTGGAGAAGCCGCCGCCAATGAGTATTTGGACCCAATGGAAACTTTGGTTGCGTGGAACCGGGGATCGGAATTTTTGATCCCACTCCCGCGTCTGGCTGCCGGCGCCGGAGGAGATGATCTCCTCCTTACCTCAGGGCACCTGTGAACGATCTGGAAGCGTCGCGCCGGCGATTCCACGGCCGGAGCCTCGTCGCCGAACCAAAATCGACTGCTCTGTTCTCAGATCCAGAAAACGTCATCGCCAGACCTTGCCCGAGCTCCCTAATCGCTCGATAGCAACCTCCCCTCAACGACGATGGGTTTCCATCTTCGTCGCCACGCAGCCGCGATCTCCGCCGGTGATTGGCCGAAGATCTCGCTTCCACCGGGGCGGATTCGAAAATCCGCCCTAGGCTCGTCCACGTAGGAGTCCTATCCCTCAATCGCCGTCGCCCTCGTCGCCACGCCAGCACGCACCTCCGGCCACCTTCCAAATCCGGCGAGCGCATCTCCAAGTGGATGGATCGATGGCGGACGGCGTCGCTTCCAGCAAACACGAAGAACAGGGGAAGTTTTCCCCTTTCGCGTGCGTGAGAGCGTGAACCGGCCTGAACCGGTTCGGTTCAGGTCAGGCTGGAAGGCTGGTTCGGGGCTGATTACACCTCAGAATCGCCCCACGGTTGACCCTCCTCGATGCACACGCTCGCAAGCTCATGCGAGAGGGTCCAGGGTCCATGGGTCGAGTCAGAAGCCCACATCCACGTGTGAACCCACACTCCGTGGTTTGACTCGACCCTTGCCCTATGGACTTGTGTCAGCCTCAGTGACACGATCGCACACCCGAGTTGTCCAACACGGTTGATGACGAGGGGTCCCGCCATCGCTCCATCTCGATGTGCTTTGGGATTTGTGCTAAATCCCGGAAGCATCACACTTAGTGTGGTTATTTGACAAGTCTCAATGTGTGTATGTGGGTGCATGTATTTATTTTACAATTAATGCTTGAAAATTAATTTATATAGCATGCGTGCCTTAACTCGATGTAGAATTTTGATGTATTATCCTGTTTGAAAGAATATAATTAGTTGAATATGATTGATTAGTTTTTTTTTAAAACAAAATTTACATTATCGAGATTGCTTGGAGGCATATTGGTGCATCACGGTGGTCTCGCATTCTTGGAGCTACATGGCCGAGAATCATAGAGGCTAGGACAAGCTTACATGGACACTTGATGGTGCTAGCATGGACTTGCTTTGCGGTGTCGGGGCATGAGGCCGGTGGCCATGTGTCATCTTAAGTCTAGACTTGGATCATCTTTGGCTTAAGATGGGCTAAGAGCAAGAAAATGATATGACTATATCATTTTCTTATTGCTTCGAATCATGTTTAAGTTGTTGTTAGAGATTAGGTGAGACTAGTGAAAAACCCTCTATATGTAATATCAAGTCTAAATAACCTTCTACGTATGCGATGACAATGTGTCTCTAGTTAACTTAAAAATATGAGCGTGCCTTAGCAAGATACACATTGGCTTTGGGATACCAGTTAGGTTGGACTTGAATAGATTTTCTTTAATTGGATACATGGTTAAAAATTCTAGATGCATCGATTGAGAGGTTAGAGTCTTATGCTATTTCTAACATTTAATAGACACAATGTGACATGTGTAGGGGTTCAATGTCTCAACTAAGATCTAAACATTTATCTAATTATCTAAAGTTGAATACAATCATATAAATTTATCAGATGCTCATAACGCTGCCTCTGAATTATAGAATCCTGCTGGCAAGATTACTCCACGTACTTAATCATGGAGGGCAAGTAAGTTGAATTCATGAAGTGCCAGTTATATCAATTATGCTTGCATTATTTTCAAAATTATGCGAACAAAATATGCACGCATAACACAACTATGGTCAACTGCTTACTTAGATATGTGAAGCACATGCTACTGATTGCCAATTTTGTATCAATCGATATCCATGTCAAATACAGCATTGAATTAGGAAAGAAAATCAGGCAAGAATAAGAAAAAGAAAAAAAAAGAAAGAAAAAAAAATCAATCAAAGAGGGAAATAAATCAACTGCAGCAAAAGGAACAAAATTAGCAAAAAAAACTAGCAACAGGGAATCACGCTACGCACAAGGAAAGCGTTGAAGAGGATAGAATAAAAAAGGCTGAAATAAATTCCAGCGATAGAATATGGTAAGACGGAGGATGCTTCAGAAAAGACAGAAGAAACAAGTGGTAATAAGTAGCAGCAATTAAGGAGAAGGAAAATAAGATCGGATCAAATAGCAGCAATTAAGGAAAAGGAAAATAGGATCGGATCAAATCAGACAAGGAAAATCAAATCAAATTAGACAGGAAGCTTTGTCGGCACTTCTTATAAAAACAACTCTGGCTGACGGCTCAAAGGACTCTCGGACGCTCTCAAGACAGCAATTATCTCGATAGAGGACGCTCTCAAGACTCCAGCACAGCGACTCTCTCACAGCACAGCTCTCTTTCACGCACACAGCAAGCACTCTCAGGATTTTTTATCCTAAAGCATGGCAGGATTTTTATCCTGGATTTTTTTTTATCCTAAAGCATGGCAGGATTTTTATCCTAAAACTCTCTCAAGATTTTTTATCCTAAAGCATGGCAGGATTTTTATCCTAAAACTCTCTTAGGATTTTTTATCCTAAAGCATGGCAGGATTTTTGTCCTAAACTCTCTCAGGATTTTTTTATCCTAAAGCATGGCAGGATTTTTATCCTAAAACTCTCTCAGGATTTTTTATCCTAAAGCATGACAGGATTTTTATCCTAAAGCACTCTCAGGATTTTTTATCCTAAAGCATGGCAGGATTTTTATCCTAAAACTCTCTCAGGATTTTTTATCCTAAAGCATGACAGGATTTTTATCCTAAAGCACTCTCAGGATTTTTTATCCTAAAGCATGGCAGGATTTTTATCCTAAAACTCTCTCGGGATTTTTTTTTATCCTAAAGCATGGCAGAATTTTTATCCTAAACTCTAGCATGATTTTTATCCTAAAGCATAGCAGGATTTTTATCCTAAACACTCCCAGGATTTTTATCCTAAAGCATTGCAGGATTTCTATCTTTATCCTAAAACACAAAATTTTTTATCTTAGATTTTTCCCCGGAACTCTTCCAGAATTTAAGCTCGGAAAAAGACTTTATCGAGATTCCCTTTATCTCAAAAGTTCAGCCTGATCATTTCCTACCCTGATTACGTGAAATCAAAAGAGAGGTTTTGCGTAAAAATAAGAAAAAGAGAAAGAGGGGCAGAGATTAGAATAAAAAATACCAAAGGAACAAATTAGAACAACTTACTTAGTTGTTAGAAAAGGGTGAAGAATTTTTTTAGTCCGCTATCTCCTGGCCGCCGAAGTAAAGTTACCAAAGAGAATCTGCAGGCAAAAAGCTAACAGAAATAAATTTTCAACAAAAGCCGGTTCGTCTAACGAGAAAAGTACCATAAAATTATTAAAGGGAGTCATGACAATGTAGGAAGAAGTCAAGGCATCAAATTAAAAAAAATAGAGAAGAATAAAGTTTGCGGAAGAAGTTTGTTACCTCAACTAATCATCTGATTCGGTTCGGATCTAAATGAAACAGATCCGACCCAAATCACTGAAGTCTTCTATTTATCCAGTTTGCATAGGAAATTAACCTGGATCAGCGTCGTCAGCAATCTGGAATCATCCAACGCCGCCTGAAAGTCATCGTGTCCCAGGATCTTTGCAGCGCTGCGCCGATACCAGATTTCACCGCATCGGCGTCTTCATCCAAAGGGGGAAAGACTCAATCGTCTGCGTCTTCATCCAGAGAGTCGGGGACCTAATTTCCAGCCCCTCTTCCTTCCGGAATCCAACTTATCGACGGTAGGGCTCCGGCGAGCAGCTTGAAGTTCCCGTCGAGCGCTCGCGACCTCACTGAAATTCCGCCATCTCTCCCCTTTCTTGCCAGCGTTGTGACTCTGCCTATTGGAAGCCCGACGATGCTTTCCTTCCCGTCCCCTCTGGCAAGTAGCTCGAAGCAATGTGACCTTGCCTTCACCTTACTCGTCCACCTATGTCGAGCTTGATGGGATCTTCATGGAAAGACCGAAGGCCTAATCTCTAGCCTCCCCTTCCCCGACTCTGTTCGGAGACCTCCATCAGAGACCCAGCAGTCGACGATTCCTCGCTAATGTTTCTGGCGAGCAAATCGGGCTCTGATGAAAGCTCGCAACGTCACAACCTCTCGCCAAAATCTCGCCTCCTTCCTTTCTTCTTCCTGGTCTCTTGGCGAGCAAGAGTACCAGAAGAACTGATTTCTCGTCGGAGTCATTTCCCCTCTCGCCGACGTCTCTTGCCGGAGTTTCTTCCATCGGAAACTTGGCAGTGTCGCAGCTGCCCGATCCTTTGCCGTGGATGGTGAAATGATTCGCAAAGAAATGAAAGAGTAAAGCTACGTTACTCTTTCGTGTAAACAAAAAAAAAAGGAAAGAATAAAAAAAGAGCAGCACGCACAAGTGGAACCCTGACGATGCCGCTGCAAACTCAACAGCCCTAAAATCGCACCCCTTTCCCCGTCTGCAGCAGCACAGCAAGCGCCGGTGACTCCGGGCTGGTTTAGGGTGGCTGGAGCTTCTGGCTGGTGGCTGATTTGAGTAGAGCTGGTCTGAGTAGAGCTGCTCTGAAAAGTTAAGGCTGTTTGGTGCATTAGCTGGTCTGATAAGCAACTGTGAGCTGCTGTGTTGTGCTGTTCAGTTCTATTAAGAAAATTTTTTTTAAGTTATTTGTAAAATTTAAAATTACTTTACAGAACAATAAATAATTTTTAGACTATTATATAACTAAATATAATTTAAAGTGGACAAATTAAAAAAAAATTGCAAGAGTTTCCCCTATATTTTAAGTGCGAAACCCTGCATACATAATACATAAAATAATATCCAATCATGACAAGAACAAATTATCCATAATTCATCACAAATACTTAATCACACATAACAAACCATCTAGATATCATAACATAGTAGAATTAAGTCAACATAACAAACCATCCAAATATCACAACATCCAACGAGTACAAAGTAACCACATTCATATAATAGCAATACAATAAAATATTTGATACGCATGTGAATTCATTAAACTTAATGCAATCTGATTTCGAAGGTGATCTATCTCCGTAGACACATGTTGATCTTCAGCATCCTCTTCCTCTACCTCATGATCATCTGTTGGGATAAGATCTGGATTAGCATCCAATTCTTGAAAAATGTCATCAGTGTTTGTTCTTTCCCTAATAAAATTATGGATGGAATGACCTCAAGTTAATAAACTAGCAGTCAACGCATATAATATTCAATCAAGTTTGCAAGTAACATGTACAGAAACTTGACATTCCTAGACAAAACGTTTGCAAGCTCCTCAATGACAATGGTTTTTCATGATTGGAATTGAGTTGCACTCCTTTCATAGTGTACAAGTTATTAACCTCCTTATATTAATAACAAAAATCAAGAGTCCACTAACTAATTAAGTGGTATCATGGTCAGACAACAAATACAATAGAAAATGATAATTTCACCCACCCACCCACTATGCACAACCCGACATTTGGGTGGAAGAAGGTCATCTCATCCCATGTGATCCTGAAAGTAACATCTAAGCAAACCTCGGCTCCTGAAAGTTTTGTATGCATGGATTGATGTAAGACAAGTTATGTTGACTAGTCAGGAATCGAGTGATTGACGAAACGCCAGATTGATTAATCAGGAATCTAGATAGACAAGTTAAGTTGGTGACTGCTATTAACATCTTACCGGGGAGGGGAGGGGCGGGAAAGATGCGGCAGGGGAGGATCGCAATTTCAGCAGGGTCTCGGTGACGCGCTCCGGATGCTCTGGGAGGAGGCGCGGGGAAGGTGCGGAAGGGGAGCTGCAGGGGAGAATCGCTCGGGCCGGAGCTCTGGAAGCAGGCGCGGGGAGGATGCGGGAGATGCTCAACGGAGGCGAAGATGTTCGGGAGGATCTCGCTTGCGCCTCAAGGTTTCGGGGAAATGAGGGTAGTCCGCCGCGAGTTCAAGATGGAGCTCTGGCGGCTGGATCTGAAAGGGCTTCACGCGTCAGGAAGCAATGAGAGGCGGATCGGCGAGAGGCGAAGCGGCGAGGAGTGGCGATCGGCAAGAGGCGAAGCGGCGAGGAGGCGATGAGGCGATGAGAGGCGGATCGGCGAATAGGCAAGGAGGCGATGAGGCGATGAGATCCAGATGCGTACGCTGAAGATCAGGCGACGGCCGGAGGCGGGGATGTCCGGAGGCGGCGAAGATCAGGCGGCGACTGGCGGATCTTGGACGGATCAGAGGCGGCGAAGATGATCTCCTGTTTTCGGGTGGCTGCGAGAGCAGCAAAATAATTCGCGCAGCCGCTTTTGGTTCCGAAAAGCTGGCTCTTAGCCACTTCCCAGGAATAGTGGAGCTTCTCAGTCGCCGACTGAGAAGCGGGTCGCCAAACGGGGAGCTTCGGGCTTTTGGCTGCCCGCAAATGCCAAAAGCCGGGCAAACGCGGCCGCCAAACGCGGCCTCCATCAGAGGAAGAAGACCTCCTCATTCTTTTCTCACCGACGCCTCTCACCGGAGCATCCCGCCGAAAGCTCGATAGCGTCGCAATCTCGTCGGTTCCTCGTTGAAGGTGGCTGACATACGACGGAGAGTGACTCTACTCTTTTACAAAAAATAATAAAAAGATAAAAAGAAATACAAAAAGTATAATAATGATATTTCCCTGATCACTTCGCTAATGACTTCAACTTAATTCAACATCGCTTAGTAGTATCACATTTGACTAAGCGACAACTCTAAAATCCTCTTAACTGAATATTTAAATATTCAATCAAAAAAATAATAATAAAATAATATTACTGAAAGCCTTAGCGCATCGTGACGAAGTATTGTTTGGGAGGTGCGTGCGTCAACGTTTGACGTCGGGGCATAGCTCCTCAATACGACGTCATACTTGTTAAGGCTGAAGTTTTATTAAGATATCCATTAAGCTATCAAGCTAGGCATTTTCCAAAATTGAATATCCAATAAGCCGTCAAAGTCGGATATTCTTTCAAATCAAAATATCCAATAAGCCGTCAAGGCCGGATATTTCCCAAATCAAAAATATCCAATAAGCCGTCAAGGCCGAATATTTTCCAAATCAAAATATCCAATAAGCCGTCAAGGCCGGATATTTTTCAAATTTAAATATCCAATAAGCCGTCAAGGCCGGATATTTCCCAAATCAAAAATATTCAATAAGCCGTCAAGGCCAGATATTTCTCAAAGCCAAATGCTCATAAACCATTAAAGCCGAGCATATGTCAAATTCAAATGCTCACAAGCTATCAAAGCCGAGCACAAATCAAGTTCAAATACTTATAAGCCACCAAAGTTGAGTATTTTCCAAACTCAAATACTCACAAATCATCAAGACCGAGTATCTCAAGTTAAATACTCACAAGCCACTAAGGCCGAGTACATTTCAAGTCCAAAATATTCAAAGCTATTAAAGCCGAGTACTTATCAAAATCAATTGCTCACAAGCCATCAAGGCCGAGTGCAAGTCAAATTCAAATACTCGCAAGCCATCAGGGCTGAGTGCATGCCAAATTCCAAATACGCCATTAAGGCTGAATCAGACATCCACCGACAAGTCTTTCCATAATGAAGATTATTTCAAATTTTAAGTTGTTCATGAGCCATGTATTAATATGATATTTATAAAAAAATATTTTTGCCCTTCAATTTTTGGAATAGTATTTACTTATATAGATCTCTTAATCAAAGGTGCCCTGACTTTAGAGGTAATTAACAATGAGTGCTTGCGCTCATTGGAAGCCAGAACCCATTAAACAAAAAAAGCCTTATTAATTTAAGGTGAATTTAATAAGGTCATATTGCATTTTAACATGTAACACTTTTTGACCCCACAACAAGTAATGCCTCCAAATTTTTAAAGCAAAGATAACTGCTGCCAATTCTAAGTCATGTATAGGGTAATTATTTTCATGTTCTTTAAGTTGCCTATAAGCATAGGCAATAACTCTACCGTGCTGCATGAGAACACCACCCAATCCCTGAATAGAGGCATCAGGGTAAACTATATATCCATCATCACCAGTAGGGAGTACTAAAACTGGAGCACTGACTAATCTGCTCTTAAGCTCTTGAAAGTTAATTTCACAAGATTTATCCCAAAAGAATTTTACACTTTTCCTTGTCAATCTGGTCAAAGGAGCGGCTAGCTTAGAAAATCCCTCCACAAAGCGTCTGTAGTAACCGGCTAGTCCAAGAAAACTCCTAATTTCCTGAACTATCTTTGGCCTCTCCCAATCAAGTATTGCCTTAACTTTCTCGGGATCCACAGCAATTCCAGCACCTGAGATCACATGTCCCAAGAATGAGATCTCACTTAACCAAAAAGCACACTTACTGAATTTGGCATACAATTTCTCCTTTCTCAAAGTTTCCAAAACAATTCTCAAGTGTCTCTCATGCTCAACAGTATCTTGTGAAAACACTAGGATGTCATCAATAAAAACTACCACAAATTTATCAAGGTACTCAATGAATACCTGATTCATCAAATCCATGAATGCAGCTGGTGCATTCATCAATCCAAATGGCATCACTAGAAACTCATAGTGTCCATAGCGAGTCCTAAATGTAGTTTTTGAAACATCCTCTGTTTTAATTCTGAGCATATGGTACCCCGATCTTAAGTGAATATTTGAATACACACTGATACCTTTAAGCTGATCAAATAGATCATCAATCCGAGGCAATGGATACTTGTTCTTGATCGTTGCAGCATTCAACTGCCTATAATCAATGCACAACCTAAAGGTACCATCTTTCTTCTTAACAAACAGAACAGGGGCTCCCCAAGGAGAAACACTAGGGCGGATAAATCGTTTATCCAACAACTCTTGTAACTGGTCCTTCAGCTCTTCCAATTCCCTTGGGGCCATTCTGTATGGTGCCTTGGAAATTGGAGCTGTCCCAGGCTGTATCTCAATGCCAAACTCAATCTGTCTTATAGGTGGTAAACCTGGCAATTCCTCTAGGAAGACATCTGTGAATTTCTTTACTGCTGAAATTTGTTCAATAGGTACAGAAGACTACAAATCTGCCCCAATAACAGATAGCAAGTATCCTTGGCATCCGCTAGATAACAGACGCCTAGCCTGCAAAGCAGCGATCATAAGAGCAACCTGTCCAGAAACTCCTGTAAAAGTCCAAGTGCCGAACCAGGAGGACTGAAAGTTACTGTGCGCTTAGAACAATTTACCAACGCATTATTGGTAGACATCCAATCCATCCCCAGGATGATGTCAAAGTCTGAAAAGTCTAAAATCATCAAATCTGTATGCATAATTGTGTCACCAAAATTTAAGGGGCACTGCTTAAGCTCTCAACAAGAAAGTAACACACCACCAAAAGGAACATGTACAGTCAAATCAAACAAAGATGCAGATGGTTGTTTTCCTATCTTTTTAACAAAAGCAGATGCTACGAAAGAATGCGTGCTACTAGTATCAAATAACAAACAAGCAGGGACATCATATAAAGAGATAATACCTCTAAGAACAGAGCCTGATGCCTACTGTGCATCCTGCTGAGAGAGAGCAAACACATGAGCTAGGGCTGAAGCTCGCTGCTGGGCACCCTGACGCTGAACTGGTGGGTGATCTGACTGTGCTGGCCTAGATGGCTGAGCCGCAGACTGACCACTATGAGCTGGCTGATACTGTGGTCGGGTATCCCTCTGAGGGCAATCACTACAGTAATGACCCATCTGTCTGCTATTATGGCACTGCACTCTACTCATGGGACATGATCGAGCCAAATGTCCCAACTGCCCACACGCATAATACTTCCTGTCCACTGCTGAACCCGTAGAACCCACACTCTGAGCTGGTCTAGGAGGCAACTGAGGTCTAGCTCCACCCCTCTTGGATTGCCTTCTAGAAAAATCTGTCGAATGTACACTACCCTATCCCTGACCAAAGGATGACCTAGATATTTTTGATTCTGAATGAGCCACTGATTTCCCTTTGTCTTGAGTTATCTCAGCGCGAACTGACTCCACTCTAAGGGTCGTGTCCACAACCACCTGGAAGTCATCAAGTGGTGTAGCAGACAAATGGTCCTTAAGAGCAAAAGTCAACCCTCTCACAAAGTGTTAGGACTTCTGTCTCTCTGTGGCCACTATCTCTGGAAATAAATCAGCCAATCTATCAAACTCCACCAGATACTGAGATACCGTCTTTCCATATTGTTGTAATGTCACGAACTCCTGCTTTTGACTGTTAAGAAAGTTCTTTGAAAAATATTTCTCAAAGAAGACTTCCTTGAATACCTCCCAAGAGGATGCCCTAGCTCCAAGAGCAATCTGTCTGGCAGTCCACCACTCCTTAGCTCCGTCAGCTAAGAAGTACTCAGCTAATCCTATTTTATCTTCCTCTGGGCACTTCATCACTTTAAAAGTATCCTCTAGTCCTCTTATCTAGTTCCTTGCAGCCCAAGGATCTAAATCTCCCTTGAAGTTACCAAATTTCTCCTTTCCCAGCATAGCAAAGTGTGACAACATAGTGATGCAGCTACTATAGGAGGGATGGTCCTTAAAGCTGTACCCTAAGGGATTACACAATGCACGCGAAAACGGGAGAGGGTCTTTAGACGAGTGAAGTGAAAAGCGCTTCGGAAATGCAGGAAAACACAATGAAACGCGAAGAAACCAGCGTCGAGTTCGATCGGGGCAACACAAATGCGAAAAGAACACAACGGCACTCAACTACAAAATGTAACTCACTAACCTCGTAGCAATTTTGCGCACTCACACAGCAATTTTTAAGCTCAGCACGTCGCAATAGGGAACTAGCGGATTCGCAGCGCACAGCTCGCATGCCTGTGCGCCTGAAATACACCAAAGAACAACACGGAACGTCCACGTCTCCGGCGTATGGATACCCGTGGAGAAAGAGAAACCACAATGGAAATACATGAACACAACGAAGTGAAGAAATAGGCGAACCTGACCCACCACGAAGGATGAGATTTACTTCTTTGAAAAGCTAAAAACGGAACAACGTGGAATCGAGGCACCGGCCTCGACCCGGAAACTCTGAAGGCGAAGCTCCTCTTCAACTTCTATAATGCTTGAGGCTCTCAGCTCACTAGGAGTACTCTCACACTCAAAGAGAACTAAGGAATGAAACAACCCAGCCTTCTCTTTTATAGAACAAGAGGGGAGGGAACAAGACAAAGAAGTACGAGACGAAAATCCTAACAACTACCTACTCCTGCAGCCCATAAAGTAGTCAAGCTGTAGCTATAAGACAAAAACAAAACAAACTTCTACCTAATATTCTATGAAGCTGGCGCATGGTCTTCTGGTCTTCGTACGGAGGCGGTTGGGCGATCAGACGCGCTCGGAGCATACCGCGACAAAGCAGTAGAATTTTGAAGTACTAGGCTGTGTAACGATCGTTGCGGCCTTCTCTTGGGCCGTGTTGCTGATATGGTTGTGAGGCCCATCTGGACTTGGGCTCTTCGGAGTTTGGCTTGTAGCGTCCTTGGGCCGGGTCACTTCAGTGTGGATGGAGAATGGGCTGATAATACCCACGAAGCGGTCCGGTGGGTGAGATGGGCGTTGGGATCGCCGAATAACCACCTTGTTGGGCTCCTTCGGGTCCTCCATGGATGGCTCAACATTGTACGGGGGATTGTGGACATCAAAACGGGGTCGTCGGGGCAATTCTGCATGACTTTCCTCATATAGTTGGTTGCATGTTCCACGGGGTGAGGTTTTCGTCGCTGGGTACCCAGAGGAACTTTCTGTGGAAAACCTGGCTTGTGCGTGTGAATCCCCTTGTAGTTGTTTGCAGGACTCCCAGGGCGAGATCTTCGTCGCTGGGTGCCCCTAGGATTCTCGGGGCGAGGTCTTCGTCGTTGGGTGCCCCGAGGAACTTTCTGTGGGAAACTCGACTTGTGCGCGTGAAGCCGTCCTCGGATTGGATAGTTGCCCGCATGAATCACGGGGCGTGGTTTCCGTCACTGGGTACCCCGAGGAACTTTCTGTAGAAAATTTTGGGGGCACCATCGGGGCTAGATTTTCCCCTTCTTTCATGTTGTATGCTCCTGCATCAACTTCCGCTGCGTGCTCTGAGGAGTTCTCCTCCAGAGAACTTGGGGGTTGAGGTTCGTCGGGGTCCAATGGCTCCTCCAATGGACCGTAGAAAGGAAGCAGATCCGCCACATTGAAAACGGGGTGGATTCCCATGTCGTCGGGTAGGTCCAGCACATAGGTGTTGGAGCCGATCCGCCGCACCACCGCATAGGGCCCCATGTAACGTGGCTGGAGCTTAAAATGAGCCCTGTTTGACACTCTCTCAGAGTGGATGCGCACCCTCACCAACTCACCAATAGAAAAATGATGTGGCCTATGATGCTCGTTGGCCTTCATCGCATTATGAGTGTTGCCCAAAAAGATACAATGCCGAACTTCGTCATGCAAGCTAGCTATATGCTGGGCAAAGGAGAATGCATGCTCAGATAAATGGGACTCCATGGGTAGGTCATGTAGATCAATAGGTTTGCGGGGTTGACGGCCCGTAACGATCTGGAAGGGACTAAGACCCGTAGACCTATTAGCCGCGCTGATATACGCGAATTCCGCCATGGGGAGAATGGTGTCCCAAGACCTCGGGTGATCACTGATAAGACACCGGAGAAAATTGCCCAAATTACGGATAACAACCTTAGTTTGCCCATCAGTTTGGGGATGGTAGGCAGTGGAAAACTTCAGCGTGGTGCTCATGAGAGCCCACAGTGAGCGCCAGAAGTGGCTCACGAAGCGAGTGTCATGGTCGGACACAATGGTACGGGGGAGACCATAGAGATGGACAATCTCCCGAAAGAATAGGTGCGCGACATGGGTCGCATCAGCGGTTCGCGAGCAGGGTATAAAGTGGGCCATCTTTGAAAATCGATCTATGACCACGTAGACGGAATCGAATCGGGACGCGGTGTGGGGTAACCCTAAGACAAAATCCATGCTGAGGTGTTGTCAAGGGCTGTCAGCGACAGGTAACGGTGTGTAATGACCAGTGTTCGGGGGACGTGGCTTGGCCAATTGGCAGGTGCCATAGTGGCGCACAATGCGCTCCATGTCCTTATGAAGGGAGGGCCAGAAAAAGTGCTCCTCCGCCATTTCAAGGGTTTTGTCCCGGCCATGGTGACCGGCAACGCCACCCACGTGCAACTCGAGCAATAGATGATCTCGAAGCGATGTGCGGGGAATGCACAGGCGATTCCCCAAGAAGAGATAGCCCTCACAGAGCTGGTAGGGAGACTCAGGATCAGGGGTTGTGGTCAAGGTGGCATACATGGTGCCGAAATCAGGACAGGTGGTGTACTCCTCCTTAACATGGTCGAAGGTGTTAATGCATGTTCGCATCACGCAGAGGAGGGTGCGGACACGACTCAAGGCATCCGCTACCACGTTTTCTTTCCCCGCCTTGTGATTAATCACAAATGAGTACTGCTAGAGGTACTCAACCCATTTCGCATGGTGGGTGCCCAATTTCTTTTGGGCACTAAGGAACGACAAGGCCTGGTGGTCGCTATAGAGGACGAATTCATAGTGGAGGAGATAGTGCCTCCACTGACGAAGCGACTGGACAATGGCATAAAATTCCTTGTCGTACGTGGAGTAACGCTAACGGACAGCGTTCAACTTCTCACTAAAGAAGGCGACATGGTGACCTTCTTGGCTAAGGGTACCTCCAATCCCAGTACCAGAGGCATCGCAAGCAACCTCAAAGACTTTGGAGAAGTCCGGGAGGTGCAAGATAGGTGCGGTTGTGATGGCATCCCTAAGGGCGTCGAAGGCACGTTGAGTGGCTGTGGTCCACTCAAAGTCATCCTTGGACAGACGTTGGGTCAGCGGGGATGCAATCGTGCTGAAACCCTGAATGAAACGGCGGTAAAAGCCCACAGGCCCAAAAAGCTGTGGACCTCGGATACCGTGCGGGGTTCGGGCCAATGTCGAATGGCTTCAACTTTAGCCGGGTCAACAGAAAGACCCTCATCTGAAACGATGTAACCTAGGAAGTGGACTTGATTTGTCATGAAGGCGCACTTCTTCGTGTTAAGGAAGAGGCGCTCCTTTCGTAGGAGGTCAAAGGTGGAGCGAAGATGCTCCAAGTGCTCCGCTCGGGACCGACTAAAAATCAGAATGTCGTCAAAGTAGATGACCAGGAATTTGCCCATGTAGGGCTTGAGAACTTGGGTCATGAGGCGCATAAATGTGAACGGGGCGTTAGACAACCCGAATGGCATGACGAGCCACTCGTAAAGACTGTCCTTGGTCTTGAATGCGGTCTTCCATTCATCACTTTCGCGGATGCGGACTTGGTGATATCCGCTACGAAGATCAAGTTTGGAAAACCACGATGCATCGGAGACTAAGTCCAACATGTCGTCAAGCCTAGGTATGGGGAACCTATACTTGATGGTAATCCTATTGATGGCGCGGCTGTCAATGCACATGCGCCACGACCCATCCTTCTTGGGCGTGAGTAAGGCGGGCACCGCGCAGGGACTTAGACTCTCACGGATGTACCCCTTGGTGAGGAGTTCATCCACTCGCTGCAGTTCAGCGTGTTCAGTGGGGTTTAGATGGTGATGGGGTAAGTTGGGGAGGGGTGCTCCCGGGACAAGATCAATGGCATGTTGTATTTCCCTACTCGGAGGGAGTCCATGGGGTAAGTCCTCCGAGCTGATGTCGGAGAACTCGGTCAAGAGGGCGGTGATCTCTGGGGGACGCTCCTCGTCTAAGGGAGGAGGGGAACCCGAGGACTCGCGCACCATTAAGGCATAGACAACCTTGGACTCGGTGGCCTCGTGCATAAGCGCAGAGGCTCGCATGAGGGACACTACAGTTGGGGCCAGAGGGGAAACCGATGGAGGGACAACCACACCCTTAGATGTGGAAGCGCGCAGCTCCTTAGGTGGGGTCGGGATCAAACGTATTTTTTGGTCATTATGGTCAAACACATAAGTGTTCGACCAGCTGTAGTGGACTACGTCCCGATCATATAGCCATGGACGTCCTAAGAGGACGTGGGCGACGTCCATAGCCGCCACGTCACACCACACTTTCTCGCGGTAGTCCCTAACTGCGATGGGGACTTGGCATCGGTGGGTGACCGGAAGACTCGACAAGTCAACCCATGCGATTGAGTATGGCTTCGGGTGAGGTTCAAGGGGAAGACAGAAACGGGTGATCGCGGTCTGAGAGACCACATTCAAACTACTACCACCGTCGATGACAATCTTACATGAGTGCCCGTTGCACTTGATGTAAGTCATGAAGATGCTCGTACGCCTCCAATCCGCGGAGGGTGGGGTATGGACAAAGGTGCACCGCACAACCGCAAGTGTGGGGTGACCCGACTCTTCACCGCTAGTGTAGCACTCGGCCTCTACATCGTGCTCCGCAGGCTCGCAGGTGATAGTGGCGACACGAGCGGGGGTCTTGGCCGTGGTGGCTGACCTTTTAGGGCAGTCGCGGGACAAATGGCCCGGCTGCAGGCAGTTGTAACAGTTGACTCGACTAGGCGAGCCGACAAGTGGGGCCTTCCCCTTCACCTCCCAAGTGGAGCGAGAAGGTAGGGCATCGGGGGCCGAATGCCTAGGGGAGTGAAGGGCTGTAGGCGCGGGCCGTGGGTCGGAATGAGGCTCGTGGCGCTCGGGTCGAGGGTGAGCATGAGGAGGCCCGCCCAAATGATGGCACCTAGGGGGTTCGGACTTGCTGCGCCTAGCCGCAGCCCTAAGATCATGCTCGATATCGCGAGCGCGCTGGAAGGTTTGGTTGAACGTCTCTGAACTATACATGGGTAGGGCGCATCGGATGTCCGCCCGGAGGCCATTCCTAAACTTCGACAAAACTAACTCGGGGTCCTCCTGTAAGTTACACCAGAGTTGTAGCATCTCAAAGGTGAGGCGATATTCCTCGACAGTACCTGACCCTTGGTGTAGGCTACTATACTGATCAAGGAGTCGCTGCTTATAGGAGGGGGGTACGTATCGCTCGCGGAGACGATACCTCATTTCTTCCCAAGTGGTGATGGGAGGAAGGGCTTGCTGCGCATTTTGGCGCTCCACGTTTGCCCAATGCAAACGCGCAGGGCCCTCGGGTAAGGTGCGCACATACCGCACACGCGATTCGGGGGGCCAGTTACTAAGATCAAAGTAGGAGTCGATCGACGCGACCCAGTCAAGGAATTGTGACGGGTCGAGACCACCCGCAAAAGGCACGGGGGTGTTCCAAATGTAGCGGTGGACGTCATCATTCAAGCGAGGGCGCTCTACATGGTGTCAGGTTGGGCCCCTTTGCCCAGCCTAAGCATGCCCAAAACGACCATTAGGTTGGGGCCCTTGTGCGGCCCACACATCATCCTCATCTAGGGGCTCGTCCCCATAATCTAGGTCCCCCTGGACCGCATGAGGTCGTAGGTGTCCGGATTCATCCTCGAAGACTCGCGGCCGCAGGGGCGTGGTTATCGGAGGCAACTCTCTAGTCGGTGGGGCTGGGTTTGCAGACGGAGGTGGATTAACCGGGTTGGAGCGCCTATATGCCCCGACGGCTCAGGGCGACTTGCGAGGCTATGGATCCCAGCCATAATTTGCTGAAACATCGCACTTGTATTCCCTTCATGGGATTCCAAGCGCGCGGACAGCGCATCCACTTTGGCGTCTACACGCGCTTCAAGCGCAGCCAAAGAGTCTAAATGGATTCTACTCCCTTCCGAGGGTGGGACCGATACTTGGGTTTCAGGGATGGTGTCTGGAAATTGGGACGACATAACTTGTGACCGTGTAGTCACCATGCACAAACAAGGCCCAAAATGACTAAGTGTAGGATGCTGAAAACACAGAAACGGTGCTGAAATATGCTATGCAATGGTCGGACCGTGCTAACAATAAGAATCGAACGCGCAACGTCCTCTGATACCAAAATTGATGCAGCTACTGTAGGAGGGATGGTCCTTAAAGCCGTACCCTAAGGGATTACACAATACACGCGAAAACAAGAGAGGGTCTTTAGACGAGGGAAGTGAAAAGCGCTTCGAAAATGCAGGGAAACACGATGAAACGCGAAGAAACCAGCGTCGAGTTCGATTGGGGCAACACAAATGTGAAAAGAACATAACAGCACTCAACTACAGAATGTAACTCACTAACTTCGTAGCAATTTTGCGCACTCACACAGCAAATTTTAAGCTCAGCACGTCGCAATAGGGAACTAGCGGATTCGCAGCGCACAGCTCGCACGCCTATGCGCCTGAAATACACCAAAGAACAACACGGAACATCCACGTCTCCGGCGTACGGATACCCATGGAGAAAGAGAAACCACAACGGAAATACACGAACGCAACAAAGTGAAGAAACAGGTGAACCTGACCCACCACAAAGGATGGGATTTACTTCTTTGAAAAGCTGGAAACAGAACAACGTGGAATCGAGGCACCGGCCTTGACCCGGAAACTCTGAAGGCGAAGCTCCTCTTCGCCTTCTACAATGCTGGAGGCTCTCAGCTCACCAGGAGTACTCTCACACTCAAAGAGAACTAAGGAATGAAACAACCCAGCCTCCTCTTTTATAGAACAGGAGGGGAGGGAACAAGACAAAGCAGTACGAGACGAAAATCCTAACAACTACCTACTCCTGCAGCCCATAAAGTAGTTAAGCTATAGCTACAAGACAAAAACAAAACAAACTTCTACCTAATATTCTATGAAGCTGGCGCATGGTCTTCTGGTCTTCGTACGGAGGCGGTTGGGCGATCAGACGCGCTCGGAGCATACCGCGACAAAGCAGAATTTTGAAGTACTAGGCTGTGTAACGATTGTTGCGGTCTTCTCTTGGGCCGTGTTGATGATGTGGTTGTGAGGCCCATCTGAACTTGGGCTCTTCGGAGTTTGGCTTGTAGCGTCCTTGGGCCGGGTCACTTCAGTGTGGATGGAGAGTGGGCTGATAATACCCACGAAGCGGTCCGGTGGGTGAGATGGGCGTTGGGATCGCCGAATAACCACCTTGTTGGGCTCCTTCTGGTCCTCCATGGATGGCTCAACATGGTACGGGGGGTTGTGGACATCAAAACGGGGTCGTCGGGGCAATTATGCGTGACTTTCCTCATATAGTTGGTTGCAGGTTCCACGGGGCGAGGTTTTCGTCGCTGGGTACCCAGAGGAACGTTCTGTGGAAAACCTGACTTGTGCATGTGAATCCCCTCGTAGTTGTCTGCTGGACTCCCGGGGCGAGGTCTTCGTCGCTGGGTGCCCCGAGGAACTTTCTGTGGGAAACCCGACTTGTGCATGTGAATCTTCAGGAAGTTGTCCGCAGGATTCTCGGGGCGAGGTCTTCGTCGCTAGGTGCCTCGAGGAACTTTCTGTGGGAAAACCGACTTGTGCACGTGAAGTCGTCCTCGGATCGGATAGTTGCCTGCAGGAATCACGGGGCGTGGTTTCCGTCACTGGGTACCCCGAGGAACTTTCTGTAGAAAATTTTTGGGGCACCATCGGGGCTAGATTTTCCCCTTCTTTCATGTTGTATACTCCTGCATCACATAGTCATAAAACCAGAAGCATAGTAAGGTGGGACTGGGGCATGTACACCACCCTGAACTGCTTCATGCATAACCGCTAGCGCAGGAGTTGGCATTCCAGCCAACCTACTAGGGTCCACAGAACCAGCTAAAGGAGCATTCTGGTCCCTATGCCCACCAGGGTTCTCATTTTGATCTCTGGCATACTGAGGAGATCTCTGAGCAACAAATTCTGCTGGGTTTTAGGTGTGACCAGCGCGCACATTGCGTCTTCCACGCCTAGCCCTACTAGTAGGGCCAATGCAAATCCTAGGTGGCATCCTGAAATTTACACAACAAAAGTCAGACAAAAGCATATTTTATTATTTTACTTATTTACTTATTTATTACTATGTTTTTGTTATTACCATTTATTATTTTATTATTATTAACCTTAAGTCCTTAACCTCAACCCATCAGTCCAAGGTCCCTATAACCTATTCCTCTGATACCAAATAAACTGTTACGCCCCAGTGAAAGACTTCACTAGGGACGTAATAGTTTAAGGAATACAAGTCATCACAATAACATTTCAATCATAACACCACAATATAACATCTATTAACAACTACTTGTATATGCATTAAGTCTCACAATCCATACCAAAAGAAAAACAAATCAAAGTATGCAAACTATAATGTCTTTCAATACTCTTCAACAAAGTTCAAAATTTGGCTAACAATGCCAAAACACAAATGTCTCAACTCAAGAAAAAAAAAACCACTTTAGCTATTTATTTCCCCAAGGCCGCCATTTCTATCTAGCTATTCGTTTTGGGTTTGGGCTGGACCTAAACCTGGAGGCAAAACAAAGGAGTTAGCAAGAAAAGCAAAGTGGGAATCACAAAATGCATGTAACAAGGAAAGATAATTAAAAAACAATTTCACTATTCTACATGTAAACATTACATCATCATAGTCATGTAAAATCAAGAATGTAACCACATAATAATCTCACAATCAAGTCCGCACTCTTTGTTAGAGTGTTTCCATCATTGCTCAACCGATGGAACAACTGCCCTCAGACAGCTCGGGGGATGTTGTGTCCAACATCCAGGACCCCGATTAGTCAAATGACTTCCCGTTAGATGACCTCTAGCTAGCACCTCTATAGCCGATCCACACTCAGCACTATAGAGTCCACGGTGGTATAGCTGGTGAAATATAATCCAGCATACGGTCAATCAATGCCATGACATCAATCAATCCCCAAAAGTACTACACTATCATCATATATGTTTCAACAAAGTAATCGATGCAAATATCAAACCATGCCATGTCCATCACAATGATCATAAATGAATGATATTGAATTCAATGGTAAAGAAACAATAGTCAAAGGAACTGAATGATAAGGTACCACATATTTCAAATAAGCTTAAAATACTGTGATAAAAGGAGAGAGGTTAGATTCCTACCTCAATTGTTGACTTATCAAATGCTTTCCCAAAACTCAATATTATTGTCCACTTGAAGTCCAGTCATGATTTTTGTGTTACCTTAAAAATTGCATTACCATGTCTTGTTAACTACTTATTAAAATATGAAGACCAAATTTCAAATTATACATATACCTAAAACTAATTTGAGGCAAGGATCATCACTTATTCAATAATTCAATCATAACATTAAATGTCAACATCTATTTTTATTGTTATACTATTGAAATGACTAGAAAGTTATTTAAGAACTACTTAAAGTTACATGCGAGCAATACAATTAAATTAGATTAAAATTACAATAAGATTCATGTTCCATGCTGTATAACAACAAAACTCTTACCTTGACACCGAGGCCCTAATGTGCTATTTTGGTTCATACAGTTATCCAACTATATCATTAACATATAAAGGGATAGGGTTATCTACACATGAACTAACCTAATAGGTTAATTTAAATGCACTCCACAGTTCCCAATTCAATTTCACGTTTCACGGATGCAAATTGATTTCAAGCAATAAGGAATTAAAATAATAATCCAACCACAACGTTCCATTCATCACCACACAGATCTCAATCTAGGTGAATAACATTTATTTAGAATAGTAAGCACATTTGTATGCATGCTATGAAGGATTTGGAAGTTAAGGTTAAGATAGACATTAATATTGATTATGATTTATCTAGACTGACCACAACAATATAAGTACCATCCATTTAATTATTTAAGATGGGTATACTACTAAAGAAATACTTTATAAGTCTCTTGCTATGGGTTTTCAAAGAAAGAATTTAGTTTTAGAAAACTTACATTGCAGCAGCGTAGCACCACTTCAGATAAAATAGTAATTAAGTCATCTTATAAGATCTATTACCTCTATTAATTTAAATCATTAATACATTTTGCTATCAATAACTACTAAAAACACAGTAACGTTTTCAAACAGATTCCATCAAAGATTAGTGTGGCGATTAAAGAGAAATTCTGTTGATCCAAACTGAGTACTCAATTGTTAGCACACAAAAAAAAACATATATATATATATATTGAACAGGATCCTTACACGTCAACAAAATACCTATGGTTCAGTAAGCAACAAGAAATGTAAACTCTCAGCCAAATTAGTTTCGCCACTTATCCTTTTGACATGAATGTATCTGTTATTAACAACAAGAGGTGTTGGAATTCCAAAATAAGTTATGCAGTATTTTCTCAAAGAGACCGACGAAGTAAACCTCATTTCTAAAATCATCAACTGTGCGAGAGCAAAACTCGTTGAAATTAATGAGATCCTTTCACACAGAACCTACAACCATGGAACAAATCCCAAAAATCGGATGAAGACGGAACATTAAAAGAACTTCCCTAATTTCAACATCAAGAAAACAGAAAGACATCTACCGAGAGATAGGGGGTGGAAAAGTTACCTTATAGCAGTAAAGAGAAGAGAAAAAGATGGTAGGAGAAGGAAAGGAATGATGTCCATGGTTCTTGGAAAATAGCCTTCACCCTTGCGCCATTATAGAAATCTTCAGTCGTTGCCCCATTGAAGAAGAAGAAGGAGCACTTGAGATTTTGTTGTTGCCCAAGAAAAGGAACTTGTCGTCGCCGCCGCTCACGAAAGGAAAGAAAAAAAATACACGGGAAAAGGAAAGAAACCCTCGGCAACAAAAGAAAAGGGTTTTAAAAAGAAAACTTACATATAAGCCTATAAAATTTTACTAATTATAATTAGGTCCATGCATTAAAAAAAAGAAAATTAGTTTAAATTAAATTATAACAGCACATATCCATGCTCGCAACCCTCGAACCCGTGAGTCAGCACACGTAACTCGTATGCACTACGCACATGTCACCAAAAACATCTCTGCTAAACATGGTCTATCGAATTTTGATTCCATTCTTAATTTGCTGTCGTGACTTAAATTCTAATTGATCTATTAATCTGTTTTGATCTTACTATTTGCAGTTTGTGGCAACGGCTTAGGGTCAAACCCTAATCTCATTGTACATAACTGTTCTGAACCCGCGGCTAACTCAGATCTGATCCTGACCTATGTCTTTGATCAGATCTGATCACTACTCCCACAATCTGACTAGACTCGAGTCCACTCACACATGTCCACGCTCGCAACCCTCGAACTCGTGAGTCGGCACACGCAACTCGCACGCACTGCGCACGTGTTGCCAAAAACATCTCCGCTAAACGTGGTCACAAGGTTTTGACTCTGTGACGTGCATTAAGCACCGCACCTTACACGCGTGCGCATGACCAGCAAGCCTTGCTCTCATTTCTCAACATTTGAGATCATACTTTCTACTTATATTATTTATTACAGCGAATTGTTTTGCATCAAATTACATGTTTTAATTTTTGCTATTGGCAAATTTTATTCTTTGTGAAAATAGATATATTGCCTGCTAGTTTAAAAATCATCTTACATATTTTATTAGTCTGTTTTACACAATTAGAATTGCATACTGAAATTTTGTTCATACTAATTACAGCATTGATTAAATTGGCTTATGAGGAATACTTGTCTTTAAAACCTAAAAAATTCATTGGTACAAGATTTAATATATGGAAATTTCAAATGGAAGTATGGTTGGTCACCTGAAGACTTTTCATTGTCATTGGGGTAGACCATCCCTTTGATAAAAATCAAAACCAATCAAATAAAAAAATTAAAATCATTAGATCTAATAGAGGTGGGGAATGTACTTCTAATAAATTTACCTAGTTCTATCAAGAACATGGGATAGTTCATCAGGTTGCCCCTTACTCTCCTCAATCTAATGGAGTGGCTGAAAGGAAAAAAAGAACATTGTTAGATATGGTGAACACCATGCTACTAAGCTTTGGAGCTTCGCTAAACTTGTGGGGGGGAAACTATCCTTACATCTTGTTCCTTTTAAAATAAAGTTCCTTATTAGAATATTCCTATGACTCCCTATGAAACTTGGAAAGGTCATGAACCTAATTTAAAATTTTTTTGTATGCGGAAGTGTTTGTCTAAGATCAATATACCATAATAAAAAAAAAGAAATTTGGACCTATGACTATTGATATTGTCTTCATAGGATATTCCCTAGACTCTAATACATATAAGTGTCTAGTAATAAATTCTGAAATTTTTGAAATCTCCTATAATACCGTAATTGAGTCTAGAGACATTTCCTTCTTTGACAATGTCTTTCTGTTCAAACCTTCAAAATATAAGTGCTAGAAGCACTATGGAAGCTGAACTAATTGCACTAGACTTAGCATGTTTTGAAGCTGAATGACTTAATAATTTATGTTCTTCTTTACTAAAGGCATTAGTTTTAAATTCTCCAATTTTCATAAACTCTGATAAAAAAGTTGCTATAGATTTTTGTAAAAAGAAATTAGTAAATACAAATTGAGTAAACATGTTAAGATAAGGCAAAATTACATTAGATGGTTGGTAACACATAATGTGATTTCTTTATCTTTTGTTAAAACAAATGATAATCTTGCTTATTGTCTCTCTAAAGGTTTGTATCAAACCCATGTGGTGGCCTCATCTAAGGGAATGGGGGTTTGTCCATAATGGACCCTCCTATAGTGGCAACCCAACCTCCGTGATAGGTAGGCCCTGGAAAGAGGTTCAATGGGTAAATAGCCAACTGACTAGTTGGCCAAGAAGTACCAACTAAAATTTACAAAAACACTACTGTGTCTATTGGAGTTATTTGTAAAACTCTAATACCTCATTCCTAAGGTGATTTTATACTCCTATATAGATGTAAGGTTCAGTATATAACTTTTAAAGAAACCCAAAGGTATATCCTAAGAAGTGCTTCTACACACTTCCTCATAGGGTTTCTCCTATATGTTACAGTGGCAAACAACATAAATAAGTGCACTTTAGGTTATTCAAAGACTTAAAACTTGAGATGCTCACAAGAAAATAAATAGTGCCAAGATAGTGCCAAAAAGTTTATAGCTTTTTCCCTTCTCAATCCTGCTGCCTATCTCGTCAAAGCTCAGAGAAAAAAAATTTCTCCACCCATGTTCACATGGACATTAATTTAATTAAAAAAACCTTTTTCAAAAAAGTTCACTCCATTCTTCTATTTGCAAGTGAGCCGTTGCACGATGTATGACCCACATATAACAATCTCCGCCTCTTACGTCATGCAGAGATAACCAAGTCGGTCATCTTTTTCATATCTTGGTTTTCCCCTTTGTTGCAACCTTAGTCATCATGTTAGAAGGATTCTTATTAGTGTGGATCTTGTTGAGACTCATTAATTTCCTATCAACAATATTCCTGATCCAATGGTATCTGATATCAATATGCTTTGTCCTGGAATGATATGTGACATTTTTGCTTAGCTCTATAACACTTTGACTATCATAGTGAATCACATATTTATCTTGATTTATATTTTATTCAGTCAGAAAGCCTTTCAACCATATTATTTCTTTTCCTACTTTATGCAATATATTTTGCTTCAGTAGTAAATAAAACAATACATTTTTGTAACTTAGATTGTCATGAGACATCTTCATGTATATCTCTTCTGCTAAGTCTTTATGTAGGAAAGTTGCCTTTACATCTAATTATTCAATCTCAAGGTCCAAGCTTTCAGCTAAATCCAAAACAACTCTGACAATGCCATCTTCACAATAGGTGAGAATATTATAACAAAATCAACTCTTTCCTTTTGACTAAAGCCTTTATCCACCAATCTTGTTTTATACTTGATTTGACAATTGTCACCTTTATGTTATATCTTGTACAACCACTTATTTTTTTTAATAATTTTCTTCCTCTAGGCAACTCCACTAACTCATATATCTTTTAGCAGAGAATTCATATTCTCTTCCATTGCCTTCTTCCACATATCTTTTTTCGCACTTTTTAGTGCTTTTTCATAGCATTCTAGCTCTCCTCCATGTGTGACCATAACATAATCTTTATCATACTGCCTTGAAGGTACTCTTCCTCTTAGTGACCTTCTCAACTAAGTTTCTATTTGAAATTGTTGTGGTGTCTGAATTTCATGTGCACTACCTATATTTGTAGAAGTATCAATAGGGCTATCTAATTGGTGCTTTTCAGGGGACTCTCCCTCTATCTCAGAAACTAGCTCATCTGCCTAAGCTGAGATATCATCTGAAATATATTGTGTCTCACTTTATAATTTTTTGGTCTTATCAAAGTCTTCCATAGTCTGATCTTCATAAAATATCACATTTTTTTACTTTTATATATTTTTGTATTAATTGGATCTCACACTCTGTATCCAAACTCATCAACACCATAGCCTAGGAAAATTTACTAAATTGCCTTAGTATTAAGTTTTGACCTTTTTTTTGGAACATGAATAAAAGTTTTACAACTAAAAACATGTGAGTATAAGAAATATTTTTTCTAGACCAAACTTTCTGAAAAATAATAGAGTTAAGGGGAAAAGAATGAGACATGTTAATCAAATAAATAATATTTTTTAATCCCTAAGCTCAAAAATATTTAGGCAATTTAGTTGAGAATAACATATATCTGATTTTTTTTATAATGGTACAATATATCCTCTCAGCTACACCATTTTGTTAAGGAATCAATGAAATAGTTAACTGATGTCTAATTTCATGCCTAGTCAAACTCCTTAAACCTATTATATGTGTATTCTCCCCCCATTGTCAGTGAGCAAGCATTTGAACAAAGACAGATGAAATGTTATGTAGAGGTTATATCCTTAACACTCTTGCAAGGCGGCTTTATAATGTTTATCAAAATTATAAGACACTAGAAGAGTTATGGGATGCACTCAAATCTGTATACAAGCATTTGAAGAAAGGTACTAATAGATTCTTTGCAGTAAACTATTTTGAATTTAGCTTTTCTGAAAACATGCCTATTATGAATCAAGTTAGAGAGTTGAAGATCCTTGTTTCCCAAATATGTGAACTGCAACTTTAAGATTTACATGGTCACAGTGGCAAACAAGATAAATAAGTGCATTTTAAGCCACTCAAGGGCTTAAAACTTGAGGTGCACACAAGAAAATAAATGAAATACATGCCTCAAGGGCTATATCAGTTGGTGTGAGTGCAGAAACATCACTATGCCCCTTTTTAGCAACAATTTCCGTATGATTGATGAACACCATTTAAGTAAAGCTAATCCCAAGTACTAAATCAAAACCTGGGCACAAGCTACCAAAGTCTAGTTAGAATCATCCTATCGTCTCGGTATACTCTTAATTCAACATTTTCATACGCCTTACCCCTTTGCTCTGAGAGTGTAGTGAGCTTCATAAGAGCCTATGCAAATAACAAGATTTAGGCAAAAAATAAAATAAAATAATTTGTTATAACCGTCTCAGTATACTCTCGCAGCTGTCTCTCTCTTCTCCTAAATTTTCTTCAATCGATTCATTCCTTTGAGGTCAAAATCATTGCTAATTGAACTCCATCGACATGCCACCCAGTCTGATCGCTTGCTGATGTTGGGCAACACTTCCAATAGCATCAAAGCTATTGTTTGTGGGGTCGTGTGACGGCATTGCTTTTTTCTCTTGCGTGCATTGTTACCAATGTTCGGTGACTCCTCTGTCGGGTTGCAGTTGCTATTCAGTTTGGTAGCTCTATTTCTATTGTTTTCCCCAAACATGACCATGAATGTCCTACATTTATAAATGAAAATTAGATAGATAATGAATAATTAACAACTAAAGGAAATTAGTATTAGAATAATTAAATGGTAGATTATATAATTGTGGCAGTGTATATGGGCATATATAAGTATACAAATATATGGATATATGTAATACATACAGATGATTATGTGATGTTACATGAGTAGTTACAGTATTGATATTATTGAATTATTAATGTTGGTATAATATTGTTTAATTCATTATATGAGCTATTATGGGCAATCATTGATCTATGTATTATATAGTTATTATAGTTGGTTTATTGGGCATATGCGTGTAAATATGTCATAGCACATTATGATCCTTGAGTTGGCTAACTGTAGCCTAGGGTTGAACTTTGAGGGCTAGTGGACCATGTTGGATACCAAATGTTGTATTGCAGCTATGAGGTTGGTTTTTTTGGTTTCCTAATAGAAGTCCTTTGGGGTTGTCTTAGACTTTGGTGTTAGACACAACACCTTCTAAGCTATCATTTGGGGTAGTCATTCTATTGTGTAAGCAACAATAGAAATATTCTTTATAAGAGTACGAGCTCGTGATAGAGTGGTTATATCCTAATGTTGGTGTTGTCATATTAATCATTTTGTATATACAATGGATTATTCTAGCCCAATTATTTGATATATGTTCATTTCATGATTCCAACTTAGCCATTTAAGCTAGCTCCTATTATTTTGACTCTAAGTAAAGAGATTGCTCTTAATAACACTTATTCTTAGATGTAAAGACTACCACATAAGCTTTGGCACAATGTTGACATAATAGATAGATAGTGGTTAATTGAAAAACTAGTTTAGTTCGATTCAATTAACTAGGTTCCAATGGTTTTTCTGCACATCCCTATTGTCAAGTATTTGCATAAGTTTCAATTGATAAGTGGATAAAGATAGACCTTAATTTTAAGGTATTCAAAGATTAGGCATAGGAAATACTAGTGTATTATTAGTTTTTGGGAAGTCAGGAATTGAAATGAGCGTCCACTAAATTTATTGGAATCTAAGTATTGAACTAAATAGGGCCACTAAATTATAATCTTAGTATTTATTTGTGGTGGTATGAAAAACAAGTGCTCCGACGTGGATTCCACTGATTTCTCCCTTCTTCTTTTTGTTGTTTTCTTTCTCAAACAGAGTTTAAAATAATTTATATAGAGATGTGTAGCTTGAAAATTCACATATATCTATATAATAAAATAATATATAGCATGTATAGATGTGTAGCATCAAAATTATATATATATGATATAATCTTAGTTTTTTTAAATAAATCATTGTAACTATATTAATTATCCTCTAAATTCTTAGGTAAATAATTAACTATATTAATTATTTATTTGTGGTTGTATGAAAAGCAAATTCAAGTTATTTTTCTATCCACTTTGATATTTGGGCGCCACGCAAGCACCAAAGGCAAACGGACTGTGGATAATGTTTGATGCAGTGCTCCGACGTGGATCAACTAATTTCCCCCTCTTCTTTTTGTTTTCTTTTGCAAACATAATTTAAAATAATAATTTGCACAGTTGTATCACGTGCTTTTTATTCTGGACTAATTGGCTCCATCGAACGAAAAAATGGCATATACCCAGCTCACTTTTCTGAGGTACCCTAATCATGGTTTGATACAATTTACTAATGGACACAAATCTGAATACAAATTTTATTATTAGTCACTCCGTATCTATCATTCATACATAGAAATTTATTATTAAGACATATAGAAATTTTTTATTAATATAAAAATAAAAATTTTTCACTAAAACACAAAAATTTTTCATTGATACACATAAAAATTTTTCTTTAATACACATAAAAATTTTTCGTTGATACATAAAGAAATTTTTATTGATACATAGATAGAAATATTTCGTTGATACACATAAAAATTTTTGTTCACGATCAAGGTAAAGTGGACATTGTATGAGGGAGTAGGTTGACATGACATGAACGATTTAAATTTTTTTTATTGTTCTGTATCTTTGTTCACTTAATAGAGTTGGTAAGCATTTCATGATGGATCAACTCCTCGTTGAAGGATGTCCTGGACATTTCCCATGCTACTACACTGGTGTTCTTTCCAACCTTTTCTGATAGGACTCTAAAAAGAGGTGATTGCCGTTTTGCAAATGAACAAACTATATACATTTTTTAGCTCTCGCAATGGGAGCGCTTTATAGATGAAATAGCTCAATAACAAAATTGTATTTTGGATCAAATATCCATGACAATTCAGTATTAAAGAACCACAAACATTAGTAACGCTCCATGGTGATGACAATACTTTGCTTTAGAATTTTCAGAATTAATTATTGCATTTTTCTGCTTCATCCTCAATTGATTTTTTATTTCTTTCTCATCTTGTAGGGTTAGAGAACTCCCATAATTCTGTTGATGCAGCCCTCGTACTCAAGGTGGGCAATCATGCCTTTGATAAATGGTGTTGTGCTGTCACTAGAGGAGAAAAAAACAGAAAAAAGCAAAAAAAATTCATAGGTTTTTCACTATAATCTAATTCATCAGTTTTGTTTTTCAACTGCAGAGGAAGTCAGAAGACGTTCTTCCCTACTTGAATGGACGTTGTATATATCTTGTTGGTCTGTATTTTATTGATAAAGTGATTCAATGTAAAGGTTAGTCTTGTTATTGTTAAGATTGGGCATTTTGTTTTCACAGGAATGATGGGATCTGGGAAGAGCACAGTAGGAAAGATACTATCTGAAGTTTTAGGTTATTCTTTTTTTGACAGGTTTGTTTATAGTGATTGGAAAATTGTCACTGACTAGGTGACTTGCAAGAAAGGAATTTAGCATAGATGGCTATTTCATTTTGGGATGTATCTTTTTAATTTTTCAGTGACAAATTGGTCGAGCAGGCAGTAGGCGTATCTTCTGTATATTTTTAAACAATACAGCGAAGCTTTCTTCCGTGACAACGAGGTATTTTTGGATTACTTCGTTGACCGTAATTAGCCCTTTACATATGATCGTTGAATAATAGAAACTTCGTCTCATGAAAAGAAGCCCCTGGGAGGAGGAACAGCTTGCAGAATACATGTTTCAGGATGAGCAAATTCTTTGGAGACTAAGGCTACATTCAGTTGGGTAAAATTTACCGTGGAAAGGATGGAAAATGCAATGAATTTGAATGGCTTTTTATCTAGATTCATTACACTTTCCATCCTTTCCACGATGAGTTCCATCCAACCGAACATAGCCTAAGTAATTTTCTTTTTGTTTTACATTTTCAGAGTGAAGTTCTGAAGGACTTGTCTTCTATGTGCCGATTGGTTGTTGCAACTGGTGGTGGTGCTGTGATTCGACCAATCAACTGGTAGGGAGCTGATACATATGGTGTTTCAGTTTAAGTTGATATCAATATGAAACATCATGTTCTATATTATTAGGAAGTATATGAATCAAGGAATGACAGTTTGGCTAGATGTTCCTTTGGAAGCTCTAGCCCGGCGAATTTCTGCTGTGGGTACTGCCTCTCGCTCTCTCTTGCATCAAGAATCTGGTGATCCTTACACAAAGGTACGCCAGCCACCTAGACCACTTTTGCTTGCGCAAAAGAGTTTCTTGGCTACGGATAATAAGATGCTAAATCCTCAACCTGTTTCGGCCTATTTATCACTAGTCCTTGTATGGTGGCAGAGTGAGTATTGATGCAAGCATAATTGAACAATGTTGTGGATAAGCAATTTGCTAGCCTTAGAAAAAGTGGTCATGTTTTCTGGGCTTGCAAGTTATAAATTGCCTAGTTATCTCACATCTGCTAGTGCGTACCAGAAAAATATATATCATCTTATTTCTTATAAATTATTTTGGTTTTTTAAATATATATCATCTTATTTCTTATAAATTATTTTGGTTTTTTGCCTAACTTTTGTTATTTGCATAGGCTCTTATGAAGCTCACTGCACTCTCAGAGCAAAGGGGTAAGGCCTATGCAAACGCTCATGCGAGAGTATGCCTAGAAGGTATGATGATTCTAACTAGACTTTGCTTACTTGAGCCCTAGGTTTTGATTTAGTACGTTTTTACTTAAACGGTGTCCATCTATCATGTAGAAATCGCTGCTAAAAAGGGGCATGGTGATGTTTCTGCACTCACACCAACTGATATAGTTCTTGAGGCATGTGTTTCATTTATTTTCTTGTGTGCACCTCAAGTTTTGAGTCCTTGAGTGGCTTAAAATGCACTTATTTATCTTGTTTGCCACTGTAACCACGTAAATCTTTTTGCAGGCACTAGTAAAACTTGAGCAGTTCCTTGTGCACGACGCAACACTTGCAAACAGTCGGTACATTCAGGGCCGAGAAGTGTAATCTTGGCCATTGATGTGTTATCAAGTCATTTGTTATTTTTTTTACTATTCTTTCGGTAAATTAATAAGTGAACAATTTGTTGCAAAAATCAGGAGCTTCATTCTTGAGTGTTGTAACATTCACGTGGTCAGGGACACTTTGCAAAGATTTGAAATTGGTTGGTTTTTTTTTTTAAAAAAAAAGAAATTGTAAAAAAATAAAAAAAGAATTATACAGTAAGCCTGGCCTCTTCACCACTTGCGCGCTCTCTCCTCTCTTGATTTTCTTCCATCGGGTTGCAGTTATTCGGGATGGCAGCTAAATTTCTGTTGTCTTCCCCCCAAATATCACCACGTGTGTCCTCATATATACAAATGAAAATTAGATTTATATTGGACGGAATCCACAGCTCTATTTTTACTGTGTTTCTTTGTACGGAATTTATAGCGGAAAGAAAAAAAAATTTAGATTTTTTTGTTATTAAATTTAATATATTTTTCTTTCTTTTCATGGTGAATTTCATCTAAATAAACAAATGAAAAAGGATATTAGGATAATTAAATAGTAGGTTATATACTTGTGGTTTTGTGCATAGGGTGTATATAGGTATACTAATGTATGGATATATGCAGGTATCATTAGAAATATAATAAACAAATATACATATTAGAGATACCATTAGTAATATGTGATATGATTAGAGTTGACAACGGGTCGGGTACCCGACTTTTCTGTAACTACCTGAATCCGACCCAAATAATATTATTCGGTACCCAAACTCGACTTTTCTGCAAGCAGTCTCAGTTCTCAGCTTCCTTCCTCGTGACATTGAGGACAGAGTCAATAAGCTCGGCGCCCTCAGTGTAGTGGCCCTTGGCCCAGTTGTTCCTGGCCTTGGACTAACCGAAGACGAAGTTATCGGTTGGAAGATCTGGCCGACGGGGCCATATAGCAAGAGGTGGAATCATAGAAGCTGGACGACTAGGAGAGCTAGAAACTGGAAAGGGTTGGCGTCGAGGCGAGCAGCCGAGCAGAGGCTGGAGTCGTTCATGAAGGAGGGAGCGACTAGGAGAGGTAGAGACTAGGGAGGGGCGGTGAGCTATTTGGGAGTTGGGGTTGAACCGTTGAAGAGAAGCTACGACGAGTCCTTAGTGGCGAAGGCGATGAGCAACTAGGGAGGTGCGGCGAAGGGCTAGGGCAGGACATTCTTGTGAGTTGCGAGTGGTGAAGGGCTGCTGGCCTGCAGCGGTGGTGAGTAAGGGATTATTAGGGATTTAGGGATTAGGGCTCTCCACTTCTCCGGACTCAGGTTCAAATTTCTCTGAATCAAATCGTGATTCTCTATTCCTCTTGCAAACAAGACTCTTAGTTAAATTAAATTTATAATCGGGTTCGGGTTTCGGGTACCCGAACCCGACACGGGTTATGTAATCTAAACCCATACTCGTCCCATTTACCTAACCGGGTACTCAAACCTGACACGGGTTATGTAATCTAAACCCATACCCGTCCCATTTACGTAACCGGGTACCTGAACCCGGTGTAAACAGGTCGGGTACCTGTACTTGACGACCCAAATTGCCAGCCCTAGATATGATGTGATACTTGGATCGAGATTGGACATTGCGATCTCATGATTGAGAGTTTTAGATGCATTAGGAGTCACTGTAATATAGGTAGGAATTGTATCTCGATCTTTATAATCATGATATTTGCTAGTTCTATTAGAAGATGCAATGGTAAACAATTGATGAATATCATGATATCTTGTAGTATGATTATTTGATCTTACTT
This sequence comes from Costus lasius, assembly GCA_027563935.2. NCBI lineage: Eukaryota > Viridiplantae > Streptophyta > Magnoliopsida > Zingiberales > Costaceae > Costus > Costus lasius. Next base: position 15,881,651 of record CM050454.1, on the reverse strand, counting down.
CAGTATCTTTTATACATTCATGCATACAAATGATTGTATAATGTTGCTAACGTGTTATTGAGTTATTGACATTGGTATCATATTGTTAATTTCACTATATGAGCTATTATGGGTTGTTGGGCTATAGATCCATTTATCATATTCTTATGAGTTATGGTTATGGTAATTGGTTCATTAGGCATATGCTTGTATGGTATGTCATGACATATTATAATCCTTTGAACCTTGAAGGCCAACAGACCATATTGGCTATCGGATGTCATATTGTAGTTATGGGGCTGGCTATTTCAATTACTTAATGATAGTGGTGAATTTATACCCAAAAGTATATGGGGGCAATTGATATGTGGGGGCACTATTAGAACGATTATACTTTATTTAGTGGAGACAAATCAAAACTTTTACATACATAATATTGTAAATATGCATTAATAATAAATGAATTTGAAACTTGAGTGAGGGCATTTGCCCACACCAAACTCCTTCCCATGTGGCTCCGCCATAGCTTGATGAAAGTACAACGAGGTTGTCCTAGGGTTAACTTGATGTTGGATATAACACCTTCTAGGCTATCATTTGGCGTAGTCATTCTATTATGTAAGCAACAATAGAAATAATTTTTATGAGAGTGAGCCCATGATGAAGTGGTTATATCCTAATATTGGTTGTTGTCATATCAAGTCTTATTGTATTTATAGTGGATTATTCTAGCCTACTTTTTTGGTATATGTTTATTTCATGATTTCTACTTAGCCATTTGAACTAATTTCTATTGTTTTGCTCAAAAGAGATTGCTTCTAGTGAAACTTACAGTTTAATTTGGTGAAGAAGGAACTAATTTCTATTGTTTTGCTCAAAAGAGATTGCTTCTAGCGAAACTTACAGTTTAATTTGGTGAAGAAGGGGGAGCAGGAACTAACTTATCCTTAGCCTCGTTGTTGACAGCTTGATTTGCTTCACAGGTGCACTACCCCATGGAGTTGCTAATACAGCCTCAACTAGTATGAATTGCTAGGGTTGATGAAAGTAAACCCCTTCTATAATGGTTGTTGAAGCCCCATTCCATTTCTATAGGGAAAAACTTTTGGGGAGATGATCTCTCTAAAATATTTTAGGAGACCACTGCTTGGAACCATTGGGTGAGATCTCTTTAAAATCTGATCTGCGAAGGTGATATAATTAAAATATTATATATATATATATATATATAGACTACTCTTTGACCCCCACTAAAATAAATATCTACCAATATATAATCTCTATTGCCCCTGCTCCTTCATTCTATTTGCATGTAATGTAAGGTAAAAATTGATACATATAATTGATGTTGTATTTATATCTTTATATAATTGTACTCTATTGTACTGCCCCCATATACCCTTGGGTCCTAGATCCACCTCTGCAGTCGCTTGGACATGCCCACATCACCGAATCCGCTCGCTATCACCAGATTGTTCGCTTCTTTGCATGCCATGCTTGAGGATATGACTTAGATTCCCCCACTAAACCTCTACCAAGTGCCAAGTTATTCCAATTAGGAGTGGCAATGGCTCGGGTACTCGTCTTTTCCCTCACTACTCGAACCTAACCCGATTAACACTACCCAGTACCCGAACCCGGGTCAGGTATCCTATTATACAACCTGACATTGAGTCGGGTACTTAAACGGGTACCCACAGGTACCGGAATACATAAAAATATATAATTAAAATTTATTTTCAATGGGTACCTGCATGTTAAATGTTAAATGGGTTTTCACGGGTACCCGACCCAGATAGCAACGGGTACCCAACCCAAGTGTTTATAAAATAGATTATTATCCTATAACTCATGTTATAATACAATTAATTCATGACATGCAAGGTCTAAGTAAAGAAACAAAATTCTACTATAATATAAAACAAGCTATTACTGTATTACATGTAAAAGAGAAAAGAAATTGAAGGGGACACTGTTGAAATTTTTGGTTAAACATTATTGATTTGTGGGAGCATTTGTTAATCGATTAATGAGCTCATAACATCTCATTATTGAATGTAAAAGACAACATGTGTAGCCTGCGGGTTTTAAGAAGAATTATTATTGAATATTAGATTCTGCACCCTGGGTTTGAGAGAAATCTTTATTGGATAATCCTTATTGGATTATGGATTTCGCACTCGAAACCCAAAACTCCTTTATGGGGGGGAGGGGGAGCTTAGGGTTTTCCATTATAAAATGGGCTAGGTCCCCACTTGCATCCTTAACCCGAATGTTGTCTCTTCCCATTGAGAGCCATCTAAAGAAGGATAATAAGTGAAAGATTTCTAGCCTAACAGTGGATATTAGATTGATGGCGCCATCAGGTATGTTTTAATGTTTTAATATTTGTTAAATTCATGTTATTCTAAATCTATGTAATAGATCATGTATTTGTGAATATGTCAAAATTTTCTAACATATGGTATCAGAAACGAGGGTTTGTATAGATTTAGAATACATGGTCATTTTAATTGTTAAAATATTTTTACCATATTATGAGATGCTGTATTTTTGAGAAATTTTTTAAGATATTTTCTCTTGGTTTAGCGTTGACGAGATTTGGATGGTTATCAAACTTAAAACATCTACCATAAAATCAAAATTCAATCATATGTTTTGATCCAATGAACGTATGCAAATTATGTAAGTCCGTCTCATAATGTTCTTGCCCTAAATGTGGATTCTTCAATGCTTGTCGGCGCTTATCGCTGACATCATTTAATTCTGCCCAAAATCAATCCTGTTGCCGTGTGTTTGTTGTCGATCGTCGCTTAAATCAAGAATAATCAGCGTCGATCGAAATCTCGTTTGTTTTTTTTTTGGGCTTCTACAAAATCCCCGCCGGCTGTTCAAGCCAATTTCAGCGTTGGCCTTGTTTGCTGGTGGAGTAGTCGGCGCTCGTCGCCGCCAATGTCAACGGCGAAGAGGACAAGGACGACTATTGCGTGCGACGGAGAACTCCATAGGCATCCGGCATTTGAAGACAACGCCGATTTGCTGGCGGCGTGCACGAAGACATGCGACGAGGGCACGTTGTCGACGCCAGCCGCTTCTTTCGGGTGAGCGACGTGTAGCTTTAGGGCAGATCGTGTGCTGTGCGTGAGCGGCACTCGTGTGCTGTGCGTGAGCGGCACTCACGGGTAGAGGTGGCCATGGGCCGTGCCCGGGCTGGCCCGGGCTCGGGCCCGCCTCGGCCCGCCAGAAGTCGGGCCGTGCCAGGCACGGCCCGATTGCAACCGTGCCGTGCCGGGCACTGCACGACTGAATTTTATCTGGGCCCGGCACGGCCCGCGGCACGGTTAGCCGTGCCGGCCCAGGCACGACCCAGATTTTGGCCGGGCCCGGATCCGGCACGCGGGCCGAATCCGGCACGCGGGCCGAATCCGGCACGCGGGCCGAATCCGGCACGCGGGGGCCGCATCGGGCACGCGGGCCAGATCCAGCACGCGGGCCAGATTCGGCACGCGAGCCAGATTCGGCACGCGGGCCGATTCCGGCCGCGGGCTGAAACGGGCCCGCGGGCTATAGTCGGCCCAACGGGCCGTGCTAGGCACGGCCCGAATGCAAATTATGTATTTGCATAATTTTTTTAAAAATATTTTAATTATTATTTTATTAATTATTTTATTTTAAATATATATAATTTTAATTTAATATATTTTATTAAATTAATATTTCTTTATTTATTAACAATACTAACAACACATGACTAAAGTTAAAATCAACTCGATTAAATTTCATATTCATAAATTATACATTTAAGCTTAAATCAATTGTCGACATAATGGGCATACACAATTGACCCGTAGCCAACTACGCAAGCAGCTACTATGGAAGATATGCGAGCATTGTGTTAAGCATACTTGCGCTCCGTGCTCCATCTTCTCTATGCATATTGCGCACTCCATGTTTTCCAGCTCTACCTCCTTCTTCAATAATAAAAAACTCAAGTGACTCTTGTGCTTGGACCGCTTGGTTTGTTTCGATAGATTGCTCCGGCTCATCGTTGATATTATCACTATCCTCCTCACTATCACTTATTTCAAAGTCCTCAACCTCTATCTCAATCTCAACCCCAGAAGGAGAGGGAGAAGCTAGAAATTCATGTCTTGCATGATCAGATAAGTGGATAAAGTGTTCTTCAAACCTGAATACATCAATTCGTATAATTTGACTAACACGTTCGATAATACTTAAATAGTGATTCTCCATTGATCAGCATTGAAGAAATTTAAGGTAGATGTAAGGAAGATTGAACGTTGAGAATTTGGCATAATGATAATTATCTTCACTCTTCTATTATCTGTCATTTTTCTCTATGCCTCGTGCTCCGTGCTCACCACGTGATAATTATATTATAAAAGTAAATTAATTTAATACTTACTTGATCTTCTCCACGTCTAGTCACGTGGTGAGCACGAGTCATAGAAAAAAATGACTGGTCTAGACCGAGAGAGCATTGAATTCTTGATGGCTAAAGAGAAGCTTAAGTTTGAGTTCAATTAAGAAACTAATTGTAACTCAAGACTTAGAAAAGAGATTAAGAGAGTATTAAGAGAGAATGAGAAATTATTCCAAGATAGTTGGAAACTTGTGTGAAGAAATGAGAGGGTTGGGGGGGTCAATTTTATAGGATGAATTGAGTGTAAATTTACATATTTATCCCCTATTTTTAATTATTAAAAGGGGCTAAAATGGTAATTTTATACCATAAAGACAATTATATCCCTAACTTTTAAAATTTTTATAACTATTATGAGGGCATTTAGGTAAAAATGCAGTCGTGCCCGTGCCGTGCCTGGCCCGGCCCGCGTGCCTGGCCCGGCCCGGCCCGCGGGCCGCGAACCTTCGGCCCAGCACGGCCCGAGCCGGGCCACGGGCCCGCCCGCGGCCCGTTCACTTGGTCAACGGGCCGTGCCGTGCCGGGCCCGTGTCGTGCCGGGCCTTGCGGGCCGCGGGCCGGCCGCCGGCCCGTTGGCCACCTCTACTCACGGGTGTGCATTTGGAGCGGATCCGATTTTGGATTTTTTTTTTCCCGGATTTCATTTGGTTGGTCCGATTTAGGCTGGATACGGATTCAGATTCTACAATTAGATCCGTAATTATCAGATTCGGGCGGGCTTATTAGTATATCTGATTTTAATAGATTCAAGTATAGGGTCTGGCTATTGGGCTGGATCTAGGCTTGCACTTTGGGTCTGGCGCAATGGGCCTAGATTGATGGGCTTAGGCCTGGGCTATGCCCTCAACTGTGTTGTGCGTAGAAGCAAAACTGTTGTGCTGTGCACAGAAGTAAATGATACGCACCGCAAGTGCACGGTGTTATCAAAGTAATATAAAAGATATCGAATCCCACAGGGAACACGGTGAGTACCAGAAAATCTAATTATTGGAATCTAAGCTGATCAAATCGTGGTTTTTGGAACTTTAAAAAACTAAAACTAGCGAAATCATAAGCAAGAAATCAAACAACTACGGCAGGAAAAATGTATGAGAGAGAATATCAAGGGCTTTGGTTTCCACCACTCTGATGATTTCAATTGCGTTAAGAAATAAATATCTGTTACAAGGATTTACAAATATGCATAAGGAATCTACCCTATGGTACAAGGGGCCCTCTTTCGAGTGTACACCCCAGTATTTATCCAGAACGTCTCCTACTTTCGCGGTGGATCGCTCTAGACAAACCCAATGGGTTCCGTGGTAGATTATGGACCCCTCGAGCGAAGAACAAACACTTTCGTGTCGAGCCTTCGCAAGATTCACAAAGAGGTTCCGTCGTTACAATCCTACTTTCGTTATGAACTGTAATAACTATGACATGATAATACTTGGCCAGAGTAAATATCAAGAAATTAATACTTCAAGTGAAATATGCTTAGAATATGATCCAAATAACAAAGTCTAACACAATAATTGCAAATAGAAATCGTCAGAGGGTTTCAAACCTAGCCCTGAAATAAAGTTTACGCTACAACCATCGTCGAAACGTTAAAAGATCTCTCTTTGTACATAGGAAAATCACAGGATAAGGTTTCTAAGAGGGAGGAGATGATGAACCGAACGAAATAACTAAGGATTGCTTAGTTCCGACGCACGAATCTCCAAAAATCACCCCAAAGTCGCCTGTCCGTCGTGTCCATCCGCCCTAGCCAATTCGTCGCAAGATTCCTCCTCTCCTAGGTCACGAAATTTAGGGCTTTTATATTCTAACTGTTCGCCTTCGAGTAAGCTTTCCAAAAAGTCCTCACTTGCTAAATTTGGACTTGAATTGGGCCCGAAATCGACGAAAAACCGAATGAAGGTCGGGCTACTGCGATAGTATCACGGGTGAACCCCGCCGGGTTCACCTACCAGTGAAGTGTTATGTGCAGTTCCGTTGTGAAATAATCATAGGTGAACCCCGTCAGGTTCACCTACCAGTGAAGTCCACGGTATATTTATGCCCAGGTTTTATCAGACGAAGTCACGGGTGAACCCCATGGGGTTCACCTCCCAGTGAACCCTGACATCATCGGTGAACCCCACCGGGTTCACCTACCAGTGAAACGCGCGGTGAATTTCGTCCTTTGACAAGATCACCGGTGGGGGTTCACCTGGCCGTGATGTCTAGAAAAAGCTCTCTGATTGAGCCCAAATTTTACGGGCAGCTTCGTCTTCTCATAAGGAATCACCCCATGCTCTCAGATTCTTCAAAAAGACTTCAGAATTGGGTAATTTTACCTGAAATTCAATAAGACAGATGAAAAGTGAATATTCTGAAGTTTTTAACTAAATAAGCCTTAAAGGAGTGTAAAAATATTCAAATAGGCCCAAATTCATCATGGAATATCAGTAAAAATCACTACTAAAATGTAAGGCATCAAATACTCCTCGACTTAAATCTTTGCTTGTCCTCAAGCAATGAAATAAGTTGAAATACATGCTTGGTATAAGAATAATCTTTTGTGTTGAAGTTCGCACCCAAGTTCAGAAAAATACTCTTTAGCAATCCAAGATCTAATCAGAAGAAATCAACTAAAAGGAGTGTCTTAAGCATTCACCAGTTTGGTCCCGTAGTTTTTAGATGTCAACTCATCTCATTCCTATCCTTCCAATTCATAATGTTAGGGTTAACTCAAATGTTTTTATTCAGGATACAAAACACTAATCATTGCATTAGACTTCAATGCATGTCCTTAGGTACCATTGCCAATTTTTCGCAATGCCAAGTAGAGGAGTCTTTTTATTTCAATTCACATTTCTTAGATTTCAACTCATATCCTTCGGTACCACTGTCAATTTTTCGCAGTGCCAAGTAGTGGAATCTAAGTGTGATTTTTTTTTTATTTTTTTTGAAATAACAGAAATCAACATATCCTGGCTTTTAACAAATACAGTGTTTCCCCAATACTAGAAAGGAATTCAAAGTTTGAAAAGAGATTATGTATCCTGATATGTATCGAATGTAAATTGCAAACCAAAATCAATTGAAGAATCATGAAAACGCTTGAAACGCTTGACCCACTAAATGAGCAACCTAAAATCAATCCAATTAGAAAATTTCTAATTCATAGAATATATGGACATGACTATTGAGTAAATTTCCAACAAGTACTACATTCAACATGTCTAGATAAATTCTAATCAATCATGCATTTAACTTTAAGAGTTTTGCAAAGCTATCATTAGACAAGACTAGCATGACAGGTCAAAAATGAATCTTTCATCACAAAATTTGCAATATATGTTTTAAAACAACTTCATGCAAGCTTACAGATTCACAGATCATTAGTATATGTTATACACTACAGAGAGTGGGGTCTGTAGATGTGGACCAGGCCCATGAATAGTGACATATAAGATACAATGCCAATATCAAAATAACATCCATCAAAAAGTGTCATAACAAAACCATGAAGATAAAAGCAGTAAATTAGGACAACCACAACCAAACAGAAGCTGGAGTCAAGACAGCTTATCCGCTCCAAAATTTTGCATAGTCCTCTATGCAACGTCGCATATGTGAGAGGAGATGGTGGTGATGTCAAGTCTAGTTGCATCGTCAGGTCGCACAGTGTACTTCACGGTGAACCCCACCGGGTTCACCTGGTTGTGAAGTGCACTGATCTTTAGTGAAAATCTATCAAAAATCCCCTGTTCACATAGCTCATCTACATCACAGAAATAAACCTCTAATCAGCGTATATCAAGATCAAAATTTTCTAGAATAAGCTAGAAAAGCAAGAGAGAGTGGTACTCAACGATGATAAACTAAAAACTAAATGACAACCAATGCAAATAAATAAAAATGATAACAACAAGAAAACTTGGGTTGCCTCCCAACAGCGCTAGTTTTAGGTCAATAGCTCGACCGTAGAGTCATCAAGTTATTGCATCGATGGGGTCGAAAAGGGCAAGAACTTCCCCTTGTTTGACCCGTTCATCTTCAAAATATTGTTTAAGGCGGTGCCCATTGACCACAAAACTTCCAGTGTGCTCAGCCCATATCGTGATTGCGCCATAAGGCTGAACGTGTTAAACTATGAATGGTCCTAACCATCTCGTGCGGAGCTTCCCTGGGAAGAGGTGTAGTCTCGAATTGAAGAGCAGCACTTTGTCTCCTTCGTGAAACTCCTTCTTGAGTATGCGTTTGTCATGCCAATGCTTGGTATGAGATTTGTAAATCTTGGCATTTTCATAAGCGTAGAGGCGCATCTCATCCAGTTCGTCTAGTTGCAGTCTTCTCCTTTCGCCGGCACTTTTAAAGTCATAATTGATTTGCTTGATAGCCCAGTGCGACCTGTGCTCGAGTTCAACAGGTAAGTGGCAAGATTTTCCATCAATAAGTTGGAAAGGAGACATACCTAGGGGTGTCTTAAATGCAGTCATGTAAGCCCATAGAGCATCGGGTAACTTCAATGCCCAATCCTTCCGTGATCAAGATACAGTCTTTTCCAATATCTGCTTGATTTCCCTATTGGAGACTTCTACCTGACCATTCGTCTGAGGGTGGTACGGCATGGCAATCTTGTGTCTTACCCCATACTTCTTCAATAATGCTCCAAACCTTTGCTCAATGAAGTGGTACCCTTCGTCACTTATCAGTGTGCGCGGGACTCCAAACCGAGGGAAGATTACTCGCTTCATGAACTTCATGACCACCCAGGAGTCATTGCTGGCTTCGGCAGACGCCTCAACCCACTTCGATACATAGTCAACGGCAACAATGATGTACCGCTTGCCGCATGAGGATGGGAAGGGTCCCATAAAATCTATACCCCATATATCAAAAATCTCCACTTCTAACATGTCATTCAGAGGTAACTCGTTCCTTCTTGAAATATTACCGGTTCGTTGGCAGCTATCACAAGTTGAAACAAATTGTTTAGCATCATGAAACAGAGAGGGCCAATACAAACCTGACAGTAGGACTTTGAATGCCATTTTCAAAGCCGCGGCGTGTCCTCCACAGGGCAATGCATGGCAATGAGTCAGCACGTCATGCATATCCCCATATGGCACACACCGTCTATACATCCCGTCAGCGCATCTCCGGTACAAGTACGGCTTATCCCAATAATATGACTTCACATCATGCAGGAACCTCTTCTTCTTCTGAAAGGAAAGATCAGAGGGAAATATGTTAGAAACTATATAATTAACAAAATCTGCATACCACGACACTTGTTGTTCGAGCAAAGCGTATAAGTGTTCTTCGGGGAACGTGTCATTGATTTCCAACTCGTAGTTAGTCCTTGCAGAGAGGTGGTCGGCTACAAGATTTTCACTCCCCTTCTTGTCTCTAATTTTCACATCAAATTCTTGTAAGAGGAGGATCCATCGAATTAGCCTTAACTTGGCGTCCTTTTTGTTGATCAAATATTTAATGGCTGCATGGTCAGTGAAAACAATTACTTTTGAATTATCTAAATATGAACGAAATTTATCAAAAGCGAAGACTATTGCTAGCAGCTCTTTCTCTGTGGTAGCATAGTTTATCTGGGCATCGTCGAGCGTTCGACTGGCATAATAAATGACATGAAGCTTCTTGTCCTTCCTTTGCCCTAACACCGCCCCCACTGCCTAGTCACTGGCGTTGCACATCAATTCAAAAGGAAGGGACCAGTCTGGAGGTTGAATTATTGGAGCGGTGGTTAATGCTTCTTTGAGCTTCACAAAAGCTTCCTCGCAATCCCTGTCAAAGCAAAAGATGGAATCTTTAGCAAGTAAATTAGTCAAGGGGCGAGCTATCTTAGAGAAGTCTTTAATAAAGCGTCGGTAGAAGCCAGCATGTCCCAGAAAGCTTCTAATCCCTTTTACAGATGTTGGCGGCTTGAGGTTCTCAATGATTTCGATTTTTGCTCTGTCCACCTCTATCCCTTGCTCTGAGACTAGATGACCAAGGACAATGCCTTCTTTTACCATGAAGTGGCACTTCTCCCAATTTAGCACCAGATTCACCTCTTCACATCTCTGCAAAACCTTAGATAAGTTAGATAAACAATGATGAAAGGAAGAAACATACACAGAAAAATCATCCATAAATATATCCAAGAAATCTTCGTTAAAATCAGAAAATATGGCCATCATTGCTCTCTGGAAGGTCGCAGGGGCATTGTAGAGGCCAAATGGCATCCTCCTATATGCGTATGTGCCGTAGGGGCATGTGAAGGTAACCATATGTACCAGACTCACCCATGAACTATCTGAAATCGGGTAGATTATGCCTACATCTAATAATTTGAGTACCTCCTTCTTCACTACCTCTTTCAACTGCGGGTTGAGTCGGTGTTGAAATTCCACATGGGACTTACTATTCTCCTCCAACAGGATCCAATGCATGCAAATAGATGGGTTAATACCTTTAATATCATCAAGAGAGTACCCAATTACCTTCCTGTGTAGACGGAGTTCTTGCAAAAATAATTCAGTCTGTTCTTTATCCAATCCAGCGCTAACTATTACAGGGTAAGTAAAATTTTCACCCAGGAATTCATATCTCAGATTTTTGGGCAAACTTTTGAGCTCAATTTTCTTTTGTCCTCCTTCTTCTCGATTTTCTTCGTGTTCTATTTTCAAACCCGGGTCTGCATCAAGTAGGGCAACGTAGTTTTCAACTTCCCCTTTACTGTCTTCATCAATAGCGCCAATAAGGGCGAGCTCCAATGGATCTCTCTTTTTCCCAGGTAGCTCGGATTGCTAGACAATCTTTTCAATTATATCCATGCTGTGACATGCACCTGTAAGAGAAGGTTTTTTAAGAGAGTTAGATAGGTCAAATTGAATAACATTGCCACCGATGTTTAAATCCAGTTTCCCATTTCTAACATCGATGACAACACCAGCTGTAGCAAGAAAATATCTTCCTAAGATAATAGGAAGTCTGTCATCCTCATCAATGTCTAACACAACAAAGTCAACAGGAATAAAAAAATCCCCTACTTTAATAGGTATATCCTCTAAAATACCCACTGGACTTCGAACTAATCTATCAGCAAGCTCCAGAGAAATACTAGTCGATTTTAAGTCACCCAAATCTAGCTTTTTACACAATGATAGCGGCATGATGCTGACACTCGCTCCTAGATCGCACAGTGCTCTCTGAAAGCTCATCTCTCCTATCTAGCATGGTATGGAAACGCTGCCAGAGTCCTTGAGTTTTTGTGGAAGCTTGTTCTGCAAAATCGTACTGCACTCCTCAGTGAGTGCCACGGTTCCTTGGTCTTCTAGCTTTCGTTTATTTGAGAGGATGTCCTTCAGGAACTTCGCATAGGTCGGCATCTGCGAAAGGGCATCAACAAAGGGAATATTAATATATAGGTTTTTCAATATTTCTAAAAACTTACTGAATTGCTTATCTAGCTTGGCTTTGACAAGCCTCTGAGGGAAAGGTATCGGCGGCTTGTAGGCTGGCGGCCCAACATAGGGTCGCTCTTCCTCTGTTCACTCAGGTTCCGCCGGTGTTGAATCTATGTGTGGCTCCTCAGGATTCGATGTCACTTCATCCCTTGTTTCATTGGTCGGCATCTGAGGGTCTTCGAGTTGCTTGCCGCTTCGAGTGGAGATTGCATTGCAATGCTCCCTCGGGTTAACTTCTGGCTGTGATGGAAGCTTCCCTGGCGCTCTAGAGGATGAGCTAGCTTGCTGGGCAAGCTGGCTCTCCAACATTTTATTATGCGTTTCCAAGGAGTCCATCCTTGTCATCATCAGTTTCATCATATCAGTCAGCCCTTCTATCTGCTTACTCAGTTGAGAGTCCTGGGCCGGTCTTGGAGGAAGATTGTAATTCGCTTGTTGAGGGGGGGGGGATTGTAGTTTCTCTGTTGGAACCCAGGTGGCTACCTGTAATTTTCTTGTTGTGGCGGCCTGAAGTTCCCTTGCTGAGGTTGAACTTGTGGTGGCGCTTGCCCTGGTTGTATAGGCTACGTGGTCCGGTAGGAGAAGTTCGGGTGGTTGCACCAACCAGGGTTGTAATAGTTGGAATAGAGGTTGTTCATGGGGTTCATATTTCCAACTACATTAAGATGTTCAGGCTGACTTGGGACCACTTGTCCATCTCCCACTTGGCACTCAGCACCTGCATGTCCTGTGACGCCACACAACTGACAAGATAATGAATTAGTGTCTAAAGAGTTAACAGACCATGAATCAAATTTTTTAGTCAGATTGTCTACCTTCGCAGTGAGAGTAGTTAATGAATCAAGATCGAATTTACCTGCTTTTCTAGAAGGTGTACCTCGCTCTGGATTCCATTGATGATAGTTCAGTGTCATGTCTTCTAGGAGGCTTATAGCATCTTCAGGTACTTTGCTCATTAAGCCTGATCCTCCAGCAGCTGCATCGACTGTGAGTCTAGTATTATATTCCAATCCCATGTAGAACGTGTGTACTAGAACCCAGGTCTCAATCCCATGGTGCGGACATAATCTTTGAAGCTCTTTAAATCTTTCCCAGGCTTCGTACAAAGACTCTCCATCCTTTTGCATGAAGCTCGTTATCTGGTTTCTGAGTTGGATTGTCTTCGAAGGAGGGAAACACTTCGAGAGGAAAGCTTGAGACAGTTCATCTCATGTCCGTATTGAAGCTGAGGGGATCGTGTGGAGCCATGCCCTTGCTCTGTCCCTTAAGGAGAAGGGAAACAAACGCAACCTGATAGCATCAGAAGTAGCTCCATTAATCTTTAACATATCACAATATTCCAAAAATATAGACAAATGCATATTGGGGTCCTCAAGAGGAGAACCACCAAATTGATTTTGTTGTATCATGGAAAGTAGAGCAGGTTTAATTTTGAAATTATTGGCCTCGACACTAGGCCTAACGATTCCTGATTGAAACCCATGTGTAAAAGGATGCATATTCTCGCAGTGTTCTGGCATTGTTGTTGTTCACAGGTTGAGGTGCTGGTTCGTTCTCCATGTCGATGTGAAGGTGTTTCATCGGTTCTTGAATCTCCTTTTTCAGGTCTTGTTTAAGCTTCCTTCTTTGTTTGAAGGTTCGTTCTATTTCGAGATCGATTTCCAAGAGTGCTCCTGCCCTGGAACTTCTTTGCATAAAAATTTGTCAAATTCAATTAAGAAGTTCAAAGCAATCAACACAAGCATAAAGCAGCGTGAAACAGAATAAAGAAAGAAAAGAAAACTAACTAAAGCTTAAGTCTGCCAGTCCTTAGAAGTATACTGATATCAACCATTGTTCCCCTGCAATGGCGCCAAAAACTTGATACGCACCGCAAGTGCACGGTGTTATCGAAGTAATACAAAAGATATCGAATCCCACAGGGAACAAGGTGAGTACCAGAAAATCTAATTCTTAGAATCTAAGCTGATCAAATCGTGGTTTTTGGAACTTTAAAAACTAAAACTAGGCGAAATCGTAAGCAAGAAATCAAACAACTATGACAAGGAAAATGTATGAGAGAGAATACTAGGGCTTTGGTTTCCACCACTCTAACGATTTCAATTGCGCTAAGTGATGTCTCGAAATTATATCATCTTTTAGACCTATATTTACCTGTGAGTCGAGACCTATGTTCATGATTTTACATCTCTTTCCAACTTAATTCACTGAATTTCTTCAGAAGCTTCACTACTTGTCATATTTGTTAAATACAGGAAAATTCACTCGTTTCTAGAGCTATACGGATGCACAATCACATACCCGAGTGAATCCGGATTCATGACAAGAAATTTAGCTTCAGACGAGAGCTAGAGTTTACTTGCATTCAGCATTTATTGCCAGCTCTCAAGCCACACGCCATCAACATTCCTGAACAAGCATTAATGAGAGAACATTCATGAACAAGCATTAATCAAGCACATTCATGAATGTAGATTTATTAAAAGATGTTCATGAATGGCGCTACCTTGAAAAGGCACCATGAAAAGGCACCATGAGGAGGCACCATGAAAAGGCACCTTGAAAAGCCACCTTGAAGAGGCACTTTGAAGTTATAAAAGAGATGAGTTCTCTCTTTGTCGGAGAGGCGGCCGGAGGCGCCCAGAGGCCTAGGGAGTGCCCAATCGGGGCCAGAAAGAGAGGAGGATTACGCTCAAGAACCCAAGGCTTGGTCGCAAGAACGCAAGTAATTCTAAGGAGAAGAAGGATTCTTTGAGGAGGAGAGAAAAGAGTTTGTCTTGATTCTTTTCGTATCTTTACCTTATTTAGTTTCCTTTCCCTTTTTATTGGAGGGCTTGTTGTTGTTGTTAACCATGTATGTATTAGCGTAAAAACCTCACTCGGGATTTGGGCGTAGCCCGTCTTTTGATTTATAAGTCTTAATGTCAATAATTGCTTTTGACATATCTTGCGAAGCCATTTGATCTTCGTTCGTTTCATTCGTGTTTATCGTTTCTTGGCCAGATCGGTTTTCACTTTAGTTGATTGTGGTAACAACTGAGAGGTGAATTGCAATCAACGGATCCTCCTTGATCATTCCTGTGTGCTCTACTACTTGATGACTTGATAACATACGAGAGTTGTAGAAGACCACTTGGGGAATCTTCGTGTCCTGTTTTACATGATCTACCTCTGCTTAGTCCACCGCAAGAGTATGAGACTAACTAAGTAGATTGTGGAGTTGTCCACCGCGAGAGTAGGAGACTAACTCAGTTGTTGAATCGCGCACCCAAGAGGGGCACGGCTCAAGGGGACATGTCCTTGGCTTCTCAAAGATTTTCTAAGCAGTAATTTTCATTAATTTATAAGTTGATTGATGTGGAAAACCCCGATTTCCCGATTTCTCTCATATTAGTAGGACCTTTTATTTTGTTACATTCTTAGCTTAGTTTACCTTATCAACCTTGATTTTCAATCGCTTAGCTATCAAAGAATGGAAGATTTGGTACTTGACAATCCATCCCTGTGGAAATGATATCTTAAGTACTACATCGGTAAGCCGTGCGCTTGCGGATATTGTGCAACAAGTTTTTGGGGGAAGTCGGAGGCAAGGAGAGGATTGCGCTAAAAGCTCAAAGATTGGTTCCAAGGCGAGAGAACAACATTACAAGGAGAGAAAGGCATCATCAAAGGAAGAAGAGGAGGAGTTTGTCTTAAGTTCTTTTCTCTTCTCTACTTTGTTCTGTTTCCTTTACTTCTTAATCATAAGTCTTGTACTTGTTGTAACCATGTGTGTATTAGCGTAAAACCTCTATCGGGATTCGGGCGTAGCCAGTCTTTTTGATTTACAAGTATAAATGTTAAGAATTGCTTTCCGATATATCTTTTGAGGTCATTTGATCAAGATCTATTTCATTCGTGTTTATCGATTTTCGGCCAGATTGATTTTCACCTTTGTTGATTATGGTAACAACTGAGAGGTGAATCACAATCAACACATTCTCCTTGATCAATCTTGTGTGCTCTATTACGAGAGTCGTAGAGTCCACTTGGGGAATCTTAGTGTCCTGTTTCACACGATCTACCTCTGCTTAGTCCACCGCGAGAGTAGGAGACTAACTAAGTAGATTGTGAAGTTGTCCACTGCGAGAGTAGGAGACTAACTCAGTTGTTGAGTCGCGCACCCCGAGAGGGGCACGGCTCAAGAGGACACATCCTTAGTTTTCTAAAGATTATCAAAGCAATACTTCTCATTATGCTTATAAGTTCATAGACGAGGTGAAACCAGATATCTCGATCTCTCTCTCATCGTTCGACTTTCGTTTTACTGCATTTTTAGTTTGAATTGTTGCATAAACCGACACCTTTAATTGCTTAGCTATCAAGGATCAGAAGATTCAATACTTGACAATCCGTCCCTGTGGAAACGATATCTTACGTACTACACCGGCAAGCCGTGCGCTTGCGGATTTGGTGTAACACTAAGAAATAAATATCTATTATACGGATTTACAAATATGCATAAGGAATATACCCTATGGTACAAGGTGCCCTCTTTCGAGTGTACACCCCGGTATTTATCCAGAACGTCTCCTACTTTCGCGGTGGATCGCTCTAGACAAACCCAATGGGTTCCGTGGTAGATTATGGACCCTCGAGCGAAGAACAAGCACTTTCGTGTCGAGCCTTCGCAAGATTCACAAAGAGGTTCCGTCGTTACAATCCTACTTTCGTTATGAACTGTAATAACTATGACATGATAATACTTGGCCAGAGTAAATATCAAGAAATTAATACTTCAAGTGAAATATGCTCAGAATATGATCCAAATAACAAAGTTAACACAATAATTGCAAATAGAAATCGTCAGAGGGGTTCAACCTAGCCCTGAAATAAAGTTTACGCTACAACCATCGTCGAAACGTTAAAAGATCTCTCTTTGTACATAGGAAAATCACAGGATAAGGTTTCTAAGAGGGAGGAGACGATGAACCGAACGAAATAACCAAGGATTGCTGAATTCCGATGCTCGAATCTCCGAAAATCACCCCAAAGTTGCCTGTTCGTCGTGTCCGTCTGCCCTAGCCGCTTCGTCGCAAGATTCCTCCTCTCCTAGGTCACGAAATTTAGGGCTTTTATATTCTATCTATTCGCCTTCGAGTAAGCTTTCCATTCCTCACTTGCTAAATTTGGACTTGAATTAGGCCCGAAATCGATAAAAAATCGAGTGAAGGTCGGGTTGCTGCGATAGTATCACAAGTGAACCCCGCCGGGTTCACCTACCAATGAAGTGTTCTGTGCAGTTCCGTTGTGAAATAATCATAGGTGAACCCCGTCGGGTTCACCTACCAGTGAAGTCCACGGTATATTTCTGCCCAGGTTTTATCAGACGGAATCATGGGTGAACCCCATGGGGGTTCACCTGCTAGTGAAATGCGCGACGACTTTCGGATACCCTGACATCATCGGCGAACCCCACCAGGTTCACCTACTAGTGAAACGCGTAGTGAGTTTCGTCCTTCGGCAAGATCACCGGTGAACCCCGTGGGGTTCACCTGGCCGTGAAGTCCAGAAAAAGCTCTGATTGAGCTAAATTTTATGGGCAGCTTCGTCTTCTCATAAGGAATCACCCCATGCTATCAGATTCTTCAAAAAGACTTCAGAATTGGGTGATTTTACCTGAAATTCAATAAGACAGACGAAAAGTGAAGATTCTAAAGTTTTTAACTAAATAAGCCTTAAAGGAGTGTAAAAATATTCAAATAGACCCAAATTCATCATGGAATATCAGTAAAAATCATTACTAAAATGTAAGGCATCAGTAAACTGATGTGTTGTTTCTGTTGTCTAGGCCTAATTTGGGCCTACTCATTTGGGCTGTCTTTTCTACTGTGTGCAGAAGCAGCAAAGTGCTGCTTGGCTTGTTGTTCTGTGCAGCAGCTGCCTACTGCAAATTTTTTATAAATCAGGAAAATAATTTCTAATAAATTCTAATAATGGCATAATTGTTTAAATAATAAAAGGGTCTGACATTATAAAATAAATTAATTAAATCAATATGACTACCAAAGTAGGGTATTGTATAAGTTAATTTATTTATCTTATAATGTTATGACGGTTGTGTATGTAATTCATGCGGATATTAATCGACCCAAAGGAAGATTAATATTTGGTCGAATTATATGTACACTTGTAGTAATTAACTTATTTAGATTGGGTTTTCAATTCTTCTGAGTCTGGAAATGTTTTGCAATAATATAGATTCATTTTGAATCTTATGTATGTCATAAATATTTATGTCTTACCATAATTATTGAAACTTAAGTTGTTTTGGTCTAATATGCCAATTTATGGTAATACAATTTTTAGTCATATTTCATAATGGTTGTTAATTTATGACAATGTTAATGAATTATTTTTTACTCTTGACATTGATAATTTGCTATATTATAAACATTTGCTACCAAAATGGTTTATTCGTAGTATATTTTAGTCATGTCATAAGAGAGGCTGTTATGAATATTGGTTTAAATTTAGTACATAATTATGCCATTGTTATTACAAAAATATATTGTATTATAATTGTTATAAATGTTTGGCTACCAAAGTAGCTCATTGATGATTAATTATAATATGTTCAATATTTATGATATAGTTATATTTTTACCTTTGTTATATTAATTAATTTACCTGCCCAAAGGGGATAATTAATTGGTATATATAGGATAATTTTGTACAGACATGTTAGCCTTATTATATAATACTTTAAAATTATAATTATTATAAATGTTTGGCTGCCAAAGTATCTCATTTATAGTTAATTATAATGTACTTCGGTATTTATAATGATAATGAATTTTATCTCAGTTATATTAATTAATTTACTTGCCCAAAGGAAATAATTAGTTGATATAATATGAGATGTTATTCATAATGATTGTTTCTCCTTTATTGAGATAAGTTTTCATATTTTTATCTTTGTTATATTGATTAATTTATTTGCCCAAAGGGGATAATTAAATGATATAATTTAAGATAAATCATGTTCAATCTTTTATCATTATAATTATATTATAATTATTATAAATGTTTGGCCACCAAAGTGGCTCATTTATAATTAATTATGATATGTCAAAATTTGTGATGATGAAATTTTTATTAATATTATATTAATTAATTTACCTGCCCAAAGGGGGTGGTTAGCTGATATAATTGAGGTCTTGTGCACAATGAGAAATTTTTTTCTCATATTGAGTCTAGCAAGATGATTGCAGATCCTTTAACTAAAGGTTTAGCTCCCTCTGTTTTTGTGAACCATGTTATTAGCATAGGTATCATTGAATCTTTTGATGCTTTGATTAGTAGGAGTTTTTCTGCTTTGTAATTTTAATTTTGCATCTTTTATTCATGTATCAGTTACCTTAATCATGGATACAATTTTGATACATTAATAAGATGCTGATCTTTTGTGTACATGTTACCTTATATCTGTTTAAAGTCTTAAGGATTGATAACCTTAAGCATGGCGGTTTTGTTGAGCGACATATGTCTCAATTTAAAATTAATGATTTTCTCATTTGGTTTAGAGAAATCATAAAGAAATTCTCTCATACAGTTTAGAGAGATTTATAAGACATGTGTGGACACATTGGTGTTGGGGTTTTTCATACAGATCATTAGAAACCATAAAGTAGATTTCTTATTTGGTTCGAGAAATCATAAGGAGGACCGATAAGAAAATAATATTGAGTATACATCATTTTACTACACAGTTACATTGCGATCCATGTTGATATAATCTACTAATATTTGTGACCATAGAGGACTTGTATTGCATATTGATACAATGTTTCGTCATGATTCAATATTGGTATTTGCATTAGACCGGATTGAATGAGTTGTTATCAGGATTAATAAATGCATCTCTTTTTAAAAATATTTTTAATACATATTACAAATGATTATTATTTTATAAAATTTTTAGATTATAAATCAATTAATGTTGACCAAATGGGAGAATGTTAGAATTTTTGGTCAAACATTATTGATTTGTGGGAGCATTTGTTAATTGATTAATGGGCCCATAACATCTCATTATTGAATGTGAAAGACGGCTTGTGTAGCTCACGGGTTTTAAGAAGAATCATTATTGGATATTGGATTCTGCACCCTGGGTTTGAGAGAAATCCTTATTGGATGATTGGATTATGGATTTCGCACTCGAAACCCAAAACCCTTTTATGGGAGGAGCTTAGGGTTTTCCATTATAAATATGGGCTAGGTCCTCACTTGCATCCTTAATCCGAATGTGGTCTCTTCCCATTGAGAGCTGTCTAAAGAAAGATAACAAGTGGAAGATTTCTAGCCTGACAGTGGATATTAGATTGATGGCTCAATCAGGTATGTTTTAATGTTTTAATATTGTTCAATTCATATTGTTCTAAATCTATGTAATAGATCCTATATTTATGAATATGTAAATTTTCTAACATATTCTCTTAATCATAAAGAGGACCAATAAGAAAATGATATTTTGTATTCATCATGTTTCTTCTACACAGTCACATTGCAATCCATGTTGATGTAATTCTACTGATATCTGTGATCATAGACGAATTATATCACATATTAATATAATTTTCCGTCATGATTCAATATTAACAGTTGCATTGAACCAGATCAGATGAGATGTTATCTACGTTAACAAGTATAATTTTTATGATTAATTAATGTTGACTAAGTGGGAGAATGTTAGAAAATATTGGTCTAACATTAGTTATTTATTTGTTAACTTAATGGGTCCAATAACATTTCATAATGAATGTGAATGACGATATATGTAGCCCGCGGGTTTGAGAGGAATTATAATGGATAATTCTTAGTGGATTGTGGATTTTGCACCCCAAAACCCATTTTACTTGATTGGAGTAGTCTAGGGTTTTTCTATTACTATATATATGGGGTAGGTCTCCACTTGCATCTCAATTGTATTGGTTTTACCTATTGAGAGCCATCATATAGTGAGATAGCAAGCGGAAGATCTTTGCCCGTTCAGCCGATCAATTACAGATAATCAAATGGCTCAATCAGGTATGTGTTTGTATTTATATGTTGTTCTAAATTCATGCAAGATAATTACATATAGATATTTTATAATTTTATCTAACAATCACGCCATAAGATGATTTGTTATATGGCTGCTCCTAACTAAAACTAGGCTGGGGACAGTTCCTTGACCATATACACCTGGTTGTGAGCCCATGTTCTACTAACCATAGAACTATTATCCTTGTGCTTAACTATCATACCTCGGCTCGTTGTAACCATGTCCATAGTTCTGAGTAGTTGCTGCTTGTCCAAAGGGAGCAGAATGTCCATAATTTGGAGGTTGAGTTTTTCCATAACTTGCAGGAGTTTCTCCAAACTAATTACTCTTCCACTAGTACTAAAGGCTGACTCTAATGAAATTGTGGATACTGAAATTGCTAAAAAAATCCCGTGCAATCAGTTGCAAAGTTGGATATTTAATCTCATGTATCTTTCACTAATTAAGAATATCAAATTCTTCACTCTATGGCACAACACTTTCATCCAAGTAATGTTCCAGCTCAGATTTAACATTTACATCATTAGAAGATTGAAGAAATATAACTAAATTACTGATTCTCTTGTGTTGTTGTGTAAAAATATTAGATCTAGTACCAGTTAAAGAAGCTCTATCATATTGTTCTTCCCATCTCATTTGTTTAGACATTTACATCATAATTTTCCTTTACAAAGAGAACTTTGCTCTACAATTGAACACCAAAATAGGAGAAAACACCAAAATAGGAGAAAACAAGATCTAGATAGCAAACTAGTCAAAGTACAAATAGGAGCATGAAACTCCTTTAACCCAGCAAAATTCAGCAATATAATATTTTCATATAATCACTAAAACCATATCAAGAGCTTAACAGTATAAATATTATAACAAAACAAAAAATCTCTGCTCTAAAATTGTATGAAAATAAAACATCACGAAAAATTAAGAAAGATACTACTACTTAAGTCAATCTAAAAAAAGATACTACTACTTAAGTCAATCTAAAAAAAGAAAATAAAATATCATCACCCTCATAAAAGAAAATAAAATAAAAAAACTATTATAAAAACTTATTAAAAGTAACTAATAAAGAAAGAAGAATTATATATCAATAATCATTTTGAAGGAGTTTGCGTACAAAAATAAATACGTGTGGTCAGGATTTAAAATCGTGAAGTTTCAAAAGGGTTTAAGATCTAATCAGTAACTAAAATTAAACTGAGTTGAGTAACATGTAATAAATGATGATGGAGAGCATTAACATCCACATCTCCATCATGTGACTTTATGATTCGTAAACGACAGTACTCAGCCTACGCCACTTTCTCATGACGGAAAGCTCCAACAAAATACACCTATTGTTTGTTATCGAAAATTAGAACTCGTTCCCAATTCGAACCAAAATTTTAGGATTTTTAAAATAATCAATTAAGTACTTTTAATTATTCAGACATGAAATTATCTGATCAAACAATAATATTTATTTTTAAGGAAAAAAAATAATATAAGGATGAAAACCTGTTGGCACAAGTCTTATTATATTAGGTCTCAACCACATACGTACAGACGTAAACACACTACCCCTTCCCTTTTATTACACGCCACCCTCTGCCCTTATCCATCCATCGATCAACACTCACGAGATGTCGATGGCCCTGATGTTGCGAGCCGCCGCCTCCTGCTTCGGAATCTCCACCGTCAGAACGCCGTTCTCCATCTTGCACTTTATCCCCTCCATCTTCGCGTTGTCCGGCAGCCGGAACCGCCGCATGAACCGCCCGCGCCGCCTCTCCACTCGGTGCCACGTGTCCCCCTTCTCCTCCTCCTCATTGCTCCGCTCCCCGCTTATCTGCAGTATGTTCCCTTCCTCCACCGCCACCTTCACCTCCTCCTTTCGCACTCCTGCAGCGCACTACTCTTTTTTAATCCCACGCAGTCACCAATTCATATAATTAAGAGGGCGAGCGAGAGGCATCATTAATTAATTAATTAGGGTTCAAGAACCCGGGATTTCGGCGGTGAAGATGTGGGCGTTGCTGGTCTCGCGCCAGTCGACGTTCGCGCGGGCGAGAGCGGCGGCGTCATCCCCGCCGCCTCGCCGGGCACCACCGATGTCGGAAATCCAGCTGCCTAAGCCTGCCAACGGGTCCCAGACGTCGAAGGAGAAGGGATCGAAGGCTCCCCTGCTCCCGCTCCATGGCCCGAGAGACGACATTTTCGCGTTTGGAGCGGCACTACCAATTGAACGCCGAAGGTGAGAAATTTATTACTCCTCGCAGCTGCAGGGAGATGGACGCGTTGACTGCGGAGCACTGACGCGTGGACTTAGCTTGTCGCGTGTCAAGGTATGAGCTTGCCCTGTGTCCATTTTATGAATTACGTGTCCCTACCTAAAATAAATATAAATTCTACAGTGCAAGTGCTATGAAATAATTTAATTAAGTCAATGAATAAAATCACATAATTTATATCGTACCATGAACTTATAAAATTATATAATTTAGAAAAATATGAATTAATTATTTTTAAATAACTCAAAAAATTTTAATTATCTAAATCACGAGAGTGGATTGTCTGAAGTTGGAATTTAATAGATTGACTGTTGATAATTAAAAAATTTGTTTGAGAACAGTTACTCTTAACGGATCAAAGTTAGGGTGAGTTTGGTATTTGAGCTCAACTTAAATCAAATCAATGAACCAGAATCAAGTAAGACTTGGACTTGATTGTTGGCTCATCGGAAACCTGCTATTTTTGGCAATCGGGTGCTCTGACCATGAGCTCAACAACATTTTATTTTTACCACAAAAAGGTCACATAAAATGAAAGATTATATTCCTCCATTGCTTCAACACCAAGAATTGGAACTAATTCCAATTATGGGACTAATCGAAAATAGCGATCACACTGAAAATTCAGAATTCACTCATTCAGAACGCGACCGGGTCCAATGAGCCGAGACCAAACGCTGAGAATGAGCACCGTTCCTTTCGCCGCCAAACCATACGCACCCTTCGTATCCGCCCAATTACTCCTCTCCTCCTCCCCCCCAGTGGAATCGACGTTTCGCTCCTCGCCCTGCCTCAAATCCAAAATGGTCGCCGCGTCGTCCATCATCGCGGCCGCGGCAACCGTT
This sequence comes from Costus lasius, assembly GCA_027563935.2. Lineage (NCBI taxonomy): Eukaryota > Viridiplantae > Streptophyta > Magnoliopsida > Zingiberales > Costaceae > Costus > Costus lasius. The sequence goes on along the minus strand of CM050454.1, from coordinate 15,857,589 downwards.
TCGGAGCCCCTCACCCTTATTCCGGTCCCCGCTCTCACCCTTGTCGGCCACCCCGAGCAGCACGGGATCCGTCACAAGCACCCCTCACCGCCGCCTTCCCTCGTGCCGCCCTCAACCCGCCACCGCCTCCGGCGCCCCTCCCGCGTCGGCCGTTTCTTCCATTCCCTCTGCCACCCCCTCCCAATCTTCACCCCCAAATACAAGCTTCCAACCTGCCGAATCTTCGGCCCATGCTCCGATCCCGTCGCTCCCGTCGTCTGCTCCGCATGCGCCTCCCCCGATCCGCGCTGCCGGAGCCTGAATCTGATCACCGGAACCCTATTTGGCAACCGGAGGGGGCGCGTCTCCTTCGCGATCCAGGAGAACCCGGGCTGCTTGCCGTCCCTTGTGGTGGAGCTCCCCCTGCAAACGCGGTCTCTGTTGCGCGAGATGAGCGCCGGCCTGGTGCGCATCGCGCTGGAGTGCGTGAAGAAGCCAGCGTCGGCGGGGCTTTTGGAAGAGTCAATATGGGCTGTGTTCTGCAACGGGAAGAAGAGCGGATACGGGAGACGGAGAGAGGCGACGGAGGAGGATCTGGCAGTAATGGAGAAACTACGGGCGGTGGAGTTGGGAGCTGGCGTGATCCCGGCGAAAACAAAGGCGGAGGGCGAGATGGCTTACATCCGAGCAGGATTCGAGCACGTGATGGGATCGAAGGATTCGGAAACACTGTACATGATAAGCCCCGAAGATGGACACGGACCCGAGCTAACCATCTTCTTCGTGAGATTGTGAGAGAGTCAAATTGATGGCAGGTTCGATTTACGTGTGAGGGGAATGCAATTGGATTGGGAATTGGGAGCGAGTTCTATTTTCCGATAACATGCACTGTTTAGAAATGTTGTTTTAGGTGATGGACTTAGGTTGTCGCCGCAAGAAAGATGGCAAGTAAATTAATTACAAACGTCGTCTTGTTTATTATGTTTTTCTTCACACTCATTTGTATGCTCGAGATGAGTATGATTGCATTTAGCGTACAATTTAAGTTTACTAGTAGTGTATGAATACGCCTATCCAAATCTAACTTGCAGAGACATCACTAATTATTGTAAGCTCTAACTCTAATATCAATTCATTGATTACCATTGTCAACGCCAATGATAGTCTAATGAGTTACAAACATGCGGTGTTCAACTATAGTTACGACTGTATATGTAATGATCAGGTCATGACACAAAGAGTACCACTTCATATATAGAGTTTATAGACTCATTAAGTTGATTAGGTAGTAATAAATCATCTAATACAAGTATAATTTTGAGTACGCGTTCTACTGTCTTGTATGGATCTAATTTTATTTTGGATATCATCTCTAACTCATCTTTTGATTAATTTGATCGACTATAAGTTGTGTTCTAAAGAATTCATAGCCGAAAAAAATATTTTAATTATTATTTTGATAAAGTAATAATTAAAATACTTAATAAAATAATAATTAAAATATATCTTCTTCTTTTTCCTTCTAAAAAGAATACAGTCTAAACTACAAGCAAGGGCAACATGATTCATTTTTGAGAATATTAGTAATGCCCGAGTGGATGGTCATGGTTTTGTTCTCCCAATTTATTTCTTGATAATAAGTTATCAATAATAGCACTAATAATAATAAGTAAATAATTGAAGGGATTAAAATTTCAGTCTTGGTCCAAGTCTATGAAGCATTTAAGTCTGAACCACAGTAACTCGATTTCATTCGGTTCGGGTTCTGCGATGGAGGCAGAGAGCCACGGGCCACCCCTTCAGCGGCATCGCCTCCGGCACCAGATCGCCGTCCTCCTTCTCACCTTTTCCGCTTACGCTGCCTTCCATGCCTCCCGCAAGCCCCCAAGCATTGTCAAGAGCGTTCTTGGCTCCGAGGCGCCCTCTTCCGTCGCCGGTGGAGGGGGATGGCCGCCTTTCGATGGCCCCAGAGGCCCCCACCGCCTCGGCGAGCTAGATCTCGCCTTCCTCTCCTTCTACTCTGCTGGGATGTACCTCGCTGGTCACATCGCCGACCGCGTCGATCTCCGCCGTTTCCTCGCCTTCGGGATGTTCGCCAGTGGCGCTACCACTGCGGCCTTTGGCGCCGCCTATTGGTGGGGCATCCACAGCCTGGGATTCTTCCTCACCGTCCAGATCGTTAGCGGGCTTGTTCAGTCCATAGGTTGGCCATGCGTCATAGCCATCATCGGCAACTGGTTCGGGAAGTCGCCACAACGCGGGGTCATCATGGGCGTCTGGAACTCCAATACCTCCATTGGGAACATCGTCGGCTCCATTATCGCCTCCTCGGTGCTGGAATTTGGGTGGGGCTGGTCATTCCTTCTGACGGGGCTCCTCATCGCTGTCGTCGGCATCTTCGTTTGGGCGTTCTTGATCCCTGATCCAGGAGATCCAGGTTTTGATACTGTTACCACGGAGGTCGAGATGAATGAACCTAGCGTTGAAGTTGTGGAAGGTCTGGATCTAGCAAATGTGGAGGAGATGGGTCTTCTTGGATCACTGGAAACACCCCAGGTGGATTCAAACACAGCAATTGGATTCATGGAGGCATGGAGATTGCCCGGTGTGGCGCCATTTGCATTCTGCCTCTTTTTCTCCAAGCTTGTGGCATACACTTTCCTTTATTGGCTACCTTTTTACATTCGCCATACTGGTATGTCTGTGCATTTGGTTGGTTCATTATCTACTGTTTGATTGTTCATAGGTGACTTCTCCATTCTGTGGATAAATTACTGAAAATGGACTTAAACAAGAGCATTTTAAGATTAAAATACAACTAGTTATCATAAGTTTTAATTGTATACCAAATTTTGATTTCAAAAATGTTAATGGTACATCGTCTTGTAGGAGCAAACCACATTCCGAAGGATGCACACAAACTGACTGTCTATTTATCCTCTATGTAACAGTTTAGTTAACTGCAATGCCATACAGATTCATGGCGTTCATGCACCGTTTAAAAAGTAATATTACTACCTTGATCGAGAGTCCTAGTACTACAATGCTCAAGGCAGACGTACTGGCTGCGGTAACCTTGTTGCCATATTGTTCTTTCTGTTATAGCCATGAAGCGGTCTAGGCCACATCAGACGGAACCTTGATGTCTTGAAGAACATCATAGCATCAATTATATCTTGTTCCATAGTAGTTATTTTATGCCTATATAAACTAGTCCCCTTAAGCGGCCACCCATTAGCAGCCAATTCCAAATTAGAGATCAGTTGAGGATGATGTCATAGTGAAAGTGAACTTTAGATAAAATTTAATTGATTTCCTTATCAATGAATTCTAGTGTCTCAATGAACAAATTCTGAGAATGGTGGCATATTCGTCAACTGTCACTTGGCCTCTTCTTTTAAGTCTAACGGTGGAGGATTTAACAAAATCTAGTATGCATAACGCCATTGTTGCTTGATGTTGCCTTCAGAATTAGTTGGACTTAAGATAGTGTTACTATGGTATGATCGATGTTAACTAAAGTAGAACATGTATTATTGTAACTGAACAAATTGAATATTATTTGTGCAGAATTTCACTTTGGTTACTAACCTAAATCCAACTTTCAACTTTCTATTTCACAAAGTGTTTATAAATAACTATAACTTGTGCTTGCAAAAAAAAAAAGCATTTGTAAGTTTTGTTGTCTTGTTACAATAATGTTACAAGTAACCAGACATTTGAAATATACTGTTGCTACGTATGCTCTCCCTTCATGCTAAGGTCATTTCAAGGCTATCTATTTGGAGTTCATAATATTTTTTGTTCTATTCGTAGATGTTGCTAGCAAGCATGTATCACATAAAAGCGCAGGCATCCTGTCAACAATATTTGACATTGGAGGAGTACTTGGTGGAATTTCAGCAGGATTTATGTCAGATAGGCTTGATATGCGTGCCAGTACATCGATTTTATTCCTCTTCTTCTCTATCCCGACACTTATTGCTTACAGACTCTGTGGAAGCATATCAATGCAGTTCAACATTGGCTTGATGTTTCTTTCTGGGTATTTTGTTAACGGTCCATACTCGTTGATAACAACAGCAGTTTCAGCAGAGTTGGGTACACAAGACACGATCAAGGGTAACTCAAGAGCATTAGCTACTGTCACTGCAATTATAGATGGTACTGGCTCTGTTGGGGCAGCTTTAGGACCTTTGCTTACAGGATATATATCAACTAGAGGCTGGAACAGTGTATTCTTGATGTTGATCTGTTCGACATCTCTAGCAATTACCTTCTTGATACACCTTGCAAAAGCTGAGGTAAGAGATAAGTTTACTGAAATAAAATCAAGAGGAACGCCAGCCGAGCAAGTACAATGAGTTCTATTCACAAAATATTCAAATCACATGTACAAGTGTCCTTAGTTGAATATAATTCTCATTTTTAGCCTACAATTTTTTTTATCTTAGTGCCACATTTTTGGAGCTGGATGAAAAATTACCAACATAGGATTAGATTTTTTACAGTTTACTGAGAGTTGTATGTAAACCTATACTTTTAAACTCTACATATTGTATAATTGTGTTAATTATCTAAACTAAAGCTCATTGATTTTGTTTGATGATCAAATCTAACCAACAACTGCCCTTGAGGGACACTGGTACGATTTTACCTTGTGAAAACTTGGTTTCTGCTTTCAACAGTATGTTTGTGTTTCTTTACTTTGAGTGACATCAAGTTCAAGGCACTATACTAAACTTGGCCATATCTTAATTTACGTCGTTGGTGTGGTTATCGTTATGTTATTTCTGAATCATGTAAAATTGATGTGTTGAACCGTTGTTTGCGTATATGCTCTTTAATGGAAGCATAATTGACTGAATCAATAATAGATTTTGATCAAAGTAGCAAGATTGATTTTTGTAGTCAAGTGATCTATTTCTGATAGCAGTTTCCATTTGACGATACGGCAATTTGCAGGCTCAAATTTATATATTAATGTTAATCTTATCAAATTATTAATTGCATTATATCTCCTTCCTACATAAATATGTTTTATTTTCCGTGTGATGATAATGCATTTAAAGCCATGAACATCTTATATATTATCTGCATCTTACTTTCTTGATTAAAATGGTTTATTACAAGTATATTCAATTAACATAAAAATAATTATTATATAAAATATAAAACTATTTAAGTTTATAAATTTACATTTTATAAAATAATTTAGAATGAAAATATTAATTATGACTTTGATTTTTATCATATTGGTACCATTTCATTGTGTTGATATGGGTTTGGGTCACATAATTTAGTAGTTATTGTCATGAGCAATTTTTTTTTTATCTAAAAAACCTTGCATCGAGACATAAAAACTTGGAAACTCCCCAAGTCCTAATATAGAGTATAATGTTTAGTTATAAACACTTAAATAAAAACATAAGGACTTGCAAACTATGTGCGCTTAGGATAGGTTTAGTGACTCACCACTCTTACGAGTATACTTATAGAATCACACTCTGAAATACCCACATGTAGGAGTATGTGACTCACCACGTACTTAACTCACCATGTACTCCTAATGTTTACATAGATCTTTTAGCCTATACTCTTTATTCATCGTAATACCCTATTGGGTCAATGTATAATCAATGATACCAGTGTATGAAGAAGCAAGACCGACTCTTCTAAGAGCAAGACCGAACAATAGTAGTAAATTAACTAGCCCAAAATGGCCCCTTGTAGCACACCTCCTCCTGATGCTCCATGCTATCGAGGAAGCTACACTAACAACTGCTATACGTGCTCAGCTGTATGAACGAGACACATGCATAAGCAGCTGTGCACACGTGGGTATTCGCACATAGCTGTCACATGTGTGTTTGCACCGGCTGCGTTTTTGTAGAGGGGCGCCCCTCCGTAAAATTTGCGGAGGAGTGGTGCGGGATTCGAGACACGAATCTTAAAGCCCGATTCACACGAATCTTTAAGCATTGTTAAGTAAAGCGCGTCGTTATACGATCCCCTCTCCGTGTTATACGAAATCCCGATATATTCGCAGCCCATTATAGCAATCCGTTACGAACTAATTAACCAGGGTTTACTCCGAAAATTTTCGCATCCTGCCCAACCCGCCCGACCCTTACTATTTACTCCTCTAATCTGTTCTCTAACCCTAACTTTGCTGTTGTGACGAAAGTTGTCGCCCGATCTTCTCCGATAACCTGCGACGACATCCGACGACCTTCTACTCTGTGTTTACGACTTCCGAGGCCTCCGAGTTCCTGCTCGGGTCGACCCCTAACTTTGTGTTTTTTGTGCAGTCGACCTCCGCCGTCCTGCGACGAACTCCGACGACCTCCGCAAACATCCCATTGTTGCTTGACGACCTGCGACGGTATACAACTTGTTCTTGTTTGGGCTAGGGTTTCCTAATCTTGTTATTTTTTTGCAGGATCTCATGGCGAGCTCCTCCGACGACTCCAATGTTCCTTTAAGGTATAATGTCGGAATTTATCTTATTAATACGTACATTGTTATATTAAAGACCTATTTTTGGTAGAACATGGTATAACACTTTCATGATATTTGCATAATTTGTATTGTGTATAAATCTATTTGGGAAATAGTCTTAAAAGGAAACTGTTAGTTGCTAATTCTTCTAATAGTATTAATTGTACGCATAACATGCCTGAAACTTAGTATAACAGCACCTCATTATGGTATAACATGCCTCAAAATTGGTATAATAGCACCTCATTTTGGTATAATAGCTTCGGCGGTTTTGAGTTCTTCATATTAATATAGTTCTAACATATTTAATAGTAGGTTCTATATAATGAGGGCTGCACATACATGGTATAACAAGACCTAAATTTCGTATAATAATGCACATACATGATATAACACTTTACAGACATGGTATAACACTGCACAGACACGGTATAACACTTGACAGACATGGTATAACACTGCACATACATGGTATAACATGACCTAAATTTCGTATAACACTGCACATACATGGTATAACACTTCACAAACATTATATAACACTGCATAGACACGGTATAACACTTGACAGACATGGTATAATACTGCACATACATGGTATAACACTTCACAGATATGGTATAACAACATCTCATAGTTTAATAGCTTCACCTTTTGAGTTCGTCATGTTAATATAGTTCTAACTTTTTTAATAGTAGGTTCATGTGTACAATGAGGGCTACTCATGAAAGCCCATCTGATAGCTCTTCAGATGAAAAGGAGTATCACTACAAGGGAGCCAAACCTCGTCGGGTACTGAGTAGATGCTCCTTGAGCCGGATTCACACATTTGTCAACATAGTGGAAGGGGGTGAGGCTATTAAACGACTGCTCCTACAGACCCCCTTTGGACATTTGCTGCAAAGGCCATCTGTTTCCCTGGATATGATTGCTGTGGAATATTTGCAGTCTATATGGGATGGTAACAGAAGAGGATTCAACATTAATGGCAATTTTGTGCCCTTCTCGGTGAAGGATGTATCAATCATCCTTGGTCTCCCACAGGTTGGGGAGCTAGTTAGATGGGACACTGACCGACCATCTACCACATATTACAAGGAAGAATTTGATGGGAAGTTACCAAACACAAAAGTCATTGAAGGAAAATTGAAAGTTATTTATTCACAAGGCCTAGCGGGAAATGAGGAGAGGCTCACAAGATTGGTCATCTTGTATCTCTTTTGTTGTTTTTTATTCAGTCGCCTGACATACAACTTGGATACGGGATTTGTATGTTTTGTAGAAGACCTCTTAAAATTGGCTGAGTACAATTGGTCAGAGGCTGTACATAATTTTCTATGCACGGAATTGACCTCTAGCTTAAAGAAGAAGGGACGTGGATTTGCTGGTTATGTCATAGTTCTTGGTGTAAGTATTCTCAATATCTGAACTTGTATTTCAAACATAGTTAAGTTACTGATAAGTTATTAATTTTTTTTTTTTGTAGATTTGGTTTTATGAGCATACCAACTTGTATATAGATAGGAAGGTGGAGGGAGTACACCCTCGGTTGTTCTGTTGGCCCAATGTGAAACTACCTCAACGGACAACATATTTCAAAAATTGTGACAAATTAAATGAAGATGCAGTAAGATGTTTATTTATAAGTGTACTAAGTTAGTTGAAGTTAGAGTTTCTAATACTGATTACAATTGCAGATTATTTTTGAACTTGAGGAAGGAGGTGAAGTGGAGCGTGAGGTTGTACATAGTCTACTTGCATTAGATGCAGCCCCTGAGGAAGCTGGTGTTGCGGGCCCATCCCATAGTGATACGGGCCCATCCCATAGTCAAACAGACATCCCCTCTATTCTTGGCCCTATAAATATGTAATATAATAACATGCCTTCTGAACTTGGTATAACATGGCCGAAACTTGGTATAACATGACTAAAACTTAGTATAACAGCATTCGGAACTTGGTATAACAGCATCCCATTATATTCATACTGCTGTTAGATCATGTGTTATACGAAATTGTAGCCTTATTATACCAAAATTTTAAGTGTTATACTATACTACATAAGTATTATACCAAATTATTACCTTGTTATACCAAAATTTTAAGTGTTATACGAAATTTTAGCCTTGTTATACCAAAAAAGTTCAGTGTTATACCAAACTACATAAGTGTTATACCAAATTATTGCTTTGTGATACCAAAATTTTCAGTGTTATACTATACTACATAAGTGTTATACGAAATTTTAGCTTTGTTATACCAAAAATGTTCAGTGTTATACTATATTACATAAGTGTTATACCAAATTATTGCCTTGTTATACCAAAATTTTCAGTGTTATACTATATTACATAAGTGTTATACGAAATTTTAGCCTTGTTATACCAAAAAAGTTCAGTGTTATACCAAACTACATAAGTGTTATACCAAATTATTGCTTTGTGATACCAAAATTTTCAGTGTTATACTATACTACATAAGTGTTATACGAAATTTTAGCCTTGTTATACCAAAATTTTAAGTGTTATACCAAACTACATAAGTGTTATACCAAATTATTGCCTTGTTATACCAAAATTTTCAGTGTTATACTATACTACATAAGTGTTATACGAAATTTTAGCCTTGTTATACCAAAAATGTTCAGTGTTATACCAAATTATTGCCTTATTATACCAAAATTTGGCCTTGTTATTCTGTGCATTGACACATGTTATTCTCTTTGGATTGCGTTATTTTTTTGTATAGAGCCATGAAGAAGTGAATAACTTGAAGCGAGAGTTGTCAATAGTTATAAAGCAAAATAATAAATTGAAGAGTGAAATAATTGAGTTGGAGAATGAAAAATTTTTGCAGAAGGATGAAAGTATTGAGAAGGATGCTGAGATTACTAGCATCAAAACAGGGTACAATTTGGAGTCTGCTGATTTACAAAAAAGAATTGATGAGTTGGTGGAGGAAAATAAAAAGCTGAAAGCAGAGATTGAGGCTCTACAAACTACGAATGAGGAAGAATTAAGTTGGAGTAAGGAAGATGAGCTTACTGAGCTTACTGATTCAGGTCCTGTAAAGCAGCAAGTGAAAATTAAAAGGACAAGAAAGGCTTCATGTTTTCTTCTCAGCCCTTACACACAAGAAAACAAGAAGAATAAGACTACAGTATCAGAGGTAAGACCATTAAACTTGAGGATACATAGTTGTAAACATAAGCTTATATATTATTTTTAACATAAGCAACACTAACTTTCTAGCAGCCAGTGGAAGTGGATGATAAAGCAGAATCAACACCCTGGTTTGATAAGGTAAGGTGGTATAAATAGTTTTTCACATAAGAATATCTAATAGCATTGACATATCTGATAGTTTTTGTTGCACATTTAGTATCTAAATAGACGGGACTATTGAGGGCGGAATGTATTACCTGAAAATTTTAAAGAGCAACTCGAGTTTTATATATCGTTGGAAGATCATTCCATTATTCAGAACATATCGAAAGGTCATGTATGTGACATTCTCTTCGGAGACCTAGTTGGTGAGGATGTAAGCATATATAGATAACCCTAATTTTTCTATACGTATATCTTTTTCCTAATTTTTGTATACGTATTTCTTTTTCCTAATGGACATGTATAATTCTATTGTAGGCTATAGATTTGTATGCATCACTCCTCGTCCGTAGATGCATGGCTAATAAGAAAAAGTTTAAGGCTTTTGCTTATATTCAACCACATGTTCTTCATTATTATGTAAATGGCCTCGGTGGGGCGGCTTTCAAAAGCTTAGAGCATTTGAATAATAAGTCAATAAGATATGTTCGCACAATATTCGCCCTCGTATACCACTCAAATCACTGGTTTCTTATTGTATTGGATATACGTGGGAAGCGCGTACGGTGCTATAATTCATTGTCCCCTATGAAGGTAGTCGAGGGCTTAGTTAAACGATATGTGAGTATCTACCATCTGATAAGGCTTTATTCTTCCTTCCTTTGCTATTCTGTTGTTATCTCAACATTGTATAACATTATTTTGTGCATTGTTCTGTTAAACAGCTTGAGTTACTGCAGTTTCATCTCTCCTTCCAATCTGGTGCAAGGAAGAAAATTGCTTCCTGACCATTGACATGGGAGATCTGCCCACAACAAGATGGTGAAAGTGTGGATCGTGGGGTATTTGTCTTGAAATTTATGGACTACCTCTCTAGAGATGTATGTTTGGTTTCACACTACAAGACATGCCAAGATTGAGGGTCCTTGTTAGTTTGGAACTCTTTGAAGGAAAGTTATTGGCTGTTGAGTAACTGACATTGTAATTCAAACTTTTTTGTATATTGATACTCTTGTATATTCTTTCTCCTGTATATTCATACACGTGTATATTTGTATATGCAATGTTATACCATATTAGTGACATAAGTGTTATACCAACTATGTGCAGTGTTATACGAATATCATATAATGTTATACGATGTCTGTGCACTATTTCATTGTGTTTGTGCCGTGTTATACCAACGCTGTGCAGTGTTATACGAATGTCATATAATGTTATACGATGTCTGTGCACTGTTATACGGATGTTTGTGCCATGTTATATCATGTTTGTGCCGCGTTATACCAACTCTGTGCAGTGTTATACGAATGTCATATAATGTTATACAATGTCTGTGCACTGTTATACCATATTTGTGCCGTGTTATACCAACTCTGTGCAGTGTTATACGAATGTCATATAATGTTATACGATGTCTGTGCACTGTTATCCGATGTTTGTGCTGTGTTATACCATGTTTCTGATCTCCTCATAGTATAAAAAATTATTCTTCATTTGTTGGCTGAGACCTATTACACATATCCTTAGAAAAATTTGCAGCTTCCTCCTGAGAACCAATCTGTGATGGCATTGCTTGGGAAACCTCATCTGAGTACTGTCATAATATAATGCAATTAATCAGGCAACATAGTCAATGTAGCAAGTGCAGAAAACGCATAACTATGCAACTTACATAAAAAGAGGATGCTCCCACCATTAAAGTTGTGTAAGAGTAGAATGGGGATGTTTCATATTGGTGGAACATAGGCACCTGCTATAAATTTAACAACAATTAGTAAGTATGTTCTTTAGAATTAAAGATATGGCATTGTTAGTCATACCTGTGTATTTGCAGCTTCACCCATTGGTGGAACATAAGCGCCTGTCATGCGCGACATTTGGACATCAGTAGGTGGATTAGAATTGGATCCTTTGGATGTAGTAGTGCTCTTTTTTTATCTTCGCTCCAGCACTCCTTTCTTACGTTTCTCTTTCCGCCCCTTTTCAATGGAGGTACTTTTACCTGTATATTTGGTTCAGATCCACTGTCAGCATCATTAACATCAATATCTTTATTGTCAGTGCGCAAGATGTCCTCAACATTTACACGTAAATCCTTCATTGTCTTTTCTATGTATTCTAGTGCTCTCCTGGATTTCAAACTCATAGTTGTTATACAGTAATGGTTTTGACAAACTCGGTTGTAAATAGACTTCAAACTTTCTTGCCCGGAAGAATCTAAGCTGTGTGGACTGACAATGGATACATCACCTTCTCTAGCGTACTTTGTCCATCTTTTTATTATGTACTACTTCGGTATAGAAATCACATTGTTCGTTGCGAAAACCTTCATTGCATGCATACACAAGATCCCATTGCTCCCAAACATTTTACATGAGCAAGTAACTTGTACAGGAGAATGGCTGAAAGTGACCATTTTATCTCTACCACAGGCTGCGTTGGTTACCTTATATGAAATACCTTGTGGTTCGGCCCCAAAGAAGAACATAAGGCAATCTAAACTACTTTGATAGCATGCCTCAAACTCGTTATACATGACCCTGGTGTAGATCGAGGCTGCTTGTTTACACATGTTCCCAACTACATTGGCTGGTGTACTATTTCGAGACTTGAAATCAGCTTTTATTTCTTTTTCTCGAAAGAAGCTAAGTGCCTTGTCATACTGTTCTAAAAATTCAAATAAACTCAATTTCTTTCTAAAAAATCTTTTAAAATGGTGGTTCATACTTTCACTGCGTTGGGTTGTGGTCATATCAGCCGAAAAAGTCTCTGTTCGAATGCATGCAGCTCATTTTGACCGTTGTTTCCACATATTTACCATCCATGGATGTTTAACCATATTATACTTTAGTAATAGATCCTGTCATAGCTTCTCAAAAGTATCAACTGTACACCGCTCGTATACGCAATGTTTAAAATCTTTGGCAAATGTATTGTTATTATCAATCACGTGAGAAAGATGTAATGCTGCATTTTGAAATATATGTCATAAACATAGACGATGTGATGTATTGGCAGCACCGTTTGTATTGCTCTGGCTATCACAGCTGATTGATCCGTGAAAATGGTAACTGGATGCTTACCATGCATGGCTTCCAAAAAAGTCTCAAATAACCAAATAAATGATTCAGCAAACTCATCATATAGTAATGCAGCTCCTAATATAATAGTTTATTTGTGGTGATTCACACCCACTATTGGTGCAAACGGCATATTGTATTCATTTGTTTGGAAGGTTGTATCGAAGCATACTACATCTCCAAAGTATGCATAGTCTATTATAGATTGGTCATCAACCTAAAAAAAGTTCTTCATCTCCCCTGATTCCTCACAAGCTTCAATAGCATAAAAAAATGAAGGATCGTTAGCCAATCTTTCCTTTAGGTACCTAAGAATACCCTTGCTTTCCTTGCCATCCAAAGCTTTTCTTCTACTTCTTTGAATATAGTTGCTATTATCTTCTCTTATGAAACCAACATTATTATTGCTTACACCAGACTCAAAATAATTATATATATTATAGGCCTTCATACCCGACTCTGTTATCTGGTCTATAAGTGCACGTTGAAATGACAATATTTTTCTATGAGATCTAAGCATGTGCACCTTATTTGGACTTGTCATGGGATGATTATGGTTTAATTCAACTTTCAACAACGTGTATAATTCATTCTTGTCAACCTTGAACTCTAACCTAGCCATGCAGTTTGTGTGGGTCTATGGATGTGGTTTTTTAGTAGTACGTCTACGGTCAACTTCTCTCATCCCTTGTTTGCTACAACAATATGTACGGTGTTTCAAGCTACCATCCTTTCGACGTTCAAGATAAGATTTCTTTATACTGAACCTCATTACTCTAGCATAGTCATTATAAAACTTGTATGCTGCATCATCACTAATAAATGTGATACCAACTATAGGGATTTGGGATGCAGCTTCTGATTTGTCATGTTCCATACATGGCATTTTATCTGCCTTTCCAGATGTTCCTATTATTTCTTCATCACCTTCGCTATTTGCTAATAAATAATCTTCGTCATCTGACGATGACCACTCCAACATCTCAGAACAAGTCGCCTTCATCTGATCTTTCTCCATCTCAAATTCTAGGATTCAATAAATGACAAAAAGTTTGACAAGTTATACGCTGTAGTGATACTGATATACTATGTTTGAGGCATGTTATACCAAAATGGGATGCTGTTATACCAAAATGGGATGCTATTATACTATGTTAAGGGGGTGTTATACCAAAATAGGATACTGTTACACTAAGTCGGAGGCATGTTATACCAAAATGGGACGGTGTTATACCAAATTAGAGACATGTTATACCAAAATGGACTGTGTTATACTATGTTAGAGGCATGTTATACCAAAATGGGGGTCTTGTTATGCCAAGTTTGAGGCATGTTATACCACAATGGGATGCTGTTATACTATATTTGAGGCATGTTATACCACAATGGGATGATGTTATACTATGTTTGAGGCATTGTTATACCAAACTTATATACTATTATACTATGTTATAGGCATGTTATACCAAAATGGGATGTTGTTATACTATGTTAAGCGGGTGTTATACCAAAATGGGATGCTGTTATACCAATTTTGAAGCATGTTATACCAAAATGAGATGTTGTTATACTATGTTAAGGGGCTGTTATACCAAAGTGTGATGCTGTATACAACAAATTATGTCATTATTACAACAATGTACGTATTAAGAAGACAAAATGACGACGTTATATCAGGAGACTAGGATACCTTACCTTAACATTTGGAAAATTTTTATGCTATAATAAGTTGTATAAAGAGAGCTGTATACAACAATGTATCGGAGGCCGTCCGAGGTCGTCGATGGCCATCGGAGGTCGTCTATGGCCGTCGGAGGCCGTCTATAGCCGTCAGAGGTCGTCGAAGGTTGTCAATGGCCGTCGGAGGTTGTCGATGGCCGTCGGAGGTCGTCGAAGGCAGTCAGAGGTCGTCGGAGGCCATCGGAGGTCGTCAGAGGTCGTCGATGGCCGTTGGAGGTTGTCGATGGCCGTCGGAGGTCGTCGGAGGCAGTCGGAGGTCGTCGGCGGCCATCGGAGAGGATCGAGCAACAGAACTTTCGTCACCGCAAAGTTAGGGTTACACAAAACTTTCGTCATAGCAAAGTTAGGGTTAGAGAGTAATAGCGGGTCGGGCGGGTAAGTGAAAATTCGAGAGTTAACCATGGTTAGTTCGGATGGCTGTAACGGGCGACGTTATATCAGGATTTGTTATAACGCTGCATTTGTATCGGCGCTATTCGCAATTAAGTATGGATTGCTTAGAGGGGGGGGGGGGGGGGAGGGGGGTAAGGGGGGAGGGGGGGGGGGGGGTAGGGGGTAATGGGGGGGTGGGGCACCCCTCCGCAAAACGCAGCCATTTGCACCCGCATGCGGCTTCACCCAATACTGCTCATCAACTTTGTCTCCTTTCACCATGTGCGTCTGCTAGCCTCTAACTACCATTCGTCAAGCTTTGAACAAGCCACCACTTGTCGCCCTAGATGCTGCACTGCACTGCCACCTGAAACCCTTGTGTTGGGCCGCCTTTAGGGCAAAGCCTTGGCGCCTCCTAGCTCTCATGCTGCCACTATCGGATCGTATGTTGCCACATCGCATTTTGTGTGAACCTTAGTGCCGCCTGATGTCACTGCTGAGCGTTGATCATTCCTCATAGATTGTGGGAACACTGCAACATACGATCGAACATGGACAAGCGGACGCTACCAAAAAAGCATCGAATATGCGCTTGGTGTCACTGCCAAATGATTGATGCTGCCGAGTGCCACCGCCTAGAGTCTTTTGCCATCGTCGCAACTCGCAAGCATCCCGATTGTGTAAGGTGGAACCAGAAAAGTGCATTACATGTCCCTCTCCCTCGCTTTGGGTTCCAAGCTGTTAGTATTGCCCTTTGGGAATCGTAGACTCGTTAATACTTGATGCCACCC
Source organism: Costus lasius (assembly GCA_027563935.2). Taxonomy (NCBI): domain Eukaryota; kingdom Viridiplantae; phylum Streptophyta; class Magnoliopsida; order Zingiberales; family Costaceae; genus Costus; species Costus lasius. The sequence continues at coordinate 15,841,797 of CM050454.1, read as the reverse complement.
TATAGCCTAAGGTTTATATAAACCCAAGATTACTGCCCACACACATGCCACATCTTGTCATCTTATGGATGTCATATGTGCACCATCGGGGCCGATCTTAAGTCGGGCCTTGGGCTTGCAAAAGGTTCACTTTGAATCTTGGTCTAGACCCATATTGATGCCACTTGACTCGTGCCGACAATGGATCAAGTTGCCCCCTTTTCACTGGGGATGGGTAGACTTGCTTGCGTAATTTCATGCATGCCCATTGTGCATGCGGGGGGCGAGCATCTATGCCTCCCTTATGGGTCCATTGTCAAACCCATAAATCAAGAATTATGGTGATCTTTCGGGTCAACCCTAAGTGGAAATTGACTCTAATTAATCACCTCGAGCTTAGACAATTTTTGTGCTTGTCCACCCCACCGAATAATTGAGGAATCAATGTTATTTGTCATGCTCAATATGCCAAGGGATTTGTGCTAAGTCCCTGGGCATGTAGGTACTATATGGAATTTGAGTTCCTGTTTAAAGTTCAAATTCAAATTCTTACCTAATTGTACATAGTAATTAATATTAAAAATTAATATTTAGTACGATGAATAATAATAATATTTTTTAATAAAGAATAATTCTTTTATGGAGGATCCTTACCTAGTTATATAATGTCTTGTGCATACTCAACAAGCAATGGACATTTGGATATATCCTAGTTCTAATAAATGCTATGTGAGCGACATTATTCTTGATAAAGAATCCTAGAGGAAAAGAAATAGTGAATATTATGTTTCGAATAGAGAAAAAAAAGAACGAAAAATAAAAGGGAAAAAAGTTGTTAAGAAATTTTCACCAAATTTGAAAAAGAGAGAGCTTTGCCCTCAACAATTCTTTCCCTCCTTTTTTTTTTTTTCCTTTTCGAGGGGAGAGTAATTTTTTTTCTTTCTTTCACCTCGTTTTCCTTCCGGGATAATTGCCCAATCAGAACTCTTAGAGCTTGTTTTATTGGAGGGCAAAAAAAAAAAAAAGAGAAAAGAGTAAAGAGGAAAGGAAGAAAAATAAATGAAAAAAAAAATAGTAAAGTTGGTAGTAAGGGAGGGGAGAAAAGTGTTTTCTCCCTCTTTTGAAGAGAATGTAAAAGGGGAGAAAAGTGGTCCCCTTTTCTTTTCCTCCAAATCAGTGTCTTCAATAAATCAGAAGAAAAATAAGATTTCTTTCTTTTCTCTTCTTTTTTTTCTCCCTAATAAAACATGCCCTTAGAAATAGACTATGGGAAAAATCTTAGAAAGTCTATGTAATTGAATAGTAAACTAGGTAAATGTTTATGGGCAATTTTCTTAGAAAGAGACAAACAACTCATTGATAAAATTCTATTATAATTTTATAATTATACATATGGTGCTTGGAAATCCCAGTGAAAGTGTAATGAATGTAGGTATTGAAGATGAACCTATATTAGCATTTTCTTTTATTGATTCACTTGATTATATTACTACTTGTGATTATTAGAGCTTGTTCTTATTTATAATTTACTTTTATTGTCTTACACACATTTTATTATTAGATTCATGCTTAGTATTTCATTGTTAATAACTGCATAAACATTTAAAAATATTTTAGGACTAATATTAATCTTATAATTAATTATTTTTATATTTAACTTGTATATTATAATCTTACTTAGTGAAAATTTTACTTATATCTTATAATTCAATTATTCTTACTTTGCATATAATTGTTACAAAAATATTATAAGTTTTTATACTTAGTTAATTTATAATTATTGCACTATTAAACCTCCTTCAAAAAAGCATAATTTAGTGCACACTTTCTACTATTAATTGGGCATGATTCTAAAGTTCTTTATTTGAGCAAAAATGTGTGTAGGGTAAAATTTTGTTAAGTGAAGTTGTGTGAATAGATATGATATGATCGTATCAAATTCACTTATTATAAAGGTTTTTTTTTTTAATTTAGTGAGTTTTGGCTTTCGGTATATGCTTCTCATTAATTACCCTTAAATGGTACCTTTAATTAAGAAATTTATATAAACAACATCATATTTAATATTTGATGATATGTAGTTGAAAGACAATGTAAATTATGAAAATTCAACCATACTAACTTTGAATTCACTACGCAAAAGGACTTGAGTAAATTCAAACATTTTTGTTGAATAGTTCCCAAAGACCTTCCATACACAATTACTAATAAAATTGTTTTGAATTCACTATGCAACAAACAAGGATAAAATTGTGAAACAAAAATATTTGCCGCAACAAAGATCCAGATGCAGACAGTGTTATCTCCGAGCTATCAATCTCTAGATTTCTGTTCAGTGTCGGCCGTTGTCAAGTAATTTCTTTATTAGTAGGAGGAGACGAACAAAATCTATAAAATGATGTGCAGTATAGATAGATGATCTGTATAAAAATGAAATGTAAATAATTTAGTTTATCTTTAGAATTTTACTCACCCCAACTTGAAGTTACAAAATTGCAAACTGCACATTTCTTAGATATTGCTCCATATTGATACATCAAAAGCATATAGCAATTTCCACAGTTCACATGTGCTACTTGATTTGCTGCAATTTTATTAGGAAAGAAGGAAATAAACACTCAACACCAAGTAATTTAGAGCAAGAGTTTGCATTCTAACAGTAATATTAGAAGGTAAAAGACTTGTGGAGACCAATATCTCAGTTGAAAAATCATGTCAACGCTGCTTGTAGCTGCTGCTCAAGTTGTCACTATCAGTAGAATTATTAAAACATACTTCCAGGAAATTGAAAACATATTTTCATATCTTACATTGTATTTTTCTAGACGGAAAACTAGAAGAAAGAATAAAAAATACATTGAATCTAGTAGCATTTTATGCTCTGAAATTTCTGGAAACAAGGCTAGTTTGACCCTTTGTTACTCTAAACCTTATATCTTTTTGTATGCTTGGTCATATGCTATTTTTTTCCCCATAGAAATTCTCTAGCATGAGGTGTCACCTCCTAACTTGTCTTCATCATGAGGTGACAAGAAGGCAAGCATGAGGTATCATCACCTTGTTAATTCTATCTTCAAGCAAGCATGAGGTGGTTTCACTCCTTTCCCTTCATTTTATTTCTTTTATTTTCTCTACTTCATCAACTAATAACAAATTCCCTATTAGCTTATCATATATGCTCAATATGGTCAAATGACCTTTTTTGCCCCTTTCTTTTAACATTATTCCCTATGAATCCTAGTGTGAATCTTTAAGTATAGGTGTAATATCACTATAAAAGGAAACTTGCATATCACACTTAGATACAAAGTTAACTTCAAGTTTCTTTTTATGCTACTAAATTCAATATATTTTTTATTTTTTCCTCCTAATTTTTCATCCAAAAAAGACACAGCCTTAAAATAGAAGTATTAAAACATATCTCCAACATTCAGCTAACCCAGGAGCTTCATTGGGGCAAAACAATGACCACTGTCCATTATTCTGAACCCTTTCCATAAATAAATTAGGAAACCAAAGAGCATAAAAAAGATAAGTTACAAACATAAATAGCTTCATCTATGTGTTCTTCTTGAAAAAAAAAATCATTAAACAAATGACTGCAGGCAGAAAAATAGAAGTATGAGTTACCGACATAATTAGCTTCAGCTGGTTATCAACAAGCTTATAGCCTATGATCAGATTCATGAATTGGTGAAAATTTATTAAGCAATCGAAAACTTATGCTGAGGATGAATGAGTTATTGACCATCTTCTCTAAAGTGAAAAACTTTTAAAAAAAACATTTATTCATACCACTAGTACTAAGTGTCACACCCTGTTTTAGCATAATACACCAAATTAGCTAAGTAAAATTATTACAACAATTTTAAAATGTCACGCAGGGCCAAATCAAATAAGATCGCACGCAGGGGACCATTTTAGCTATTTTGGGTTCAGGTCTAGCATGAGCGGTAGGGACGCACTTTGAGTGTGTTTCCCTCAGCTTTGTCCAGTCCAAGGATCGCCAAAGAGGGGGAAGAGAAAAAGAAGCCACGTCAGCAATGACTTAAATAGGAAAGGAATAATTAATATACCTCAGCCGAAATTGGATCCAATCCTCGGATCCGAATCCCACTCGTCGCCGCGTCCTAAGCCCAAAAAGTTCTATGCCACGTCGGATGTTCGAAGTCCTACTGCTTCCTTCGTGTGTGTAGCTTACAGCTCGGTTCGCGTCGGAATGAAGGAGCGACGACGCGTCCTTCTTCCGGTGAACTTCGGGGACCTCCTTTAAGCCGATTACTTCGCCGTCCACCAAAGTTCAGCGACAAGTACTCATCAGCATCGCACGGAGAGAAAGGGGCAGCGGGAGAATGGGAGGAAGAGTTTGCTGAAAGGGGGACTTAGCGTCGACGAGGCTCCGTACCTCGCCACCCACCTATCGGAGCTACCGAGAGGGGGTTCGCAAGACCTCGCCGATGAAGTCAACGCTGAGTTCAGAGGAGGGAGATGCGGAATCAAGGCGGAGAAGTTTCCCATGGCGAGCTCGATCACCTGGTTCGCCGTCTGCCATTCAGAGTTTGGTTCCGCCGGTTTTCTCGTCGAACAGCCATTCCACCGACCTCCTCTTACCTCAAGTTCCTTTCAGCAGTTCATCCCCTAGCCGTCCCCTCGCCTTCCAACGGGTCCTCCTTCTTATAGAGAGCTTCAACGACGCCTCATCTCTATCTCCTCGACCAGGCGTCAGTGCCTGTATCTTACATACGACGTCAAGTGGATTTGGAGGCCCTCTGTGGCTCTGCTCGAACGAGATCTTCTCCAGATCTCGTCGCCACTCCTCTGCACGCGAGTATCCACCTCGGAAGACCTCTCGCCGTCTTGCCGAACTCCACGCGGCGTTGTCACCGTACCAAGCTGCAAAACCCATAGTCGTCGCCTCGTTTCTTCACCAAGATCGCCTGCGTCTGATGACACCAAAATTCATAGTATATTTTGTGTCATTTGATGTGTCTTTTTGGGTCATATTTATGCTCTTTTGCTTGTTTTTAAGCCTTATTTATTAAATATTGCAGAATCTACACCATTTCTTATTTTTCATAATTTTTAGGTAAAAAGTGCCATATTTTGATGGAATTTGGAAGATTTGAGCACACCAATGGATTCCAGACGTCGAAATGAAGCTACCCGTCAATTTTCATGCGAACCGGAGCAAGTTTGCAAAATTACGGTAGTGCCCTGATAAAAATTATGGTACCGTAATTTCCGCCCCAGAAAGCACAAAAAGCAATTACGGCACTGCCGTAATTTTGTTCCAGAATTTTATGGTACCGTAATTTGGAGCTATTTTTGACCAGAAACTTCTGAAGAAATTACGGCACTGCCGTAATTTATTTTATAGTACCGTAATTTGACCCAGTTTTGCCTGATTCTTCCGCTGGAAACTTAAAAAGACGATATCTTGAGATTTAGGGCACCAAATTGAGATCGGAAAGAAGCTACAAACTCGTCTCAACGAGAAAAAGACAAAGAGACCAAAAGCCTCAATTTTTATTCACTATTTAGAGAGAAATCGAGGGAGAGATCTTTTGGGTTTGGCCTTACGCCGAGAGGCATAGAGGCCACCTCAGGGCGTGAAATTTACACTGAATCTTCGTCTGGAGGAGGAGATGATACCCCAAAAGTTTCAGAGAGAAAGAAGACCGATCGAAGGAGGAATCAACAAAAGAAGAGGCGCCTGCACTGTTCATCGCGCGTTTTTTGAGTAAAATTACGGGCTGTAATTTTCATTACAGCCCTATGTTGGTTTATTTTCCCCTTCTTTTTTATTTTTGATTAATCTAAACTATGGTTTATTGTAATTTCTTCATCATGCTGGCTTAAACATCTTTTGGGACATGGGGGAGTAATTTCCCTTGATTTCATAATGACTAGAACATTGTTAATTTCGTCATGATAATTTTGTTATGATAATTCTGCTTATGTGATGACTTTCCTTTAATTCTCCTTAGTTTTATAAATATCAGCATGTTTTAGATTTTTGCAAGATAGACTGAGAGGTTGATTGTGAAATTTGGAACCCTAAAAATCATTGAGTTTGGAACTTATCGCAAGAGATTAGGTTTGTTCTTTGAATTCTGATTTTTAGTGATTTTATTGCCATGTTAATTTTCTGATTCTTTGGATTGAGTTAATGTGTTAGGTTTGATTTGAAATCGTAAGAGATTAAATTTCTGATCACCGAAGAACCTTAAGTAGAACTTGTGATGAGTTTCAGGATGCACGAGAGTGATCCTTGAGTTTCCACATGAGATGTTTAACTTAGAATTCGGATGCATGAGAGTGATCCTTGAGTTCTTTGTTCATTGATTTACTTATTTTCAGCATTGGATAGATCTTGCACGAGAGCGAGGATTGGTCCTTTGTATGATTGTCTGTGCGAGAGCAAGATGATCCCTTTATGAAGTAAATTATATCTTTATCATAATAAGATTAGATTGACGAATACATATTTATATCTAGTCATGAAAATTAAGGTGGATGAAACTCTAGTCCAGTTTCTCTCTCAGATATTTAGTTTACTTTCCGTTTGTGCTTTCATCATATTTGATTTGCTTAGCTAGTGAGAAAATAACTGTTTGGTACTTAACACGTAGATCTTTGTGGTTTGATATCTTTTTATTACTTCGAAGTATCCGTGCACTTGCGGACTACAACAAGTTTTTGTCACCGTTGCCGAGGACCTTAGTTTTGTTAATATCAAAATAGTTATTAGTATTGCTAGACTAAGTTTTTATTATTTTAGATTTAGCTTTATTTTTTATTTTTGCAGGTTTTGGATTTTCACAAGTTGTGACAGAACTGTGATATCTGAAAATTTTAAATTTGCTTGTGTTTTGTGTTTTTTATTTTTTGAGAAAAAAAAATTTTCTGATTGATTAGTGTTGGATAATCTTTCTGTTCTTGATAGATTTGAAGATATGACTTTTAATCATAACTCGTGGGCAACTGAAAGAGGTGAGGTATACATGCCACAAGGTAAGTATGAAGATGATTCATTGTGCACCCTTGAAGATAAGTTAGATTATTTGTCTTATAAATTAGACTCTTATATGCACCCTGTTATGACATCTTATTCTTCTATTATATGTGATATCTGTGCATGTTTTGGTCATTATACTTCTGACTGCAAATTTTAAAATCCCAATTCACCATGGTATCAAGATGATCAATATTATTCTAGATGGGAAAATCAAACTTCTTTTCATGGGGATTGCTCAAACAATATTTCAAAACCATACTTTGCGGATAACCAAAAATCTAGCTTAGAGGACATGTTTGAAAAATTCATGGGTGCCCAGATGAGACAAAATGAAGAGGTTACAAAGAGCCTTAAGCAAATTAAATCTAGATTGGATGACATGGTTGCACACAATAAAATTTTAGGGACCCAGTTAGCATAACAAGATTGTTTATTTGAGTTTGATTTGGAAACTGAAGAAATTGATTTAGAAAATTCTCCCTCTGATTTTGATAATTTTGAAATTGAGCCTTATATGAACATTGGTGAATTTTACTCTGATTTTGATGATTGTAAAATTGATTCATCTGATAATTTATTTGTGGAAAAGTTTGAGGAAATTGATTTTGAAAAATCACCTCTTAATTCTAGTGATAGTGATGAAATTGATTCTTTTGATTCTATATTATTCATGGTTAAATCTGATTCTTATAATTCTGAGATTGATTCTTTTGATTCTCCTGATGATGAATTATTTGTGGAAAAGCATGAGGAAATTGATTTTGAAAAGTCTCACTCTGAATTTGATTGTAATTTTGAAATTGATAAATTATTTGATGATGTGCATGAGAAACTTGAAAAAGATTTGAATAATACAAACACTGATGTGTCTCACCATGAAGTTTTGCCCATATCTACTGTTCAATCTTGTGATTTATTTGAAAAATTATGTTTTATTGAAGAACCTAATGAAAAACAGAAAGACTATTTTGATGATCCAATGTATGAATCTTTTGACCAAAGTCCTATTGCAATTGAAGATATAAATTTGAAGAAAGGACTAATGATTTTGAGTTTTGGTCAAGCTATAGACCTAAAAATTAGCGCTTTTTGGAAGGCAACCTAAACACTCTTTTTTTAGTTAGTTTCTTTTATTTTAGTTTATTTTTAGAATTAATTTTTCTTCTCTTTTTGCAGGGAAAATTGAACTTTGCGCAAAATACGGCATCATAATTTTGCTCCGTTTTCAACCAGACACTTTTGAGCGTTTTACGACACTACCGTAAGAAATTTTACGTGCCGTAATTTTGGGTAATTTTTTAACATAAAATTTTATGATTTTTACGGTAGTACCGTAATTTTTTTTATGGTACCATAATTTTGTGTGATTTTCAACCCGAGAGTTTTGAGATTTTTGTGAAAATTACGGCAGTGCCGTAACTAAATTTACGGGGCTGTAATTTCTGCTCCCTGCTTCCCGCATTCTACTTATCTGAGTAGGTGTTTTCTTGCTGTGATTTTAAGAAATTGGGTTAGGAACATTTTTTATCTTTGGCACATCATAGAAGTACTCATCTTTTACTATTATTTGGATATTTTTATTGAATTTTAAAGTCCATGGATCGTCCTATAACACATAGCATCTTTTGGTAAATGATTAAGTTCTACAGCAGTTTTTTTTTTACTAATCCGATTTGCGTTTTTGCTGCAGGTTTTTAAGATGCTTTAATGAGTTATAACCCTAATCTTTCACATGGAATATGAAGAACATGTTTCGTTCTATCTTGAGGATTAGTTGTTTTCATTAAAATATTTTCTGACAATTCTAGGAAGCATGGCAACTTTTCAAATCTGATTAACTTTTGTGCAGTTTTTTATTCTAGTAATCTGATTAGCCTTTTTCTGCTGATACCCTAAATTCCTAATAGATTTTGATCCTTTGATCTTCATACGCCCTGAAAGAACGAGTTTTATTCTATCTTTTGGCTTTGTCTATTTTTTTTTTGGATTATTAAATCTTATTCTTGGGTATAGCTACTTTTCGTAACTGAACCAATAGGCTGCACTGCTTTCCATCGACATTAGCAGCTCTTTGTCTTCAGACTTTCACTAGAAACTGCTGCCCAGCCGCCACCACTGCATCTGCCTCTGACACCACTGTTTCCAGCCGTCAACACTGGATTATACCATCAACAGACTCTTACTTCTTCTGCTGCCTTTATTTCCATTGATTTTATTTATTTTTGCAGCAGAATCTTCAATTAGTGACTCTAATTTTTTTATCTGTGCAGCATCATCTCTTGCCGCCTACCAGCCGATGACTTTGCCTCCAGGACTGTAGGCTCTAGCAGGCCACTAGAGACTACTCATCATCACTCTATTGTCGGCACCATCATCTTCATCACTAGCAACTCTTCAGCTAGCATCTGATCCACCTCTACTTCTCGCCTGCATCAGCTCTTTCCACTGGCACCCTCTTTGGACCTTCAGAGATATCTCTGATTACCTCCTGATAAAAATTTTATTTTTGCTATGTAAGGGACTATTTTTTTATCTGAGCCTTATGTACCTTAAATTGTGCATGTAAAATTTTTAAAAGACACATATTTGGACCTAGCAGCACTTGCCCCGACTCTACAACTCTGATGATGATTGAGCTTGCTATATAGTTTTGTGAGTATTGTTTGCACTTTTGATTATTTACACTTTTCTTCTCCTAAAAATTTATATTTGATGTGATTATACGGATCTATCACATTACATCTTTTGACTACTTGAGTTTCATGCTTCACACCTTTTGCATTGATATTGATATTTTTGATGCTTAAAATTTTTATGACTTGAATCCATATGATAAAAGAAGTGTAGATTTTTCTATAATGATGAATGTTTATGCATATGCCTGTGAATGAAGATATACTTATTATGTTGAATTTATTTCTTCAATATATATCTATTTATTGAAATCCTTCATTGATTGATTCATAAGGTTTTGGGTAGGTATGTTGTTTGATGAATGCAATCTATGAGTGAAACATCTTTCTTGAATAAAATGAGCATATGAGTGTAATTTTTGAATTGATGTCAATTGATTAACCTAGTTGATGTTTAATCCATTTTACTATTTGTTGGGAAGAAAGAGTCCAAGATCCAAAAAGAGTGAGAGACTCCCCTACTTGGCATTGTGTAAAATTGACAGTGGTACCAAAGACATGGGTTGAAGTCTGTAAAAAGAGAGAGAGAGAAAGAAAAAAAAGAATGACTCCTCTACTTGGCATTGTGTAAAATTGACAGTGGTACCAAAGATAAGGATTGAAGTCTAAATAAAAAGTGTGTATCTATGTGGGTACATACCAAAAAAAAAAAGAAAGAAAAAGAGATTTTGAGCGGAAAAGATTTTAGATATCCTATTCCTGTAAACAAAAGTATGATAGATTTAAACTGAAACAAAGGTGAAATCATGAAACTGATATTCTATTTATTATGCGAATTGCAAAGTTTTATTTGATCAAAGTTGTGAATCTTAAAGGTTAATTTCAAAGGACGATGTATTTATCTGAAATTTTGTGCAAAAAGTTGGTGGAATATTTAATGAGTGATTATATTTTAGAAATTTATTTTTCATAAAAGAGCATATTTTTCATACTTAGCATTGTTCTTATTTATTTGCTTGAGGACAAGCAAAGTTTGAGCCTTATGTGTTTGATGACACCAAAATTCATCGTATATTTTGTGTCATTTGATGTATCTTTTTGTGTCATATTTATGCTTTTTTGCTTGTTTTTAAGCCTTATTTGTTAAATATTACAGAATCTACACCATTTCTTATTTTTCATGATTTTCAGGTAAAAAGTGCCATATTTTAATAGAATTTAGAAGATTTGAGCACACCAATGGATTCCAAATGTCGAGACGAAGCTACCCGTCAATTTTCATGCGAATCGGAGTAAGTTTGCAAAATTACGGTAGTGCCCTAATAAAAATTATGGTACCGTAATTTCTACCCCAGAAAGCACAGAAAGCAATTACGTCACTGCCGTAATTTTGTTCCAGAATTTTATGGTACCGTAATTTTGAGCAATTTTTTAGCAGAAACTTCTGAAGAAATTACAGCACTGCCGTGATTTATTTTATGGCAACCGTAATTTAACCTAGTTTTACCCGATTCTTTTGCTGGAAACTTAAAAATACGATATCTTGTGATTTAGGGCACCAAATTGAGATCGGAGAGAAGCTACGGACTCATCTCAACGAGGAGAAGACAAAGAGACCAAAAGCTCCAATTTTTATCCACTATTCAGAGAGAAATTGAGGGAGGCGTCTCTAGGGTTCGGCCTCGCCCCGAGAGGCGTAGAGGCCACCTCAGGACGTGAAATTTACACTGAAGCTTCTCCTGGAGGAGAAGACGATACCCCATAAGTTTTAGAGAGAAAAGAGACCGATTAGAGGAGGAATCAACAAAAGAAGAGGCGCCCGCACTGTTCATCGCGTTTTTTTGAGTAAAATTACGGGCTGTAATTTTCATTACAGCCCTATGTTGGTTGATTTTCCCCTTCTTTTCGATTTCTGATCAATCTAAACTATGGTTTATTGTAATTTCTTCATTATGCTAGCTTAAACATCTTTTGGGACATGGGGGAGTAATTTCCCTTGATTTCATAATGACTAGAACAGTGCCTGAAGCCCGCGCTTGACGCCATCGCTCCACGCGGTGTCGTCAGTCTGAGCTCTCCACTATGCCGGTCCCAAGTGGCCCTTACGCGTGCTCTCGTAGGTGCAGGCGGCCCGAGGAAAAAGGACGTTTGCTGCCGTCTGACGTCGAGTCTTCACACGCCAGATCTCTGCAGATCGCGATTGTCGCATGCGCTGCCTCCATGCCTTCCTGGAATCGCCACCTGGTAGTCGATCATCGGCCGGCGTCACCTCCGACGTTACGCCTGTTACTTCCAACCGCCTGCAATTGCCGGCATTGCCTGCGAAAGTCGATTCTGCTATTCGAATCAACGCTTACGTTCCCAAATTGCATTCGGCTAATTTGATAAGGTTATTGGGCTGATTTTAACTTTCGTCAAAGGCCCAATTGGGTTGGGTGGATTAAGGGTTGGACCTAACACTAAGCATGTTCCTACATCAAAACCACAAGCTAATAGAGCATGAAAAAAGTTTTATTTGAATATGCATGGAATTAACTTGTCTACCATAGAAATATCACAAATCTAGCACAAAGTTAATGCTCTCACCAATTCAGCGTAGTATAAGAAGAGCCAAAATTTTATTTGAGAAACCTCTGCTTGAACCATGTGATTACCGAGTGTACTATAGCCATATCAAGGATTGGCTATTGTTCAAAAATTTCTTATAGAGACTAATAAGTTTGTATCAGGGCTTTTAACGTGGTAGGAAAGTTGAAGCAAGACCTTTCAACAATTGAAATAGTGGAGCTCGATCAGCGGTGATGGCGAGCTGCTATCGGCAACGACAATCAGCGGTGACGTGTGTGAGCAATGAGAGGGAAAGAGAAAACAAAAAGAAAACAAGAGAGAAGCACAAACCAAAAGTTGGGGCAACGGTGTGCTGCAACAGCGGTAAGAAGCGGGGACGATCAGAATGGCAAGCATGGTTAAAAATTTATGAGGAGAGAGAAAAAGAAAAGAGAAAAATATAAACTAGAATAGTGGTAGCTATTGCTTTCTTTTTTCTCTCTCTCTATTTCCGTAGAAGGTGAAGGAAACAAAGGAATCTATTACTTTCTTTTCTTTCTTTTTTTTTATTTCTGCTGAAGGAAACACAGGGTTTATGATCTTAGTTAGGATCACAATAAGAAAACACTTTAAGATTTAGAAAGAGCGCTCTCTCTCTCTCTCTAATCATAGATAAATTAGGTTGACATAACTTCTGAAAAGGGGGCGAAAAGGGGGCTTAAGAGTCACGTAGCTAAGGAAAAAAATTTTAAGGGAGTATCATCTCAAACCGTTGGATAAAAAAAAAGAAGAATCTAACACATAGATTTGGTGCACATTAGCATTCTAGGGAAGGGAGTATCCTCTCAAACCGTTGGATAAAAAAAAAAAAATCAGATTTTGGTACACATTAGCAAGAATGCTAACGTGCAATCCGATGCTCTAGATTTCTTAAAATTTTTAGGGAGATTGACTCACTAGAAAATGCACCAATAGCTAATGAGTAAGTTTAATTATAGAGACCAAAATCAAAAGTTTAATAAAATTTTAAGGATCAAAAATTAAAATTGACCAAGATTTAAATAATAAAAACCCTCTCCAATACATAATTATTTAATTGCACCTCCCCATAGCACCCCGCGCAAAGCCAAGCCAACTCATACAACACTACAAGGGCCGAGGGGACACTGAAGCACCACCTCCACGTTCTCCTTCCCCCTGTGTCTTTCATTTTTATAATTAGGCCCTTATTTTACAATATTATTCCCACTTTCATTTATAGATGATCATCAATTCATCATACATTCATTCTCCCCCTAATTCTTCCTCGTCTCCTCCTCATTGCAAGTCAAGACAATGGTTATCCTCTCTTGCTTCATTTTTCTCGCCGATCATAGTGATGCTTTTGTCACTGACTATATACGTACGAGCAGGAATTAGCTGACGACATGCCGGCGTGGTTGGAGGCGCTCGTCCACCGGCTGAACTTCTTCGGCACTTGCTCGGCGCACGACAAGGCGAGGAAGAAGGAGAAGAACCTCTGCTGCCTGGATTGCCGCGCCGCCATCTGCCCCCGCTGCACGCGGTCGCACCGCCGCCATCGGCTCGTCCAGATACGCCGCTACGTGTACCACGACGTCGTGCGGCTGCAGGACCTCGACAAGCTCATCGACTGCTCCCGCATGCAGCCGTACACCATCAATAGCTCCAAGGTTGTCTTCCTCAAGAAACGTCCGCAGAGCAGGCAATTCAAGGCCGCCGCCGCCGGCAACGCTTGCTCTTCCTGTGACAGGACTCTGCAGCAGCCCTACATCCATTGCTCACTCCAGTGCAAGGTACGTGAAAGCACACATTCAATCAACTCACTGCGTGGTCAATATGTAGATTTTTCTTGGAATGCATGCAGGTGGATTATATTTCAAGAAACTACAGCAAGGACTACGCAAGGTACCTGAAGATGCCACAAGTTCTTGAGGTTGACGACGAAGAGAAATATGAAACAAATGAGACGAAGACGACGACGACGACTGCAACCACAACTACACAGTCAACCATTTTGGAAGGCGACGATGATCAAATGTGGTCGTCGGAGAAATGCAACCCGCCGTGCGTTAAGAGTTTCAACATGATCCGGAAGAGGCCGAGTGATCAGCTAACCCTAGTTTGTGCCAAAGCTTCAAATGAAGATCACAGCACGAACAGAAGGAAGGGAATTCCTCATAGGTCTCCTTTGTATTAGGAATTATATTAATTCAGTTCATCTGGGATTAATTTTTGTTTCTTAATTATTATAATTCATTACTTCTCTTGCATTGGGCTCTGATCATTTTGTCTGGACGTGGCTTCACGTGTTCAACCTCAATTTCATGCTGATAGATTTTATCTATCCAATGCACAATATAATATTGCCAAAATCAATAATCAGCCGATGAACTATTAAGGGAGTAGACTAATTCGATCGCATTGTGGGCTACCGACTAATTAATTTATTAGGAGTGGCAACCACCTCACAGCCGGGGGATTAATTAAATTATATACTGATTATGTGTGCTTGGGAGGAGCACTCGTGCAATAGAAAACCCTAATTAAGATCTTTATCACTCACCCCCATGATGCATGATAGTTCAGACAAATGGAGTGCCATCTCTTAAAAGTAAACTAGTTAAATGGCTCCTTTGACTTTGACTGAAGATAAAAACCCTAATTTGGTGCGAGGCATCTCCACCATTGGTCAACGGCTGGATCTCCATTTCTCATTCAGTCTTGAACTCAAGTGTTCTTCCATTTCCAATTCTAACTCAATTAGATGATGAATTGATGAAATTTGATCATTTGAATTGAAAAAAGAAAAAAAAAAAAATCTTTGAGTTGTCTTCTATCACCTTCTCTAAGATTTGAATTGCAAAAACTCTTTGATCCATTAGCTGGCATGTTAATCAAATACATTTTGCTTTCCTCTTTGTTATATATTAGCTCTTAATTAATGGATAAATCTCATTTTAGTGTTTCATGACACATAATCGTAGCTGTTTCCTACAGCATTACTTGTGGAATTAAGTGTTTGAAATCAGATTGATAAGAATACACGTTCGGTGTAATTAATGATATTTAATTAATTGACAATGGTTTGAAGTTATTCAACTATTTCAGGTGAGCTTTTGGTCTGTGTTTGGGGTCAGATTGCCAGATGGCTGATAGCATGGACGATCATTATTAAGAAAAAGAAAAACTTGATCTATTAATCAAGTTAGTGACAGCTTGATCATTATCTTTAGGTTCTTTTATTGAAATACATTTGCAAACCTCTACTATAAGATTAATATTGTTATATATCATCCTTCTCATCATAATTCTTATCTAGCAATATTTTTTTATCCCTAGATGGGTGTGAATTAGTTAAGCATTTTCAATAATAATTATTAGATAATAAAATACATTTGTTATGCAATTTCTTAATTGGATTTAGGCTCTGTTTAGCACAATTTTGCTACTTGCGGTGTGAGGCAGGGCAGTGGAAGCAAGCAGTGTTTGCGCGTTTGTTCAAGTTGCTACATAATGGAATAGTGTTATTGTAGGTACTATGCATAGAAGTAGGGTTACCTCTACTGCTCATTGCGCTTGCATACTAGATCCACTAGTAGCTACAATTTTCCCCCTCTGGAATTCCAACAACAACTGACTGATTGGCTTATTCATTATTCTTGAATCCATAATATTTTTCTAAGTGTCCATAGTTATTGTAATGATAATATTATGATTTTTTCTTATTTTTATAAAATCTTTCAATATGGTTAGGCATCTTGCAATAGTTGCATATTTACACTTTTTTCTTGAATATTGTTTCTACCTCCACCTCTTCTCATTCTTCCTCTGCCTCTACCATGAACACCACCATGTGTTGCTTCTCTTTTCACTTCATGTTGGTTGAATGACTCTTTGACATTAGCCTTAGATTCAAATACACTTTCAAAAGATTACTCAACATGCCTACTCAATCTTTTCTCATGCATTTCAAGTGAACCTATTAAATCACTAACACTAAAGTAGAGAGATCTTTAGTTTCTTCAATGATGACAACTATGTTATTGTATTTGAAAGAAAGACTAATAAATATCTTCTCACATACCACCTTGTCATTCACATTGTCACCTAAACTTTTCATTTATTCACCATTTCAATCACTTTAGAAAATAATTCTTTAAAGACTCATTTTCTTTTATTTATAAATTTTAAAAATCTCTTTTAAGTGTCAAGAGTTTTACCATTCTAGCCTTTTCGGTGTCTTGAAACTCTTTTTGCAAAATCTCCCAAACTTCTTTAGCACGTGTGTCAAGAGTTTTACCATTCTAGCTAGAAGTTTCTCCAAAAAAGTAATTCACATAATTTTATTTAAAATTTTAGGTATTATGATTTTAAATAATTTAAAATTTTAATATTAAAGAAAAATAAAATATATTATTATTTTAAATAATTTAAAATAATATATATTTATTATTTTAAATTTTGATATCAGTTAAAAAATTATTAACCAAATATCTTATAAATTTTAATAGTACAGCACAGTATAGTACAACACAGATCGGTACAATTATAAAGCTATTAATAATAAGGCCAAATAGGCCCAAAAGTTTGGGCAACTTACAATAGCTGCAACCCAACTAATTCAACCCATTAATACATTTCTAACTAACCACAATATTAATAAAAGCATTAATTTCAACAATAATTACACCCAATAAATTGTAGGAACAAGTATCATGCAACATAGTGAAAAAAAAAAAAAATCATTCCCACCAAGAATTCATACAAAAAGGTAAAGCCAATTAGTAATATAAAAGCGTACCTTTGGAGCATCAAAATATTGAATCTACATAGAAAGGACACAAGCATCTTAGCTTTAGTCACTGCTGTCTACTCTCCAGTGCTAATGTTGAGAGTCAGGAAATTTTCTCTCTAATCATTTCATGCATAGGAGGAAGAGGGTAATTTTGTCTCGTAAAAATACTTGAGCAATGTGCAAACAAGATAATCCACTTCTAAATTTAGCTTCAGGTTTTCTTCTAAAACATCCACTACTCACGTTGAACAGTGTAGGGACGCGAGTGACAGCGGCAGGGGAGCCGCTGACAATCACGCAAGGAAGGCGGCGGTCGCTGAATGTCAACGATGCACGGGGCGGCGGGACCGAAGTCGAATCACGGGTCGGCACGTGGTGGCAAACGAGTGGGACGGCAGAATCCGGTGATCGGAGAGTGGATTTATGTGACTTTTATAAATTTTATACATTACGAAATTTTCCTCCTCCGAGCTGCTGGTTCGCATCGTTGACCACTGGCGGATTCAGCGACAGACGGTGCCGAATTCCCTGGGAAGCTTCCGCCCAGTGTGTGGGCTGAGGGGGACGAGCCAACTGGGCTAGTTCTGCCATCACGAGTCGCAATCTAAACTATTGGATCATCTGCACAACACAAAAAGATCTCTTAATCAAAATAAATAAGACGCACGTTGTGTTTTTGCGGATCAGATCAGATTTTTAGAGAGATGTCATCCAATCAAATAGTTTAACAAAAATTATAAAATACAAGTAGTTGCTTGACGGCTCTGCATCTCGTGGAAGGACATAAAGTCCCCGACGACTACTCTTCTAGTGCTCATCCGCCAACAAAGACTCTGTCCTGACTGACTCACATTCATATCATCTGCGCAAGATTCCACCACCCTGTCCTTTTCACTCGCCAATTTTAATATAAATTATTACAAAGAACTATTACTTTTTTCAACTTTTGCATGTACTACTCTTCACTTATCTAATCGCTGCATAATGTGGAAGCTCACTATAAATCAGTCGCCTCCTCCCCCAACTGCTTCCAGTTTTCACAAATTGGCAATCCATCCATCCACCTAAGCTCAATCATGGCCTCCGCCTCTTCTAGCCGGAGCTGCCTCTGTGCTCCGACGACGCACCCGGGATCCTTCCGCTGCAGTCTCCACCGCTCAAGCTCAGGCCGCAAGACGTCGAGCCGGCCTATCGCTTCTCCTAATCCTTCTCCGAGCCATGGCGAGACGACGACGACGATGATGGCGAGGGTGAGAGGAGGAGCGCATAAGAAAGCGAAGGCCACAGTAAGGGCAGTTTTGCAGAAGATGATTAGCCCCTCCGTTCGAGATCTCCGCCGCCGGAGCAGGCACTTCCAGCCGATGCCTACGAGGTTTCGGTTGATGAATGGAAATAGTATTCCAGCAATTTGATTTTATCTTTTTGAAGGTGAATTATGGAAATGTCAATTCGTGGAGCCAGTTTTATCAAATTATCAACTTACTCCACTCATATGCAGATATCACCTTCATCCAATTAAAATTGACTTTTTCAAAAAGATCTAATAATTAATTAATTAATTAATTAATAAGGTTTCAAGTATCTTTTTATTAATTTTAAATTTTCTAAAATAATCATTTCCATCTTATACTTTTTTTAAAATTGTCTCTCTTAGCTCAAATATATCTATTATAAGTTTTGTCTCTTTATATTTAAATTAATTTAAAAACTCAATATTTGAATAAAAAAGATAATATTAATGTACTTTCCTTTTGCTTCAAAATTAATAAATATGATAATTATCTTTACTCAAATAAGATACATGTGAGCAATAATTTTATCATTCTATGTTTGCATATTATTGATATTCTCATTGTTGTTCTAATATAAATTTGATTTCTCATATTAAATTTTTCTTATCACATAATTTTGTTATAAAGAATTTTTGAGAAATCAATAAAATTTTATCATGAGATTATCAAATCTTCTAATTATTAATCCAAGTGTATACTTTGTAAAAGATATATAAATCCTATAAATCAAGAAAAATATTATCAAATTATTACATCACATTTTTTTAATCTTTCCGATAAGACTAGAGTTAGAATTGCCTTTCAATTTTTAGGCTATTAAATAAAATAGCCCCTTTACTAAATTCATTAGAATACTCTTAATAGTATCTTTAAGTCCCTAGAAGGTTCTACCTCTTACATATTTTGGTTATCTTTCTATGCTATAAGTTACTAGTCTTGCCAATATATAATTTTACTAATATTAAATATACTTTTGGTTATATTTTTCTTTTTTTAAAGTGTTATTGCATCATAATTAACTATGTAATTTATAATTGCTAAGATTTCTAGTGAACAAGATACTTACATGAGAACAAAACTTTTATAGCCTTGTGCTTGGTTTTATGACATTTAGAAATGTTTTAAATATTGTGGGAGATTATTATGAAAATTATACAAAATCTCATATTTGTTATGCTTTTAGTCCCAAGTGGGGGAAATAACAACAAGAGGCATTACATAGATGATTTGGATTGAATCTAGCGGGGCTTTTGTGGTACATTGAACTACGTCCACTGATTGAACTCAAGTTAAACCATTAGCTGAAAGTGACAAAAATGTACGAAATAAATCAAATTGAGTTAGGTGGGGGCCTAGGTTGGGTTTGGATAAAGTTCTATTTGACATGTATTCTTCAATAGATCAGAGTGCAATATTTTTATTTTAAAAGAAATATATGTTTTGTTCATGGTAGAAAATTTACTATATATATTTAAAAAAAAAAGCTAAGAAAATATATCCATATAAATCTTTCAAAAGTCATCAATAAAAATACATAATATTTAACTCCTCGAGTAGAAGATATTGTTGTAGGTCCCCTTATACATTAGAATATTTTAAAAGGTGCGAGGAAGTAGAATAACATGGAGAGAAAGGCAAAGTTAATTGTTTAGAAAGTTTATAATGTAGACAATATCAATCTTTTATTCTAGAAGCATTGCCTACGGTTCTTTTTCAATCAAAAAAATCGAAGTTGTGAAAAACGAAACATGTGCAAGCGATTTATGTCAACATAGGGTAAACTTTCAAAAAGAACATATGCAATAGAATGAGATTTAGAATATTCAATACGCTTAATAATACATATAATTGAGCAACCTCATATCTTGTCCTAATTAGCTATCTTATTTAATATGAAAAACACAACTAAAAAAATGGTTTAACTCACACAAGGTTGTAGTTCTTCTTATGTGAAGATTGAGCACAACAAAGCTATTAGCTTGATCAAAGACTTATCTAGATTCAAAATCCTAGAAGTATCGAGGGGAATGATATAGTCTGTAAGAAGGCATTTCATCGATAGGAACCCAATCTTTGTGATAGGAGATTCATTGAAGGAGGTTTAATGTGGTAATAACAAGTTAATTGGCTGGCCACAAAGTACTTTAAAAAAATAAAAACTTTTAAAACACTACAGTATATAAAGATTACTTATGTGATGAAGTTATACTCTACACTCTCATTTCTAAGGAATGTCTTGTGCTTCTTATATAGAGGTAAGAAAATTTTCAAAGTGGTTAGTAATCATGATATAAGCCTATACACTCATCCCTTGCACGGAAATTCTTATATGAGAGAGTCCATATGCGGCCATGAGGACATAAACAACCCTCATAAGCTCTCATAGAGACACATGCGCATGACCAAAAACACAACCCCACGATCAGTCCAATCATGTATTGTATATAGGATTGTTAAAGTCTGATAAAAAAAGTAGTTCAAGACTAGTTCGGTATCTTTTTTTTAGATGGAAATATTTTCACTAAGTAAAGTATATGTCTTTAAGTGTACTTTCTTGATCACAAAATATATACAATGAGCAGTAGTTTAATTTAATTTATTTTATTGAGTTTAATTATACTTAGAAAGTTTTAATTTTGTGGGAGATTATTGGAATTTAAAATTAAAATTTTTATTTTTATTTTTACTGGGTTAATATTTTATTTATTTTAATTGCTACTATTTATTGGGTTACTAGAGGGGGGGGGGGCGGCGAATCCTCCCGTGGGTACCCAGGCGAGGAAAGTTAGGCTGGGTGCTTCAATTTTAATTAAAAAAGATTTTTTTAAAAATTTTTTTAGAAATAATCTATACATCCTAAGCTATCCAATGGCACCAATATTAGGGTATTTTAGATCATGTATACTCGTTAAATACCCTAAATAAAATTATACAATGAATAGTATTTTATCTTTTATGTGATTTTGTTTAGGGTATTTAACAAGTATATATGATCTAAAATATCCTAATATTAATACCATTGGATAGCTTATGATGTATAGATCATTTCTTAAAAAACAAATTTCTAAAAATATTTTTTGGTTAAAATTTAGGGTACCCAACATAATTTTTTTTCCCTGGCTATCTAGGCAAGGCCATTTGCTCAAAAGGGGGGGGGGGGTGGTTGGGTTGAGAGGATTTGACGGGATGGAGGCTTATTATCACGCCTGGACGAATCGTTCGCTGGCGATCCTCAAATTGTGTGTTAAATTCCTACTTTTCCCTCTAAAATTAATTTTTTGCCAATTTTGACCGAAGTAAAAATTAACATAGTGTTGTTCGCCGCTTCTCAAAATCGAATTCAATCTCTTTCAATTTCTTCGCTAGGGTTGACCACCTCCTCGAAGCAAACGCTGCTGCGTTCGTCTCTGTCGTCTTCACGCATCGAACGCTCGCCTGCGTTTGACGGCGCCATCACCGAGAAACACAGCCGTCGGAGCTCGGACGTGATGGCAAGGAGATACCTCATCGTCTCCTCCCTTAGTCCTCGTTGTTGCTCGAACAACTTACAGCCGCGTGGATCACCATTGCCGAAGGTGACGTAAAAAGAACTTGCCGCCGGAAACAGGAAAAACAGGGGAAGATCGTCGAAGCCAAACACAATTAGAAGGGAAAAGCTTCACTCTTTTATTCACGTCAAAAGAGCTACAAAAACCCCTCACTTCTCTCTTTCTCTCGTCGGCGATGACCCTCATCGCCGTTCAAGCTCTTGCCTCACCAAATCCCTTGTGTTGTTCTCTCAGTGCTCCTCTAGATCTCCCCCTAACTCTCCTCTCAGCTTAGAAGGGACGACAGTGCACCTTGCCGTCGTTAGTAGCGGCGCACTCGCCGCACCTAGGTGCTGCTCTCAGCAGTGCACATACCTCCTGCTCTCAGCGAGCATCGCCTCTTCCATAGGACCGTGTCTCCCACCAAAGAAGCCGTGTCTGCTCCTTGAGTCCATGCAGATGTCGTCGAAGAACTCCTCACTGCTCCCAGGATCCGTCCGAAGATCCCACTAGCGTTGCAGTCTTCGTCCGCGTATGTCGCTGATGACATGCAAATATATGATATATCGTGGCTTAATTCTATTAGTATTTTAAAGTAAAATGCATGTTTTGTCTCATTTATTTGCTTAAATGCTTCATATTCTTTAGAGTCTTCACTTTTCCTTGGTTTTATTGAATTGTAGGGATTTTGCCCTAAAATTGATGAAATTTAGAAGATTTGAAGATATAGGATGATTCCTCATGATGAGACGAAGCTACACGTCAAATTTCAGCTCAAACGGACTTTTCTACCCTCTTCACGGGCATGGCCATGCATCCATGCACGGCCGTGTATGAGCCTGCATTCCCAGACTGCGCCGAACCATTCACGGGCACGCCCGTGCACCCATGCACGGCCGTGAAGAGATCGGCCAACTTTTCCAAAACATGACGAAGTGTTCACGGCCACACCCGTGAACACATATACAGCCGTGAAGAGTAATTTTTCTAAAAAACAAGCTTCAACGAGCTATGCACGGGCATGGCCGTGCATCCATGCACGACATGTGTACCGTTTCGTCAGATTCAATAGGCGTTCGGTTTTTCAGCCATATCTTACTATTTTGGAAGCGAAATTTAATGAAATTTTACGGAGACCTTCCTAACTTACCTACGGACATTTTGGGACTAGAATCACACAATTTGGGTGAGCAGTTGGGGAGAACAAAGCGAGAAGGTGAGACCTAGGGTTTTGGAGCATTTTTCCTGACGGCGACACTGTTCCGGCTCGATTTCTTCCTCATTTTCGATGCTGAAGATCGTGCTCCACCCTCTCCCATGAAGGATCTACTCCTCTCTCTGGTTTGAATCAATTTGTATAAAAGATTTCATGTGTTTAACAATGTATCTTGTAGCGTAAACTTCTTTTCAGGGTTTGGGCGTAACCCACTGTAAGAATGTTGAATATTAATGTTTGATCTATATATTTTTCATATTTATCTTCGTTCTTATTCATGTCTAGGAAGTTTTATTTCATGATTATGTATTGGTCATGCATGTTCATGTTTTAGATGTCGTGGGAAGGACTGAGAGGTGAACCACAATCATCGGATCCCCTTAGACTGAACTTGTGATTTCGGCCACGAGAGTTGTCGAAATCACCCGAGGAACCCTAATCCTTCACAGAACCCATTGGGTCCTCGTAACCCAGTAAGCCACGAGAGTAGGAGACTTGGGTTAAGTTGGATACCAGACCATGTCCTAAGAGGGAGTATGTTTGTACCTTAGGAAGGATTACCTTAAGAACATAGGTAAAACTTTATTTAAAATATCAACATTAACCTTCTTGCATGCTTCAGTGAAGAGAAACCTGAAACCCCGATCTTCTCTCAAACCCCGGTTGCTTGCTTTCTGTTCTGTCTGCTTTTAGTTTGTTTTAGTTTACTTACTTGCATTAGGACATTAGACACTTCTCCATCAATCGTTAACCTAGCTATTAATTAACTGATCAGTTAGTACTTGACCCCTAGTCCTCGTGGGATCGATACTTTTTATTACGCGATACACCGTGCACTTGCGGTACGCCCCTATCAGTCGCTGACCCCCGATATATGGGAAGGGCTCCGTCCGCTCTGCCCTTCTCACTGGACTGCCGAGATCTCCGCACAACTCGGTCGCCGACTTCCCTGCGTCCGCTAGAGCAGTCCGCCTTCCTCATTGAAGCGCGTCCGGTTTCCACGCTGTCGAAGCCACTGCTAGGTCAAAATAGGGATCCGATTTTGGTGTTGACCACCAAATTCGAGCTCCCAAATTGCTTCCGCCACTTGGGCTTGGGCCCCCGCCCAGCCCAAACTCCTTTAGCCCAACCCATTGGTTTTCGGGGCTAACAATTTTTCCCCATCCAATTTGGACGTCGTCCTCAATGTTGTCGAATGCCCTCCTGGCGCTAGCATCGGAGCTCGCTGCTCCGATAAGAGGTCTTGCATACCTCGCATCGATGTCCCGTCTGACGCCGGAATCCTCATCACCCACCTGGTGACGGCATCAGAGCGCCCCCCCCCCCCAAGCCGCCGCCGCTCTGCAAAGGGTCTTGCAGACCCCTCTTCGTCACCCTCCTAGTGATGGCATCGGAGCCTCCTACTCTGGGAAGTGATCTTATAGATCTCTCGTCATCGTCCATCTCGCATGGACTTGACACTCCTCCCGGCTCAGAATGACGAGGCTTACATCATAACGTGCCAATCTTCACACTTAACCCAGCTCATCTCGTGTTTCGGCCCACATCATAACATGCCATAGTGCTCCACCCAACTCAGTGCTATCAGGGTCACGTCCGCAACACATCAACTATACAAATGCTCCGCTCAACTTGCAATAGCTAAGTTCACATACTAGCGCACTAAATCTTTAGCACTCCACCTGACTTGGCACGATTGGGCTCGCATCATAATGTGCTAGGCTCGACACTCTGCCCAACCCCTCATGCCCCAGTCTAAGTCGTAGCGCACTGGAATTGCTCATGCGGAGCACATGTGTCTGCTCCATCTCCGATCACCCTCTCATCAGCAACCTATCATCACCAACCTGGCTGAACCTGGCTTTAATGCCAGTTGTCACACCCAAATGAATCGTTCTCCGGCAATCCTCAGACTGTATGCCAAATCCCTAATTTTTCCCCCTAAATTTAATTTTTCTCTAATTTTGACCGAAGTCAAAATCAACACCGCGCCATTCGCCACTTCATGAAATCAAATTCAATCTCTTCAATTTCATTCGCTAAGGTTGACCGCATTAACCACCTCCTTGAAGCGAACGCTGCTGCGTTCGTCTTCGTCATCTTCACGCGTCGAATGCTTGTCTACATTCAAAGCCGTCGCCGCCGGGAAACACAGCCGTCGAAGCTCGAACGTGATCGCAGGGAGAGACCTCGTCGTCTCCTCCCTTAGCCCTCGTTGTTGCTCGGAAAACTTGCAGCCACGTGGATCTCCGTTGCCGAAGGTGACGTAGAAAGAACTTACCGCCGGAAACAGGGAAAACAGGAGAAGATCGTTGGAGCCGAACACGATTAGAAGGGAAAAGCTTCACTCCTTTATTCACGTTAAAAGAGTTACACAAACCCCTCACTTCTCTCTTTCTCTCATCGGCAACGACCCTCGCTGCCGTTACAGGCTCTCGCCTCACCAGATCCCTTGTGTTGGTCTCTCAGTGCTCCTCTGTATCTCCCTCTAGCTCTCTCGGCTTGGAAGGGACGACGGCGCACCTCGCTGTCGTTAGTAGCGGCACACTCGCCACGCCTGGGTGCCGCTCTCAGCAGCGCACACACCGCCCTCCTGATCCCTCACTCGGATCCTCCCTGCTCTTATAGGGAAGAGGTGAGCGTCGCCTCTTCCGCAGGACCGTGTCTCCCACCGAAGAAGTCGCGTCCGCTCCTTGTGTCTATGTAGATGTCGTCGAAGAACTCCTTGCCGCTCCGCAGGATCCGCTAAAGCCTGCGTCCGAAGATCCCACTAGCGTTGCAGTCTTCGTCCGCGTATGTCGCTGACCCCAATACATGGGAAGGGCTCCGTCTGCTCCGCCTTTCTCACTGGACTGCCGAGATCTTTGTACGACTCGGTCGCCGAATTCCCTGTGTCCAGTAGAGCCGTCCGCCTTCCTCATTGAAGCGCGTTCGGTTTCCACACTGTCGAAGTCGCTGCTAGGTCAAAATAAGGATCCAATTTTGGCGTTGATCACCAAATTCCGGCTCCCAAATTGCTTCCGCCACTTGGGCTTGGGCCGCCACCCAGCCCAAACTCTTTTAGCCCGGCCCATCGGTTTTTGAGGCTAACACTTATCCACGCCATTATTACTGGGGAAGTAACAGTTCATGTCTTAGAGGTTCAGTTGTGACCAAGCGATCGATGTCTTCTTTCTATTCAACGGAAATCAGTTGATCAAGTTGAGAAACAAGGCTCAATGGAAAGAAAAACAAGTCATTCAATGGCTCAAAGGGTTTCAAGTAGACAATTGGGAAGATCAAAAATGTAGTATGGGGCAATATAAGAATAGAACAATATATTTGCACCAACATATGTATATTTGCTTTCAATATAAGATTAGTATGAAAGGGCAAATAGTTCTCACATCAAAAATAACTAGAAGCAAATCTAAGTTGGTTTCTAAAATTTATAATTCAGATTTTGCAGAGAAAAAGCAGTAACTATAATTATTATGCATGAATATCCACTTTTGCTTAGGGATAATATTAGTTTTAAGAGGTACTTGAGTGCACTCCAATCATTATTTAAGGTTCTTACACAAAACACATCAAGAAATAGATTCTAAAATTTTATGATGTTGAGAAATCAATAGTATTGAAATTAATTGACAATAATAAAATAAGAGTAGTAGTAGTAGTTACATCATATATGTAAACTTTAAGTAATAAGAAAAGAGGATATATGACAATCACTACTCATTATATTGATTTTTTTTTTTTTAAAAGTAAAATTTTGAGGTAAACATCTATTAACTCATATTATCATAGATAATTTTTTGGGGGTTAGTTTTAGTCTATTATATTGTTAGTAATAATTAATAATAGTAATTGTTATTTATTTTTCTATATAAAAGAATGATTAAATGTGATTTATTTTATGTTAGATTTGTTTATGTTACTGCTCCTCAAAAAAGTGATAGACTTAGAGCCTGTTTCCTTGGGAGGAAAAGGGGAGGGAAGAGAAAAAGAATTATTTCTCTCAATTTCCTTGGGAGGAAAAGGAGAGGAAAGAAAGAAAATTTGAAGGAAAAGTGGAGGGTTTTCCTTCCAAATTCTTTCTCTCCGAATTGGAGAGAAAACTCGAATCACTGGCTCGCCCTCTCTCACTCGACTTTAGCACCCGCCTACTCCCGAGCTCGCATCTACTACCTCCGCTCCCAAGCTCACGTCAGCTGCCGCCTCTTCTAAGCTCCCGCTTGCTACTGAGGACGCACCCACCTGCTCCCGAGCTTGTGTCTGCTACCACCACTCCCGAGCTCCCACCTGCTGCTGAGCTCACCCATCTTCCCTTTCCCCTTTTCCTCCCAAGGAAACAACCTCACTATCATGTGACTCTCACGTGTTCTTCATTTCTTTCCCCCGTCATTTCTTTCCATCCAGTCGTTTTTTCTCCTTTGATTTTTCTTCCCTCCAAGAAAACAGACTCTTAGTGTTATTTTGTATGGCATTTGCTAGAATGAAATGTTGATATAAAGTTATTTATAATTACTTTAGATAATTGTAGTTCCAATGATGCTGTGAGTCAAAAAGTCAATGATAAATTGCATTTGAATACTTTATTATGGGATGCTTCTTTACTCCACTCAGTTTAGCATTTCTAAAATTCATTTATAGTTAAAGCAATTGTTTTCTTCATTATTTCAAAACTTTTATTAATAAAAATAAATTTTATTCTCTTGTCCTTTCTTCCTTCCTCTCCTCTAGTTGTTGCCCCTCATTGGAGTTGGTAAAAACACCTAGAGACCCGCCCGATGTGACGTTGATGGGAAAACTCAAGTGACCAAGTTTTGTGGTGGGTTTGTGTAAAACCTAAAATTTGATAACTGGAGCTAGGACATGTCTAGCTAGGTATTCTAGAACATGCACCAAACCTAAACTCGACCCAACTTTTTATTTTACTAAAATACCCTTAAATAACTCTAAGGATCATGAAACTTAACTTGTACCTCGTGTCACTGAATGAAGTCCAATACCTTGGCTCATGTTGTTGTCAAAGTCTGCTACCTTTGGTCGCTTGCTGCTGAAGTCTGCTACCTTGGCTCATGTTTATGCTACTACTCACATTGTCTCGCGTTGCCATTGAAGTCCGTTGCCTACTACTCTCGCATGGTTGTGTTGCCGCTGAAATCTGTGTTGCCACAAAGTCTACCACCTACTAGTGAGATACAAGATGATCAATAAGTTTAAATGTTTATTGAAATGTGATTCATTATACTATGAGAGTAGCTATAGTATTGGACTCTAGATACAAGATGAGTTTATTTGAATATTATTATTGAAAGTTATATCAAGTTATGTTTTAATTGAAGTTAATAGGATTTGACAACTTTGCTATGATGTATATGTATTAGTTAAGAAGTAAATAATCTAATTTTACTCAAATTGAAGAGGTCAGTAATTCTATGGTAGATGATTCATTAAATGACTTTGATGCATTTGTGATGAGTCAAAAAAAGACAAAAATCTCACATGTCAAAATAGAGTTAGATCTTTATTTATAATAAGACATATTACAAATATCAATAAGTTTTGATATTTTTATTATGGTAGAAGTTGAATCATGTTAAATCCAATATTATAAGCAATTGCAAAAGATATGTTAGCAATGTCTATCTCTACTATCATAGCTTATGAATCTGCATTCAAGATTGGTGGCCAAATACTAAGCCCACATTGACTTAATTGGCATATTTTAGATGCTTTGGTATGTGCTAAAAGTTGGTTATAGAGTGAAGAGAATAAATATAAAGTTATATATGAATAATTAGTACTATATAATTTGTATTTCTTTATAAGTTTACTTATTTTTATTATTTATTATTTTAATTTATTATGCTTTGTTAATTGTTTAATTTTGAACTAATTTTTTATATCAATTTGTAGGAATGAGTTCTAAAGTAATGGATGATTTTGTTAATGTACTTGATGACATATATTTGAGGATGAAAGTGTGATTGGTATTTAGTAATTAACCTTAATTTATTTAAAGAATGTATAATTTTAAACTATATAATTTATTGGCAAATGGAGCTAATTTTGGATCAGAAGAAGATTGATGGTGATTCATAATTGCCTAATAGGTGAATGTGGACTTACTGTTTTTGTTGATTTTGATTTGTATTTGTATCTTAACATTTGTCATTGTTGACTTATGTGCGTGGATTATGGTATGGATTGTAAATGTTGCGGTATCTAGTATGTTCTTGAAACTATTTTTAATTTTTATATATGAACTATGAAATATTATGTACTTTGTGTAGACAATTGATTATGAAATGATATGGTATGTTTATAAAATTATTGCCTATTTGTTGAATATAGTATGTTCATGTATTATTATTATTATTATTATTATTAACTTGCCCATAGATTGTAGATCTACAAATCTATAGTGCTTTTAGTTATTTTTATTTTTTTTATGTAACTAATTTGTTAATGATTTTTTAGTCATTAAAGTTCTTATAATATATTAATGCATCGATGTATTTGATAATGCAAGAACTCATTATAATTATATGATTTATTTTAAAAAATTGCACCATTATATATTAGTATTTGAAGATTATTATTTTTTTGTTTTAAATTTTATTAAATTTTTTTGTCAGATCTTGATTTCTGGACAAAATCGAGTATGAGATGAGATATTTTAAGAGTAAATTTATTAAACAGCTACCCCGCTCGTACCCGATCTAACCATTAAGGGATCCGTGCATGCATGGATACTAATGCACATCAATGATTGGGGATCGGGTAGCCGCTGAAGAGATTTTTTTTTTTTATTTTTTAAACCCATCAGAATCGATGTCAGACTCAGGATGAGTTTAGGAGAGGCAAGCTAGGACAAATTTAGCACTCAAACTCGTCCGGTTGCCATTCCTTATCACTCATCCTATTACTTATAGTCAATAGCTCAAAGCCGTAAGCAATTAGTGGAAGGTGGCGAGGAGTAGCAGCTAACATATAGTTAATAAAAACTAAAAATTTGATACTAAATTAAAATAAAAAAAATTGAGCACTAAATTTATTTATTTTTAGCTAAGTTTCGGCATTCGCCCTTTACCCACATTAATTGCACAAAGAACATCATCTCATAATAAGATTAAATTGCGGTAGAGCCTCTTATACTTTTATGACTGTACGATTAACTCTAACTTACAAAAATCCTTTCATTTCCGACATTAGGTTAGAGATTCTATTTATTATCAAATAAATAAAATGAGTCTTTAGGTTTCATTCCACCTACGTCTATGAGAGTTGAGGGCCATATATGTTTGTGTTGCGAGGTATAAGTAAGAGACATAACTCTTACCGCTAGTCATTGCTCACAATTAGATAGGTTTGGTGCTCGCCAATCGTTATGAGCTCACCTCGTCATTCAGCGGGAGCATCGCTCACCTTGCTCGTTGGGAGCTCGTCTCGCCTCCAGCTGACCTTGCTGTGATTTCTGCCGCACTAATGCTGACCTGATCTCTTAGTTTATTGCTCATGCGCGTGACAGAGCGTGATCGTAGCTCGAATTGGCCTTGACTTGAGCTCGATTCAAGCTCGAATCATTGCTACAGTATTTGGACAGCTAACTGCGCAGCTTGGCTAAATGTGGTGCATCCATCTAATGCTGTCTGTATAAAGTGCATGTGGTGGATCCCCAACATCTTTTGGCGACACTCTTTTCAACCTCCAGGTTAAAGCCTGCTCCTCCCTCAAACTGTGTAGCCCCTGAGCCCAGCACACTCAATGCTTGACTCGGAATCACACCATCTGAGTGCACTACCCAACCACGCAAGGAGGAGAACAAATTCTAAGATGCACAAATGAACTAGACTCACAAACTAATCAGAGATAGCACCTGATTCCTAGTGGCCATTTTGGGTGCACTAACTATGCCCTCTGGTCTGCAACTTTTCCTGATACCAATCTTGCTTGTCTCCTCCTCCTTGACCTTCACAAACAAATGAGGCAGCTGTACTCCTCCTCAGCTGCATCAGAATACTGGTAAATTTATGAACATCACAGTCCTTAGATTCTCCACTACACCTTCCGCCTGCGTCACGTTAGGCAGCACAAATGCCGCTGCCCTAGGGATCGATCGTGGCTCACAGACATCAAATATATGGCGATAGTACCTCGAGAACCTCTTCCAGGATCAATGCCCCCGTCGCCCGTGAGCTGATGGCGCCCAAGGCCCAGCATTGGATCGGGCTGGCGGCGGCGACGTGGGTGATGATGGCCGCCGGAAGCCCCTCCAACTTCCCGCTGTACTCACCGGCGCTCAAGCGTGCACTGGGGTACAACCAGAAGCAGCTGACGGTGCTCGGCGTGGCCAACGACGTTGGGGAGAACTTCGGGTTGGTCGCCGGCGTGGCCAGCAACCTCTTCCCGCCGTGGATGTTGCTGCTGGTCGGCTGCTGCTGCTGCTTCGCCGGATTTGGTACTCTTTCGCTCGCCGTCACAAACACCGTCAATGGATTGCCGTTCTGGGCTGTAAGTGCCATTCCTTTTTTTTTTTTTTTCTTTGTTCTAATTGAAAAACTTTTGAATTTCATGGAGGCCCCTTGTGAAATTTCCTATGTACATTTTGCTTTTACGTCCTCATAAATAGAATTAAATAACTCGATGAGGCTTCGTGGAAAATTAGGATAGCGAAGGAATTCAAATAATAATTTTCTTTATTTTTCGAATATATTATTGATCAGAATTGGAATTAAATTAGCAATTACTTGTCGGCCTCCTCCATTAGAAAAATCTGGTTCCGCAATTATTGTTTCACATTCTGATTTGGCTCGTGCCTCAACTCGTGGAGCGTGCAAGTGTGTTGGCCTAATAGGATTCGGACATCTGGTGGTTGTTTGAATAAGACGCTCGCCCAACAAGTACACAGGTGTGTGTGTGAATGTGGACTTGGACCACCCTGCTACCCAAGCCCAATCCAATTTGAACTAAAACTTTTGTCCTTTTCATTGACTGCTATTTTCTTTAATTTGATAAAATAATAATAATTCATTTTTTAAAAAAATCAGGAATTGTCCGTACCTTTTGGTCGTCTGTTTTCCCGGAAAGAATAGGTCGCATAAAACCCCCCCCCCCCCCCCCCCCCCTTGCTAAACGCATAGAAATTCAGACACTGCGAGATCCACTCGGACCCCCTTGAAGAGAGACTCGGAGAAGGAAGAACACAGAAGAGAGGGCGAGGAGGAGCGATGGCGGGCAGGGTGAAGGTAGGGAGCCGGCCGCCTTGGGTGGGGCTGGCGGCGGCGGCGTGGGTGCAGGTGGCGGCCGGCACGGGCTACACTTTCCCCCTCTACTCGCACTCCCTCAAGAAGGTGCTGAGCTTCAGCCAGCAGCAGCTCACCTTTCTCGGCGTTGCCAGCGACACCGGCGAGAACTTCGGTCTCCTCGCTGGGGTCATATGCAACCGCCTCCCTCCCTGGTCCGTCCTCCTCGTCGGCGCCGCCTGCTGCCTCGTCGGCTTCGGCACCCTGTGGCTCGCCGTCAGCCTCACGATTCCGGGGATCCCGTACTGGCTGGTACTTTTCCTCCACTGCTCCACTCCTTTACGGCTCTAGCCCCAACTTGTTTACTGCATATATCATTCGCTTGCATATATCATTCGCTTTGTTATCCGTCAAATTAGATCGGATATATGCTCGATTTTGAAGGGCGGAAGAGTTGAACGTATGATCACGTTAAGTCGCATCTTATATCAAGCTTGAGAAAGTTCGATTATCCCTTTCCTATTTTAGATGTCACTTGTTTGGAATTTCATGTTGCCAGGAATGGATCAGTGTGTTACAGATCCTGTTTCTGGATGCTGTGCATATATAACCTAAATCCCCGTATAGTTGAAACGGAAAGAGCTTGATTGATTAGTCATTATAGAAGCTGCTTGATGCTTTTTACAATTGTTAATTCACTTCAACACCCACCTCCTAGAATATTTCCTCTATCAATTTACTAGATCTGATGAACAACATCACATGAATGGTTTACTTCGTGGAAGTACTTGGGAATACTGCCAAGGCAATGCTTTCAGTAACATAATTCTGCAGGGTAGCACTGCAATCCATGCCATTCTGTTGAATTTTGTTCCTGGAGATGCATAGATCTGGATCGCTCGCCTTATAATAATCTTGATTTCTCGTTCACATGATTTACAATTCAACATTGAAAAAAAAAATCATATTCAAATTCCAGTGAGAATCTAATTTAAGGAATGATTTTACTATTTCAAAGTTGTTAATTGGCCTTTATAGACCAGTTTTTTTATTAAAATTACTATGATATCAAAAAATGCTCCCTACATTTTAAAGAGCTAAGGATTATTACCTTTGCATCAGGTTCAGTATGCAATAAAGAATACAAATGAAAAAGAAAAAAACTACAGAAAATGGAATTTTTTTAAAGCTAAATCAAGATATGGAGGTCCAATCTTGTTTTTGCAATGTCACCTTTTCACTATTGCATCTTCTTGTCATCCCAAAGGAAGAACTTGCGAAACAAGTACATTACATGTGCAAATCATACTGTTATCTTATGCATAGACCATAGTGATTGAATTCTTGGTACTTCCTATTTGTTGCACAAACAAATGAAGAAAGAAAGAGAAGCTGAGAACAAAAGAAACAAAGAAAGGAAATATTTTTTGGTGAACAGAGGAAGAGTATTCAGTGAAGATTTTTCTTGATCCTCACATCAAAGACCATACATGTTAATATATTATGAACGAATATAGGAATGTTGGTATTGCTTTCATGAACGTGAACTGCATCCCCTTTGTGTTGATAGGTCTATGAGATGAAAGACAAACCACGAGTTGGTGTGAATGATCCATATGAATGTTGGTTTGCTTTCAAGAACTTGAACAGCATCCCCTTTGTGTTGATAGGTCCATGAGATGAAAGCCAAACCACGTGTTAGTGTGAATGATCCATATGAATGTTGGTATTGCTTTCAAGAACTTGAACAGCATCCCCTTTGTGTTAATAGGTCTATGAGATGAATGCGTCCACATGTTAGTACATTTCAAAGTAAAAGAGCTAAATTATTGCCACCATGGTTGTTAGGTCTAAGTGTTTGAAGCAAAAAATACATGTTAGTACATTTCTTTGTGAGGCTCGAATTGCAAGGGAATTTACAATTAACATAGCATATCAATTTATAACTCATAGAAAATTTGATCAACTTGAAACTTAGCAAATGGATATGTGGATATTATTGAGGAAATGAACATGAAGGATCTCAACCTTGGATTGATTGCTTTAGAGTACAACATAAATTTATGTCTTTTGAGCATGCAGCTCTTCTTTTTATTATTTTTGTTAGATAGTCAGGACACTTGGCATAATCTACTTGTAAGGATTTATTTTACTGTATCAGTAATTTTGGATGGATTATCTTATATTCATTTAAAAAGCTGGGGTGTAATGGAAAAAGCAAAACAGAACAAGAAAGGAAAAAAAAACAAAAGGGGATGCATTAAATGTTGCACATTTTATATGAATTAAGGAGAGAGATTGTAGTAACTCATTCAAGAGTTATGAATGGAATTCAACTAAAAAAAGCTGTAGTGTAATGGAAAAAACAAAACAGAACAACAAAAGAAAAACAACAAAATGGGATGAATTAAATATTGCACATTGTATAAGAATTAAGGAGAGATATTGTAGTATCTCATTCAGAAGTTATGAATGGAATTTAACTAAAAAAGCTGTAGTGTAATTGAAATAACAAAACAGAAACAAGAAAGGAGAAACAACAAAAGGGGATGAATTAAATGTTGCACATTTAATCCTAAAGAAAATAAAAGAAATCCAATTGAAAGTTGTGTAAAGTGAAAATAAGGTTGAGAATAAAGAACACAGGTGACTTACATCTATTCTAAGGTGAAGATCTGGCCTTCAAGTGGGTTTTGATCAGCTGTCCACCAAGATTCGACTGATGTTACTTTCCTATTAGCAACAATAGTGGGAGATCTATTTACAACTTTTGACACTGAGCAACATAAATAATAGAAGGGAGAGCTTGCAAATACTAGAGAGGGAGAGTGTAGTGAGAGAATGAGATAGAGTTTCGACTTTCGAGTAATCCAAAGTGATCCAAATGAGGGGATTGAATCCCTCTGTTTATAGGGCAAAAGGCACCTCACGATCAAGCCTTTTCATATTAAACTTTGTTAAATAAAAAAAAATCAAATTTAAAAATGAAAGGACATATCTATTGAAAAATTTTGAAACAAAAAAAATTAGGCTGAAATTTAAAACAAAATTAATATAGAAAGAAAAGCTCAACGGGGATGTGCACCCAAACACAAACTAAACCCAGCTTGGCTCAGCATTTGTGTATGTGGATTGAGATGAAGGGGCTTAGGTTTCCTTAGTTGAATGCCTTAGAAATGCCCAAGGGACAAGGGGCTAACTATAAGTTATATGCTAACACCTATTCACTTATCTTCCCCTGTGGGACTAAAGTGAGTGAAATCTTGTGCTTTCCACAGCATTCAAAAACACAACCAAGAACGCCATGCTACTGAAACAAGCATCTTACGAAAGCAAGGGAAAACTCTATCCAAAAGGTATTGGACCCTATACTACTGAAACAAACATTGCTTCCAAGTCTTTGAAATACTCATTGATTTCCACTTTCTAGTTGATCGAAGCCCAAATCTTGTCTGGTGCAGTCATTTTTCTATAGTTCTGAAAGGTTCAACATCTTGTCTCCAAGATTGATCATTGGCTAAAAGAATATTTCTAATATGTAGGATTTGAAATGGTACTTGGTTGACAGTCTAGCAATCATGAAATAAATGCTCTAGGCCTCTAAGTTTTCTCTTGATTGGTTATAGAACGAACTTAGTGTTTGATATAGAAAAAAAAATCAATGCTTGATGTTAGTCCCTTTATGCAAGGCAATGTTGATTATAAACTTATTCCTTATTCATTTACCAATAAAATACTTTGAGCTTCATTAGTGCTTCAGTTAGGCAAATCTCTCAAGTGAAGCTTTAAGAGTATCAAGGATTGCAATTGGAACCCTCTCAGGGCTCCTAACCTTGATGTGGTTTGTTCCAGTCCTTGTTCATTTTGAGGATCATCTTTGTTTATGATTAATATCAAATAATCTGTCTCATTGGAACCAAGTTAGGGGTTTCCCATTGCCAACATAGCAAATTCGTTTGTAGAATTTTAGAGGAGCCCTATAGGAACAACTAATGATTTGTAGAGGAACCTATGGGAAATTGTTGGGAAATGAAGGTTTGTAGATCATTTCGGTCAAATTTGAGGTAGATGTGCAATATCTACAATGTATAGAGCAATTGTTTATGACTGTTACAGTCTTTAAGTTTCCAAAAGTACAGGAGATTAAATCAGAATAGCAAATTATATGATGCTTATTTATGGAGCCTAAGGTTCCTAGTATATATTTGTAGTCTTATACTCTTATTAGATTATATTTTATCATCATTTCATATGTATATTGGAAGAAAAACTTTTTTGGTTGTATCTATGAAACATATTGCCAGATATTGGATATGCCAACACTCATATATTGATACTGGATTTGACTCACACTAGTATGTACCACCCTTACTGGGCAGTATACACCGGTTTTCAAAATCTTGATATATAGACTGAAAGTTGGATCTTCAAGTGAACTGAGTGAGTAATAGCTCTTCATGAATGCATTTAGGTTGTTCGGTAATACGGGCCACAGTAGATTTTTTTAGTGGTTAGAAATTAACGTTGCTATGATACATGATTTCTAAATCTATGATGCCTAATATGAAACTCTTTTCTTGTTAGGGTGTATATAAGAATTTTGTTGATTGCATTGTTATCTTATGTTACCTTATTAGATGATGTTAATGAACTTCTACTGGCATTCATTGCAAGTGTTTCATCTCATTTTGTTTGAAACACTATTTCTGCAAGTTTACTTTTTTGGATCATATAGCAAACTCTTCATGAACGTGTTTAGGTCATTAGGTAACACAGGCAATAGTACAATTTTTTTAGTGGTAGCAATTAATGTTTCGATGGTACATGAATTCTAAATTTGTGGTGACTCACATGAAGCTTTTTTCTCTTCAAGGAGTATACAAGAATTTTGTCAATTGCTTTGTTATTTTAGTGGATTGACCTTATTAGATGATGTTAATGAACTTCTAATGGCATTCGTTGCAAAAGTTTCATCTCATTTTGTTTGAAACACTGTTTCCACAAGTTTGCTTTGCTTCTTATTTAGAGCTAACCACTTACTTTTCCCTCAGCTATGGATAGCACTGTGCATTGCTACCAATAGCAGTGCATGGTTTGGCACAGGTGTATTAGTAACCAATATGCGAAACTTCCCTCTTAGTAGAGGTACTGTTGCTGGCATTCTCAAGGGTTATATGGGCCTTAGTGCTGCAGTATATACTGGATTGTTCACTGGTGTACTTCATAATTCATCAACAAAGCTATTGTTGTTTCTTACTCTTGGGTTGCCAGTTATATGCCTTGTGATGATGTACTTTGTCAGACCTTGCGTACCATCTTTGGAAGAAGATGCATTGGAACATGGCCATTTTATGTTTACCCAAATTTCCAGCATATTTTTGGGTCTCTATCTTCTCGCTTACACGATCTTGGATGATGCCCTCTCACCGAGTGATTCTATTATTTATACTTTATTTGGTGTAATGATCATCTTGCTTCTGGCTCCCCTTGCAATCCCGATAAAGATGACACTCTTTCCAACCAGTCGCAAGAAGAACGTTGAAAGCGCCCCATGTAGCGACTCAGAACAACCTCCAGAACAGAGCTTTGATGCTAAAGAACCTTTGCTAGCTACATCTTCAAGTAATCTTTTGGGAAACCCTCAAGAGACTGATGATTCTTATGATGTGGATATGCTTTTAGCTGTAGGGGAAGGTGCTGTGAAAAAGAAGAGGCGACCCAAAAGGGGTGATGATTTTGAATTTCATGAAGCCTTGATCAAAGCGGACTTTTGGCTCCTATTTATGGTATACTTTCTTGGGGTTGGCTCTGGTGTCACAGTGCTTAATAATCTGGCTCAGATTGGGGTTGCATCTGGCATCAACGATACAACTATACTCCTATGTACCTTTAGCTTCTGCAATTTTGTTGGCCGTCTTGGTGGAGGTGCTGTGTCTGAGCACTTTGTCAGGTGAACGGGCTTTCTTTTTATTTACTGAATTGTATTTCTAGAATATTTGGGGAACACAATTGACAAAAAAATTGTATTTGCTGCAGATCAAGAATGATTCCTCGGCCAGTTTGGATGGCATGCACCCAAGTAATCATGGTTATAGCATTTCTTCTATATGCTTCAGCTCTGAAGGGTACCCTTCATGCTTCAACTGCTATGCTTGGTATCTGTTACGGGGTTCAATTTTCAGTCATGGTGCCAACTGTGTCTGAGCTCTTTGGGTTGAAGCAATTTGGACTTTTCTACAATTTTATGCTATTAGGAAATCCACTAGGGGCATTCTTCTTTTCGGGTCTTCTTGCTGGCTACGTATATGACAAAGAAGCTGCAAAACAAGACCCAAATTCAAGCTCTTGCTTAGGTCCCGACTGCTTTAGGCTGACATTCCTATTTCTTGCTGGAATGTGTGGTTTGGGAACATTGTTGAGCATAATTTTGTCAGTGAGAATTAGACCAGTATACCAGATGCTCTACGCTGGTGGATCCTTCAGGCTGCCTCGAAGTTCAGACCATTGATAATGGATCAAACTGGATCACTTTTTTCGTGCTTTTTTTTTGCTCTATTTGTTGTGTATCAGTATGGCAATGTGGTATACTCCTGTGGAAGTGTGCACTACGAGAAGCTCATCTACTACGACAGTATGCTTGTATTTATATGGTTTGGTTGGTTCCTTGTATCATAAATTATATGCCAAACGTAGCTAAACAGACTATACTTTCATATTCTCGAAAGAATTAGGTGGACCGAATGAAGGACCTCGATTCATATGTAAATGATGATAGTATCTTGAGAAGAAAAAGTTGGAAACGATCTACTTTCAGTACTCGTGAGTATAATGCTTCTACAAACTTATGTACAAGCAGGTTACCCTTGCATGCTTAGCTGTCTCATAGGAGCATTTTATGTTTGTATGTTGTTTCATGGTTCTGTGACCCTCAAATATGGGTGAGCATTCGGTAAAAATCGAAAAACCGAATACCGAATTATCGAAAATCGATTTACCGAAACCGAAAATTATAATACCGAAACCGATACCGAATATGGTATTTACCGATCGGTAAATTACCGAATTACCGATCGGTAAATTGGTAAATTATCGATTTACCTTACCGATTTACCGATTAAAAAATATTAAAATATTATCTAATTGGCTAATTAATTTATATTTGATGAATTTGATGAATACTATAACTATTTGTGCTAGGATCAATTCACTTTCATCAATTTTTATTTTTGGGATGCAATCATGCATGATAGTTTTATATTTTTATTTTCTAATTAGGATTTAGGAGTTAGGACACTCTTGACTCTTATTCTAATTTCTATGGGGTGACAAAGATGAAATTTTGCCACTATAAATATGTAATATGATATGTTGTGAACAGTCTCACTGTCTCAAGGTGGATTGTTGTAACAAAATTTTGCCACTATTAAGTCAAAGTATACACTTACTTCTATACATATCAAATGAGTCTGAGAATGCACCATTTACACATTGACAACAAGGTATTTAACTATCATCAAAATAAGAAGCAAAATTGTATAAAGATTATAAACAAAAGTTTGCTCAGTCAATTGACTGATACATACAACTGCACTCCCTGCTTTTCAAGTCCCAACCGTAACATGAGTGTGGGATATCAAGCATACATTCCAGGCCACTGGCCCAAACAAGTTTGGGAGAACTCAAAAAATATATTACAAACAGTTGCTAGAGTTTCTAAAGGATAATAGATAAACAAATCACTGAGCTATCACTGCTAACCCTAGTGTTTTGGCTTCAAAGCAAATCAATGTGACAGGCCACGGGGTCTTGAGCGTGTGTGGCCTGTGCCAGAACCAAGAGGTGGAAAGTCATCTTGACGCAACTGGTAAGAGCCATTCATCTTTTGTTGAGTTCCTTTCAAAGGAGTGTTCTGACCATTTGAAACATGTGAAGGTGGAACCAACGACAGATCTGTAAAGTAGGTATGCAATGTTTAGCAACATCCGCACCATTTCCATTTAAAACAAGGACAGATCTGTAAAGCAATGGAATTAACATTAAACTAACAAAAGAATGCAACAAATATGCAATCATTTGCATCTCCATATTTAACACATTCTCAAATGATTTCAAGATGCTCCTTTATTTGAGTCATCACAAGCAGCACAGCAAGAAGATAGATAACATGCACTCTTATAAACTTGTCATTCAAGACAGTTTAGGCATATAAGGAACAAATGTACTACTTTCTTTTTTACTGCTGGAATATCAATAATTATTTGGAAGTATCTTGTAGATTTATACCATCCCATCAGTTTGTAGATATTGGCAAATATCTTAATAAGACAAAAATTTATTTGACTTTTAAAGTTCAAAACACACAAATTAGAGATATTAATCACCTACAAAATATGTGCGCTCTGTAAACGATATTAATCACCTACAAATTAGAGATATTAATCACCACATTGTCAGAGTCCTAATATCTCACCAGTCACCACAGACTCAAAATATTTTCACCATATTGTTTTACATTATCACATCACATGATTAAATAACATGACCCCATCAAATTTAAGATATCAGCAATTCAGCATCAAGCTTCAAGCCTTCAAGCTTCAAGCATCAAATTTAAGATAACATGTCATTCCCTCTCAGCCTGTTAAAAAATTTAGTAAGACCACAATACCACATTATCCTTACATTTGATTTCACTATAAAAGATGAGTTAATGCCTTAATGGTATGCGATATTAG
This sequence comes from Costus lasius, assembly GCA_027563935.2. Taxonomy (NCBI): domain Eukaryota; kingdom Viridiplantae; phylum Streptophyta; class Magnoliopsida; order Zingiberales; family Costaceae; genus Costus; species Costus lasius. Next base: position 15,800,801 of record CM050454.1, on the reverse strand, counting down.
TATATTACCTTATACAAACACTCAAGCTGCAAAATTGATGAGCCAACACAATAAGTCAATAATGCTATAAGCCTGCAACCAATAAACAACTATTATCAAAGTAGTTAATAAACAAAATTTAGCTCACAAAATAAAATTATAAACAATGCTTACCTTATACAAGCACTGAAGCAGCCAACACATGCTTTAAAGATGATTTCATCAAAATATCATAATGTTGTAAATTCTACAAAATTCAGCTCACAAACAAAAAATGTCATTAAAGATGATTTCATCAAAATATCATAATGTATAACTAATAACAAAATGCAATAAGTATTTTACCATTTTCAAGTTTATCAATGTATTCTATGGTTTCTTGAATATCAACTATGTCAGATGATGAATCTTTCAACCAATCTTGAGTACATAAGAGAGCCTGCACTATTTTTGGAGATAAACAACTTCGAAATGGATCAAGAACTCGACCCCCAGTGCTAAATGCTGATTCTGAAGCAACGGTAGAAATTGGAACTGCAAGTACATCTCTAGCCATCTGCGAAAGCACTGGAAATCTAGGACTGTTTACTTTCCAACATGCCAATATGTCAAAATCTTCAGAATCCGCCTCACTGTCTTCACATATATATTTATCTAATTCAGTTTTTGCATCCACTCCTTCAAATTCTGATCTGCACCTTTTCATCCTTTCTTTTCTCTTTCTAATTTGTGCTTCACGAAAATTTTCATTCTCAATGGTTTCATTAGCAATAGTAGTTTGAAATTGGGCATTCTCATTTGATTGTGCTCCTTGATGAGAAGTATTCAATCGTCTGTAGTCATCAAACATCTCAAACAATGCAATCCTAACGTCTTTGGCCACACCCAAACCCCTCTCCTTCTCATATAGTGTGCAAAGCTCTCCTTCAACATATTTAAATCTAAGCCGAGGGTCAAATATAGCAGCAATATACACCAACTTATTTGTTTTCGAAGTGTAACCCCAGTATTTGTTATACTTTTCTCTCATGGAATAAGCCATCAAAGTTAATTCAAAATCTCCACTATCAGACATTTGGTTTAATAATTGATCAATTAAATTAAGCTCATCAAAAAGAATGGTAGAAGTCACATATAAGCTACCAGAAGCTTTGACTGTAAGAGCATAAAAGTTCTCCAAAAAATGAATAGTTCGCCGTGTATTTTCCCAATCTCCATGGCTAGGTACTCCATCAGTGCCATCATCCATTGCTAATTCATAGCAAAAATTAGGATCTAAGACTTTGTATCTTTCAAATGCCTTTTCAAATTTTTGAGCTGCATCAAGCATAAGATATGTTGAATTCCATCTAGTGCTTACATCTAAGCACAATAAACTCTTAGACTGAATTTTTTTCAATTTCAATGGATTCTTGAAATTTACTTAATCTTGATGGAGACGACCGTATATAACGAACAGCTTGTCGAATTTTATGAACAGAAGAGCCAATCTCTTTCAACCCATCATGTACAATCAGATTAACTATATGAGCAATACATCTCATATGCATATACTTTCCATGTGCAATACTAAAACCCCAATTGACTATTTTTTTCTCTCAAGTAATTGATAGCAACATTATTGCTAGAAGCATTATCAACCGTCACAGAAAAAACCTTATCAATGCCCCAATCAAGAAGACACATTTCAATAGCTATGCCTATCCCTCTACCAGTGTGATCATGAACTTGGCAAAAATTTAATAATTTTTTATGCAATTTCCAATCTTCATCAATGTAGTGAGCTGTGAGAGACATGTAATTGGATTTTTGCAAACAAGTCCATGTGTCAGTTGTCAAAGAAACTCTTATTTTTGACTTTTCAAAATACTTTTTTAGCTTCAACTTCTCATTCAAATAAAGTTGCAAGCAATCTCGTGAAGCTGTCCATCGTGATGGCATCCTAAATCTAGGACATGCAATTGAGAACAAACGTTTAAAACCTTTTGTTTCAACAAACTTAAATGGCAGCTCATTGATAATGACCATTTCAATTAATGCTTTCCTAATAGCCTCTTGGTCAAATTTCCAAACACTACCAGAAGCTAGTTTATTATTTTCATCATCTACCTTGAAATTGAGTTCTGTTTGCTCGCCAACACTACAAGGATGTTTCTTACATGCTTTCATATGATTTCTTAACCCAGAAGTTCCATTTGTTTTTGGATCTGCCCTAATTTCTTTCTCACAGTACTTACATTTACCAACCACTAAACCATCTTTCTTTACATTCTTAATAAAATGATCCCATACCACAGATCTTGTACTAGATTTTCAAAATCTTTTTGCTCTTGAAGAAGATGCAATTTGTTTTTGTAGTACCAGTATGTGTTGTCTGTTGTGTTACTTGTGTAGGATCCTGAGTCTGTTGTGTAAGATCTTCACTAGATGTGTTATGATTTTCCATATCTTCTTCTAGCATCTACGAATTATAAGTTTATAACGTAAATAAAATTATAAATATGCGTAATAAACAGAATTTATTTCTAAAAATTGTTGTTCTGTTGTATACTTGTATCTTGGATGAAGTAGCCGTAAATGTAATGCTGTAAAAACTCACATTTGAGGCTACAGATGAAGTAGCCGTGATGTGTCTTGGAGGCAGGGGCTACTGGGCTAGGGCACGAATGCACGATGGCTTCAATTGGAGGCTTGGAGGTTGGAGCTGTCAACTGTCAAGTGTCAACTGCTGTTCTGCTGTGGGAACTGGGAACCCGGATCTGGGAGTCTGGGATTCTGGGAAGGACGCAAGGCCGCAAGGGCTTGGTTGATGGCGACAGCCGACGGGGAGCTGGGAGCACCGGAGCAGTAAGAGTCGAACTGTCGAAGACGCGAGCCGCAATGAGGTGCTTGGTTGATGGCGACGATTGTCGAACGGAGAGAGGACGACGGAGAGAGACAGAGAGTAGTCGCCACTCGCCACTCGCTGTCGATTGTCGAACGGAGAGTCGGAGAGAGCCGAGTCTGCCGAGAGGAGTCGCCAGTCGCCTGGATTTGGGAATTTACGGCCTGTTTCAGTCGAGGGAAATGGGGAGAGAAAGGAAAGAAACTTAATTCCTTCCTTCCATTTCCTTGGTTTCAATGAAAGGAAATAGACAAAGGAAAGGAAATATTTCCTTTCCTTTCTCTCCAAAACGGTTCCCTCAAAAAGAGACGGAAATCTCATTTCCGTCCCTCGCTCCAAAAACAAAATCGCCCTCAAGTCTCTCGTCGCCTCTCCCATTCGTCCAAGCCGCCCCCTCACCGATCGCCCTCGACCTCGACGTCGCCCTTCTCGCCTTCGACCTCGCCGATCGCCCTCGACCTCGACGTCGCCCCGTTCGCAGCCGCCCCCTCCGTTCGCAGCCGCCTCTCGCCCAACTCACGCATCTCCCTCTCCCGATCTCCCGACCTCGCTCGCCCCTCTCCGTCCACCGACCACGCCCCCTCTCCGTCCTCCTCCGACCTCGCCCCCTCTCCGTCCACCGACCTCGCCCCTCTCCGTCCACCGACCACGCCCCCTTCCCTCTTCCTCCGACCTCGCCTCCTCCTCTCTCCCTCCGACGCCGCCCTCCCTCTCCCTCCGACCTCGCCCCCTCCCCTCTCTCGCCGACCTCGCCCTCTCTCTCCGACCTCGCCCTCTCGCTCAGCCGCCCTCTCCCTCCGACCTCGCCCTCCGACCTCGCCCTCTCGCTCAGCCGCCCCCTCCGTCGGAAGACGCGAGGCGTGCATCGTCGTCTTCAACGGGCGTGGAGCGTGGAGCGGGCGGACGTGGTCCACGCGTAGGCGGCGCTCGGCGGTGGAGGACGAGTTGAGGAAGACGACGCGGATTGGACGAATGCGAACGCACGTGTTCGAACCGTGCAATTATCGTTCGGCGTTGAAGGCTGAGTCAACGAGGGTAGCGGTCAACGGAGATTTTCAGCGATTTTGACTTTGTGCTGCTGGCGTAAGGTGATGTCAGCAAGGTTCCTTTCCTTCCACTGAAACACAGGGCCTATAAGGGAAAGCAATGATTTCTTTCCCTTCTTATTTCCTTTCTCTTTCTATTTCCTTTCTTTGCTCATTTCTTTCCTTCCACCGAAACAGGCCGTTAGGGTTAGGGCTGTAAGAGAGCCGAGACCGAGAGGACTGAGGAGTGAGGAGTCGCCACTCGTGACTCGCCAGTCGCCACATAAGAGAGCCTGAGTCGCTGAGTGGCTAACAGAGTAACACTCGCCACTCGCCAGTGGATTTGGAAATTTGGATTTGGGAATTTACTCATTTAGGGCAAATTAGGGCTAACCGGCTAAGTGTGTCAGTCAGACGGAGACGCACGCTGAGTCGCTGAGTTACTGATAAGAGAGATTAATTATTTATATATTAATATATATCGGTAAATCGGTTAATTACCGAACCGAATATATTTTACCGTACCGAAAACTGAAAAATCGAATTACATTAAAACTAATACCGAACCGAAAACTAATTACCGATTTACCGAACCAAATTACCGAATTACCGATTTACCGATCGGTAAATTCGGTAAAAACCGAATTATGCTCACCCCTAGCAAGGAGATTATCTATATCTTACCTATTTATTTTCCATTTTTTAAAAAGTTGGTAGTATATATCAACTTTTTCTTTGATGTACCTACGATTTCACTCAGCACCTGAACCACACAAGAAAATAAAGCAGAACAACCTTCTGTTGCCAAACTCATCTTTGTTTTGTCACTGTTCCATCTCATTAAAACAGTTTTCTCTACATTGGCTAGGGGGTGCTTTCTTTGTTATTTTCTAGACTTTAGTTATTAATTACTACCCTTGTCACATTAGCTTTCAATATTCTTAAGAGTTAATTTTAATACACTGCTAGTCATGGAACATACCCTCTATCCTGTACACTGCATGATTCAAGCATCAAAAGCCACAGTGATTAATGACCTTCTGGCTCAACCCTCAAGTAGGTTTGAGGTTGTGGAACATGGTCTCCCACCTGATATCCTGGGCACAGCAATCACTGGCCTCCATGCATCTGTATACCTTGGGGATCCCTCTTCCAAACACCCTGACCGGAGACGACGCCTCTGCGCCGTCGCCATCTGCGAGTAGCAACCTCCTCTGCATCGCTTGCTCCAGCTGCTTGTTCCTCTCCATTGCCTTTGAATTGACGTCCCTGTCAACCAAGGACTGAACATGCTTACCTATCCACTTCTTGGTCTTGTGCATTGCAGCACGGAGTTTGGCAACCGGATTCGGCGACTTGGACTTGCCGCTGCGGTGCTGCTCGGCTAACTTAAGCATCTAGAGCCTGTGCTTGGCTACGGAGACGCCCATGCTCTGCAAGAGCTCGTGGTTGAAGTGCTTGATGTCGTCCTCGGCGAGATGGTTGTTGGCGAGGAGAAGAGAGTAGCGGTAAACAAAGAAAGGGCGGAGGCTGGATTTGGATAGCCAGGTATACCACCAGTCCATGGCTTCAGCTCTCGGCGAGAGGATGTAGCCAAATGATGCCATGGAGGTGGCGTGATGAGACCATCCTGGCTTGTTGGAGAAACAAGTGATTTATAGAGCAATTGATCGCCTCATTGCCGTAAGATTAGGAGAGTTAATGTCTTACTGAAATCCGATTAACCATGCGCTTCAGATTGAAAATAAGAATAAATGTGAAGAAAACTCCAAAAATTTGCATTTGTCAGCCAATGACTTCATTAAGATGAGTGTAAAGAACTAGCTCGGACGAGGAAATTGCTTGTTTCAATTTAATTGTCCAGAATTGGCATTTTAATTAATGGGCTCGTGAATAAGACATTCTAAAATTCTAATTAATGGACTCCGGAATCCAACCACCTGAATTTCCGCCACCTCTCCCGCCAAAAATAGTTACTGGCCTTTGCCGCGCCAGCTTCTCCTCTCCTCCTCTCCTTCCTCCCATCCACCATCCGCCCCCGTCCTCACCGGCATGCATATAAATCACCATCTCCCTCTCCTGCTTTCCCTCGCCCTTTCTCTTTCTCCATCGTCGCCGCTTAAGTCGAAGTGCTCGCGCGGCGACGGCACCATCCAATTGTTGCCCCATCCTTCTTCCACCACCGGAGGAGAGTTATGGCGACGTCGCTGGTGACGTCGCGGAAGTCAATTAGGGAGATCGTGATGAAGAGCGTGATGGCCCACCACGCCCAGCAGAAGGAAGATAAACAGCTGAAGCGGAAGAGAAACAGCATCGACTTCGACGAGCGCCGGGTCTCCAGGGCGGTCGTCGGCGACGACGACGACGACACGATGTTCTGGGAGGAGGAGGAGGGAACCTTGGAGCTGGCCCAGATCGGGGCGGATCGGACCAAGAACGTGCTCATCCTTATGAGCGACACCGGCGGTGGTCATCGAGCCTCCGCCGAGGCCATTCGCGATGCCTTCCGAATTGAATTCGGTGACGAGTACAAGGTCGGTCGATCTCCTTCTCTCATCCTTTTGCATCGTCAATCTCCCCTTTCTCTGGTTTCCCAAAAAGATTTCCCCTTTCTTTGGCTTCTCCAATAGATCTATACCGGAATCTAAACCTTATCTCTGTCCTTTTTTTTATGTTCTTGCTGTATTATTCGAAGAAATTCTGTGGTTTGCTTGTTCTTGGCTGATTAGTGTATTTTTTTTACAATATTTATACTTTTTATATTCCAATTACTATTTGATTGTCCTCTACTCGTTTCATTACTCATCATAGATGTTTGTGTTCTTTTATCATAATTTGCAGGTGTTTGTGAAGGATTTGTTCATGGAGCATGCAGGCTGGCCATTGAATAACATGGAGAGATCCTACAAATTCATGGTGAAGCATGTACAGCTATGGAGGATGGCCTTTCACGGGACTTCACCTCGTTGGATTCACAACCTCTACCTTGCTGGCATTGCATCCTTCTATGCCAAGTATGGATCGAGCTTCTCTATTCTTCTTTTCTTTTGATTACGCCAATTAATTGTTGCAGACAAAGATAATCGAGTATTTTCATGTTTCTATCACACTTTTGGTTTTTGTTTTGATTCTATTTCCTTACTCCAATTTGTTGTTTTTGCTTGAGACTTGTGCTGAATTTTTATTTCTCTTTTGTTCCACAACATCAGTTCATCAATTAAGGATGCGTGCCAGTTTCAGAAGGATACTGCTTTCAAGTTCCTTCGTATTTGTTATTACTAGATTGTAGCAGTGGAAAATGGATCATTCTAAAGTGATCTAAAATCATCCTTCGTTTGATTACTGCAGGAGGGTGGAGGCTGGTCTGAAGAAATACAAACCAGATATCATCATCAGTGTTCATCCCCTCATGCAGCACATTCCTTTGTGTGTGTTGAAATGGCAGAACCTTCAGCAGAGAGTTGTTTTTGTTACGGTCATCACTGACCTCAACACCTGCCACCCCACATGGTTTGTTCCACCAATGCCATGCATGGAACTCAAGTTTCCACTACTCTTCTTCCTGATCATGATGAGTTGACTTTCAATTAGTTGTCAATTCTATCAAACAACTCGTGTTGGTTTCAGGTTCCACACTGATGTCAACAGATGCTACTGCCCCTCCGAGGAAGTGGCAAAGAGAGCTGCTCTGGATGAACTACAACCTTTTCAGATCCGAGTGTTCGGCTTGCCCATCAGACCTTCCTTCTGCCGCGCAGTTCTAGTCAAGGTTAGTCACTGCATGCTTGCTGACCTTTCTCCTGCAGATTAAAATTTACATCTATTTGCTTCCCACCTGACAGGATGAACTGAGAAAGGAGCTCGAGTTGGATCCTGATCTTCCTGCTGTCTTACTCATGGGAGGAGGTGAAGGAATGGGTCCAGTCAAGAAGACTGCGAAGGCCCTCGGTGAATCACTATTTGACAAGGAGCTTGGCAAACCAATTGGTCAACTTGTCGTCATTTGCGGCCGTAATAAAACTCTAAGTGCAACACTGCAGGCGATTCAGTGGAAAATCCCTGTGAAGGTACAGATTGAATTGTTAATCTTTGCTTACTAGGATATGCTCTTAGAATTGATTGGCGATGACAGATTTTGGGATTTGTGACGCAAATGGAGAAATGGATGGGAGCTTGCGATTGTCTTATAACAAAGGTCCAATCCTCTTCTTAGCTTTAACTACATGTATCATCCATGAGTCAGATGTTCTAATAACATGCTAATTCTTCTTCTCCTTCTTGCTGCATCAGGCTGGACCTGGTACAATCGCTGAGGCTCTCATAAGGGGACTCCCAATCATCCTAAATGACTACATTCCAGGACAGGTTTGTTCTACATCTGGCGTCCACCAAAAGCTTATGCGTTGAATGACTGAACTGATCAGTGGACAATGACTTGCAGGAGGTAGGGAACGTGCCTTATGTCGTGGACAATGGAGCTGGTGTGTTCTCCAAAAGCTCAAAGAAAACAGCCAAAATGGTAGCTCGTTGGTTCGGCCCTGAATCAGATGTCCTGAAGAAGATGTCTGAAAATGCGCTGAAACTAGCACAGCCTGATGCAGTCTTCGACATTGTCAAGGACATTCACGAGCTTGCCCAAGAGCAAGGCCCTCTATCACAAGTATCCAATTGCCTCACTACATCATACTTGCAACTTACAGCCGCCGATAATCCATCAGCCTAAGTTCTATCTGCTCCTTGTGCAACTGATATTAAGGTCCTCTGGCCCTGTAACTAGCTACATGTAGCTACTGCAAAACTGTGTAAACAGAGCAATATAAAGGTTTGCAGTGTTGTTCCAGGACTGTGTGACAGACTTGGGGATTTTGTGGCCTTTTAGGTTTTCTTATTGGGACAATCGCTCTATTATTGATTGTTCTTACTGGACTCTGTCCGCCTAATTTCTTTCTTTTTGCATTTCTAGGCCGCTCCTATTGAGTGTATCATGTTTCCCTGTTTACTTGAATCAATGGTGGAAAGATGCTTTTTCATTTCATATAAATATTTTTTCATCTTTATCAATTATTCGCCTAAAGCTAAATAATTATGAGCTTTAACATGTATCTATCAAGCAACGAGAGCATAATGGAGCTTATGTGGATGATTTATTCAATCCATTGTGAAATCCCTAAGAAAAAGTCCTAGGCAGTGACCTTGCCTAGAAATATTAGGCAAGGGCTCCTCATAGCCATTTATTATCTATGATATGTGATTCTCAAAGCAAAGTTAATCTTACTCTTGAATTGTGATTCACACTTTAAAATTGATTGACTGTGATGTGACTGCCTAGGATTTTTAGGCAAGGTCATTGCTTAGGATTTTTTTTTCTTGAAATCCCCCTTGTCAACTGCCTTTGTTGGTATAGACAAATTAGCTATTGAGCATGACTTGTCTAATTTTCTAAAAATAAGATTATGATTCCCCATCCACCTTTTTATTTTGCTAGACTTTATTATTTGGTCAAGCTTTCATTCATTGTAACTTATGTCAATCACCTAAGGAGTCTTAGTGACCTTATCAGGGTTTGTAAATCCTACATTAATTGATTCTAACAATGAGGTTTATATTTAGCAATTTTTATTAGAAGAAAGTTGGACACATGTTCTACCTTTAAGCAAGAAGGATATAAAATATTCAATTTGCCTCCTTATATAAGGATTGGCATACTAGGTTCGTTTTATTAGATAACATTAATATGTCAAATGATTTGGAATTGAGAGAGCAAGTGCTAGACATGATTGTCTAAGACACAACAATCAAATTAGAAATGGGGGCAAATTGTTAGAGACCATGAAGAAAGTCTATAGAAAGATTGTTTTCATTATAAATCGGAAGGTTGCAACTAGTTTATCACTGGCTACTGTATAGGATGAACCACAATCAGATATAATTTTGAAATCTAATACTTGTTCAATATAGTCATTCAAGTTGTTTATCTTGCAAGGTCTCCCTTCAAATATTCATAATGATGGAAAAACCTTTTGAAGTGGGTTATGCTGAAGTACTTGATTAGGGTGGAGCTATAGTACATAGGTGTGCATCTATTGTACATAGGCTTCCTCATCAATCTACTCAGGTAGGCTCAAGAGGAATTCGATTAATTCACATCCTTAGTCTCATCCACTTAAGAAACTTTCAAAGGATCAAGTCCTTAAGCAGGAGACAGCAGCATAATTCAAAGCATTCCAAAGTATTGATTTTTCTATAATTCTAGAAAATCTTCTATTGAGCCACATCCCATTATGGTTGATTGAGGAATACATCCAACAAGCCTAGTATAACAAATGAATAAGTCATTGTGTTAAAACCCTGCTGACTAAAAGCTCCAAGCTTCTAGATCTCGTTCATGTCATGGAGGAAGGACTTGCCCAACTCTAGTGCAATTGCAAAGGATTAGCTTTTTAGTTATTTCTAAAATCCATACCCTTATAATGTTTCTCATGTGATCCACAAAATCATCAAAGCCATTAATGTTGAGTTAGGCTAAACAAATCCCTAGTTGACTTGAGTGGGTTATGCTCATCATGATAATGTTGTTTAGGTTCCCTTGTATGTCTGAGAAGAACCTAGCAAGGCCTAGTCTATTGGCCACCTTTATTTCGAGCAACAATATCTAGGATAGACTATTTTGTTAGGGTTGCACTAATTTTACTATGGTGGATGAGGTACCCTTAGAACTTACTAAAGGTTATACCAAATTGACACTCAAGGGGTTTAGCCTCAAGTTATGACTTGAAAGAATCAATGAGATTTTACTCATAAAGTTGATTTTTCACCAAAATATCATTGATTTAGGCATAGAGGTAACTCTCAAGCTAACTATTGAAGACCTTATTAATGAATAACTACTGGGAGATGCTTATTCTTAAGTATAAAGAGCATCAACTTGTAAAGTTAGTTTCTAAGATTAATCCTAGATGCATATAGAGTGCACCCTTATGAGCTATGTAGATCTAGTTCTAATTAGAAAATGCATCGAAGGAGATAATTAAATAGTTGGTAGTAAAATAGATCATATGGTCAATTGTATATAAGAGCAATAGTACTATGCAGACTTTTCGTTTGCTTTCTTCACTGACTACATTTATAGTTGCATAAACCACAAACATTGAGTGCAACTAGTTTAACAAAAACTATAAAAAAAACATCATCAATAACTACATCTATACTTAGTGAAAATATTAAAATAGTATTTAACTAATCGCAATCTATTGTTGTTGTTTATGATGATATAGAGAATATCTTATCGTAGTGAAGCTTAGACACATCAATTGCATATGCGACAAATGACAATTAATTCTCGTCTTATTGCTATTGTTTTGTTGTTGAAATTTAGAACATAAAGCCTCTGTCTCATTGTTCTTGCACAATGTTTGCCTCATTCTTGCCACCTTTCCATATATCACATCACTTCATCCTCACCCTCCACCTACCTCACTTTCACTACCCCTCATTACCTATCTTCTGACCTTACCACTTCTCATTTATGTTGCCATGAACACAATCCTAGTTAAAGACACCAGATGGGGATAAGAAGTGATCACTAGCCCTAGTTGTAGAGAGAGCAACAACGAAGGCAAGGAGTTTGTGATATCAACAACAATGTTGTGGTGACAACTAAGGTTATCTCACGAACAATGGTGGTAAAGGTGAGGATGTTGGGGGACTTCCACAAAAATTAATCCTATTCTAGGCGACAAGTTAGTAATAAAGAATTAAGCATCATTAACTTCTGATGTATGCATTAGCAGCTAGTACATCTATCAGTTATATATATGCATTATTGACTACAAATACAGTGAGTGCCTAGTTGACAATAACTTATTTTTGACTATATTGCCTATCGGAATTTTTACCTGTTCTAATTGTCTTTCCATTTCGAAATTAGTAGGTGTTGGTCTTCCTTATCAAGAAAAACATGATCTCTGGCAGTGTTAAAGCCCACCAAGCTCATCTTTAGTTGTTTCAGGTTGGCATCGGCTAGAATGGTCAATTTTGGAGACTGAAAATCCAACTGAAAGGAAAATACACCTTTCACTAATCTGCTACTACATTGCAAAATTACAAAAGCAGTTCAGAAACCTAAACTAAATGGGCAATAAAAATGTTACGACAATAAAAGAGCACAGGATGAAACAAGAGGGTTTCACATGTCTACCAGTAAAATTGATACTACCTTTATAAGAATGCAACTAGGAAGGACTTGGGTTGGGTGACTTTCCTGGTTGAGTTGTCACATCTATCATGAAGGATTTTTCTATGTTGTTCATACTCATGGAGTGGGCTACCCACATGAAAACAATTGGAAGCACCACTAAATCCTAAAAAAGAAAGCTTATTCTACAAACAATTGTTTGTATGGTACATTAAAGACAAAAACTGAAGATCGCTACAATCACATGCTGCTCATTGTTACATTTGTAGGAAAGAATCTGACGTGTCTACACTGTCTCAACTTAACTACAGCATCTTGAGTTCTCCCTAGTTGGAGATCAACATATATGGCAGCAAGCACAGCTCTCGGATTCTCAGGCAGTCCAGAAAAGGCTTTCTTCAGGAACCGGCTAGCCTGTTCAACATTTCCTTGTATTGCAGCCATTGCTGCAAGATTCACATAAAGTGTTCCGCGAGCCTCTTCGGGCTTCAGAGACATCATACCTTGGAATTCTTCGACATTTTTTGGGTTTTGTGGAGCATTTAACTCATCACAATCCCAACCTTTCTCTGTTCTCCACTTTTCCCTTTCTTCATCAGTGTAAGGCAACTGGATTTCATTTTTTCCTGAAAAATAGAAAGACAAATGCTCTGCTGCATCCTTTAATCGGCCCAGATGGCAAAGTGCTTCAGCAGCATACACATGACCTAAATATGTGTATATTCTCGAACAGTCTTGCAATCGTAGAAGTTCATTTGCAGCAGATAGTGCTTTCAATGGATTCCCTAAACACAACTCCACATAAGCGAGATTCCCAAGAGCAACCTGCTTCATCATGCAGTTTTCTTTTCTACGCAACTCCTTATATGAAGAAAGAGAACTGTGTAAAGTGACATTCAAGATTGTACCTCCCTTGGTGTCTTTGGAATCACCATTATTGGCAGGTAAGGATGCACTCGGTACCTTCAAATCATCTGCAACTGCATTCGTGTTCTTGGCACTGGCAGGGGTTGCCTGTTTGGATTCATCTTCATTTATTGAGAGTGAAGCAGTTGAATGTACCTTTTTAGTGTTATTCAATAAATGAAGAGCATTAAGAAGGCAACGTCGAGCAAAGGGAATTGATAGTCTATGTTGGCCATCGGATGTAACTAGACCATCCTCTCCCAAACAGTCGAGATAAGTACGAGTGGAGCTCAGGTCATTGATCACCAATTGTCTCCATCTGCCTGATCCAACTACATGAACTTTAATCTCCTCGCTATCTGATAATGAACCACTTCTTTTTCGCAGAAGTCCTTTCTCTAGAGCCAACAAGCAGCATTCAGCAAATCGGAGCCAGAGAATTGGTCTGTCATAAAATATTGGCCTGCTTTTGTCAAAACAATGAGCTGCAACCAATGGTCTTCCGGAAACCAAGTGTTGCAAACCACAGTTATAGAGCGTGCACAAGGACTTATCCTGAGAAAAGGTTGAGAGCTTCTGAGGCTTCTCAGACCGGAGAACCACACTGCATTTTAGCGCCTTGGAGAAGAACAGAGTTGAAGTGTGGTGTTTGCCAAGCTGGTGATATATGCACCCCATGTTGTTGTTGTATGTACAAAGCATTCCTCGATCAGACCTGTTACTTGACGTCGTCAATAGCTTTATAGCCTTTCGATGATTGCCACGAGCATATTCCAACTGAGATTTCAACAGAAGTGCTGAAGATGAATCTCCAAAACGTGCAATGTTCATGGCAAGCTTGATTTCACGCTTTGCAGCCTTCAAATTCCTTGCAAGTAGCATTAGTCGGACCTTGTAAAGATGTAAATTTAGCTTTAGATCAACAGCAGAAGCGGCCTGATCAGATGATAATTTTGAGTTGGCATTTAAAGTGGGCCTCTCCAAGTTCCCAGTACCAGTATCCAATGTTGAATATAAAGTCTCATATTCTAGAGTCTCATCTGGTAAAGTTCTTGCTAAAACGTTTTCAGGAAAATTTCCACTGCCACTGAAATCTGTACTTGATGCATCCAGTGTGGAGATGTTTCCCATGCTAGCAATTTTCAATCCTTGGTTAGACTGTTGCTGAAGGTTGCTGCCATTCTCTCCTTGTCCTACAGCATGAGAAATTCCAAAAGACTTCTCCAGGTACTGAATGACATCCTGAATTAGAAAAAGGAAAAAATAAGGTGCTTAAACATAGCATGCGACCAACACCAAGCCACCCATACAGTAAATCTAGAACAGAAACGACTCCACAATAATAAATTCGAAAGATAAAAAGATGATCACTCAAGCATGTTGCAATTCACAATAGTAAGTCAGCAATAATGAAATCCACGTACGCAAGTTAATAAGTAATTAAATAAATTGATTAATGAACTCTAAGGCCCTGTTTAATAGGGAGGAAAGTGGGAGGGAAAGGAAGGAAAGAGAGAACGAAAGAAGAGTTTGCTTGTTTAATAGGGCGGATGGAAAACTAAGGAGAAAAAAGTGAAGGGAAAGTTACCCGAATCGGGCGGAAAGACAAGTTCGCATCTCTATTCTACCCTAACCTCACCCCACTCATACGCCTGATTTGGGTTTTGTTTCTCCGCTTTCTCGCCTGCTACTAGCCTCTTTTTGACATCGTGAGTAAGGAAAGGAGGCGCGAGCAATGGAGATATCAACGGCAATACTGACGGCGGCGGTGGTGGGTGTGGCATTGGTGTACTGGTTCATGTGGATAATGGGGGCTACGAAGGTGAAGGGGAAGCGGGCGGTGAATTTGAAGATGGGGACGATTGCACGGGACAAGGTGCAAAACAAGTACAAGTAGTACTAGTCCTTCTTCCTCCGTCCTAAGGAGGACATCATCGCTGCCATTGATGACAACAAGGTACCTGCCTTCATTGACACCTTCTAAAACTTGGTCAACGATATCTACGAGTGGGGCTGGGGACAGTCCTTCCACTTCTCCCCCTTTTGTGCGTTTGGGAGCTTCGTTTTCCTAGAGGCGAGCAAAAGGGAGGAGGACGACGGGTGTTTGATCCCAAGATGGTGGCACAGTTCGAGCAAGCAATGACTCAGCTTGCTGCAGATGAAGTGCAAATGAAGAGCTGCTGCTGCAATGGATTGCAGAGAACTCGGCACTAGAAACAAATGCAAGAGTGGCTTAGGTTGGTGAGTCAGATTTCCTTGGTGCGGAATACATTAATTTAATATATATTTACAATTAATTGCAATTAATTTCTTAGTATTAATTTAATTAATTACAATTAATTTAATTAAATATAATTGCAATTATAGTTATTTTAATACATAATATAATCAGATATTAATTTCATGGCATTTAATAATATTTAATTAATTTTATAGTATTTAATGGTATTTAATTAATTTTATAGTATTTATTAATATTAATTATAATTTTTAATAGTATGTTATGGTATTTATATAATAAGAGTGCAAAAATAAAAATATGGGGTGTATATAATAATCTTTCCAATTTTCTTTCCCTTTAAATAAATACAAGAGGGAATCTTCTTACTTTCCTTTCTTTTTTATTTTCCCTTTCTTCTTATTTTCTTTTCCTTCCATCTTTCTATCCTTCCTACTAAACATATTGTAAGACTAGTTTTCAAGTTAGTAACAAGAATATATATATAAACTATATTGTCTGTAGCCACTAGTCTAACAGATATACCAGTCTTTACTCAAATTGATATATAATATTATATCAATCATACTGGCACAATGCTATCAGACCCAATCAAGCCCCACCTTTGCTTGATTTTGAACCAGCCACACCCCTCTAGTTAGTGCTCACATGTCCTGTAATCTTTTAAAAAATTAAAATAATTCATTTTTAAGGTGTTTACAAATTTGATTTTAGTGGAAGTAGATTTATATTTAAGAAAACTAGTTGAATTATGTTACCAAATTGGCTAGGAGCTTCTTTGCTAAAGTTACTTAATAAGAACTCCTACATCCAAAATGAGTGACAACTCTCAAATTAATAAATCCGTATCACTTCAACTTAAAGTCAATCTCATGGTTTTACATAGCCAATATTTAGAATTTATCTCATGACATGTGGTACCACTATGTTGAAATCCATGCCTTATTAAACTCATGTGACCCACTATTGTTTGTGGGACTCATCCTACAACTAGGATAGTCATGGTGTTACATTATATTTAGAATTTATCTCATGATATGTGGTACTAATACGTTGAAGTCTACGTACTTATTAAACTCACGAAACCAACTATTGTTTGTGAGACTGGTACTACAACTAGGACAAGCATCAGTATGACCAAAGAATGAAATACTGATATGATCTACCCAGTATTATATTGGTCCAAGCTTAGACTACACATAGTAGGTTAGTTTGAACTAGTATATACACTTATTGATATACATACACGCAAGAACCTCCTTAAAAAGCCTTTGTGTTGTATCCTTCGTAGCTTGACTACAACAATAATAATTCCTTCGCAGATTTTGAGGAGTGGATCTTATCTCCTTGTAGTTGTTAAAGGCATTCTTTTGTTTCTTGCCTAAAATATTAACATGTATCAACGTTGCATGAGTAAATCGAGTTATGCAAGTCCATAGCTCAAGTTGTAATATCAATCGAACATAGGTCTTGTCACTTCGAACTCCTTGTGAACAACTAAATTAAGGAATGTAAGCGTAAAGATAATCAATCCACTAGGCCATCCATAACAAGCTAAGCAATTTGGAGTTGATATCTTTTTCTCAAATTTTTTAACAATCTTAAACTTAGTTTCACTAAAAACCATACAAGAAATCACACTTATATCTTCAAGGATAAATGGATTTTCGATGTACAGATCAACCATAAACCTACCTTCAATATCAGTTTATGTGAAGGTCTTTAATGTCTCTTCTTTCTTTGAAATCAGCATTGGAGACTAAATAAAATTTTTAGAATTCTTAGTCATGCTCTTGTTGATACTTGATACTATTCCTAGAGCAGATATTCCTTCTTTGAAGGTCTTTAATGTCTCTTCTTTCTTTGAAATCAGCATTGGAGACTAAATAAAATTTTTAGAATTCTTAGTCATGCTCTTATTGATTCTATTCCTAGAACAGATATCCCTTCTACATCCTACATCTAACGATGATATGGACCTCAAAAGGTGGCAAGGGAATTGCAAACTCTCAAAATGCCTACCAACTCCTTAGAACAATTAAATGTTAAGGGAAGAATCTATAGCAAACTTTAAACTCCTGCATTACTGAACCTAACAATTAGCCCATAGAATTGGCATTTTTCTGGAAGCCCTTGCATTGTAGACTTCAAACAAGTGAGTGGCTGAGATGCACACGAGTTAGATCTAATTCAGAATGTGTCCTCTTAGTACTGTTGAGGATTTCATTGACAACCTTCTCTTCCAATGTCCCTTCAACGCAAATTTAATCAACTGGTTGAATAGAAATTACACCTCAACTTCTCTCTTTATGCACCTAGGCTAGTGGCGATTGGCTGTCTTCAATGCACAATTATATTATTCTGCTTCGCAATGATAGAGTTGTCCAGTTACTATTGCACGTTTGGTTGCTGCTTTTTAGGGGTATTTGGTAAAGCTGTTGTATTTTTTTTGTTAGTGTTAATTTATATTTTAAAAATTATAATTAAATTATAAAAAATTTTATTTCTCTTAAACTATAGAAATTATGTGAAAATTTTTAATTCTTTTAAACTATAGAAATTATGTATTAATACAATATAAAAATATAATAATATACATATTTTAAAAATAAAGTCATAATTAATTTTGTTATGATGTCATTAAATAAGAGCAATTTAATTATAAAGCTTATTATCTATGTGAAATTTATTGTACAATTTTCTAACAATTTGTTTGCTTCAAGGTTTCAAACTTCGATCGGACACCTAGAAAAGGAGACTAGGAAGAAAGAAATAAAAAGAAAAAGAGAAAAGAAAGAAAGAAAGAATGAAAGAATGAATTAAGAAAACCCCATCTGACAATGAAGAAGAGGAGGAAGAAAGAAAGAAATAAGAAAAACCATACCGACACGGAGAAGAGGAAGGCTAAGAGGCATCCAATGGCAGAGAAAAGGAAGAAAGAAAAAAAACCCTAAGATGCATTCGATGGTGGAGAAGAAGAAAGAGGAATACGAAAAAAGAAAGAAATGGGCATTGCATGCACATGCTTTGCCTAGCCGACCCAACCCTTCCGCTTCCTAGTTGACTCTTCACCTTCCTAGCTACTATCTCACTTCCCCCAACCCTTCCTCTTCTCCTCCTTTTTCTTTTTTATTTTTCTTTTGAGCAGACGCATCCACCTCCACTCACCACGGGCAGAGAGCGCTTGAAGGACTCTTCCTTCAAGCATAGAGGAGGCAGGCAAATGCAGGAGGTAGGTAGACGCACTCACAAACGTGGCTCTCCTTCTCCTCATGCTTAGCGAAAGCGAATGGAGCTCCCACTTGCGCTCATGGACACGGACACACTATCATAGTTGTGGCTCATCTCTTCTTCCTTTCTTTTCCTCCTCTCTTCTTCTGACTCTACTTTGCTTCACTCGAGATTGTCCACATCCGTATACCAGTCCAGCTCGAGATTGTCTATGTCAGTGTACCAATCTCTGCTTAGACTAGTACAAACCATCTGTATACCAGTCCACATCCGGTACAAACTAGTTTTTTAAACCTTAGTTTGCTTTAATCTAAATACATATGTACTTTAGCTGCACCAAATGGGCGCTGCAACTGCTTTGAACCAATGTTTCCACAAGGGCAAGAAGCAACCTCTTATCTATTTTATTTATTTATTAAAGTTGGGAACAAAAATTAAACCAGCACTTTAATACAAAGGGGTTAACACCTTATATACTTACAAGACTAATTACATGTAAAGTCAACTACATGGAAAACATGGGTACTAATACAAAAGATATACAAGACAAATAATACACAGTTCAAATACCCCTCACAATCGAGCATAAATATCATGTTCAACTTAGTACAAAGCCTGAGGAATCTAGTTATTTTAGCAAAGTTAATTTCAAACGGGGAGAAAGGAGGACAAACTTTCTTCGACATTACTGCACCTCTCACAAAATAACAATCAAATCGCAATATGTTTAATTTTTTCATGAAACAAGAGATCAGTGACAAACACAGATAGTTGATTAATTGTCACATCATTAAGTTATAGATCTTTGTATCTCCCAGATCACTGAGATGTATTTGAAGCCATATCACTTCAGAAATATGTGTCATGGCTCTCTTTATATTCCACTTCAACACTAGATCTTAATACAACGTTTGGCTTCTTACTTCTCCAAGTCATAAGATTACTGCCATCGCAGGCGCACTATCAAGAAACAGAGCGTCTATTCTCAGGATTTCCTAGATTACATTGACATAATGGAAATTTTTCACAATAAGTTCCCAGTGACTCTACTTAGAATAGACTAAGATTTCAACTACAAATGTAATATCCAGTTGAGACTCGAGTCACTGCTAAGTAAATAAGCTAGCCTACCTACCTTCTATATTTGGTAGGGTCAATGTTTAGAGAATTATCATACTGCATAGCTTATGACTAGGTAATATAGGTGTTTCAGCTAGTTTGCATCCAAGCAATCTAGTTTTCTTCAATAGATCCAAGATGAATTCCCTTCGAGACAAAAATAGTTCTTGTGAATTCCAGGAAACTTCAATTCTAGGAAAATTGGTTTCAAGATCCTTAATAATTCTCTTATGGAATTTTTTTACTTTAGGAATGACATTTTTGTTGCTTCCTGTAAAAAGAACATCATCCACGTACATTTATAAAATGACTATATCCTTGGTGATTTGTTAAGTAAAAATAGATCAATTAGCTTTACTACACTGAAGTCAAGTATTGGCAACTAGCTATGAGAATTTTTGGAGCCATGCTTTATTATTCCGTTTCAAGCCATCTATAGCATTTTTAAATCTACATACTTCATCTTTTATGAGCAACATACGTACAAAGTTGCTCCATATATACTTCCTCAATAAAAACACCAGGCATTTATAATCTCAATCTGAATTAGTCTGAGATATGACCAATATATATATATATATATATATATTGTTGTTACACCGAGTACTAGTATCCGCATGTTGGTATGCTTAGCATGTCCTAATCTGAGAGCAAATTGGAACACAGATAAGGACTGAGTTTGAAAACCTTAATCAGATATTTTTTGCATACATTTGAAGCATCTACCAGATCAGGTTAGTGGCAAGTGAAAAATGATGCGAATAGAGTTTAACTTGGCCATATAAACTTACTGCAGCTTTTGGAGCGTCTTCAAGAGCTAGTGCAACGTCCAGTAAAAGAAGGCACGTGTGAAGAGCTATTCTCTGTAGTGCACAAGACAGCAAGTCAACCTAATGTAAAAAAATTGTGGATATATAAGATGGCTGCGTGAGACAGACCTCATCAATGGGCTCAATATTCTGATAAAGTGATTCAAGAATTGGCAGCGCATGTGCATATTCATGAACATGATAGAGGACGATAGCCTGTGGAGAAACAAAACGATGGAAAATCATTAAGATCAAGTTGCATTCAATGACTCAGGGAGAACTTTCAGTCTAAATACAAGCACCAGATACATACGGTGTTCAGCATTGTTACTGAAGTGTCAGACTCTTCAGCGCCAACAATTCTGCCACTATTTACAGTAGAAATCTGCTGTGAGTTTCCGTTCAGTTTTGCACATGAAACCATATTACTTCCACTACTATTCCAAGAGTCAATCTGTCCACCAGAAGAATGAGCAAGTTCTTCACTCTGCGCCTAATAAGAAGCCCAAAATTACACGTTACAACTCAAGTTCAAAAGAAGTTCTAAGTTACAAAAATGATGCTGATTAAGCAAAGACGATAGCTTACACAAAATAACATAAATGAACAAATAGGAATTCAGTTGTGTTTTTTTATGAAAGCATATCATCGAAGAACAATAGTTTAAGAAAAGAAAGGGTCACAGACATCGAATAGCCCCCAGCAACCATCACATCTTCTAGCAAAAGTAGCTATAAAATACTTCCAAAACTAGAGGCATAAATCTCAAAGTTACCATCTACAATCTACAGATAGAGAGGGGAATTGAATAGAGACAGAAAAATAAAGTTTAGTTTCTTATATTATCAAATTTTGATAACAGAATTTACAAAATATGCTAGAATGGTCAGGACGAAAAGACCAATGCCAATCCAAATTACACAATTCTAGTTAATACAAGCGCACAAACAATCACCAGCAAGCTATATCATTTGAACTTATCTTTTTTTATCTTGAGGTCTATTTTAATGGAAAAACCTATATCGCATGGATACTGTTCAAGCATTGAATACCAATGAATGACATGCCAAACGTTTTTCAACGCATATGATTCCTTTTATGGAAATGAAACTGACCGTTTACTCAAGATGAAGCGAAAGGTCACAGCAACGTGCAGGATTATCTAGAGAATGACACCATGCACTAGGCCACCCTTTTTTATTTGGTGGCTTGTAAATAGAACTTGCATCATTATATATTATCAACTGTGATGACGAAATACAATTGTTCTTAAAAGAGCATATATTCCTCCAAAAAATTAAAATGAAATGAGTGTTTTTATCATTACACTGTTGTAATGTGTAGCATCTATAAAACCTCCGCCTTCTTAGTGTTTCACACTAAAGATCAAATGACAAGTGACCATCCAGAAGAAAACCAGAATCAGAATTGCATGTTGAAAACTTAAATATCACTGACCAAGCCCAATGCAAAAAAAAAATGAAATTCCTGAAACTAATGTTTCATCAAAAAATCTTTCTATTATGAGTGGTTCGTGATAGTTGCTTTGACAGAATAGTGTATTCTCATGAAAAATATCGATACAATTACTACCATACACTGCCATAAACCAAAGATCGCACAAAGCAATGTCTAACAGTGTAAACAGTAAAAGTACAAAAGGTTGACAAAGTAAAACTTCGTACAGGTGATTGAAACAGGAAAAGTTCTCCACATATTGTAAATGAAGTTGAGTTGGCAGTGCTGCAAACAAAGTGAAGCCTCCACAGTTTGACGTCATCAAATAAAATAAGATACAATAAATAAATAAATATGCAAAATAGCATAACGTCCAGATGACAAGACAAGGAACTTTGCATTAATACTAATTCTGAAATTCTTTCATAAAGCTCTTTCGCGTAGATAATTAAAACACAGAGAAACCAATCAACTATCAGTTCAACTCACTTTGACTTTATTTAGAATAGCAAGAAGCTTCCTTGGATCAGGACAACCATCTCGAAAGTACTCTGCAACAGCAATGTTATGAAGAATCTGAAACAAAAAAGAAAAAATTAAGATACTGCTTGACAAGAAAAGTTCTTACTGGATAACTATTTGTTAATCATATGCAACCATCAAAAAGAACCATTAAGAGGATTAACAGTATTGAACACATGACCAATCAATTCCTTCCAATTATAGAAGAAAATACTATTAGAATCTGTCACTACAAACCATCTGCACAAATGTCAGACCAGATTACACAAGCAAAATCCACAATCAAGTGTACTTCAAGGAGATAAATCAAAAGGGATCACATCTAGTGGCCCATTGTAATAGTCACATAGTGACATCTCCACTGGAAGGATCACAGCTGAGAATAAAAGAATATGTAAAAAGTCTAAAATCCTGTATATTTATGGGCCCAACCTCATAATAGTCCAAGACATCAAATGACTCGATCTCTATCTCATCCTTAGGCCTATCCAGAGACCACCTGTGTGCCAAATTATACTAGTAGTATTATAATTAATATTTTACAATATAATATAGTACAGTGTGTTGATATACTCGATACTTACAAATTGGTATACCAATATATTCTGGTCCAATCCATGATCAATACTCCAGCTCGGACTAATACTTAATTTTGGATCTATTTAACCACAGTTCAATCAGTAAGTTCTCATTTTATGTGCTCTTTTTCTAAAACCAATAACTTATTATCAATTTATTTTTTATTAGAAAAAATTAGTAAGATAAATAAAAAAAATACAGGAAAGGAATTTTTAGTTTTCTATCACAAACTCCAATAGATATGTAATGCAATGAAATAATGGGAACACCAAGCGGCTCAAAAAAAGACAATATGTGAAGAATAAGTATCAACCAAATTACTGCATTGCATTGACAGCTCGTTCAACCAATGTGATCAGTAAAATTGCATTAACATTACAGATATCTACTGACCATCATTACATGTGACGTGTATCAGAGTCGTTAAGACAAGTTTAGGTTATTTCTCTATCTTATGTCATTGTCAATCTATATATGTATTCTCTACCTCTTGATAATAATTCAATTCATTCTTCCATCTAACTATATATCAAAGTGAATTCCACTAAACCATAGTCATCCTCTTTACGCTTCTCTCCTCTCTCCTCTTTAAATTCAAAGCTCATTATTTGGACATTGCATAAGACTAAATTTGTCTCCCTTCTGAATTAGAACAATTCCAGAAGAACATTTATCCATATGAAATCTCTCAAGAATTTTCTCGATATAGTCTTTCTGAGACAATCCTACCAATCCTTGTGATCTATTCTGGAATATTAAAATTCCAATCACATAGGATGTCTCACCCATATCTTTCATTTCAAAATTCTTAGGGAGAAAATCTTTAGTCTTATACAATAATCCTAAATCATTAGCAGCAAGCAAAATATCATCAACATACAGAACTAAAAATACAAACTTACTCCCACTGATCTTTCGATATATACACCGGTCAACAGTGTTTTCTTGAAAACCGAAAGATGTTATGGTATCATTAAACTTAATATACCATTGTTATGAAGCTTTTTTTAGTCCATATATTGATTTCTTAAGTTTACACATCATGTGACCTTTTCCTTCTATGATAAAACCTTCAGGTTGATCTATGTAAACTTCTTCTTCAAGATCCCTATTTAGAAAGGCTATTTTCACATCCATTTGGTGTAACTCTAAATCAAACTGAGCTACAAGTGACATAATTATTCTTAATGAGTCTTTCTTTGAGACGGGAAAATGTCTCTACATAATCTATGCCATCTTTTGAGTATAACCTTTGGCAACAAGTCTAGCTTTATATCGTTCTATATTGTTATTCGAGTCATGTTTGGCCTTAAAGACCCATTTACATCCAACTCGTTTTCAACCTTATGGAAAATCAACGATATCCCAGACATTATTTTGTGTCATTGAGTTTAACTCATCTTTCATGGCATTAATCCATTTATCAGACTCTTTACTTTCTATGGCTTGTGAAAATGAAACAGGATCCTGACTGTGCTTTGTTCTGTGCAAATTTTGGCCCGAAGGAATTCCGCTGGGGTTCACCCGGCCGTGAAGCTCTCTGTGGTTGTAGGCCGCCATCTATCTTGCCAATAACTTATCTTGGATCTTACGATCTTATAATCCTAGAACCCAGATTCGCCTAAACAATCCAAAATGTGCATAAAAAGTAACATAAATATGAATAATAGTATCTCTAATCCTAGTCATAGGATCTATAATTGAGTGTAGAATTCACTTATATTCAACTCCTTAATTTATTAATTGCTAGTCTAATCTTACAAGATTTTTCTTACATTTGCTCTTCTTACTCATGTACCCCTCAATTGACTAATAATATTTTAATATTATTATCAACCAATCTTCGACGTTGCTAGCACTCAACCTCATATGTCCATCTCCTCGTATCATCATCAACTTATCCTATTGCAAGAACATTGCTACAACTCGACCTTGTCTCCGTGATGTGAGGCATGTTGGTGGCTTTATTCTTGTCCTAGCCTTCTTTAATGTTATAAATATTGTGCTTCTACTTGATTCTTCTTTTGATTAATATTTATTTTATTTAACTATTTAGAAAATAGTATATTCTAATAGTAGAGAATACACATCAATAGGTTCAAATTAAATAGGTACTATATTACTATATTAATATGTTTGTATACAACTTGCTCTTAATATTCTCTTCACTATTTAGTAGGATCTTTCCACCATAAGCTTCAATCCTACAATCTATTGTGAAACCTTCGTGTCTTCACCGCTCTTGTGTAAGAACTCAATTAGTACAACTGAACTGAGGTAATAATGGGAATAGTGACACTAGCCGATGGCGACAAGTTCACTACAAGTGTAGATCTAGATGTGGGGAATTAGAAATGGTGATTATGCCTTGGAGGGGCAACAATCATAAAATGGAGCAAATTAGGTATTGACAACTAGTTTATAAAACAAAGGGAGAAGCTACGGATAATCAAAGATGAAGATAAATGTGAATCAATAAAGACCCGCAACGACAGCGTGGAGTAACCTAAAGAACAATGTAGCTAGTTTCCAACAAATAGTGAGTGTTAAACCATATCTACAAGACTACAAGAGATGTAATTGAGGAGAAGTCTCAAACAACTTCAATTGCTTCCCTGTGCGGTAAATAGTGGAAGATAAAGGGTTGTAAGAGATTGAAAAAGATTCTAGAAGAGGTGAGTTTTGGTTTTGTTTTGCTCCTTTCGCTAAATGTCGCAAGTTTTCTTCAGCTCTACCGCTTCTTTTTTTCTTTTGAGCTTTGGTGTTCAATAGTATTATGGAAGGTCACAAAGCTATAATAAGATGATGGTCAAATAGGAAGCAAGCAACAAACTATGGTGAGTGTTTTATGACTATCTTATGCTGATAAGAGATGAATCAGTACGATGGGCTGCATTAGTATGGTGAAGAAAACAGTGGAACAGGGCAATGGATGTTGTGTGTTGGGGAAACGAGCATCATAAAAATAAAATTTTCATTCCCCACCAAGGATCCATGCAAAAGAAAGTCAATTAGTAGTTCAAAAACATACCTTTTAGAATATCATAAGATTGAATCTTTGTGGCAGAGGACACTTGGGTATCTTGCCTCTATGGTATCCACCCATCATTAGAAAAAGCAACAAGAATGAGCAACAAGAGAGAGAGACAAAGCAACAAGAATGAGCAATAAGAGAGAGAGAAAAGAAAAAAAATTAAGGCACGCAAACATTAGGAGGCATGTGACAAGAAGGTACGGTAAAAGTTCATCAATACATAGCTTGATTTTGGTATCAAGCTATTCTGTCATACAACATGATTAAACAATATTTAAGTACTTAAATATCGTTTAACAGATGAAAATATAAGGATTTATAATCCCAATCCATACTCTAACATCATTTTGAATCCATTCTATTTGAATTGGCACTTGCCCATCACAATTATTGGTTCAAGTTCAAGACATCTACAACACTGTCTAAGGGACCTAACAAATCTTTAATTGGGATTATCTGATCTGATTCTTTTGTCATATTGTATATTTCGAACCATTGAATGGACCAATTCGAGAACAATTGGATGATAGATCACAAAATTATCAAAGATTAGCATTCCCTATTTCGATTCAACAATGTACCAACAGTACCTTGATGTTGGCCTTGCAATAAAAAGGACTGATGTCAGTGGGTAGGGTACCCACATTTTTTATGCTTCTCGTACCCTAACTCGAATAACTCTTCTACTACCCGTACCCGAATAGCTACCCACTTATTTTTTTAGAACCTCTACGCGTACCCTACAATATTAAAAAGTTAACTACCCGTTTAATACTCAAACCCTATAAATACCTAATTTAAATATCTATTATATTAAATTTCAACCTATATAAATGGTTACCCGAATAAAATTTGAGTACCCAACCTTATAATACCCTAATAATGATCAAATTTTGAATAGGGTAAAACGAGTACCAGCAAACCTAACAAATATATTAAAAAAATATAATTATTAGCACATAAATAAAATAACATATATATATATGTTGGTGTATATGCCCTAGGGCCTAGTATTGGTCCATTATTGTACTACTTGACATTGATATTTATACATCATTCTGGCATTGTCATTATCTATGTTTGTTTACATCTGCGATTATGTACTTACATGATAATGTCCATAGAGACAGATTGGATCTATGATCAAATGGTTGTCCCCAGTCGATGTACCTGAGTGGATATGGGACAGCTCTGGTACTTGTAAGACTGGTATATGGGCTAGTTAGGCACGAGGTGCTAACGCAAACATATGGGTATATTAGTAGTAGATATACCGGACCGATCCACTGTGAAGCAATGACTTAGTGTCATAAGTTAACCTCACAAGTGATAGGAGATGCATTGATCCCTTGACTTGAGGTCATTGGTCATTCTATATGGTTAGGGACATGTTTTGATACAACCTAACACCTCACCGTAGTTGGGAGGTTATAACGGTTGTCATTGAGCATGTCACGACCCATATGAGAAGGACAATGGACAGACAGAGGATTTGCCCCTTCCTGAGGGAAGCTTGATATCCATGGAGCTCCTCTATGGTTCTATGACTAAAAGTGTATGGCCATACCCAAGTGAGAACCTTATTTAGTCATGACCATGTGATTGGGTGAAAACAAGTGGTGACACACTAGTCCAATCGGATATTAATACGGCAAAGAGACTAATGCATATGTACCTAGTTGCGATGATGGAGATGTTGATGTCGATATCCATTCCAATGACTTGGGTAGCAGCGATGCACTGCTAGGTGCCACTCACTGCTTGTGGTGACTTTAGGTCAGCACTGCCAACGTCAAAGGAACCTACAGGGTCGCACACCTTGATACTCGAGTTCTCGTATTGATCAGAAAGCCTTATGATCGAGTTATTGGATAACTCGGATCTATTTGGGAGATTTCATCAACGCCAATGGGCTTGATGAGATGGAAGAGAGTTATTGGAGCCAAACTTCATTTTTGGCAGGTTGACCCGAAATTGACCATGGTTGGTCACATTTGGATTGGGGTTGCATTGGATTGGATCTACTTGCTTAATCAACTCATGTAATGAAGTTTGGGCTAGCTCATTACCCAATGAGGCCCAATAACAAGTTGTCATGAAGGAGTAATGGGCTAAAAGGGTATAATGGGGAGAAGTCTCACTCATTGGCGCGTAAGGGCACAATGGGGTGAGGGAGGCGCCTTTTGCTTCATTAGGAAGTTAATGGCACCTTGCCCCTTGATCCTTGGATGGTAACTTTGCCTCTATGGCAAGGGTTGGGGCGCATGAGGCATGGTAGACTCGTTTGGAAGGTCTTGGGCGATTAGAAGGGAATTATGGAAAGGGCTTCGAGTCTTGCCATATCCTTAACCCTAATTGCCACCTTACAAACCCTAGCCGCCCACTTTTCTTTTGCCCTAGCCGAATTCCTCTTCATGAATTGCGCCTATATGTATCCTCTTGCCGCCCCTTGCTCAAGTGCATCAAAATATGCGAGAGCTCTTCCTCCTCTTGACATGAGCAACATTAGGGGCGCAAGTGAACATCAAGTGGCGCATCTCTTCCATCTTCCATAGCCGCAAGCCTTCTTCCTCCTTTCCTCTTGGCGCAAGAAGCATTGGTGCTTGGTGGCTTATCTTCTTCCTCCATCCTCTTAGCGCTTCTTCCTTTGAAGGTTGTGCAAGTGGTGTAGAAGGAGCACAAAGGCTTGGATCTTCTTCCCGAGGCTAGCACCGGGCATGGAAGAAGAAGACTCGAGGAATCTATGTGTGTGAGACTGCAGAGGGCGCACGCTTGGGCGCCTACCTAGACATCAACCTTCTCGCTTGCTCTAGGTACGTACTAACTCATCGTGTCAACCCCCTGACCCCCTCGCAAGAGATCTTCACTGGGTTTTTGAGACCAGCCTGTTTCGGGGATATTATTCCGCTGTGCAATGTAATCTGTAATGTCTATATCTGAAAAATTATAAAATATCCCCGGGGTTTCCCAACAATATATATATATAACCGGGTTCGGGTAGTGGGCATCTAACCTATGCTACCCAAACTCTATCGAACCCAACTTGGGTAGCATATGCACTACCCATACCCTACCCGAACTCGAATAACAACTACCCGTTTACTTTTAAACAGGTTCGAATAGGGCGGGTACCTGCTAAATTGGCACCTAGTTGCCATCCCTAATTGATATTTATACGCAACGCTTTCATGACATGCTTCCAGCTATTGGAAGATTGAGACCAAATCTGAAGTTTCCATCTTATCATGATATAAGAGTTTCACTCCTTAACTGGGAGTTAGTATACACTAAGGATTTATTAAAGGGCCAAAAAAAGCATCGGGGAAGATTTGGATACTCTATTATGTCCTATACATGAATAAACAGAAAACAAAATTCCATAGTTAACTTCTTGGTGAATAGTCCTCTAAGCATAATGTTCATTAAATCTATTGACGCATCAGATATTATAAAGACTTTGGACCCCTTGTGCAACCTACTGCATAGATTTGATGACATTGGAAAGTTGCCTCTAAGAAAGAGGACAATTTAAAAATGAGAAAAAACCAGCCATGAGTTATATTTATGAGGAATGGAGAAGGCTAAAAAAGCTATTATAAGATCTTTTTGAGAATAATGAAAGCAAATATAAAGAAGTTTTTGAAATCATTGATAATAAGTGGACTTAGCTAACTTCATTGCCCATTACATAATGTTGGTCACTTTCTAAATCCAAATTTTTCTACAATAATATCTCAATTGAATTTGATTTTGAGGTGACAAATAGGTTATATGCATGCACTAAAAGGTTAGTGCCTACTTTATAGGTGAAATAAAAGATTCTTGAGGAGCTACCCATTTATAAAACTCTGGTGGTATGTTTGGAAACAAATTTGCAATTTCACAAAGTAACACAATCGCACCCAGTGAGAAATTTTATGAATTTTTCTTAATTCTAAATTTTAAAAATTGTTATATGCATTATAACAAAATAACATCTTTTTGGATTTGTAGCACAATAGTGGTGAATGTATAGATTGTCAGCTCTAAATTTATATCAACTAGCCATAAGGATCTTTAGCGTAACGTGTAGTGCGTCAAGATGTGAACATAATTGGAGTGTGTTTGAGTAAATAATTTATCAATTAAAAATTTATTAGTAGTGAATAGTTTGTCACGTATAGAATTTTGTTAATTATTTATTTATTCTAAGAAAAGGAATAGATTTGAGCATAAAAGGCCAAATATAATCAAGCATTGCTCAGAAGATACAATTATAAAGATGAAATTGACCCAATCTCACTCAATGATATTGATGAGTGCAACGAGTGATTAGTTGGGAAGATGGATGGTGATAAAGATGGTTGGGAATGGAAGGGTCTTTGAGAATAAAAATGATAAAAGCCCAACTGGAAAGATGTTTATAGGGTTTCAAGAGATACAGAGCTTAGAACATCTAGGCAAAGATTTAAAAAAAGAAAGGGACACCTAGTATTGTTAGTGTTGCATCTAAGACAAATAAAGGTTTGGTAAGAACATCTTTTTCAACCAAAAAAGGAAAAGAGATTATGGTTAAGGTAGAAGTTGATGCATTCTTCGTAGAATCAGAAAAATAATTAAAAGATATTGATTGTGAGGGTTTAGAAGTTGACGGATATGCCTTACTATATGACGATGAGAATAATGATTATGTTTGAGAAGAGGCGAATGAGCATGAATAGATTGTTTTGTCTTTGTTTAGTGTTTTTAAAATTTTGAACTTATGATTGCAATTGATTTAGCAATATGTCTAACTTTTTTTATATAGCCAGTTTTGTATGTTTATGCAGCTTATTTTTATTTGTATATAGCTTACTTTTTATATATAATAATATATATTTCAACTACAATAGCTTATACTTAAACTTTTAACTTTTGTTAATTGAAAAAATGTTGGTTGAAAAGTTATCGGTTGAAACAGTCAAAAGGTGTTTGGGTAAATTGTTATGCTCGTCAATTTAAAAAAAAAAGGTAAAATATTTTTAAAAACAAAAAATTTTTAAAAAACATTATTTTAAAAATAAAATTTTTAAATAATAGTAATAAATAATTTTAATTTTAAAAATTAAATTTAATAATAATAATAATATTTTTTGCTAAAATTTTTGTAAAAGGAAAATTTAAAATAATAATAGTAAATAATTTTTAATTTAATAATTTTTATTAAAATAATAATTTAAAAAAAATAATTTTACTGTAGAAAGGCCGCACAAATGTAGGTGCGAACATGAGACGCAAAAAGAAAAGATTACTATAGCTAGAAAGCTGACAAAACAGCTCTCTCTTAACTTTTCTAAACCAATGTTGATTCTCGGCTTGCCGAACACCTTTGAAAATCTACTGTGTTGACTAGCAAAAACAACTAACTAGTTGTACTAAACAGGGCCTATATGACTTCTGCTATTTTCTTGTGATGCTATCCGCTATATCATATTTCAGATTTTTAGCTTTTCGCTATTTTCCATGATCCACTGTTGATAACCCTGTTAGCACCATTTTCTCTTAAAGCAAACCACTTACTTGATACTTACATCCATTATTGATGTTTAAATCAAATAAAAGTATGACTCCTCAAAGTAGCTTTCTTCTCGATGGTTGACAATAACATGAAATTAGTATTAATATTATTTGTTATTAATTAAATGTAATTATTTGTAGGTGTTTAACATCAACAATGTAGCAAGGAAAATCACTCTATTCTTATACAACATAGCTCTATAAATATTGTCATTCTCGTTACTTATGTTAATGATATTCCTCTTACTAGAAGTGATGTACAGCAGTGTTGTTAAATAGCTGCAATAGCGGTGATATAGCGTTTTGCCATAGCGGTTTTTGAGCAATCCGCTATGAAACGCTATAGCACTGCTATAGTGGATAGGACCATATTATTATGTTTTTAAGTTTGAGAAATTAAAATTATGACTTAAATTAAGTTAGTACTATGTTATATTTCTTTATATAATTTATTTTATTTATATGCAGCTTAATTTATTAGGTATATAACATATATTTTAAATGCTATACTTAAATTTATATATATATAATATATATTTCAAATGCTATATGACTTCCGCTATTTGCCCGCAACGCAATCCACTATATTATGTTGCAGATTTTTAGCTTTCTCCTATTTTTTGCAATCCACTATTGATAACACTGATGTACAGTCATTTCAAAAGTAAAGAAGTATCTTGAAGAGTAATTTGTCATGAAATATCTAACAGGACCTCAATATTTCTTGAATGCTGAGATTCCTTACAATTCATAAAGCCTTTTCTTGTCATAGAGAGAGTATTCTAATTAAAACTTAAAGTGGAATCTTACCTGATGCTAATTATGGCGTCAAGAAATTAACCTCTTATTTTTCTTTCATCTATGTCAAACGAAATATGGTTTAAAGGGCAAACAAAAATTATTGTAGTCTATTCAAGTATAAAAATTATACTCTTTGAATTATTTCATGTTTACTCTAGATGAGCCAATGATCCTACATTATAATAATCAAGTGACAGATACATTAAATATATTGTGATGAGTAAGAGAGAGATTTACACTCCTTTCACAACTTCAGAAAAAAAAATAGTTGATTGCCATTAGGGTCTTTCTTCTATTCAACTTGTAACTTTATCTACAAAACTAAGTATATTGAAATTTATGCTCAGCTTGAACTAAAGAGTTATTATCATAAGTCCAATCCACAAGGGTGATTTAAGTTGTCGTACATATGTATTCTACATAAAAATTCAATGCAATCTTTTCCAACTGATTGTTTATATGCCTTATTTCAGCACATCAACACAGTAAACAATGACAAGAATATGAAGTTTTTCATTTCTAACATCTGAATCGCGGTGACCCAAGAAAAGGACAATGTGCTCGTTATCTAAGAACAGCTAAAAGTAAAACCACACTATGGCTAATTTAAGTTGTCCTATTATATTCAAATAATTGCAGTTTCATGTTTCGGCTCCTAACTCAAACTGCCAACTTGTTTCCGTATCAGGAACCTCTTTTTTGTTCAGTCTAGATACTAGCAAGCTAAGAAATTGTATATTTATACAGACAATTCACAGGTGCATATCGGTACATCCTTCACATTATATAAGATGAGAAAGAAAACAAGTACAAGAGGTGTAGGATAAAAAGGATCAATTCATAGGACACAATAGATATCAGCGCTGCCACAAAAATTCAAAATTTCCAACCAGAATACGGAACGAAACTGAATAAAAATCTCCCCACATGCTCATAAGACCCAAATTGATAAAATCCCACACACCTTCGCGTCATCTCTCTTCTTCTGCAGGAGCTCATTCAAGACATCGACGCACTCCTGGAATCGCCGGCTCTGGAACAAGAAAGCTGCCTCCTTGGCCAGCCCCTTGGCATCGGTGAGATTTCCTTCGTCACTGATGGGGCCGACCAAAGCCACTAAAGAATCTTTGGCTTCCATCCACCGATTGATGAGGACCGAGCAGATCCGGGGAGACGAACGTACAGAAGGGAGGCCGAGAAGCAGAGGAATCAGGTTCAGACTAGGGCGGTGGTTGTTCAAGGGCTTCGACAGGCATGGTAGGGTTTTAAGGAGGAGATGAGGCGGTAAGAGCTTAGGGTTAGAGATGGGAACGGGGGGAGAAGTCGAGAGGCGAGAGATTTTAAGAGATGTTGGCACTGCCTTGGAGGCCACCGGCGAAGGATTGAAGAGTTTGAGAGCAGACGGGGAGTGTGCGTTTATATATTGACATGAAGTACATACAGAAAGTGGGAGAGGCAAAAGTGGGTAACGAGGAATGAATAGATAGCGAGATGGACGGCATGAGCAAAGATTTTGATTGATTCAACAATTAAATACTTCTATTATAATTTAAATAACTTCAACTAACTAAAACAATGATATTATTAATTATTTATAATATTTTAATTAATTTACTAATAATAATATTTTTATTTAATTTTATTTGAAAAATAATATTTAAGTTATTGATAATATATTTTAGAGATGCTAGCCGCCATTTGTACTCTACTTATACTTGAACTCAACTAATTCCTTTGCTACTCATACCCGATTAAATATATATATATATTAAATTCCCTACCCAAATCCGACCATATTAACTCTATTACTACCCATTAATTATCCAAACCCAACTAAGTCTGTTGTCCTAACTCCTACCGCTCCCCCCCCCCCCACACCCACCTCTGCTTGACCCCTTGCCACCGACACTGATCCTAGCCATCTAGCCCTTGCCACTAATGCCGCTCCTAGCCACCTAGCCTAGCGTGGCCTTTGACACTACTCTAAGTCGTCTAGCCCTTGCCACTAATGCCACTCCTAGCCGCCTAGCCTACCGTCGCCTTTGACACTACTCCACGTTACCGCAAGCCCCATATCACCTGACGTTGCTACCCTTCGCCATTGGCCCCACTAGCCTGACATGGCTCCCCTTTGCAGTTGGCCCCATGTCGCATGACACCACTCACCCTTCGAATGGCATGGTGGGCTAGCAAAGGACGAGTAGGGTTGTTTTTATTATTATTATTATTATTATTATCGGGTTTGGGTAATTGGTATCTGATGAATAGTATCCAAACCTGACTCGCATAGTATATAAAATACTCATACCCAAATCAAACCCAATTAATAGCTACTCAATTACCAAATAATCGGATTAGGTAGATCGGTTATGTGTTAAAACACCACCCAACCGGCATCTTTAACATGTATCAAACAGTAATCACTAATTAGAATGCGGATGGAATCTAAGTAACTAAGCATTTATGAATAAATTTAATGCCCAACATACTAAGAATTTATTTAATTCAATTAATAAGTTAAATATAAGATTTGCCTAAATTTGATTAAATGAATAAAAAAATATTTTAAAAGGCCTAATTATGTAACTAGGTATTAAATTAGTACATATATTTATAAATTTATCAAAAAAAAAAATCAAATTTCACTTTTTACTCATGTAGACTTATTTATATATCTAGTGATAATTATGTATAGAATTAAATAGAATATGTGCATAAATTTTATTGGTTTGTTAACTATTCTATTTATAAATTATTGTGTTTTTAAATTACTATACTTATAAAACAAGTTTTGAGTTAAGATAGTGACATGGATCAATATTCTCAAAACCAGTCTGAACCAGCTAAAATTTTCAGTGTGTATCAGTCTAAGATGTGTTCAGTTTCACTATAGCACTGTGTCAGTGCAATCGATTTCACCATAGCACAGTATCGATTTCACTATAGTATACTAGTCCGAGACCATATTGGTACCACCAGTTGGACTGGTAATGTAAACCTTGACATGGATAGCTTAAGCCAAAAATATAGTATCGTTTAAGTCTTAAATCAACTGGTGAGACCAAAATATAAAGTCATTTACATGTGAGATTTCAACATCACCAACATGAGTAATTCAGTATTCCACCTTAATTCACTCTCAAGTTACTTGGATGCCCCTTAAGTGACTTTACCCAAAACACATGGCCTCTTGTAACCTAGGTCACTTGGGAAAATCCCAAGTGAGCTATTCTACTCCCCTCATTCATATGACTCTAAACACATTTATTATATTCCTAGACAATTTCTTTACACATAACACATAGGGCCAGTTTGGGGCGGCTGGAGCTTCTGGCTTTTGGCTAGTTTGACCAGAGC
The DNA here is from genome assembly GCA_027563935.2 of Costus lasius. Taxonomy (NCBI): domain Eukaryota; kingdom Viridiplantae; phylum Streptophyta; class Magnoliopsida; order Zingiberales; family Costaceae; genus Costus; species Costus lasius. The sequence goes on along the minus strand of CM050454.1, from coordinate 15,765,129 downwards.
TGGTTTGACTAGAGTTGGTTAGAAAAGCTGAGGCTATTTGGATAAAATAGCTGATCTAGATAGCAGTTTAGAAATACTATGGTGTGATGTGCTGTTATATTTTATTAAGTGAAAAATTTATAAATACATATAAAATTTTATAATTTACAATAGATATAAATTTTTTTAATATCCATATATATATAATTTTCCAATTATTTAATACAATAATAAATATATTTTTTTAACTATTATGTATACATGAATTTTATCTTAAAGGGGACTAATCTTAAAATTTTTTTTTGCAAGAATTCTCTAAGTACATAACCCTACATATAAATTCGTATATTATATTATTTATTCCCTAAGTGCAAGAATTCGTATCTTAAAATTTAGCTAAAAATAATTATATTTTTTTATATATTATTATTTTTTTTATTTTAAAAAATCGTAGTGATTAATATATCTAATCTTATATTTAATTTTTATTATTTTTACTCTATACTTATACCTGCTAAAAAAAATTAAAATAAAAAGTAAAATAAAAAAATCCCTAATCCCATCGTTGTCGCCACATGAAGGGATTGGGATTTGGGATGGCGTGGCGATGGGCGTCGGATGGTACGATGGACGGGCCTTGGACATGCGATGACAGGCGTTGGATGGTGCGACGGACAGTGCTCCAGATCGCAAATGGGGGCGACGGACGGTGCTCCAGATCGCAGACGGGGGTGACGGACGGTGCAGCGATGGGCAAAGGAGACGCAGGGCGGCAACAGGAGAAGGAGATGGCCGGTGTAGCGACGGGCAAAGGAGACACTGGGCAAAGGAGATGGCCGGTGTAGCGACGGGCAAAGCTAGGGCGATAATCCATCTTATTTAAAACAACCTAGTAGAACCAAAAATTCAATCAATTTGGTGAACATAATAAATCCTTATCAATTGACACTAGAAGGGGTAATCACCATGGATCCAAACCTTAATAACCATATATTTTTCCTTAAATGGTACGTCTATCAAAATGTTTGGGCAATTGATAGTTCTAGGTGTCCCCGCTCTATTTTTTTTTAACCCTAATATATAATGATCCAATTCACCAACTAGAGATTAGGCTAATTCATTGGTTGCGCCAAGACATACGATTGCATCACTATAAGCCTTATATTTGTTATTCTCTCCAGCATACCAATAAGAGAACCTTATCTCTCTTAATCTTACTCTTGTTGGCTCTTAAAGGTATGGTAAAGTGCCTTCACATAATAATGTTTCACCTAGCACTCAACTACTGGCCCATTGGAGGTCCACTCAAACTTTATGCAACCCACTAATTCGCCAACCAATGATGAAGAAACTATGCCCATGCAACCTAGTCACCTTAACACTATGTTTTTTTAGAGAGAAAAGAGGAAAGAAAAAAAAAAGAAATTTTTATTTCATTTATTTGGAAGAAAAGAAAAAGCCTTCATTATTCTCCCAAAACGGTTCCACCTAAATCGAGGAGAAAAGAGGGAAGAAAACACAGACGCTCATGGCCTCCCTCCCTCCCCCTCGCGCTCACCACTTCTCCCCTGCAGGCGAACACCGACGATCATCGCCCACCCCCTCCCTACCTCTTGCACTAGTCGTTCCTCCCTTGCTCGCGAACATAGCCAACCATTGACCACTGATGTGTCCGCAAGTGCATGGATACGTCGAAGTAATAAAAGATATTGAACCCACAGAGACCTACGTATTAAGTACCAAATAATTGAATTATTACTAACTAAGCGATTGATGTATGATAGAAGTAAAATAAAAATGAATAAATGAAAACTAACGTCGGAAATCGGAGAGAGAAAACTGGGACTAAGGTTTCATCACTTTTTAATTTCTATGACTAGATATAATAAAGTTTTTATTAGTTATTCAAATCAAGATAAAGAAAAGTTTACTTAAAAAGAAATTGTCTCCTTTCAGACGTCCAATTTACACAGAACAGACTTCACTTTCGTGACTTGCCGTTCAGTGTTAAAGAAAAGTAAACCAGACAAAGAAAATTAAAATCACTTTCGTGGTTTAACTTTTAAAGTCTATTTCTCAAGTAAAATTAAATACTTTCGTATTTTAATTTTATAGGTTTTACCTAAGGGGTTCTCACAATCAAAATCACCTTTCGATTTATATTATCATGTCTAAAATGATAAAATGCCTAGATCAAAATATTAATATATAAGATAAGCATAAAAAATCAGGATTTTAGAACAAATCTATTTTCATAGTCTAAGTTCCTAAAAATCACAATTTAAGGGTTCCTAGTTCTTAAATCATCTTTCGGTCCATATTATGAACTCTAAGATATGCAAATATTTCAAAACTAAAAATTTTAAAGTCAATAATCACACAAGCAAAATTTTCATTTCAAATAATAACTAACAAATTAATAATCATCTAGTCATTACAGAATTAAAAAAAAAAAGATTACTCCCTTAGTCCCAAAAAGGTTTTTACGCTATCATGGAGAAGGAAACGCAATAATAATTCATTTTAAAATAATTAGAATTCAACAGAGGAGGAATAAAATATTTTACTAATTTCACAGGGTTATGAAAATTTTAGTTCAATTTTCATAGCCTTGTGATTTTTCTTTTGCTAATGAACAATATTGCATAGTGTCTTCGTTCGTCCGCTCGAACACTATAGCTGTGTTACCCATGCTTTAATTTCTCTATTTATGAAGATCATCAATTTTGTGATAGAATCAAATTATAGTTTAAACATCAAACAATTGGTGTCATTAGGCATAAAATGCAAACCTAATAAGTAAAGAGAGTTGTTTTGTGTGTATAAGAACTAAAAGTTAAATTTTGTAGCTAAGTGTGATATTCATGTTTCATCTTATAGTGGTACTGCACTTATAACTAAATATTCACACTAGGAATCATAGGGAATAATGATAAAAGAAAGGGGCAAAAATGTAATTTAATCTTGTAGAGTATAAATGATAATTCAATAAGGAGCTTGTTACTATTTTAGATTTATGATTCTGATTCGTGGACCTATAATTTACTGAAATCAAAGGAATTTTTAGAAGAATTTACCATCATATTGTAGAATGTTTCAAAAGCAAGTAATTATAATCTTGTGACTCATGCAAATCTGACCTCTTCATGGTTTTGGTCATGTAACTTTGTCTATACAAACAATTTTTAATTGAAATTTACTTTTGGTAAAAGATAACTTGAGTAGCTTTCCAACAGATTAGCTAATACATAATGTAACCTCCGATTATTGTATGAAACAGATAGCAATATTCTGCACATGTTTTCTAGAACAGAAGGCTGACCTCTTTGTAGTATGTTTCTTATAAGTTTTGATTTACAAATTGGTTTTAAATGATATTTACTTTGCATAAAAGAAGACTCAAATATTTTTCCAATGAATAATATATTGTATATATTTGATACGGAATATGGCTTCAAACAAATAGTAACTTTCGACTCATTGATTCTATAACTTGATATTGGGCAGTCTGACCTTTTGTCACTTGATATGCTATAACTCTTTGTATATTTTGCCAAATTGCACAAAATTAGATTCTATGGAAGATAGATTCAATTATCCTTCTAATGATACCTTTTTGTATGGCTATCTATAACATTTCCCTGTGATTCAGTTGAATGCATTAATTGGTCATGTTTGACACATTCTGCTCTTAATGTTATGACAAATATGGTACAGAATGTCATGATTCTTGTGCTACACTCCATGTTCATGATAATAAGAATTGATCAGTAATCATCTATGTATTTGTGTTTATTATTTGATTCATGACACTACCATTGTACTTGATATTTGACCAAATGTTCCTTTAGACTTTGATATGCACCTTTGATACTTTGTATCTATGATCATATTGTAAGGACAATTGTATGAAGGCAACAATGCCATTGTGTTACTTTGATTTGTTCTGATACCATTGTTCTTTGGCCCTTACATCTTATAGTAGGAAAATGATTTGATCCCATTTATGGGAATTATGACTATGGATGTGGAACTAAGTGTTACATGGAGCAAAGTGTCACATTAGAAATAATGGGGGCCACCTCTTAAGTCCATGGGAGCCACCTCTAGAATACCTCTATATTTGGTGATGGATGTGGAACTAAGTGCTACATGGAGCAAAGTACCACATTAGAAATAATGGGGGCCACCTCTTGTATCCATGGGAGCCACCTATAGAATCCCTCCATTCACATTTGGTTGGGCCATGGCGAGCCCTTTGTTGGCTTTTGCTTTGTGGGCTTTCCCAGATGTGGGTTAGTCTTGCTTCTAGATGTGGAGGACTTTGTTTTGCTTTGTTCCCACTACTCTTTCTATGAGGCTTTGATATTAATGAGATAATGATATTATCACTAGTTCTCACATGGTAGTTTTGAGACTCATGATAGGATATCATATCTTAGATTCTATGATGTTTTATTTTTATACCATGAGTTCGTGATATTCTCATTTGTTCCTATGAGTGAGTAGATCTTTCTAGGCTATTTGTATGCGTTGACACAGATTTATATAGCATTTCAAGCATGATTTTACAGTCAGAATCATCTGTATTTCTGGGTTTTCTGCCTCATTATTGCCTTAATTGCTTTACATCCATGGAATCTACACCCCTTTCGGTATTTTTCACGTTTTTAGGTCAAAACGACCACAAAGAGGGTGGATTCTGGTACTTTTGTGGAAAAGGGGCTTCTCCTAATTCAAGATGATCCTAACTGAAAGTTTTTAGAGTCATTGATGTCTTTGTTGGAAATCACGACCCGGTCGCGATCAGAATCATGCTCGTGACTCATCTCCGCCCTTAAGCTGCAATTGAAAAATCATGACCGGGTCACAATCAAATTCACGCGGACCTGCCTGTTACGAAATCACGATTTTAATCCAGATTTCTTTGATCTAACCCTAGGAGAAGCTTAGGGGCATTGAGGATCATTCTCCCCCGTTGACAAAGAAGGCGTGGAGCAGCTTTTGATAGTAGATTTAGCCACGAAATCATGATTTCGTGGAGGATGGGTGACTGAAGCTTTGCAGGGCATGGAGGAGGCTGGCGAAGACTTTCTTTCGGCTGAGCAACAGCGGTGGTAGAGGCTTTTGGCAGGGCATGGGGAAGAGAAGAAGGCGCAGGAAGAGAGGAGATAAAAGACCTTTGATTCAAGGAAGAAGCAGGGTTCGCACGGGTAAGAGGAGAGGCTGCTGCGCTTGGGAGCAAGAGAAAAACAAGGGTTGCGCATCTGCATCTATTAAAGACACTTGTTGCGTGAGCTCCTTAAGAATAAATCTGTAAGGAAGATCTTGCGCTTACATTCAAATTGTTGCATTATTTGTACAATCTTGGCAAAATATCATAAGATCTTACCTTCCTCTTGTAATTACCACATAAACCGGCATATGTATGAGATGTTTAATGTCATAGTTTGCGCTTTCATCATGAACATTGTAGGCTAAGTTCTAAATCAGGATGTGGGGTAGCCCTTGATGACTTACTAGTTATAATAGTTTGGCTCTATCTGCCGAAGTCCTAGCTCGACCTTATGAGCGTGCTTTGCCTGCATTACCCAGAAGGGTATGCTTGAGCCTTTAGTCGTCTAAGTGAGGTTTGTTAATCAGTATCTCTAGGAGGAAAACTCGCTTGCGGATTTGTACTCACTTACAGGGATTATAAGGAGCTTAGATGCTTCGGGAAGAACCTCGTCCGACCGAGCGTCAGAACCATTTGGTTGGGAGTTTATCAAATCCATTGGTATGCTATACCTGCATTGCCCAAAAGGGAACGTTTGATCCTTTTAGTTTCTTATGTGGGATTTGTAAATCAAGGGCTAGGGAAACCCCCCTTGGCGAACTGTACTCCCTCGGTGTGAGCTCCTGGATCTTAGACGCATCCGGCAAACCAAAAGTGCGCCGGTACATTGGATTGTATCTGGATTCTTTGCCTGCGTTGCTCGAGAGGGCGCGCTTGAGCCAGGAGTTCCGCTAGGGAGGTTAGTAAACCAGGAATTCTCGGGGAGGACCCCTCTTGTTAACCTATACTCACCATGAAAGTATTAGGGCCTTAGACGTGTTAGGGAGACAACAAGTCCGACTGAATGTCAGAACCCTACGGATTGGACCGGTGGCCTAGTCCATGGGAGCGGACGAGGCCATTGGAGGGAGCGACCTGCACGACAGGTGGCTAAATCCCTTGAACTAGATAGGACCTTGGTAATGGAGTTTAACTATTCAACTGTAAGGAGTCAAAATGGTAAACCCATATCATGACTCTTCTCCCCATTAAAATTCTCTCGTGCAAATCCTCTATGTTCTTGTGCATTTAATTAGTTTAACACATCAAACTTCATAAATTTTGACATCGTCTAGCTAGCGAATTCGAGATCTGTCGGTACTTGCCCATTAGTCCCTGTGGGATCGATATTTTACTACTTCGATAGACCCGTGCACTTGCGGGAAGCCTTTCAAGCATCTTTGGGCTATATCAATATGCTCTTTGTTATTCATGCTTTTGATGTCCTTACGGTAGGATTTGAGGTATCTCTTTGGTATATTTAATTACAATGTTTTCTTTTCATATTATCAAATTTGTATTAAAATTAGTAACAAAAATGTATTTTGTGCATGGGTGATGTAGTTCTTACTGAGTTTCATAACTCACTTTTTTTTATTTTATATATAATACAGGTTGACCTATGGTTATTTTCCTTGGGGCATGGAGGATATGTTGGTAGAAATATTTAGTATAAACTCCTAATTAGTTTGATGTCAAGTGGATATGCTCATGTAAATATTGCTTTGAGTTGTATATAGTAAGTTTGAGAAAATTTTGTTAAGACATATGGCATTGTAAATTGGATGTATGAATGCATGTTGATATGTTATGTGAAGGAAAGTTGATATTCAATAAATCTTGTGTTAGTTGGTTGATATTGATTGAATTTGTTAAGTGATGTTGTTACTCCTCTAGAAATATATTGAACAATTGTCTTGAGGTTGTACTTAAGTTTATTCCATTTGACATTGGATCATGGGAAATTGCATTGTATTAAATAAGAAAATATTTCTAGGGGTGTGACAATAGCAACACCCGCATTTTTGCTAATTTCTCCTTCACCAAACTCCTTTCGATCTGAAAATTTTGGTGTGTCTTCTCCTCCACGAGGCGCTCCTTCCTTGAAAATTTGGTCACCGAAGGTGGCTTCTTCGATTCCTAGTGAGGAACCCTAGCGTGGTGGCGCCCTTCTTGATTTCTCCCTCTATTTACGATTAAAATCTTTGATACCTAGCTTGAAATCTTCTCCCCCTCTTATAGAACGTTTCTATTCTTTTAGATTTCGAAATCGCATGCTAGTTCTCCTCAATTTGGCTTCGAAAATTTTGACTACAGTGTTGGCAACGGAAGACTCGGGCGTGGTGGCTTAATTCCCCAAATTAATATTTTTACACCTCTATAAAAATTTTAGTTCATTTTTCACAGGGGTGTGACAATAGGAAAAATTCCAAAATTGACCCCTGAGATTGAAATTTCGTATTGATTCCGTTTCCGGCCTCTGATTTCTTCAATCTATTGAAAATAAGCCCTTTTTACCTAAAAATAATGAAAAACAAGAAGAGGTGTAAATTCTAAAATAATTAATCAATTAAGTTTAAAAATAAGCAAAAGAGCATAAATATAACTCAAAAAGACCAAACGATCAATACAAAATTTATTATGAATTTTTGAATCATCAAAATACATAAGGCTCAAACCTTTGCTTGTCTTTAAGCAACTCAAATCATGAATCAATGTGTGTAAAGAAAATATAAATGACTTCGGTTTATTCCTCCTTAACATGAAAGTTATCTATAATATTGATGTCTTGTATTTAAGTAGTCTTTTTGACTAATGTTTCCTAGTGAATCGAGACATATTTTCATGATTTTACATCTCTTTCCAGCTTAATTCACTGAATTTCTTCAAAAGCTTCACTACTTGTCATATTTGCTAAATACAGGAAAATTCACTCGTTTCTAGAGCTATACGGATGCACGATCACATACCCGAGTGAATCCGAATTCATGACAAGAAATTTAGCTTAAGACGAGAGCTAGAGTTTACCCGCATCCAACATTTATTGCCAGCTCTCAAGACACACGCCATCAAGAGAAGACACACGCCATGAGGGAACATTCATGAACAAGCATTAATGAGGAGACATTCATGAATGAGCATTGATTAAACACATTCATTTAATGAAAGAGATTCATGAATGGCGCCACCTTAAAGAGATTCATGAATGGCGCCACCTTGAAGAGGCACCATGAAGAGGCACCTTGAAGAGGCACTTTGAAGTCTATAAAAGAGAGGGAGGGGAGTCGAAGGCAAGGGGAGGCCCGGAGGCGCCCAAGAGGCCCGGGGGCGGAGCGCCCAATCGGGGCTCCAGGGAAAGAGAGGAGGATTATGCTCGAGAACCAAGGCTTGGTCGCAAGAACGCAAGTAATTCCAAGGAGAAGAAGGATTCTTTGAGGAGGAGAGAAAGGAGTTTGTCTTGATTCTTTTCCCATCTTTACTGTTTCCTTACTTTTAATTGGAAGGCTTGTTGCTGTTGTAACCATGTATGTATTAGCGTAAAAAACCTCAATCGGGATTTGGGCGTAGCCCGTCTTTTTGATTTATAATACTTAATGTTAATAATTGCTTTTGATATATCTTGTAAAGCCATTTGATCTTGGTTTGTTTCATTCGTGTTTATCATTTCTTGGCCAAATCGGTTTTCACTTTAGTTGATTGTGGTAACAATTGAGAGGTGAATTGCAATCAACGGATCCTCCTTGATCATTCATGTGTACTCTACTACTTGATGACTTGATATCAACGAGAGTTGTAGAAGACCACTTGGGGAATCTTGGTGTCCTGTTTCACACGATTTACCACTGCTTAGTCCACCGCGAGAGTAGTAGACTAACTAAGTAGATTGTGGAGTTGTCCACCGCGAGAGTAGGAGACTAACTCAGTTGTTGAGTCGCGCACCCGAGAGGGGCACGGCTCAAGAGGACACATCCTTGGTTTTCTAAAGATTTTCTAAGTAATACTTTTCATTACACTTATAAGTTGATTGATGTGGTGAACCCCGATTTCCCGATTTCTCTCATATTTGTAGGACCTTTATTTTATTACACTTTTAGTTCAGTTTGTATCATCAACCTAGATTTTCAATCGCTTAGCTATCAAAGATTGGAAGATTTGGTACTTGACAGTCCATCCCTGTGGAAACGATATCTTAAGTACTACATCGGTAAGCCGTGCGCTTGCGGACTGTGTGCAACAAGTTTTTGACGCCGTTGCCGGGGATGGAATTTTGTTAATATCGAAGTATTCCATGAATTGATAGACTAGGCTTTATCATGCTTTCTTGTCTTTTCTTAGTAATTTTGTTTTACTTTAGTTAGCACAACTCTGCCTTGGCATAAACTTTATGAAATATTCACTGTCCAACTTTTTAAGTCGTGGAAGTCTTTAAAAATATGGCCATCTTATTACAACTTGCTGATTATTGTGTGTGAAAACCGGTGGAAATTTTAGACGACATTCTAGTCAAGCTGAGAAAGATGAGACGACAATGAAAATACTCTGACTTTTGTGGAAGTCCTTCACTCTACAGAATGAATCAATTCGCGAATGGTACAAATCTGAATACCTACATGTGGAAGCACCTCAAGGTAACTATTGAAAGAAACCTATACTTGAAATCACTGATTGACAATTTAAGGTATGCATTCTTTGGTGCTGCTTTATACAACTCTGCAATACACTGCGGTCAAGCTAATGACCCTAAACTAGCGCTTCTTGGGAGGCAACCCAAGTGCTTGTTTTCTTTAATTTTCATTTTTTTTCTTACGTGTGTTATTTTTGAGGTTAGGGATGAAGATTATGGTTTTGCTTGTTTTCTCTATCTAACTGATTTGTTTTGCCGAGGCTTCTATTGTTAATCTGCCCTGCTGCTCTGCTACCAACGTGCTTTGCCAACACTGCCAAGAAGCCTTGTCTTGCTGCTGCTTTTCTTTGATTTCAACTATTCACCTGCTGCTTCTGCAATGCCCCCCCCCCCCCCCAAAACGAAAGATGAAAGCTCGAAAATCTACCACGCACATACCTGCTACTCCCTTCCAACAACCTTCTTCTTTAGCTATTCTGCCTTCTTCATCGGATGCTATATTGAGGTAATGCTCTGTCTTTGGCATTCCCATGTGCAACGATGTTCAAGTCCTCAATTGCCAGCTGCTAAATTCACATGACAATAAGGACGACCATCAAGAGAAAGATACTGAGACGAGCACCGACGATGACTCTGACTGATCTTGTGAGTATTGCATCTCATTTCTCCAAATTTTGTGTTCTTGACATGCTATACATAGGGACTATGCATAATTTAAGTCTAGGAGATTGTGGGTTGGGTTCATAATCAAAACTTTTTATGCAGTAACTCAATACTTATGCTTTGTGCTTTGATGATACATTTCATATGCTGTGCTCTGATGATATGATGAAGACAAGTGGTGATATTATTTTGATTTCAAATGAAAATCATGATAGCTTGATGTTTTATATTGACTCCTTGGGATATTATTATGCTCTGAATCTTAGTTCAAAGTCAGGTAATTCATATGATTATCTTTTGATGAAAAAGAAAAAGGTTGTGGAGTGATAGATCTGATTTTTTATTAAGGTTTTTGCTTTCAAAGCATGCTTATGATCTTTCTATAGAAGTATATAACTCTATCGGCTTGATTCTCCTTACTACTTATTGGAAATAATCAATGCACTTGTTTGTGGTTATAATCTCCTCAAAATACAAAAAGAAAAAAAAGGACTCCTTTACTTGGCACTACGTAAAATTGGCAGTGGTACCGAAGACATGAGTTGAAGTTTACAAAAAAATAATAAGACTCCTCTACTTGGCACTGCGTAAAATTGGCAGTGGTACCGAAGACATGAGTTGAAGTCAAATAAAAAAATAAAAAAAAGAGGATGAAAATAACACAAAAATAAAAAGTGCAGTGGTTTTTTTTTTCCAACTTGTATCTTTAGTTGAATCGAGTTTGAACAGAGTGTATACTTCACACAAAAGATTATTGCAACTCATGAAGGTAAGTCTTATCTAACTTCGGTTGTTGGATCTTCATGCCTTTATTCTTGAAGATAGATTATTATATTGAATCCCCTGACTTGCTAAGTTTTGTTCATAATAATATCTCCCTAGGACATAATATTTTACAAGCTTGACCTGATTTCATCTTTTTATGACTACCACTTTTATCTTTATATGCTTGAGGACAAGAATTGATCTAAGTCTGAGAGATTTTGATGTCTCATATTTAAGTAGTCTTTTTTACTAATGTTTCCTAGTGAATCGAGATATATTTTCATGATTTTACATCCCTTTCCAGCTTAATTCACTGAATTTCTTCAGAAGTTTCACTACTTGTCATATTTGCTAAATATAGGAAAATTCACTCATTTCTAGAGTTATACGGATGCACGATCACATACCCGAGTGAATCCGAATTCATGATAAGAAATTTAGCTTAAGACGAGAGCTAGAGTTTACCCGCATCCAACATTTATTGCCAGCTCTCAAGACACACGCCATCAAGAGAAGACACACGCCATGAGGGAACATTCATGAACAAGCATTAATGAGGGAACATTCATGAACAAGCATTAATGAGGAGACATTCATGCATGAGCATTGATTAAACACATTCATTTAATGAAAGAGATTCATGAATAGCACCACCTTAAAGAGATTCATGAATGGTGCCACCTTGAAGAGCCACCATGAAGAGGCACCTTGAAGAGGCACCTCGAAGAGGCACCTCGAAGAGGCACTTTGAAGTCTATAAAAGAGAGGGAGGGGAGTCGAAGGCAAGGGGAGGTCCGGAGGCGCCCAAGAGGCCCGGGGGCGGAGCGCCCAGTCGGGGCTCCAGGGAAAGAGAGGAGGATTACGCTCGAGAACCAAGGCTTGGTCGCAAGAACGCAAGTAATTCCAAGGAGAAGAAGGATTCTTTGAGGATGAGAGAAAGGAGTTTGTCTTGATTCTTTTCCCATCTTTACCGTTTCCTTACTTTTAATTGGAAGGCTTGTTACTGTTGTAACCATGTATGTATTAGCGTAAAAACCTCAATCGGGATTTGGACGTAGCCCGTCTTTTTGATTTATAATACTTAATGTTAAGAATTGCTTTTGATATATCTTGTGAAGCTATTTGATCTTGGTTTAATTCATTCCTGTTTATCGTTTCTTGGCCAGATCGGTTTTCACTTTAGTTGATTGTGGTAACAACTGAGAGGTGAATTGCAATCAACGGATCCTCCTTGATCATTCCTATGTGCTCTACTACTTGACGACTTGATATCAACGAGAGTTGTAGAAGACCACTTGGGGAATCTTGGTGTCCTGTTTCACACGATTTACCACTGCTTAGTCCACCGCGAGAGTAGTAGACTAACTAAGTAGATTGTGGAGTTGTCCACTGCGAGAGTAGGAGACTAACTCAGTTGTTGAGTCACGCACCCGATAGGGGCACGGCTCAAGAGGACACATCCTTGGTTTTCTAAAGATTTTCTAAGTAATACTTTTCATTACACTTATAAGTTGATTGATGTGGTGAACCCCGATTTCCCGATTTCTCTCATATCTGTAGGACCTTTATTTTATTACACTTTTAGTTCAGTTTGTATCATCAATCTAGATTTTCAATCGCTTAGCTATCAAAGATTGGAAGATTTGGTACTTGACAGTCCATCCCTGTGGAAACGATATCATAAGTACTACATCGGTAAGCCGTACGCTTGCGGCTCCGCCCCGGGCCTCTTGGGCGCCTCCAGACCTCCCCTTGCCTTCTACTCCCCTCCCTCTCTTTTATAGACTTCAAAGTGCCTCTTCGAGGTGCCTCTTCAAGGTGCCTCTTCATGGTGGCTCTTCAAGGTAGCGCCATTCATGAATCTCTTTAAGATGAATCTCTTTAAGGTGGTGCCATTCATGAATCTCTTTCATTAAATGAATGTGTTTAATCAATGCTCATGCATGAATGTCTCCTCATTAATGCTTGTTCATGAATGTTCCCTCATTAATGCTTGTTCATGAATGTTCCCTCATGGCGTGTGTCTTCTCTTGATGGCATGTGTCTTGAGAGCTGGCAATAAATGTTGGATGCGGGTAAACTCTAGCTCTCGTCTTAAGCTAAATTTCTTGTCATGAATTCAGATTCACTCGGGTATATGATCGTGCATCCGTATAGCTCTAGAAACGAGTGAATTTTCCTGTATTTAGCAAATATGACAAGTAGTGAAGCTTCTGAAGAAATTCAGTGAATTAAGCTGGAAAGAGATGTAAAATCATGAAAATATGTCTCGATTCACTAGGAAACATTAGTCAAAAAGACTACTTAAATATGAGACATCAAAATCTCCCAGACTTAGATCAATGTTTGTCCTCAAGCATATAAAGATAAAAGTGGTAGTCATAAAAAGATGAAATCAGGTCAAGCTTGTAAAATATTATGTCCTAGGGAGATATCATTATGAACAAAACTTAGCAAGTCAGGGGATTCAATGTAATCATCTATCTTCAAGAATAAAGGCATGAAGATCCAACAACCGAAGTTAGATAAGACTTACCTTCATGAGTTGCAATAATCTTCTGTGTGAAGTATACACTCTGTTCAAACTTGATTCAACTAAAGATATAAGTTGGAAAAAAAAAAAACCACTGCACTTTTTATTTTTGTGTTATTTTCATCCTCTTTTTTTTTTATTTTTTTATTTGACTTCAACTCATGTCTTCGGTACCACTGCCAATTTTACGCAGTGCCAAGTAGAGGAGTCTTATTATTTTTTTGTAGACTTCAACTCATGTCTTCGGTACCACTGCCAATTTTACGCAGTGCCAAGTAAAGGAGTCTTTTTTTTCTTTTTGTATTTTGAGGAGATTATAACCATAAACAAGTGCATTGATTATTTCCAATAAGTAGTAAGGAGAATCAAGCCGATAGAGTTATATACTTCTATAGAAAGATCATAAGCATGCTTTGAAAGCAAAAACCTTAATAAAAAATCGGATCTATCACTCCACAACCTTTTTCTTTTTCATCAAAAGATAATCATATGAATAACCTGACTTTGAACTAAGATTCAGAGCATAATAATATCCCAAGGAGTCAATATAAAACATCAAGCTATCATGATTTTCATTTGAAATCAAAATAATATCACCACTTATCTTCATCATATCATCAGAGCACAACATATGAAATGTATCATCAAAGCACAAAGCATAAGTATTGAGTTACTGCATAAAAAGTTTTGATTATGAACCCAACCCACAAATATGTGTAATGATTGACAAGAATAAGAGATTTAAAGAAATACCTTGAAAAAGACCTTCAAAAAGTTATAATTATTCTGTAATTAACTCTTTAAAGAAAACTGGTCATTGAACGGTTATCTGCCTATTCCTGTTAGCAGGATAACATTATTCAAAGTACACTATAAAACAGTGTAATATAACTCGTAGCATAATTAGAAGTAGTTAGCAGAGTTATCCACTTAACCTACAACCCTGTTATTTTCTACTCCTTTTTTTCATTCACTTTCTGGAGAAGACTGGTCAAGGGCATGGTATTTAAATCATTATCGATCTTTCTTTTAAAGGGTAAAAATAGAATTTTATAAATTTTCCTTCGTTAGTTGATCAAAACAGATTTAAAGTATACCACAGGGTATAATATAACTCATGACTACAGTATATCACACTAGAGGAGTTGGAACAAGTTATTCACAGATATTCTCTAGTTTCTTTCATGAAAATAATTTCATCCAGTAAATCAGAAAAATTAAAATCAAGCAATTATCATTCAACTCATATCACAAGAATGCAATAATATTTATCACATGAAAATCTTAATCATACCAAGACTAATTTGATCCAAAAATCATTTCACAGGTAATTTCACAAATCTTTAAACCAGTAAATCATCCACACATATTATTTCAAACGATATGGTTAAGAAAGAATAAACAATTCATCATCAATATTTAAATAACACACATCTCATCACATGGTCAAAATCAAATACTCATTCTACTAATCAACCTTCAAAGAAATCATCATACAACCATATCAAAAATATCATGAGATAACATGAATACCACTACACCAAAATATAAGGACAATCATACCCATTATACAACCATATCGAAAATGATAGGATCAAAGGTACAACCATATTGAAATCATAAGATATCATAGTAATACAACCAAATCGAAATAAGAATAAAAATGCTCACCAAAAGTATAGTGATCTCAATCACTATCATCATCGTCATCCGGGGTGTGGTGTCGGGCTAGCTGCTCTAGATCATGTCCATACGATCGCTCATATGAGCCATCCTATGTCTTATACCTGTCTGATCATTCTTCATCTTCACCATGTCCTGCTTTATCCCCTTCACATCAATTTTTTATTTCTCTTATGTCAGCTTGAATAGACAGCAGAATGTCCATCATCGATCCAGATGAGGAAGAGGAGGTTGGAGCTTTGGAAGAAACTGGATCGGGGTGTCATCATCCATGACCTCAGGTGGTGGTATCAATATCCAATTATTTCTATTAGTGTTGGCTAAAAAACCCATACCCAACCCGACCCGACCCGAAGTCAACAGGGAAAACCCGAGTTGACCGGGGGTCGGGTCGGGTTCGGGGAAAACCAGACTCACAAAAATCGGGTCGGGGTCGGGTATGGTATGATAGATACCTGCCCCGACCCTGAACCTGACCCGACCCTGACAAATAAAATGACTATTTTACCCCTACCTATTTTAAATATATGTAAGTATCCAACCTAATCTAATTTAGTAATTTCCTAATTCCCTCCTCTAATTTTCTGCGGGTACCCATGGGGTCGGGTTACCCAATGGGTACCCACGGGGTCGGGTTACCCGACGGGGATGGGGATGGGATTGGTTTTCTCAAACCCGGCGGGGGTGGGGGTGGGGGTGGGGGCGGGTATGGGGTTTGGGGTTTTGGGTCAGGGTCGGGGTTGGGTTTGGTACTACCCGCCCCCGCCCCGACCCGATGCCAACATCGATTTCTATCCCTAATAGTGGCATGCCTGGGATTTGGTATAGGAAAAGTAAAATCGTTGTTTTTGAAAACAACGCGGTATCCTTCAGCGTTTTGGTCTATCAAACGCATAGCTAGGCACACCTCCAAATCCAGTCGAGTATGCCCCTCAGCGTAAGGCAATCTGGAATAATCTATCCCAAGGGCGCAAGCTATAGGAGTGATGAGACCTCTAATGACTATCTCCTCGCGAGCAGCTCTAGCAACTTTATAAAATTGCTTAACCAAATATAATGCAGCATTCATCTTGAAATCATTAATTATAGTCCATAAAACAAATAATTCAGATGATCATACCATACTATCACTTTCTCATTGGCCAAACATTGTGTTGGCAAGGACTCAATGCATGTAGCGAAAAACCAGGCTCATAATGCTGCTCTCTCAGGCTGTCCTAGGGACGAACTCTCTCTCGCAGTAATCTCTCCCCAAAAGATATCCTCGTCGTATCTATCTGGAATTCTATGAATCCCATCTTCTGGAAATCCAAAAATTTGGTTTACCTGACCAAGTGTCAAAGTAAACTCATGGTTTCAGAGTCGGAAAGAAATCCGCCCTGGATCCGTACTAACTGTGCTGGAGACTTGCACTTCTAACGAAGACAAGAACTCCAAAGTGTAACTGATAATAGGCCTCCTATGTATCTGATAAAACTCTGAGCCTTTGATCTGATCAAAGAGCCACTGAATGTCCTCCATGAATCCAAGTCATCTCAAAGTGTCAATGCAGGTAACATGTGTGGCTGTCATAGGTCGGCCACTCAATATATCATATCGCCACCTGTGCTCCTCGTCTTGAAATACCACTTCATAGGAATCCATTGGTGGAACAGGTGGATAATTGGCTGGATCATAAGGGCGCCTTTTGCTAACCATGACTTTTCTCTTCATAATGCTCAAGTAATAAAAATTTTACCACATGAAACAAGGCGAACCAAGAATGAAGCTGCTGAAATCCTATAAATTGTCAAGTGGTGGCTGCTGGAGGGAAACATGGCTACTGATTACAGCTGAAATCAGGAGCATGGAATCAAGCTACCATTAGTTGCTGATGCTGATTAGTGGAAGATGTCGAGGGTGAGGCTGAAGTTGTTCCTTGATGCGGCTGTAAGTGCACGGCTTTATTGAAGTAATAAATAAGATATCATTCCCAACGAGGATTTGGCGGTCAAGTACCGATTACATGATCGATCTATAGCTAGACGATTCAAAGTGTGGTTTTTGAATGAAGACTTCGATGCGCGAGAGAGCAAAAGCGAGAGTTTCAGGCAGAAAACTTATGCGGAGAGAATTGAGATTGGGGTTTCACCACGTTGACAATTCAGAATTTAATAAAATAAATCTAAGTAAAAAAAATTAAAGTATTGAAAGGGATTTGTCCTTAAGTACAAATTACCTTATCCCGAAGTTAACCACAATAATTCCCTACTCTCATGACAATTATCATAATTAGGCCCATTAAGTTCTGTGACAAATCATATAAAACCTTCAAGCGAATCCAAACTACTCTCGTGATTGAATTCGCAGGTTTGAAAAGAATAGATCAGACGTCGCAATTCACCTCTTAGTCCTTCTCGCGACGTCTCAAACGCAATAAAACTTGTCCAAAGGATTAAAGCGGAATACATACAATTCTAATCAAATCAACTCAATAAGATTCTTAACAAAGATTCATACAAAAGATTTAATTCATAAATCAATCAACGGGCTACTCCCCAAATCCCAAAATAAAGATCTTAAGCTATCATGTTCATAGTAAACAACATATAGTATGATGAAATTGATATGAAAACCTAATCAAATTATAAGGAGGCACTAGGAGAATAAGGATAACCCTTCTCTTCGATCAGGAGACGAAGATGGAGCAACAAAATCCGTCCTTTGCATGATCTCCTCACCGGAATTTTGCCCAACCGCCATTTTTTGCCCTAACCGCCGCCTCTGTTCAATTTTGTCGAAAGAATCCCTATAAACTCTTTCAAAAATCCTTCCTTTTATAATTTAATTAGTGTAGAACCCATCTAGGAAGGTTTCTACAAGTTTGGTTGAGTTCTAACTCGATTTGAGGCTGAATCGAGTGAAAAACTGAGTTGGGCGGAAAAACTCACGAGCGGTGAACTATTCACAGCCACGGGTGTAAAAGTTTCTGTTTCTGCACAGCAATGTATTCATAGCCCGTGAATGACTCATGGCCATGGGTGTGAAAATTGCGTTTGACCTCCGTTTTGCCTTAAATTTGATGTACGACATCGTCTTTTCATCACGAATCATGTCATGGCCTCAAAACTCATAAAATCCATCATTTTTAGGCGATTTTACCTATATTTTCATGAAAACTAAGAAAAGTGAATATTCCATACTATAAGAGATAAGAAATGCTAAAAATTGGTATAAAATCATACAATTAAGCCCAAATATCATATAAAATTTTAGTACATTTTTCACAGGGGTGTGACGACAGGAAAAATTCCAAAATTAACCCCTGAGCTTGAAATTTCGTGTTGATTCTGTTTTCGGCCTCTGATTTTTTCAAATCTATTGAAACAAGCCCATTTTACCTGAAAATGATGAAAAATAAGAAGAGATATAGATTCCAAAATAATCGACCAATTAGTTTAAAAACAAGCAAAAGAGCATAAATATGACTCAAAAAGACCAAACGATCAATACACAATTTACTATAAATTTTCGAGTCATCAACCACTGACCACCTCCCTCCCTCCCCCTCACGCTCATGGCCTCCATCCATCCCCTTCACTCTTGTCATTCCTCCCTGCCTATGAACGCCACCGATAGCCGACTGCCTCCCTCCCTCCCCTCACGCTCATCATTCCTCTTCTTCTAGTGAACGTCACTGACCACCTCCCTCCTTCCCCCCTCGTGCTTGTCGTTCCTCTCCTGCTCGTGAAAACCACCGCCGATTGTTGTCGTCTCCCTTCCTCCCCCTCGCGCTTGTGAGTGCAAGCTCCTCCCTATGAACTTGCCCCATCCGCCGCCTCCCTCCCCTATTGTGCAACTTGCTTCGCTGAAACTCACAACAATGAACAACGTATGTTTTTCACGTGCTTTCTTTTTCTATCCTCCTCTTTTTCTTTCCCTTTCATATTTTCTTTTTTTTTTATTTTTTCTTTTCTTAAAAGATAGAGCCTAATACCTTGATCCTCCTCTCCTCTCCACACATGGAAAGACAATATGGACCGTATTAAAAAGTCTTCCTATACAACTAAGTCATTATGAATGATCATGATCATGCTATTATTTATTTATTTTATGGACCTATGGCAATATAATAAATAATTTGTTTATGTGAACATCTATAGCTAAACACCTAGTTATGTTCATATAGTAGCTTACATGAAGGCATCAATGTATTCAAGCAAGATGGATTTGATTAATTATAAATAATTTGTAGATGACTAGATGTGTATAGAATTAAACTTAAGTAATGCAATGACCATAAGTAAATGCAAAAACAAATAAGCATAACTATTGAATTAAAAGAGAATGTTAGAGGGCTCACACTAGGATATTACATCATAGCGGGGTCGGACAAACTTGTTTTCCTAAATAAATATTATAATATGATTACACAAGTAGTGGCATCCTCTCTTACATGGCCAAATAAAAAAGACGCATTCAAAGATTGAGATAAACAAACCCTACTAGTTATATATAATTTAATTGACACAAATTTCAATTGATTTAAACTATGATCAAGTAACTTATACCTTTTCTATTACATTTAACCGATAACCAAATGTAGGGAAGGTTGACCTACATAGTAATTTTTTTCACCCTTACATGGTGATGTTACAAGAGAAGGTCTTATTGGTGATGGAAGGAACGGGGAAGGCAAAACCCTGCTTCAGCGGGTAGAGAAAGTGGAATATTGTAAGATGTTATATATGATGATAGCACGCTGATGGGGACAACTGAAGGAGTGGATGGATCACATGTGGAGTATGTCATAAAAGATGGAACACAAGCAAAAGTTGGAGCTATATGAGAGTATTAGGATCTCAAGCTCGTGCTAACATTGGATTTTATATTGAAGGCACCTAGACTTTCTTTAAGCAATGTAACTAAAATTTTTAGATAGAATTTGAAGCTTTAACTCTTTATCTAGATCATCTCATGATTCTATATTGCATGAGTCATTTAAGATTTGAGTGTGCTACCAATGCTTCACATCTCTTGATCCATATCTCATCAAATCACTTCTATAATCTAGAACCAAGCTTCCACATCATTAAGATGTTTCTTGCTTGCTCCATGTTTTATCCATTTTATCATTTGGAAAACCTTCTCTATTTGAGTACCCTATAGCATGATGCACGATGAAAAGAAAAAAAAAATGTTCTAAAGCTGCACAATTATAATAGGATAATGACTACAAGTGAACGAATGTCATAAAACGTGCAAAATTTGGCTTTAAATATAGAGTAGACCCTAGACTATTTCGATGTGCTAAAATATCTAGGCTCATGCTCAAGGAAAAAATATTTGTCACGACACATTTATGCTCTCTAATTTTTCTTGCTTCTATCATAGAAATAACCTCATTAGACTAATTAAGGCACAAGCTGTCATCTCAATATGTACGTGTCTTAACTAGCCTATGTTGCAAATAGGGCTGGAGGTAGGCCAAGGGCAAGCTTTGCCCAAACCTTCCTTAACCCCGCCTCCTCAAAACTGCTCTTGAACCTAACCAATTTTAAGAAATCCACTCTAAATCTGAACCTAATGAGACATCAAGTAATGACAAGAATACCCAACCTACTCCTACCCTATTTTTTAATTAAAAAAATAAAAATATTATTTAACTAAAATAAATAATTATATAAAAATAATAAAATAAGAATTATGGTTAGATCATAATAAAATATATATCATAATGAGTTCATGTTCATATGCAAAATAAGTTTTGAAATCTCATACTGTTAGAGTTTAGAGTTTTACCAACCCCACCCCACCCATCCCTAACAAAACCTAATCAAATCAATTTTTCCTCTGTCAAGCAAAATTGGGTCAGACAAAGTTGGAAAAAAAAGCCTAGCCTGGGTTCTCAGGTTAGAATTTTTAGACTGAGTACATTAATTTGTCATTCACGAATCATAAAGACATATGATAGATGTGTGAATCTTAATGCTCTCTACCGTCATTTCTTGCCCGTTACCCAACTCAGCTTAACCCTAGTTACTGGTTAGGTTTTAATCCCTTTTGAAACTAAAATATTTTCAGTTAACTTTTTCATTTACATTTAATAATTTTCTAACTCAAATTTTTATTTTCTATTTCAAAATTTAAAAATATTAAAATATAAAAACAATATCAACTATAAAATATCTTATGTTAATTTTTTCCTTTACATTTCATAATTTTCTAACTCAGATTTTAGTTTTCTATTTCAAAATTTAAAAATATTCAAATATGAAAATAATAATATGGTTGATATTGTTAACATAAGAGGGAATTGTAGGCAATGTGCCTACTCTCTATTAATTAACTTGATAATTACAATGTTTACAAGGTATATATAGAAAACCATTCTAGTCTATATTTAGTAAATACTAATATTAACACCCCCTCTCAAACTGGAGATGTTGTAAGCATATGCAGTTTGGAATGAAGATATTGGAAACGATCCACAGCAAGCGACTTTGTAAGAAGATCTGCAATCTGATCTTTCGTAGAGACATGTGATAAGGAGATATTCTGCTGCTTATAGTGATGTCGAGCAAAATGACAGTCTATCTCAATGTGTTTATTTCTTTCATGAAAGATATCATTCTTTGCAATTTGAATGACACTTTTACTGTCACAAAATATAGATGTAGGATTAGAAATATTAATACCCATATCAGCGAGCAACTAACAGAGCCAAACTATTTCTGCTGTAGTATGAGCAAGAGCTCGATATTCTGCTTCAGCACTAGATCTAGAAACAATAGGTTGTGTGAATTACCCAAGAAAATACAAAATCCAGTAGTAGATTTTCGATCATAATCATTGCCTACCCAATCTGCATCAGTAAAGGCTTGAAGGATTGGAGTTGATGATGTGTATTTTAAACCATGATGTAGAGTTCCTTTGATATACCTCAATATTCTAAGGACAACATAATAGTGTGTTGATCTTGGAGAAGCCATAAATTGACTTATGAGATAAACAACATAGCTTATATCTGGATGAGTAATCGTAAGATAGTTAAGACTGCCGACTAACTGTCTATAACGAGTAAGATCAGTTAAAATAGTTCCTTCAGTTGACAAAAGCTTTATATTAGGTTCTAATGGAGTATCAGCAACTTTATTATCAGTTAGTTCAGCTCGAAGTAATAACTCAAAAACATATTTGGATTGAGATAAAAATATTTCATCTGATGGGTAATTTACTTCCATGCCAAGGAAATACTGAAGTCGACCTAAGTCTTTCATTTCAAATGAAGTATGAAGATAATCTTTTATGTCTTGAATTCCTTGAAGATCACTCCCAGTAATCACCATATCATCGACATAGAGAATAAGAAGAACAATACCTTGTAGAGAATTCTTAATGAATAAAGCAGAATCATGGTTGCTCGGGTGAAATCCAAATTTGCATATGGTAGTGTGGAATTTTGCAAACCATGATCTTGAAGCTTGTTTGAGACCATATAGGGATTTATTTAATTTGCAAACTTGATTTGAATTATGAATAACTCCTGGAGGTGGTTTCATATAAACTTCTTCCTCAAGATCTCCATGAAGAAAAGCATTTTTCACATCTAGTTGATAAAGAGGCCATTGTCGGCAACAAGCAACAACAATAAGAGTTTTGATAGATGTCATTCGAGCAACAAGAGCGAATGTTTCTTTATAATCAATACCACATTCTTATGTAAATCATTTAGCTACAAGACGAGCTTTATACCTTTCAAGAGTTCCATCAGCTTTTGTTTTGATTTTATACACCCATTTGGAGCCAATAGCAGTTTTTTCAATAGGAAGAGGTACAAGATCCTATGTATTAGTTCTTTGAAGAGAATCAAGTTCTTCAGTCATAGTTTGCTGTCACTCAGGTTTGGATGAAGTTTTTCGATATGATTGTGGTCCATGATAAGATAAAATGGTAGACAAATGACATTGATAATCATTGAGATATTCAGGAAATTTACCTCTAGTATTTTGTATAGAATAACGAGGTGGAATGATGTTTATGCACTGAACTACCTTAAGGGGAATCTTCATTGAAAATAGGGACATCAGCTAGTTGAGCAGGAACTGCAGGAGAGTTTAGCATTATATTTGTAGAAATATCAGATGCATACAGACTTTTGTTTTCAGGAAACTGAGTAGAAGTCACATGAGAATCCAATGTTATACTTCGATCATCATTAGGGAATGAATCAATTATAGGACTAGGGGAGAGTAAAAAAAAAATAGTATATGCACCCAAAAAGTAACATGTCTTGAGATACGAAGTTTTTGAGATTGGGGATCATAGCAACGATAACCTTTTTGATGAGTGTCATACCCTAAAAAGACGCAAATAATATTTTTTGGAGATAGCTTGTGATGTTCTCTTTTATTCAAATGAACAAAATAAGTACTACCAAAAACATGTAAATGATGATAATTTGGAGAATATTGATACAACCGTTCAAAAGGAGTTGTTTGATTAATAATAGGTGATGGAAGACGATTGATAATGTACACTGCTGTATTTATAGCTTCTCCCCAAAATTTCTTAGGAACAGATGAAGAATTAAGAATAGTTCGAGCAGTTTCAACAATATGCTTATATTTTCGTTCAGAGAAACCATTTTGTTTTGCAGTTTCAACACAACACAATTGAGATAAAGTACCCTGAGAAACAAGATACTTATGTAAATCATTAGAAATATATTCTCCATCAAAATCAGTACGTAAAAGTTTTATCATAGAATTGAACTGAGTTTTGATCATAGTAGAGAATTCAATATACGTTGAAAGAAAATCTGAACGAGAATGAAGAAAATATATCCAAGTAAATCTTGTGAAATCATCAACAAAAATTACATAGTATTTTGCACCACCCATTGAATGTATTGGTGCAGAACCCTATACATCAGAATGTATTATATCAAAAGGTGCTGTTGAGATAGTATAACTTGAAGAAAATGGTAAGACTATTTGTTTTGGAAGTTTGCAGTGTAAAACAACATGGATCTTTTAATGAAGACACAACACCTAATGAACTTTTATTGATCAAGAAGGATAATTGAGAGAAAGAAACATGTGCTAAACATTTATGCCAATAAAAAAAATGGAGAATTATCACAAATTATAGATGCAACATGATGAGATTTGGGATCTTCAATTAGTTTATCAACAGTAAATAGTCGTCCAACCTTACATCTTGTCCCAATGAGCTTCCCCGTTGAGCAGTCCTGCATAGTACATCCAGAAGAGGAAAAGGTGTGATGCAACTACTGTAGGAGGGTTGGTCCTTAATGCCGTCCTCTACGGTGTTTACACAATGCACATAAATCGTGAGAGGGTCTTGAGATGAGGGAAGTCAAATCGCTCAGAAAGTATAGCAAGAAACATAAGAAATCGGCGCAAATTCGTTTCGAGGCAATACTAATACGAAAGAAATCCAACGACACCCAAAATTATTGAAATTCACTCACTAACCTCTAGAGCAATTTTAAGCAAAGCACGAACAGGGGTTGCGGATCGTGGGGTCAGCTCGTGCGCCTATGCACCTGCGATCAAACCAACGAACAGGGAAATCGTCCATGACTCCGATACTCGGATGCTCGTGGGTGAGAGGGCGAACGAAAACACAACTCGGAAAGAACGTGTAAAAAACAGGTGAACCTGACCCACTCGGATTGGTGGGATTTACTTCTCAAAAGCAGGAGTTACAAGCAGGAAATTGAGTCGAGACGCCGGTCGCCGACTCTTACAAACGTCGAAGACGATACTACTTCGTCTTCCACACACACGCTGGAGGCACACTCGCTCACCAGGAGAACTCTACTTCTAAGAGAACTAAGGGAGAATGCTGGTCAGCCCCTCTCTTTTAAAAGATAAGGAAGGGAAACAAGAAAAAGGGGACAACATCTCAATAACTAACAACCAAAAAGTGGTCAAGCTGCCACAAAAGAAAAAACAGAACATAATCCTACCAACTATCATCTACTCCTGCAGGGGCGCAGGTCCTTGATTCTTCAGCGTACGAGGTGGTTGCGGCGACGGTTAGACGCGCTTAGAACACATCGCGACAAAACAGCAAAATTTTGAAGTACTGGGCTGCGTAACTATCGTCACGGCCTTCTCTTGGGCTGTGTTGCTGATGTGGTTGTGTGGCCCATCTGGAGTTGGGCTCTCAAGGGGTTGGTCTGTTGCGTCCTTGGGCCGGGTCACCACGGTGTGGATGGAGAGTGGGCTGATAACGCCCACGAAGCGGTCCGATGGGTGAGATGGGCGTTGGGATCGTTGTACCTCTACCTTGTTGGGCCCCTTTGGATCTTCATGAGGTGGGGCGACATGGTAGGGTGGGTTGTACACGTCGAAGTGGGGTCATCGGGGCAGTTCTACAGCTTCGGGTGGTTGTCCGCAGGAGTCACGGGGTGTGACTTTCATCGCTGGGTGACCCGAGGAACCTTATGTGGAAAACTGTCCGTAGGAGTCACGGGGCGTGACTTTCGTCGCTGGGTGACTCGAAGAACATTATGTGGAATTTTCGACTTGTGCATGTGGTGCCGCTTCCGATTCTGAAATCTTGTCGGGGAGTCACCCGCAGGAGTCATGGGGTGTGACTTTCGTCGCTGGGTGACCCGAGGAACATTCTGTGGAATTTCTGACTTGTGCATGTGGTGCCGCTTCCGATTCCGAAATCTCGTCGGGGAGTCGCCCGCAGGAGTCACGGGGTGTGACTTTCGTCGCTGGGTGACCCGATGAACATTCTGTGGAAAATCGGACTTGAGCACCCGGTAGTTGCCTGTAGGATCCACGGGGCGTGACTTTCGTCGCTGGGTGCCTTGAGGAACTTTCTGTGGAAAATCGGCCTTGTGTATGTGAAGTCGCTGCTGGTTCGGATGGCTGTCTGCAGAAGTCACGGGGCGTGACTTTCGTCGTTGGGTACCCCGAGGAACTTTCTGTGGAAAATTTTTGGGGCACCATTGGGGCCAGATCTTCCCCTTCTTTCATGTCTCATGCTCCTGCATCAAGGTGATAGTTAGACCTTTTACAACAAGTTGCCCAACAGAAACTAGATTCATAAAAATTTTAGGAACAAAAAATGCATCAAAGATATGCATTTCTGGATTAGTGGAGTCTACGTTACCTTTGCTAGGTGCTATAATTATACTACCATTTGCAGTTTGAATTTGAGGATGTGATTGAAAATAAGATAATTTTTCAAACATAGAGGAATTAAAGGTCATATGATTTGATGCTCCAGAATCAAAAAACCAAGTCATATGAGATGTATTACCTGAGTGAGTTGAAGTAACAGCTATGTTAGAAGAATTATCAATTGCAAGAGTCTGTTTAATCATTTCCTGAACAGCTTCAGCAGTAAATGTTTCAGATGTAGAATTTGAATTAGTGATTGTTGTTGCTAATGTATGTGAGCTCATTTTTTTGTTGCGCATATTTCTAGAAGATGGTTTTGGATAATTGTTAACTGTGTGACCATTTTCCTTATAGTAGGTATGCTGTGATTGATTCATGGAACAATTGCGAGCTATGTGACCATTTTTCTTACATTTGTAACATTGTACATTTGACATATCTCTAGAATTTATAACTAGAATAGATGAGTTATTTGACTTATTTACAAATATTCTTCTTGTCTCTTCAGTTATTAATTCAAAAAGTGCAGCATCGACAGAAGGTAACAGAGATCTATAAAGAATAGCAGTACAAATAGTTTCAAAAGAATCCTCTAATACCATAAGAAGTTGAACTAAATGGCCTTCCTCTCTATACTTATAATAGAGTTCAGCATCTATTCTCCATTTGGGTTCCATGAGAGCAAGTTGATCCCAAATAATAGACATGTTAGTATAAAATTCAAAAACAGATTGTCCCAATTGTTGTTTCATATTTCGAATATCAATCTCAAGTTTATATCTAAAAGCAAAATTAGTTTGATTGTACCTTGTGGCAAAAAAATCACATATCTCTCTTGCAGTGTTAAACTTGTTGAATTATCTATATCAGTAGGACATTGGTAGTCATTAGTAACATGTTTCCATAATCCATGTTCCTTTAAAAAGATTCGCATAACATAAGATCATTGATTATAATTAGATTCATCTAATTTAATATTTATCGGTAGTATTTCTCCTGCCATTGTTTTAAATACTATATATCTTTATATTACTCCTTTATAGGTTACTTAAGTGGTAAGAGGCCCACAGGCATTATCCACTCAAATCTTAAAGAATAATATCTAAATATATAGTATTAAACTATAAAAAAAGGAAGAATATATTAGATGTGAGATTTAAGATGGATGACAGGAAAGACTTCTCTGTCTATACAGCAGAAGCGATGAGATATCTGTGTTCGTCTGTTCGTCAAATGCAGAAGCAACGACAAAACAGTGCGCCTAAAATCAAAATTCCACCTCTGAATTTAATTTTGACCGCTCGATTTTGCATTGACTCAATGCCTCCCTCCTGATTCGTCCACCTTGTCGAAGACAAAGCCCACTCGATCAAGGATATGAGCAGAGACATGCGCGCGGCCTGATGGAGGAGCAAGTAGCAGACGATGAATCGAGAGAGGAGGGATGATGTCTTCAGGCAGTTCGGCATTGGCACTGCAGATAAATCAGGAATCTGACGACGCTGGCAATTTTTAGGGTAGACGGGTGGACGAATCTCTTTTAGATTGATCAGACAAATCGGGAGGAGAGGCATCGATCTAGGGCAGACGAAGGCAGCGGGCATTGTTGACAGTGCTTTGTCGACAAAATCAAGCGTTGATCGGTGCGTGATTTGATCGCTCGCGATGCAGCTTCTGCGATTTCAGCGTAGCAGAAATGGATGCGATCAGCAGCGTCTTCGGCGATGGTGATGGAAGCGTGTCAGCGGCCTGAAGGAAGGGATCTTGCAGCGAGTCAGCGGCTGTGGAAGGGAGTGTTGGATTTCAGTCTTCTTTATTGCCTGAAGGACGGGCTATTGTCGTCTTCGGCGACCGACGCAAGTGGCACACACTTGCCCAAATCTACTGCGCCTGGAGCCACCGCAGCCCGGAGTGAGGTTGATGGTGATGGCAACGTCGACTACAAGAGATATCCGTGAGGGGCGACGTCAATGAAAGAGATAACCTCCTCTATTGTTGTCGTCGACGTGGATGAAGCAAACGTAGTGTTCGCTCACGCTACTGGAAGAAATCATCGAATCCAGACGATGAGGAGGAGGAGCATGCTTAGTTGCAGGCGGCAGGAGCAACGCGGCAGCGACGATGACAACGCCAAATCCAAGCGCCGAATAGGGTGAAGACTTCTTGATAGAGAAGTTACCACCAGCGAGAGGATAGCAACAGCGGTGCAGGGAAGAAATCACCAGAAGGAGGAGTTGCCGCTGCCTCATGGACAAAGGAACTCGCAACGCTGGACGGATGGTGCCGAACTAAAAAGACTTGACACGATCGCTGCTGCCTTTGAAAACAAGTGGTTGCACAAGGATCAGAACACGTGCTGCAACGGACAACGAAGGAGAAAGGATTGCAGGGGATAAAACCTTCATATGTGGAGCGGTTACATATATTATAATGTTTACTAGGTACATATATATAGAAAACTATTCTAGTCTATATTTAGTAAATACTAATATTAACATATATTGACCATAGTTGATATCAACTATAAAATATCTTCTGTTAACTTTTTTCTTTTACATTTCATAATTTTCTAACTCATATCTTAGTTTTCTATTTCAAAATTTAAAAATATTCAAATATAAAAATAATAATATAGTTGATACCAACTATAAAACATCTTTTGTTAATTTTTTTCCTTTACATTTCATAATTTTCTAACTCGGATTTTAGTTTTCTATTTTAAAATTTAAAAATATTCAAATATAAAAACAATAATATGGTTAATATCAACTATAAAATATCTTTAGTTAACTTTTTTCCTTTACATTTCATAATTTTCTAACTGAGATTTTAGTTTTCTATTTCAAAATTTAAAAATATTAAAATATGAAAACAATAATATCAACCATATTATGGTTGATATCAACTATAAAATATCTTCAGTTAACTTTTTTCCTTTACTTTTCATAATTTTCTAACTCAGATTTTAGTTTTTTTATTTAAAAATTTAAAAATATTGAAATATGAAAACAATAATATGGTTGATATCAACCATAATTGATATCAACTATAAAATATCTTATATTAACTTTTTCCTTTACTTTTCATAATTTTCTAACTCAGATTTTAGTTTTTTATTTCAAAATTTAAAAATATTCAAATATAAAAACAATAATATGGTTGATATTAACTATAAAATATTTTTTATTAACTTTTTTCCTTTACATTTCATAATTTTCTAACTCAGATTTTAGTTTTCTATTTTAAAATTTAAAAATATTCAAATATGAAAATAATAATATGGTTGACCATATTATGATTGATATCAACTATAAAATATCTTCAGTTAACTTTTTTCCTTTACATTTCATAATTTTCTATTTCAAATTTTAGTTTTCTATTTTAAAATTTAAAAATATTCAAATATGAAAACAATAATATGGTTGATACCAACTATAAAATATCTTATGTTAACTTTTTTCCTTTATATTTTATAATTCTAACTCAGATTTTAGTTTTTTATTTCAAAATTTAAAAATATTCAAATATGAAAATAATAATATGGTTGATATCAACTATATTATGGTTATGATATGGTTAAATATGGTTGATATCAACTATAAAATATCTTTTATTAATTTTGTCCTTTACATTTTATAATTTTCTAACTCATATTTTAGTTTTTCATTTCAAAATTTAAAAATATTCAAATATAAAAATAATAATATGGTTGGTATCAACCATAATTCATAGTATGGTTGATATCAACTATAAAAAATTACTCTTCTCTAAGCATGGATCTATTCTGAAATAGCGATCAACAATTGGATTAAATTCATAAATTCCACCAAAACGTGAATTTCTATATGTTCCTCTGTATTGTAATTATTTTATTCTTAATTAATGATGGAATCCGACCAAAACACATATAAAATCTCATATAAAATCAGTCAACAAAGAGAGCTCAATTCTACAATCAAACACTAAAATAGGGGAAAATAGATAAATGACAAGATTTGGACAACAAACTAGTCAAAGTACAAATAGAAGTGTGGAACTCCCTTATCCCCTGCAAAATTCAGCAAAACAATTCTTCATATCATCACCAAAGGACCAAAACCAAATCAAGAACTTAATAATATTAATATCATAGCAAAACAAAGAATCTCTACTCTAAAATCACACCAAAATAAAACATCACGAGAAAACACGAGAGATGCAGCTACTCACGTCAATCTAAAAAAAGAAGATAGAATACCCTCATCCCCACAGTAAAATCTAACAAAAACCATCATAAAAACCTATCAAAAACAACCACCAAAGAGAGGAGAAGATATATCAACAATCACTTCAAGGAGCTTTCGCCGGAAACAAGAATCGCCGGCCATGCTAGCTAGGGCACGAAGCAAGCTTTGCGTACGAAAACAAATAGCACATGGTCAAGATTTTAGTTTCAAAATGGATTAAAACCTAACAAGTAACCATTGTTAAGTTGAATTAGATAATGGGCAAGAAACAGTAGTGGAAAATATCAAGATTCACACATTTACCATGTGTCTTTATGATTTGTGAATAGTAGATTAATGTACCCAATCTAAACATTCTGGGTACCCGGCTTTTTTTTTTTCCAAAGTGGGGTAGGAGTACTTTTACCATTCCTAATTGGGCACACCCTATCTTCTCTCACCAATGCAAGCATCATTGGCATACCTCCACACACACAAGTGATGCCACATTCTCCCTCTCATTAGTAGGGTAGAGAGGTCTAAGAGCATAGAGATAAAATTTTAAAATAAAATTATTCACTTAATAATTATATCAACTAAAATTTAATTCATGTTAAATTTCACTGATGAAGAAGTGAGAGAAATGTAAGTACACAAGTGATTTAGATATCAAGTGTATGTGCGTAAATATTCAATAACAACCCCAGGCAACGAGATAAATAAGGACAAACACGACCAAACAAATTACAGGATGTAACCATAAAAAGCTGTTAGTAACTTAGTATCTACTGTCATTACAGACAGTAGATGCGACGTAATCCTAGGAAAGAACGGTCAATGTTCAAGTGTGTGCAAGTATTTAAGCACGACTCCAGCCATGGAATAAATAAGAACGTACACAACCAAACGAATAACAGAATGTAACCATAAAAAGAAGCTGTTAGTATCAAACTGTGTCATTGCAGATTGTAGATGCGACGTTATTCCTAGCAACGAACGGTCAGTGTTCAAATTAGAGAAAATCATCATGGCTCTCCTTGCTGCTTTCTTTCACTAAAATCAGTACAGCCACAAGTACAGGCAGTGTTATCATAAGAAGAGCTTGCACAATGTTTGGCCTTGTTATATCAGGATAAAGAATACTCCCGTACTTTATGGCAGAAGCACCACCAATGGAGCCAGCAGCCAGTTTCCATAGGTAGCTAAGGTCGTCCTGTTCAGCAGGATATTCGTAAGTACTTAAGCAAAAAAAAAAAAAAATAAAAAGTTCTCTACTATATACGATACTTTGACATAGGACAAGAAGCGAATAGGAAGAAACTTGGAATTCATGAAATTATTTCTATGTTCTAAGCTCCTCTCATTTGAGGTGTCTCAGCTCCCTGCAGTGCCTTTCTGTTATCTCTCCTGGTTTGCTGTATTAACTTGGCTTATTTGTTCCAAGTCTAGGGATATGTATTAATAGCTGACTTAATTACTATACTTTATTTTACTCTTTTCGCTCTTTTCGATATGTATTCAGATTTCAGATCACCCAAAATGCTGATACTATTGACTATCTTTGATCTTGTAGGCCCGTATGCCGTATCAATCAATGATCAGCCTTTTGCCAGGTATCAGATTTTAGCACCTCAAGCCACGTGTCAAGTTTTAGTTGCCTTGGCCTTTAATAGTTCATGATAA
Organism: Costus lasius; assembly: GCA_027563935.2. NCBI lineage: Eukaryota > Viridiplantae > Streptophyta > Magnoliopsida > Zingiberales > Costaceae > Costus > Costus lasius. Next base: position 15,732,752 of record CM050454.1, on the reverse strand, counting down.
TTTGAAACCCAAGTTATTTAATAAACATCAGGTGATGTACTTGGCCGAGCTACAGTCTAATTTCCCAATGCTAGCGATCCTTGGTCTTCAAATGCTCTATAATTGCTGTCTGTACCTACGTGTCGTGTGCCAGTCCTTGCAGTAACTGGTGCAGGTCGTAGTCCACATGTCAAGCCACGATTAATGGATGCGAAATACCCCTATCATTCCTCTTGAATTTTCTCCACTCCGTAGAACTTGAAAAAGCCCATTATTGTTATGAATTACCACTAACGTTTCACATACTTAAAATGGAAAATAGCTAGTAGAGTCGGTTTCATTGACCCCCTCTAGAATCCTGTCTAGGCTTGACTTAATATTAACTCCCTGCAGAGAGTAATCAAACAAAAAAAATAGCTGATTGTGTTAAAACAAAACAGTACATTATTTCTACAACAAAGGTATATGTATGCCATAATTAAAAAAAAAATACATACCAATAAATAAGACTTAATTTATCTAACATTTCCTTTAACTAGAGTATTAAACATGCCAACCTTGGTATATAACAAAGAAGAAAGAGCATATATGAAAAAAAATCCACAACTGAGTTTTCTGATATTATGTAGATACTGCAAATATATTTAAACATAAATAATTCTGTATGCAGCACTAGATTATAAAGTATCGTTTTTTTTCTAATTTGTATCAACCATAGCTCTATATTCATCATTACAACTCGATCTACTTATCACTTAATTTCCTAAGTTAAAAGATTGCCTCCAAAATGAATGCAAATCTAATGTATACCTTTCTTAATCACAAGAAAAAAATGTGCATCGAAAGTCCAGTAGCCAAAAACATCACTAGCTTACACTCTGACCCAAGTAGCATGAGGCACGTGGAATCCTATGTGAATCAGCAAGGACCACCTTGGACCACCTTGCAAGGCTAAATACTCCTGGGTGACCAATAGCAAAATAGTTATGTGAGGGAAAGGTGAAAAAAACGCCCACTAGGAGTGAAATATCTTCAAAGGTCAACCTCTTTTAGATTAAGGGAAACCCTTTTAAGTTTTAACTAAGGTATCTTACCCTTTGGGCATAATACTAATTATGTTAGGGTGAAATATCTTCAAAAGTCAACCTCTTTTAGATTAAGGAAAACCCTTTTAAGTTTTAACTAAGGTATCTTGCCCTTTGGGCATAATACTAATTATGCTAGGTGTGATGCTCCCGGGATTTAGCACAAATCCCAAAGCACACCGAGATGGAGCGATGACGGGACCCCTCGTCGTCAGCCGTGTTGGACGACTCGGGTGTGCGATCGTGTCACTGAGGCTGACACAAGTCCATAGGGCGAGGGTCGAGTTAAACCACGGAGTGTGGGTAAACACGTAGATGTGGGCTTCTGACTCAACCCATGGACCCCGGACCCTCTCGCACGAGCTTACGAGCGTGTGCATCGAAGAGGGTCAACCGTGGGGCGATTCTGAGGTCTAATCGACCCCGAACCGGCACTGAACCGCCCTTCCAGACTGAACCGAACCGGTTCAGCCGGTTCAGACCGGTTCACGTGTTTCGCTCGCACGCGAAGGGGAAAATTCCTCTGTTCTTCACCCCCTCTCCACCTGCGCTGTCTCCGGCGCTGATTCCGGCCAGCTGGAGGGGGCTCACCGGAAAAGGAAGGTGGCTGGCGACTCGTGCTTCCGTGGCGAAGACGTTAGCAGCGAAATCGGGCGTGGACTCTGACGTGGACGAGCCCAGGGCGACGATTGGAGGTCGCCCCGGTGGAAGCGAGATCTCCGGCCAATCACCGGCGGAGATCGCGGTTGCGCGGTCGACGAAGATGGAAATCCCATCCTCGTCGAGGGGAGGTTGCAATCAAGCGAATCGAACGCTTGTGCAAGGTCTGGCGACGACGAACTCTCGGCGAAACTCAGATCTGGGAACATAGTATATTACTTGGCGTCGGCGACGAGGCTCCGGTCGTGGACTCGTCGGCGTACCCTCTCAGATCGACTCACCGGTGCCCTGAGGTAACGAGGAGACTATCTCCTCCGGCGCCGGCAGCCAGACGCGGGAGAGCGATCGGATTTTCCGATCGCCGGTTCCACGTAGCCACAGCTTCCATTGGGTTCAATTTCTCGTCGGCGGCGGCTTCTCCGGCGACAATACTCCGACGGCGACTTCTCCGTTCACGGACGACCAGATCCCGACCCGCCGGCGCAGCTCCGGTGGCCGGACGGTGACGGACGAGAGAGGGGATCATTCCCCTGTTTCAGCCGAGGTTTCGGCGCTGGTTCGGACGCGAGCGGGAAGAGGGAGAAGGAGGGTTTCCGCGCGCGTCTCGCTTCGTCTCCGACCGGACTTTCCGACGCAGCTTCTCGGAGGATCTCGGTGGGCTCGGCTCGTGGAGTGGTGGCACGCTACAAGGGTAAACCCTCCCCGGATCTATCGTGTGTAGTGGTAGTAGGACGGTTTTCTCGTGTGTAGTGGATAGAGACTTTACCGCCGTCCGGACTTCGTGTGGCTTTTCGTCCGGACGGTTCTTTGCGTTATCTGTGTCCGCATATGTGTAGTGCGGATTTGTGACTGTTTGCAGGTGCTTGCTTGTCTGCTCACTGCAAAGTCCAGGACGTGTGTGCCGGCACCCTTGAAGGTGTTCGCCACCGTCCCCTTGTGATTGATTGAGGCCGCGCCGGTGCCTATCTCGGCTGTGTAGAGAAAGGAGCGCGGGTTGAGGGAACTTTCTGTGAGTGCAAAGTGTTTTGGAGAGTCTCCATCACTTTGACACAGTTGAGAGATTTGTATTCGTGTCCGAGGGGCGGTATTCATACCGAACCCTTCGCGCACGTGGTGTGAGGGCTTGTAGAGTGCTGGGCCAGCTTCCGCAACGCGATCCTAACCGGTCGCGGGCCACTCTAGTGTAGGGCTGAGATCTCCGCGAGGGGATCTGCCGGTCGTGGTTAAGTTTATTATAAAAAAATAAATTTGCCCATAACAAACCGGTATCAGAGCTTAAGTTTGTGTAAGTCTATTGTCAGGGATATTGACGTCGGTGTACGCTGTTTGGAGGGTGCGTACGTCGGTGCCTAGCGCCGGGGCGTAGTCTCTCAGCCTCTTCACTGATCGCTCAGTTCCGACACAGACCGAGCACTACTTAGCTCTTTTCAGTGCACCCAGAGGTCAGACCATCAGATCTCATTCCACCAGCAGAACTTCAGAGTTACTTCTCACAATCACAATGGTTACAGCTGCAGAGCGCATCTCCCACTTGGAGACTGCGATAGGGAACTTCGATGGAGACGCTACGATCATGGAGCGTCTCGAGGCACTTCGGTCGGCGGTCGAGTCCGTTGGGACCCGCCTGGATTCTGAGTTGGTACGTCTCTCCAGTGCCCTTGGTGGACTTGCATTGGAGGTGGCTGGTTTGAAGGGGCAGGCTGCTGCCCGTGCTTCTACTTCAGCCGCAGGCGCTGGGAGTTCCCAGCCGCAGACCATTAGAGTGCGTGTTCCCGAGCCCTCTACTTTCAGTGGGGTACGCAGTGCAAAGGAACTTGAGAATTTCCTTTGGGATATAGAGCAGTATTTCAGAACTGCTCAGGTGCCTGATTATGAGAGAGCGCTGTTGTGTTCGGCATATCTGACAAGTGACGCCAAGCTCTGGCGGCGTACCTTAGTGACCCCTCCGGGAGAAGAGGTGCCACGTGACATCTCATGGGATGAGTTGAAAGCTGAACTGAAGAACCAGTGCCTGCCGACACACACTTCTAAGACTGCTAGAGACTCTTTACATAAGATTAGACACACGGGGACAGTTCGTGAGTATGTTCGAGCTTACTCTGCCGCCATGCTCGAAATACCACGAATGGAAGAAGAGGATCGCTTGTACTTCTTCTTAGAGAGGATGCAGACATGGGCACAGTTGGAAGTTAGGAGACATAGCCCATTAACTCTCAAAGAGGCTATGGCCGTAGCTGATTCCTTAGTGGATTTGAGGGATAGAAAGCAATCTGCCCCTATCTCCTCTGGTCCATCTAAGTCACGTTCCCCTCAGAGGAATAAGGGGAAGCATCCAGCTCCAGGACCCAAGGGTGGGTATAAGAAGAAGCAGGGAAAAGGAGGAGCTACCTCTTCAGGAACCGGTCAAAAGAAAGCTACACCAGCCGGTTCTCCTCCTAGAGGCGCTCCCAAGCAGCAGCTGAAGTGTTTTCTTTGCCGAGGTCCTCATCGTATGCGTGATTGTCCTCGGGGAGATACACTTGCAGCTATTGTTCAGCGGGAGGCTGCCCAATCTGAAGATCCTCTGATCACTGTGAATCCTTTGGTGATCAATGCCATCGCTACTTCCACCACAATGAAGACCAAGTTGATGTACGTGGAGATGAGGGTGAACTCACATCGAGTTCATGCCATGATCGATAGTGGTGCATCTCATGTTTTTGTGGCTCATGGCATGGCGACGCGGCTTGGGCTGAGCATGTCCCCTGCTCAGGACCGCTTCAAGACGATCAACGCTGAGGAGCGGCAGATCGCAGGAATATCCTATGATGTTCCTCTTGTCTTCGGGGAGTGGAAGGGTAAGAACCATGTACGCGTGGTTCAGATGGACGATTATGATGTCATCGTCGGCTTGGAGTTGATACAGAAGATGAAGGCTGCTATAGTCCCTCATCTAAAGGGTGTCCAGGTGATGGATGAGAGATACCTTTGCTTTGTTCGTTGCCTACAGTTGGCTGGGTCGGATAAGTCAGTACGACCAGGGAAGGCTCAGAGTACATACATATCGGCTGCTACTCTTGAGACAGGCTTACGTCGGGGCGAGCGGACCTTTCTGGCTACATGGGTGACGGCCCCTGTAGAAGGTCCAGATGACGTACCAGCGGAAGTGAAGAATTTACTTGAGGAGTTCCAGGATCTTCTTCCGCCTGAGCTACCTAAGGAGCTTCCTCCCAGACGTGCGATTGATCACCGCATTGAGTTGGTTCCTGGGGCAGCTCCTTCTTTCCGACCCCCATACCGCATGCCTCCTGCAGAGCTCGTAGAGCTGAGGAAGCAGTTGGATGAACTCTTGGCAGCTGGGTTCATCCAACCCTCCAAGTCTCCATTTGGTGCTCCTGTGCTGTTTCAAAAGAAAAAGGACGGTAGTCTTTGCTTCTGTGTTGACTACCGTGCCTTAAATAAGATCACCATCAGGAACAGATACCCGATTCCACATATCCAGGACCTCATTGACAGACTAGCGGGCGCTACTATTTTCACCAAGCTTGATTTGAGATCAGGCTATTGGCAGGTCCGCATAGCTGAGGGAGATGAGGCGAAGACAGCCTGTGTCACCCGGTACGGCGCCTTCGAGTTCTTGGTTATGCCATTCGGCTTAACCAATGCGCCGGCTACCTTCTTCCACCTGATGAACAATGTTCTGACACAGTTGCTAGACGATTTTGTGGTCGTCTACCTTGATGATATCGTGGTGTACTCGGCCACGATGGAGGAGCATTTACAGCATCTGAGATTGGTGTTTCAGAGACTGAGGGAACACCAGCTGTATGTAAAGAGGGAGAAATGCTCCTTTGCTGCTTCTGAGATCCAGTTTCTGGGCCATGTGGTAGGTCATGGCACTGTCCAGATGGATCCTGAGAAGGTGCGTGTCATTGTCGAATGGACCGCACCTACTTCCCCTACTGAGCTCCGATCTTTCCTGGGAGTGGCGAATTTCTACAGGAAATTTATCCAGGATTACTCCAAGATCGCAGCTCCACTTTCTGACCTCCTGAGGAAGGAGACTCCATGGCTATGGCAAGAACGGCATCAGACTGTGTTTGTAGAGTTGAAACGCAGGATCGCCAGTGAGCCGGTTCTTCGTATGCCGGACTTCAGTCGGCCCTTTGAGGTCCATACCGATGCCTCTGATAGAGCGATCGGCGGAGTGCTCTTACAGGAGGGGCACCCAGTGGCATTTGAGAGCCGGAAGTTAAGTCCGGTGGAGCAGCGTTACTCAGCTCACGAGAAGGAGATGGTCGCCGTGATCCACTGCCTTCGAGTTTGGCGCATCTATCTTCTCGGTAGCGCTTTCGTAGTGAAGACGGATAATGTCGCCAACACATACTTCGCTACGCAGAAAAAGCTTTCACCTAAACAAGCGAGATGGCAGGAGTTCCTCGCTGAATTTGACTTCACCTGGGAGCACAGACCGGGGCGCTCCAATGTGGTTCCAGATGCTCTCAGCAGGATGTGCACTGTGGTGCTTGCTTCTATATCGAGGATTGAGGGTGATCTCCTCGATCGCATTCGGCAAGATGCTGCTCTCGACGCCAAATACCAGCAGTTGATCGCCGACGTGCGAGAAGGCAAGGTTCGTCGTTACTATCTTCAGGGCGACGACCTTCTGATGGCCGAGGGCGGTCGGCCACTTGTTCCGGCGACTAGCGGACTTCGACGTGAGTTATTGCGAGAGCTTCACGACACGGCATGGAGTGGACATCCAGGACAGCGCAGGATGCTGATTCTATTATCCCGATCTTGTTACTGGCCCTCCATGCGAGCTGATGTCGATCATTATGTCCGCACCTGCTTGATCTGCCAGCAGGATAAAGTCGATAGGAGGCGCGAAGCTGGATTGTTACAGCCTCTTCCCATTCCGGAACGACCATGGACTTCAGTTTCCATGGATTTTATTACTGGGTTACCGAAGGTCGAAGGGAAGGCTTCTATCTTTGTTGTGGTGGACAGGTTCTCTAAGTACTCTGTGTTCATCGCAGCACCTGAGCCTTGTTCAGCCAAGGAGACGGCTGACCTATTCTTCAAGCATGTAGTGAAGCTTTTTGGGCTTCCTCTGGACATTGTTTCTTACAGAGATGCCAGGTTCACTGGTAACTTCTGGACGTCCTTGTTCAAGACTCTTGGTTCCGAGCTAAAGTTTTCTACAGCGAACCATCCTCAGACCGACGGCCAGACGGAGAGGATAAATGCACTACTTGAAGAATACCTTCGTCACTTCGTGTCGGCAAGCCAGCGCAACTGGGTGTCTCTCCTCGACACGGCGCAGTTTGCCTACAACTTGCAGCAGTCTTCAGCGACCGGCAAGACACCATTTGAGTTGGTGTTAGGACGACAGCCTCTTACCCCCGCTGATGTTGTGCAGCACACCGATGGTGAGTGCCCAGCAGCCTATCGGGTTGCGAGAGATCATGCCGAGGTGCTCCAGGAGGCTCGTGATAGCTTAGAGCACGCTGCAAGAAGGATGCAGCATTATGCCAATCAGAGTAGACGCGATGAACAGTTCGAAGTTGGGGATCTTGTGCTTTTGAAGTTGACACCTCAGATGTGGAGAAAGATCTCAGCCAAGACTGCGCATCGCAGCCTTATTCAGAGATATGAGGGACCCTTCGAGGTCTTGAGACGGGTTGGTGCTGTAGCCTACAGGCTGAAACTTCCCGACAGATTAAAGCTTCATCCGACCTTTCATGTAAGCTTTTTGAAAAAGTTTCATTCCGACGAGACCGACCCCAGTCGCTCTCAGGGGCGTCGGGCTCCTCCTAGTGTTCGGGCAGAGTTCGATAAAAAGATTGAAAAGATTTTGAATCACAAAACACTTGGACAGTATAGGAGGAACAGGCGGATGGAATTTCTTGTGCAGTGGGAAGGAACACCCATAGAAGAAGCTAAATGGGAGAAAGCTTCTGATTTGTGGCAGTTTGAGGAGGAGTTGAAGATCTACATGGACAGCCTGTCGTCGAGGGCGACGACGAACTTGGGTGGGGGAGTATGTGATGCTCCCGGGATTTAGCACAAATCCCAAAGCACACCGAGATGGAGCGATGACGGGACCCCTCGTCGTCAGCCGTGTTGGACGACTCGGGTGTGCGATCGTGTCACTGAGGCTGACACAAGTCCATAGGGCGAGGGTCGAGTTAAACCACGGAGTGTGGGTTAACACGTGGATGTGGACTTCTGACTCAACCCATGGACCCCGGACCCTCTCGCACGAGCTTACGAGCGTGTGCATCGAAGAGGGTCAACCGTGGGGCGATTCTGAGGTCTAATCGACCCCGAACCGGCACTGAACCGCCCTTCCAGACTAAACCGAACCGGTTCAGCCGGTTCAGACCGGTTCACGTGTTTCGCTCGCACGCGAAGGGGAAAATTCCCCTGTTCTTCACCCCCTCTCCACCTGCGCTGTCTCCGGCACTGATTCCGGCCAGCTGGAGGGGGCTCACCGGAAAAGGAAGGTGGCTGGCGACTCGTGCTTCCGTGGCGAAGACGTTGGCAGCGAAATCGGGCGTGGACTCCGACGTGGACGAGCCCAGGGCGACGATTGGAGGTCGCCCCGGTGGAAGCGAGATCTCCGGCCAATCACCGGCGGAGATCGCGGTTGCGCGGTCGACGAAGATGGAAATCCCATCCTCGTCGAGGGGAGGTTGCAATCAAGCGAACGCTTGTGCAAGGTCTGGCGACGACGAACTCTCGGCGAAACTCAGATCTGGGAACAGAGTATATTACTTGGCGTCGGCGACGAGGCTCCGGCCGTGGACTCGTCGGCGTACCCTCTCAGATCGACTCACCGGTGCCCTGAGGTAACGAGGAGACTATCTCCTCCGGCGCCGGCAGCCAGACGCGGGAGAGCGATCGGATTTTCCGATCGCCGGTTCCACGCAGCCACAGCTTCCATAGGGTTCAATTTCTCATCGGCGGCGGCTTCTCCGGCGACAATACTCCGGCGGCGACTTCTCCGTTCACGGACGACCAGATCCCGACCCGCCGGCGCAGCTCCGGTGGCCGGACGGTGACGGACGGGAGAGGGGATCATTCCCCTGTTTCAGCCGAGGTTTCGGCGCTGGTTCGGACGCGAGCGGGAAGAGGGAGAAGGAGGGTTTCCGCGCGCGTCTCGCTTCGTCTCCGACCGGACTTTCCGACGCAGCTTCTCGGAGGATCTCGGTGGGCTCGGCTCGTGGAGTGGTGGCACGCTACAAGGGTAAACCCTCCCCGGATCTATCGTGTGTAGTGGTAGTAGGACGGTTTTCTCGTGTGTAGTGGATAGAGACTTTACCGCCGTCCGGACTTCGTGTGGCTTTTCGTCCGGACGGTTCTTTGCGTTATCTGTGTCCGCATATGTGTAGTGCGGATTTGTGACTGTTTGCAGGTGCTTGCTTGTCTGCTCACTGCAAAGTCCAGGACGTGTGTGCCGGCACCCTTGAAGGTGTTCGCCACCGTCCCCTTGTGATTGATTGAGGCCGCGCCGGTGCCTATCTCGGCTGTGTAGAGAAAGGAGCGCGGGTTGAGGGAACTTTCTGTGAGTGCAAAGTGTTTTGGAGAGTCTCCATCACTTTGACACAGTTGAGAGATTTGTATTCGTGTCCGAGGGGCGGTATTCATACCGAACCCTTCGCGCACGTGGTGTGAGGGCTTGTAGAGTGCTGGGCCAGCTTCCGCAACGCGATCCTAACCGGTCGCGGGCCACTCTAGTGTAGGGCTGAGATCTCCGCGAGGGGATCTGCCGGTCGTGGTTAAGTTTATTATAAAAAAATAAATTTGCCCATAACACTAGGGACAGGAGTAGTTATGCAAATCCCTCATCATAAGCAACAGTTCAAGGTTTTGAATATAGAAATTTGAAAGTAGAACATCCTAAGAGTTTGGCCTATCAACACAGAGCCAATACCTTAGTTTCCTAGGATCCCTTTTAGACAATGTAAAATGCACAATAGTCTCCCAATGGCACTCTTATCTTCATGTGCTAACTAAGAATACAATTGCAAAGGAAACATTGAGTATGATAATAATATGATATAACTCGGCTCGAGACTTGCTGCTGGTCCAGGCTCGGATCAGTTATTAGATCAGTCTGTACAAGACAGAACTAGACGAGGGCAACACTGCGGCAGAAGAGGAAAAGAAGGAAGAGGAAGAAGATCCACCTCCTCACGCAAGCATGTTGCGGATGCTAGCGATCTACCATGCTAGCGATCTACCTTGCTCACAAGAAGAAGAAGATCCACCTCCTCACCCAAGCATGTTGCGGATGCTAGCGATCTGCCTCTGCTCGAAAGAAGAAGAAGATTCGCTACTCATGTCTGCATAGATCAAACCAAATATGTATCGCTCAAAATGAAATCTTAAACCATATACGAAGAATTGTGATGCTTCTAATAGCTAGGTTACAATCATGGTGGAGCAATTGCATCTCACCATAATCGTCATGTTTTTGTGAGATATTGTCCTTGTTCACCTTTGTTTCCCTCTCAATGTCTCTATTTGTAGTGTTACTTGATATTTTTCAATACTAATTTTATAAGCAACATGGTCTTCATAAGTGCACTACATGATGTTTTGTTGAACTAAGGGATACAAGTCTTCCCATTGCACCTCTAGCTCCACAATCATTTCCGAACATACTTCTATGAATGTTGCTGAAGACATGCCTCATAATGCATACCTCATAATGAATAGTTGTAACAAAAGGGGAGGTAATCTCATGCTTTATCATCATAGATATAAGCTAAGTGGCAAGAAGGAGCTCTCGCATCTCTTTGGTCTCCATCAAGGAGGCTTTTCCTTGCCAAAACCTTTTATGATCACCCTAGCCTAGATAGTTGCTCTAGTTGGCTTTGTACCAACCTCATCTTAGGCTGAGGCTATGAACAAGTAGTCTAAAAGGGTTGTTGTTATAGCTAGGAATGGATATATCAAGTTTAGATTCCCCACTTTATCTGATCATCCTTCCTTTTCCTCTTGTGTATATTATTTTAGTTGTTAGAATGCACCAATACTAACACTATCAATTACTTGGTAAATATTATGCAGGGCTTGGTGGATTTCATAGCTTGTCTATGGCCGTATCTTCTTCATTGAATGAAGTTCATCATTACACCCCTCATGTTTGTGTGGTTAGAAAGCATATTGTGAACTTTTGTGTGCATCAATATTAGCCTTAGTTCATAGTTGTTATACAATGTTGTTTGCATTAAAACACATATTAATTTTACACTAGATTGGGGCTTTTACCCCCACTTTGCAACTAATACTCCCAACAAATATGGGAAAAAAAATTAGGATATGATAAAATATAAAATTTATTTTAAAAAAATAATTATACTTTAAGTACTTGCTTTGCTCTGTTTTATATCTTAAAATTCATCACAGCACTAACATCAAAGGGCATATCAATCTTTTAGAAATGTATCATTCTCCAATTGGCACAATCACAAGTTGAAGAACAATTGTCATGCAAAATATCATATTCTAGAGTACTTAAAAAGCAAGGTTACTGAGCATACAAATCTTTTAGAACATGTATCTTTCTCTAATTGGCACAATCACAAGTTCAAGAACAATTGTCATGCAAAATATCATATTCTAGTCAAATGTATTGACACTATGCTGCAATGATAATGATGCACAAATATTGTGTTACAATGGTACAAAATGTACTGACATTATGCAACAACGATATTGGTACTGTCTCATACTGCTGTAAAAGTATATTGAGTACCCAAGTTATATTGATACAACAAATTTATGTGATATGTTGGAAATCATAACTAGAAAGAAATCAAAGTGGCTGATTTTAGAGGATTAGTTGACTAATTCTTATTACTGTAAATAGTCTTGTCAGATTGTAATTTGGCAGAATTGTTTTAGGGGAATTTATTATGTAATTTAGTTTCCTTTTTTTTAGATGATTATAAAGGCTGGATATAGCCTATTTATACTCTGTAATTTCATAGAAGCAAAAAATAGAATTCTCTTTGAATCTCATTTATCTTCATGGTATCAGAGAAAAAAGTTTTTTCTCTGTGAGTGTGAGTGATCATAATCAGCCATGGACGGTAGAAAGAAGACATACGTTTCCGCTGCAGTCTCTACCTCTTCTCCGACTTCTTCTTCTTCTATTTCACCGGCTATCACTCAATCTTACAGTGATAATACCACCCTTCAAATAACCCAGCATAAACTGAATGGAAAAAATTTCCTTCAGTGGTCTCAATCCGTCGAGATGGTGATTCGGAGAAGAGGCAAGATGGGTTACATCAATGGAGATTTTAGAAAACCCAGCCATGATGATCCAGGATATGCGGCTTGGGAGTCTAACAACTCCATTGTTATGGCATGACTAATAAACTCAATGGAACCGAGTATTAGCCATAGTTATTTGTTCTTTAAAACAGCAAAAGCAATATGGGATGCTATCAAAGAAAACTACTCTGACTTTGAGAACACTTCTCAAATTTTCGAGATTAAGATGCGGCTGAAAGAGTTCCTACAAGGGAAACTAGATGTCACGGGCTACTACAACTCACTGAAGGCTTTATGGTAGGAACTTGATCTTTTCTATGAAGCTGATTGGGGAGAACTTGAAGACCACGTGAAGTTCAAGGCTCACCTTGACAAGGAACGACTTTATGAATTTCTTGCAGGACTCAATCGTGATCTCAATGAAGTAAGAGGAAGGATTTTGGGTCGAAAGCCCCTGCCTGCAATTGGAGAAGCTTTTGCAGAAGTGAGACGGGAAGAAAATAGACGGCGCTTGATGCTTGGCGATTCAAAGAACCAAAATCCAGCAACCAACCAGCTTACAGTGGCTGGGAAGCGACCAGTGGAGACAACAGCCCTAGCAATAAACAAAACAGGAAGTTTTCAAAGTAATATAAACCCAAATAAGCCAGGAGAGAGACCATGGTGTAATCACTGCAACAAGGAAGGATATACCAGAGAGAATTGCTTTCACATCCATGGATTCCCATAGAACTGGAAGTCTCGGGGACCTAAAGACGAGAGCTCTCCACACTATCTCCAAAGGACATCCTGCTTTAGAAGACCCGAACAAAGACAAGGGATTAAATGTTGTCCTGACCAAGACCCAACTGGAGGCTCTCCATCGAATCCTCAACCAAGCATAGACACCGAATTCCTCCACCAAGGCATATACTGCAACCTACAAAGGTATTGCTCTACATACTAAGTCTCAACCTAATTGGATCCTCGATTCGGGTGCAACGGATCATATGACAGGTAACACTTCCTTGTTCTACACTTACACCCCATGCAATGATAGAACTCGGGTTCAGATAGCAGATGAGTCGTATTCCATGGTGGCAGGAAAAGGGTCAATTCAACTAAATGATGATTTGACACTTCACTCAGTTCTTTATGTTCCACAGTTATCTTGTAATCTGGTTTCTATTAGTAAACTAACCCAAGAAAAGAACTTTATGGCTAAGTTCACTTCCACTTGTTGTGAAATACAGGAGCAAACCTCGGGGAAGACGATTGGGAGTGCTAGAGAGGAGGATGGACTCTACCACTTTGTGAACAAGACATCTCAAAGTAAACCAGTAACCACAAGTAATTGTATAGCTACTACTTCTTCCAATAATGATGTAATAATGTGGCACCATAGGTTAGACCATCCAAATTTCCACTATCTTAAACGTTTGCTTCCTGAATTGTTTCTGAATAAAGACCCTAGCAATTTTTTGTGTGACATCTGTCAGTTTGCAAAACACACACGTGTTCCTTATCCCATTAAGCCTTATGTTGAATCTCGTCCCTTTGCTCTAATCCATAGTGATATATGGGGTGCATCTCGTATTAAGAATCTTATTTCTGGAATTCGATGGTTTATTACATTTATAGATGATCACACGAGAGTTTGCTGGGTATACTTGTTGAAAGAAAAGTCGGAGGCAACAAAAATTTTTCAGTCCATGCTAAAAAATCAGTTTCAAACCTCCATACAAGTTCTTAGAACTAACAATGGTCGGGAATATTTCAATACTATTCTAGGCCAACACCTAGCTCAACAGGGAATTATACACTAAAGTTCCTACCCAGATACACCTCAACAAAATGGAGTTTCAGAAAGAAAAAATCGTCATCTTTTGGAGGTAGCTAGAGCACTTGTGTTCACAATGCACGTGCCTAAGTATCTCTAGGGAGAAGTAGTTTTGACTGCATCTTACCTTATTAATTGGATGCCTTCCATAGTCCTAAAATTCAAAACCCCACTTTCTGTTCTTCAAACCACCTATCCTCATTTTTACTCATCGTCTTCACTCCTCTTAAAGGTCTTTGGATGCTCAGCCTTTGTTCATAACACAAAACCCAATCTCTCCAAACTTGATCCTCGCTCCACTAAATGTGTTTTCATTGGGTACTCCTCAACTCAAAAAGGCTACAAATGTTACTCACCAAGACTAAAACGAGTATTTGTCTCACGAGATGTCACATTCTTTGAAACAGAACCATTCTTTCCACCGACCCATCTTCAGAGGGAGAATTTGAGTGAAGAAGAATCATGGGATTCAATCGTGTCTGATCAAACCAAAAATATATCCGAACAGAATTCCCAAATTCCGTCCTCACCACAAGCTGAACAGATAACCCTCATCTCTGAACCTCTAGAACCTATGGTTCCCATATTACAACATAACTTAGAACAGATTCCTAGCAGGTTAGATCATCCGAACTTGCAGGTTTATTCGAGAGGACAATGTTCACAAGGTGTGGATACATCTAAGACTCTACCCTCTCAAGAGATTGACCAGGGGGATAGCTCCAGACCAGAAGATACAATCCAACCAGAAATGGTGGATTCAGCAATTTCTGTCCAACCTGAGTCACATATTGAGCCAGATGACCTGCCAATAGCTTGGAGGAATGGGGTGAGATCTTGTACTCTTCATCCAATCTCACGATATGTATCATATGATCGCTTGTCTCCAAATTTTCGATGCTTTGTCACTAAAATGTCCAACATTGAGATCCCTAAGTCAATAGAAGAGGCAGTGAAGATCCCAGAATGGAAGCAAGCTATTGAGGAAGAGATGAAAGCACTAATCAAGAATGAAACTTGGGAAATTGTTGACCTGCCTCATGGAAAGAAACCAGTGGACTGCAAATAGGTTTTCACAGTCAAATACAAAGCTGATGGGAGTGTAGAAAGGTATAAAGCAAGATTAATGGGTTTACTCAGACTTATGGGGTTGACTACCAAGAGACTTTTGCTCCCGTTGCCAAACTCAATACAGTCAGAGTATTGCTTTCCCTTGCCGCAAGCTTAGATTGGCCTCTACAACAACTCGATGTGAAAAATGCGTCTACATGAGGAAGTCTACACTAGTGTTCCGCCAGGTTTTGAAGTAGACAGTAAGAAGGTGTGTCACTTAAAAAAATCCCTTTATGGACTAAAACAGTCACCAAGAGCGTGGTTTGGTAGATTTACGAAGGCCATGGAAAAACAGGGATATCATCAAGCTCAAACTGATCACACCTTGTTTATTAAAAACAGTAAGGAGGGTAAACTCATAGCCTTGATAGTCTATGTCGATGACATCATAGTGACTAGAAGTGATGATGAGGAAATGAAGACATTGAAAAGGTACTTAAGTGAAGAGTTCGAGTTAAAAGATTTAGGAGTCCTAAGGTATTTCTTGGGAATGGAGGTGGCAAGGAATAGAACAGGGATCTCTATATCTTAGAGAAAATACATACTTGATCTCTTACAAGAAACTGGGATGTTAGGGTGTAGGCCAGCTGATACTCCAATGGAACCCAATCTCAAATTAGGATGTGGAGAAGAAGATGAAAGTGTCGATAAGGGGAGGTACCAGAGACTAGTTGGAAGACTAATCTACCTCTCGCACACACGCCCTGACATTGCATTCCTAGTTAGCGTAGTTAGCCAATTTATGCACCAACCAAAAAAGTGTCACATGGAAGCTATCTACAGGATTCTTCAATACCTAAAAGGGGCACCAGGAAAAGGTCTAATATTCAGGAAAAATGAGAAAAGGCAGGTTGAGGTGTATACTAATGCAGATTGGGCGGGATCAGTTACAGATAGAAGATCTACTTCGGGCTATTGTACTCAAGTCTGGGGAATCTTGTAACATGGAGAAGTAAAAAAGCAGGTTGTGGTTGCTTGTAGTAGTGCTGAAGCTGAATTCCGAGCGGTCACTCATGGGGTATACGAAGGAATATGGTTGACTAGATTGTTAGAAGAACTAAGAGTTCCTTACGAAGAGCCTATGAAGCTTTATTGTGATAACAAAGCAGCCATCAATATAGCTCATAATCCAGTTCATCATGACAGAACAAAGCATGCAGAAATTGATAGACATTTCATCAAGGAGAAGATTGAGAATGGGAGTGTGTGTATGGTCTACGTACCCACTAAACAACAAGTTGCAGATATGCTGACAAAAGGTCTACCGAAACGTGAGTTTGTAGAAATATTAAACAAGTTGAGCTTGATTAACATCTACGCTCAACTTGAGGGGGAGTGTTGGAAATCATAACTGGAAAGAAATCAAAGTGGCTGATTTTAGGGGATTAGTTGACTAATTCTTGTTACTGTAAATAGCCTTGACAGATTGTAATTTGGCAGGATTGTTTTAAGGGAATTTATTCTGTAATTTAATTTCCTTTTTTTTAGATGATTGTAAAGGCTGGATGTAGCCTATTTATACTCTGTAATTTCACATAAGCAAAAATAGAATTCTCTTTGAATCTCATTTATCTTCATGATATATCTTAAGTTAAAATTATAAAATTACTTAACTATATAATTAAAATTATTAACTCAATGACAAATAAAATAAAAGCTGATCAATTGTGTGTGAATTTTGCCCCATTTGTGTCTCTTGTCTAGAATGGATGCTATCAATATATTGTTTTACCTTCAAAGGGCTTGATAAGGTAGAAATTATTTTCCTTTGGGGGTTATTACTTGCATGATAAACTTCTCTGTCGTCAACTTTTTCATAACAACATTCCTTAGGACAATGAAGAGCCTTGTAATGAATATAAATGTCATGCATAGTATCTTAAAGACTCTTAATAAGAACAATGTTCTTTGCCACCTTCTAATCCATTGAGAAGATATATTACATTACAACATTTTTAATTGTAATATAGTCTTCAATTGAGACTTATAAGGAAAGACTTTAAGATAATGAAATGTGTTGAAAATCTCATAGCCCAAGGATGTAAGAGCTCCCTCTTTGTGAATGTTGCATCATGGACTACACTCAATAGAGCTTGTAGATGAAGGGGTTGATAGGTTGCATCCTCTTAACCATCTTTAATAGGTTAAGGTAGATGATATCTATCACTTGATTAATGTAGTATGCCAAGTTCAAGTTCTAGAACTAGTGGGGGCAACCTAGTTGGATAAGCTCAATGGCTCTCTTGAAATAAGTATCTTGTTCATCACCAATTATAAAATATGATAGGATGAATTTCCTCAATCATCCACCTCCATTATGAGATGGCAGGCATACATTGCTTTTGGTAGTAGGCTAAAGCATCCATAGACTTACGGAAGTATTTTGTAGTTGCAATGAATTATTAATTTAATAATGTTCATTTATTCTATCCAATCCATGTGTTGCATGTCACATTAATGCCTAAATTAACTCACTGACCCTTTATACTCTAGATCCATGATGATGTCATAAGGAGCTAGAGGCTGGATAACCATTCTCTTGGATCTTAGAGATCATTATGCAGTATAGGTGTCTATGGTAGCATGTTAAGAACTACAATTAACGTGAAACTATTTGGATATTGCCCAACTAGTATTCAACTTCCTCATATTGGTGTAAGCACCATCTGTGTGCTTCTATTTACTCACTTAGAAGGGAAATAGGAAATGTTGCCAGATTAAGATCAACAACACTTACGTTGCTTCTCTTTGCTCAGCCTAGAGAAGCCTCAAATGCTACTTATATAGAAAGAGCATTCTAGCTTATGAACCTCTGTGTGCTAGCATTTTTCTTATCTATATGTAATCAAGGTGAATCTAGTCATAATTTACTTTTAGGTTTCAGGAGCTCATTCGTACCACCAGGTATGGACAATACATATTGGTTTAAGATGAAACTGGTACTGGTATACCATATGTCAATATGACCAGTATTGAGACACTCTAGTGTTGGTATCAGTGTTGTTAAATAATGTTTTTAAATTACAGATTTTGAGGATTCTGCAATGCAGCAATAATGGAAGATTGTACATGATATTGATGAGTATATCGAGTGGGTAGTTAGAAAGATGGATAATGATGAAGAAGATGCTGGGAATGAAAATGATAATGTAGTTTTTTTTTTATTTGAATATAGCTTTTTTTTTTTATGTATATAACATATATTTCAATCGTTATGTGATTTTCGTTATTTGCCTGCGACGCTATTGCTATATCACATTGTAGATTTTTAGTTTTCCACTGTTTTATACAATTCGCTATTGATAAAACTGGTTGGCACCACCAGTATGTATTAATTCAAGACTAATCCAACATGAACTGAGTTCTAAAACCTTGAGTTAGCTACTACGACCACTATTGTTGTCATTGTGTGTCTAATAGTATAATTGCTCCACATAACACATCAAAGAGAATATTTGTCTTCCTTGGAGGCATATTAAGACCTCAAAGCATGAAGGGGCTTCTTCTTTTGTAGTTCTCCCATAATCATATCTTTAAGCCTCTTATGTTGGTCATATACAATGCATTTAGTTGTTTGCTCATCACACTAGTCATACTCCTCTTCTAGATGATGTTTATTGATTTTATAAGGGGTTAGTGCTCCTTGAAAATCTATTGGATTTCTTGAAATACTTTAGTATAGTTGGCATCAGGACAACTACAAGTGAGATGTTTCTTCAATCACATGAAATTTCCACAAATTGAAGCTCGAAGGGCAGCATATGTACTATCCGTAGTGATGCTTATTGATCAATTAATGAGTGAGTTACCATGCATGATCCTTGAAAATCTATTGGATTTCTAAAATATGTAGAATGATAATTATGAGTAGAAAAGAATTAGAAAAAATTAAGAGATTTAGAGCTTGAGATTATGTGTATATAAAATGCAAGTGTAGTTAGGTTTATATAGGCTTCAAAACTCTAAAAGAAAAATAGTTCAAGCAATCATAAAATAATTAGTAATAGTTTGATAGAAGTCCAAATGACCAAGAATCTAGTTGGACTTGTATTTGTCAATACATAGTAGTAGTGATTGTACCAACAAATTCTACATTAGTGTAGTACCACCATTGGGGGGGGGGGGTTCATGTGTTAGCTTACCTTTAAACTAATACTAACATGCCTTACCACTTGACTCAAACCTAGCCTTAAAACCTTAAGTAAAATGGCATTTGTGTCATCAAGACCCAAAAGAACTTATTCACTAGAAAGTCTTTATGCTACTTCAAAAGATCTATAATCTTGTCAGTAGGGGGATAGCACTCATTCATTTCATCTCACTAGCCTTTTCGAATAATATAATATTCATGAAGTGAGAAACTATACAGTTTAAAGCTAAAAATATTTTCCTATATCTAGAAGATATGACATGCAATTTAATATGGACAGTAGTAATGGGGGGTCCAAATTTCTTTGGTAGTTTTGAGGAATATGATAGAGAAAACAATATTAGTGTCCATATTATTAATAAGATAGTTAGGACGTTATAGTTAGCGCACTGCCAGTGTCATTTGTGCCAGAAGGAGTAGAATCAAGGTGTTTTTCCTTCCCATATGAATTGATGAAGTATCAAAGAGATCTAACATAAAGATTGTAGTTGGTACCATTTTAAGAGAGGTGTTAAAGGTAAAGACATTCTTGTGATCGCATTTATACACTATGACCCTAGGTGAAAAGGTGGGTTTAGTCATGAGAGGAAGGAAGAATGTAAAGAAAAGTGGTGATAGAGAGAGAGAGAGAGAGAGAGAGTGAAGAGGAAGATGCAATAGTATTAGAAAGGAACAACAAGAGGCAATAGGTGGGAGGGCTAGTGGGACATGAATGGAGAGTAGAGAAGACACTCTACTAACAAATTCAACCTAAAAGATTTATTAAGGTAAACTTAAAAGCTTTAAAGACAACTTCCTTTCATTCTTAAGCTTCATGAACACAATTAAACCTCTTACATCCATGTCATCTCGTAGAAAGTAATTCCTATGTCTTCTTTTGATATGTATATTTAGTATAAAGCACCTATTATTGGCACGACTTTCATGGTTATTGATCAGACAACATCTCCACATGCATCTTGAGCATGATAACTCTTTAGTGACTGAGGGGATAATCAAGCACCCACCTGAATCAAAATTCTATTTAAATCTTACTAACACAGATGAAATATTACAAGACAAAAACTTATGCATACCGGTAAGATGTATTGATGCCAATATTTCAGACCATATTCAGGATCTAAGCTTCAGTCATAGAAGGTCTACTCCGATTATTACTCCAACATAGGTTGGTTGGTGGGTTCTAAATGACAGATGAAACTAAACAACTCAGTGTGAGCTTGAACACCTAAGACAATTTGGATTTACCTCATCTGGATTATAGAAGTGTCTCCAGTGTTATAAATGAATTAGCATTTAATACAAATGCATAGTGTATTCATGTAGTGTTTTTACCTTCATAAATTCTTCATCAACTAGAATTTCATATCTAGTTCTGAATCATCATCTTTAGCAATAGATATATGATGATGAAACCCTTCAAATAAGCTGATCTCTTATAACAAACCTTCCTCCAAGAATATGCATAACAATGAGGCCATTGCCATTTGAAATCATAATTTAGATTACTAACTACAAGATCTCTTTGCTCAGGGATAACTTGATCAATCAGGATATAGGTGTTTTTTGCTAACACGAATGAACAATATTATCATTCTTGGGTGAGATCAAATCAGTAAACAAATGAGAAATCACGCCCAAATCCAGCAGATATGGGGAAAAAATTCCTCAGATTGGATAGATGTCATTTTTCAAGCACACAAAGAGAAACTAGGAAATTGAATCTCCTAACCATTCCTCTTTTGAAGCATAACAAGATTAAGACTTAATCTCCCGTTAAACCTATGAAACCAAGTTGGTAGATCAGATTTACATCACAAACAAAATTAGTTTTATGAATTTGATTACTGCATATATGTTAATTAGGCGAGACATTTACTCGAGTAGGTTCAAGGTGTCACAACTAATGTTCATTTTGACACTCGCTTGGTGTAATAGACCATATCTTTATCATGATCATAATCAAACAGCTTTGTCCCTACTTCTTAGCGATTCATTAGTTATATATGAAAGACGATTAGCTAATGACTCTTATGAGCATTCCATCATAAACCTCCTCTGAGTTTACAACCACTTCCATCTCAGATAGACCTTGCCGAATGCACGAAAACAACCATCTCAAAAATACTTATATTCACCATAGGCCACGACAAAATAAAAAAAATTATAAACAACTTTTCATTAGGAAGCAACATAATTAAAATAGACCAAACATGTATAATAACCTACATCTACATCCCGACAGTAATGGATTTTTAAGCTTTCTTTATCGGTAAATCACGTAAGATGCAATTTGCGAGTCCCAATGTCAATGCAACAAATCAATAAGGCTGAATGATTCGACGATTGGGCCCAAATGAATAAAGGGAAGCAATAAATGAATAGAGACGAGGGTGAGAAGAATATACCGAGATAATGAGGGAAGTATCAATTGAGCTTGTCCTTCCTTCTTCTTGTTCTTCTTCTCCACCTTCTCCTCCTTGTGGGGGTTGTGAAGAGACGCGGAGGGCAGCCATTAGTGTGGCTCTTGTGAAGCTCCAGAAGGGACGATGGCATCGGATTGAGTTGGGTTTGCTTACGTCCACTTTCCGATGAAGAGAGATCGAAGGAGAAGGCGGCAGCGGCGAGGAAGTCAAGCGCAGTCGTCGTAGGACGGCGTGATTCCAAGTGCAGGCGGCCGTCGACATCCCTCGTCTCCTACAGATATTTCGAGCCGCTTGGCCGTGCTCTCGTATATTTGGTGAGACTATAATTTTCTATTTCACTTAGCTTTATTATTTATTTTTGTAAATAAGAAATTTATTAATAATTGGGTGGAGGCAAGCTGCGCAGCGCAGGCCCTCAGTTCCTGTTCATATTCGGTGTTGCAACATTTGGTGCGTGCGACAAATCGGCTAAATCACTACGGGTGAAATGGATACATAGCGCTTTCTTAAAAAAAGGACTGAATTTAGTCCCTTTCTATCCCTAAAAGATGTTTATGGTGTTTAAGAAGTGTTCTTAAGATAAGGGCTATGTGCAGAAATATGATTGGCTACCGCATTGCAAATGGGAAGTTAATCAAGATATCGTTGGATTCATGGTATAATTCGTTACTTCTTGGCAATGTGGTGGAGGACATTCAGGCTGAGTTTCCCCCTGTTAGGGAGGCATGCCTCAATGAGATAATTCATGATGGTGAATGGAAAATACCAATCCCATGATCATCTAGCTTCTTTGAGATCTACAACTCTATCTATACTATTGCTATTGACCTGTCTCAAAATGAGGATGTGGTTTTTTGGAAACCCTCCACTACTGGGAAATTCACCATTGCCTCGACATATGAAGCCCAACATCTTATGGTTTGGGTTCCCTGGTATGACTTGGTTTGGTTTAAAGGTAGAATCCCAAAGTACTCTTTCATTACGTGGATGTTATGCCTTGGGCGGCTACCAACCATGAATAGACTTTCTAAATGGAAGATTATCTCCAACAACATATGCCCCTGTTGTAAAAAAACTACGGAGACTATGCCCCACTTGTTTTTCCAATGTGAAAGTATTTGTAGAGCGTGGCAGACAATCAAGGAGTTTTGTGGGATCCAAAACGATGGGGACTCATCATGGCTGCAGTTTTTCAATCCAACTGAGGGAAACAACAGTCATCCACACCGGGTAATTCATAAATTGTTAATCACATGTTTCATCTATCTGGTATGGAGAGAAAGGAACAATCGGATCTTTAATCAACATTCCAAGGACCAATGGCATCTTATCTTTGACCTTATTGCCTCCCTAAATGCCAAGATACCCTATCTTATTACAATATCCACGCTCAATAAATCTGCAAATGATTTCCTAGCATTTTATGCATCTTGAATGCGTGAGAGATCTCTCTCCCCATCCAACTGAAAATGAAGCTTATGAGATTATTACACTAGTGTTTGATGTGTTATGTTTGTGCCTATAGTGTTTTGGTACACTTACGCATGTGGTTTATCTATTGTTGCCAATATTGTGTTAATTTGGATGATAGATGGCTTGTATGTAGGTTCCCATATATTAGAAATATATGGAAAATTCTGCCAAAACCTTTTGAAAATAGTGTGAGGTGACCCTTATGTGGTCAATCGTGTTTTAGTTATGTAACCTATTTGTTGTATCCTTCTCATTCTATTAATAAAATCTTCTTACTTACCGGGGAGAAAAAAAAATTTGCAGCCTAATTCGCCTCACATTTCATAAACCTAATCTCTCTAAGCGTCTGCTGGAGCTGAGTCCGGAAGAAAGACAGTAATCTTCAAGTGCACCAATAACATACTGCTTAGGCATAATCACAATCTCCTAATTAATCAAATGAATAGATTTGCAGTTGGGATTTACATTCTAAATAAATTGTTTAGAAATTTTGTTAACAGTTAAACTGCAAGGGAGCCACGTGGAAGGCAAGGTGTAGATAGGGGTATGGTCGAATCAACTGAAGTAATCCTCTCAGCTTGTGAAATGAGTTTCCCTTGCCACGAGGCCAGGTGGTTAAGAAGAGATGTTTGCCATTCTTGATAAATAAGATGCCTCCTCTCAGCCTTGGATTTATTGATATTAGACAAGAGAGACTCTTCCTCAACTAAGGTAAGAGAACAAATCGTTTCAATATATTGAAGTTCATTAATTTGATGTAGAATTTGATCAAGGGTATGCTCCAATCTACCTAGGCGATTTCAGTTCCAAAGGGAAAGGGATTTCCTAATACACTTGACGTGATTAGTAAATTCCCAATTAGTGTGATTGTCATGATTTTGATAAACACCATCATTCCAGAGAGAATTAACATTATTATGGACTTTGGTGTACAAATCTAAAAAGTTTGGATCTCTTCCTACTAGAACTATTAATATTGATCATAATAAGAGCATAATCATAGATCCCCATAGCAAGGTGATGGACCATAGAGTTACCAAAAGGATTTAACCAAGGTGGAGTACCGAAAGCCTTTTGAATTCTTGAAAGAATTTTATGAGGCCCACACCTATTATTACACTATGTAAAATGAGGCCCTTGAAAGCCCAAGTCAACAAACCCATTAGTAGTAATGAAATTTCTAAGACAATTAATTGAGTAAGATCTAGAGCTATCATGACCACCTAGCTTATCCTCTGAATTAAGAGTACAATTGAAATCCCCAGTAACGAGCCGAAGAACATCACTGAAGTTCATGGTACCAAGGTTGTTCCACATATAGCTACAAGCCCAACTATTAGTACTAGCATAAAAAAAATGAAAAGAATCAAAGATTAAATATCTCTAGCGGAGATAGCCATATGAATGACCTAGTGGCCAAAAGAAATTACCTGATCCTTCATATGAATAATAGACCATGCAAGGAGAATACCTCCGGAGGCCCCATGGAGGGGAAATGTATATAGGCCCATATGGGCCATAGCTCCTTAACAAAACTCTTTGCTCCTTCATGTGACAGATGTGTCTCATGCAACGAAAGAATATGAAAGTTATGAGTTTCTACCAAAAGTCTTATGTGATTGTGAGAAGTTTAAGATAAGACTCTCGTCCTTTCAAGCCCTCATCCATAGGCGTATAACTTCCGGATTAGGAGGATTCAGAGGGATCCAACCACTGAAGGTAACACCAAGTTTCAGACCAACTTTTTGACTGAGGGCACTAAGTTGTTCCTGTGCAGGGGATGAAGCAAGAGAGTCAGGCAGTCAGCATAAAAAAAATAGGGGGAGTGGGTTAGAAAAAGTCCTACTTAGTTGGGCTGCCGACAGTTGAGTATAGCTTTTTTTCCATGATAATCGTAGCAGACAAAGGAGGAAAAATGATATGTGATGGATGCGGAGCCTACGTGGAAGGGCATCTTGTTAGCCACAATCTGGAATCCCATAGATCTATTTAGGCAGCGTTTGGGAGCATGGGTCGCGCAGGCAAATGTTGATATGTGCTTGACCCGCAGCCCCAACAGCATAGAGCTGCAGTTGCCCCCGTAAAAATAATAAAGGCGGGACTCCTTTGACCCATGGTTGATTGGCGAAAAGCGGCCTGCGGTGCAATCCCAAACGCACTCTTAGTCGGGCAATTAGAAAGAGGATTGCTTATCTATCCAATCAGCTTAAAACTAACTGATCTTCCATAAATGCATCAGATTCATGATGATTTTGTTAACACCCCTAATAGGTGGATTAGCGATGTGGACCGTTGCACGTGGTTTGGATCCTTGGTCAATATTCGTATAGTGGGTTGAGTTCTTAGGCTTGGTAGAATTGGGCCCTCCAAATTGGTTTCCTTAGTTAAATTTTATCCTCCGAATTAAGGGTACAATTGAAATCCCTAGTAATGAGCCAAGAAACATCATTTAAGTTCATTGTAGCAAGGTTATTCCACATATTGCTATAAGCCAAAAGAATTGTCACGATTTGAAACAGATTTCAACCCAAAAATAGTTGAATACTACCCTAGGGAGTGACATTATAAATAATAAAATTTCATAATTTCATAATAATCTATTAAATTGAATAAAATATAAAGATTAACCTATATATTATAAGTACTCAACAAAACTATGGGCATGTTTAGCCTACTGTTTATAACTTTATCGTTGTGCTAAACTGTATTGTATTGTACTATACTGCACCATCAAAATTTATAAGATATTTGGTTAATGACTTTTTAACTGCTGCCAAAATTTAAAATAATAAATAAAATATTATTTAAAATAATAATATATTTTATTTTTTTAATATTAAAATTTTAAATTATTTAAAAATAATAATACTTTAAATTTTAAACGAAATCATGTGAATTACTTTTTTGGAGAAGTAGAAGCTGTAAAAGCATCAAATTGTAGCTTTCTCAACTTTTACTTTTTTACTACTTTTTTCTGCTTCTACTTTTCATTACCAAACAGTTTTCTATCAACTTTTTGCTTAACACTATGTTTAGCAGGGCGGATGGAAAGTAAAACAGATGAATATTGCAACTTATTTGTGTTTAGCAGAGCGGACGGATATTCAGAAAGGGAAAATGTGAAGGAAAGTTGCCCAACTTTCCTTCCAAAATAGATCCGTCCATACACTCACGGGCTCGGGAAGTCATATTCTCACCCCCTCATCTGCCAGCCCTTCCGATCTGCGACAACTCCGGCCTCTCGGTCGAGGACTAGAGCCCGGAACTCCTTCTGACAGGTAATGAAGGCGTGGAGGAGCTTGCTAACCCAGGAGAGGGAGAGGAGGGCGTCAGCATCGGCGTGGGAGAGATCGAGGAAGTGGTCAGTAACGCAACTCTGGAAGGCAAGCAGCTCCTACCGCCCCACAGACTTCTGGTTTTTTTGGTCGTCAATGGCGTGGACCTGATCGCGGCGGAGGCTTAGAATCGAAAGGCCGAGGGAGGGAAAGGGGACCGACGAGGCGAAGGAGAAGCCCTGGGAATCCGCGGAAGGCATCGTCGAAGGAAACGAAAAGCTCAATCCATTCTCACAAATCAAAGGAATCGATATCGGTGGGAAGATCCATAACAGCGGCTGAGGGCTGATGAGTTTTTTGCCTCGTCGCTTATCTGTCTCTGCCGCAGCTTGATCTCGCCTTGCCGCCGCCACCGGACGAGAGGAGGGAGGCAGAGATACCAAGATGCCTTCGCTTTCTCTCCATCCGACCGCCTCGAGTGACCCGAACCCTTGGCGCCGGCGCAACCGTTCCGATGGTGAAGCAGGTGCGACTAATGAAGGTTCAGCAGAGAGTCCAGGGCACCACGTATAAAAAGAAAACAATGAATGACTATAACAATCATTTTAATTTTCTTTCCATCTTGCTAAACATAAAGACAGAAATATTTCTTATTTTTCCATCATTCTTATTTTCCTTTCTCTCTTCTTTTTCCATCCTTCTCAGTTTCCGTCCCTCCTGTTAAACACAGTGTAAAAGCTACTTAAAATCAGCTTAAAAGAGAGGCCAAACAGGCTCTATATCATTTCACTTAAAATTATAACACAACAACAAATACTATATATTATAACACAAACAGGCCCTATATCAATACTACCATAAATCCACCTCACAACTTACCAATATTTATCTATAAAAAATAAACCAAAATATTTACTCAATATTTCAAAGAAAAACCAATAATATTCCAGTTTACCAACATAGAGATTGACACAACCAATCAGTCAAAAATATCAAGTTTAAACATAACTTAGCAATATCACAACTTAATATAAATCCACATATCTGATTACATCATCATAACATAAGTCTGTCTATTTATCTATCTAAAACAAACCATAAAGATATTCATATAAGTTGGTAGCATCTACATCTAACTACCTCTCTCGTCATCACGAACTATCTATTTACCTGAAGGCAAAAATAAAGGAAGTTAGCTCAAATAGCTAAGTAGGAATCATGAAAAATGTAAATGCATGCATCAAGTGAATTGAACCATAACCAAAACCATATATTTATACATGAAGATATCTAGAACACACAATCAACATCATGTCGTGCAATTAAGAGCAATGACCACCAAATTACTCCATTACGAGTCCGCACTCCTATTATAAGTGTTTTTATCATCACTCACACAATGAAACAACTGCTCTCAACTAACAGCTCAGCAATGTTGGTCCAACACCTAGGAAAACCTAGATAATTCTCAAGGACTCCAAATAGGTAACCGATATGACCGGTCTCTTAACCAATACATGGCATCTAGTATAAATATATGGTTCGCTGGCTTACAAAGCTCAGCCCCTGGCTAACATCAGCCAGTCATAGATCATAAATAATGCCACGACATATATCATATGCATCACATAACCATATAAAGATAAAAAACCATAAGCTTACAAGCCTACATCAATAATTATTTACTATATCAACAATAAGTACAT
This sequence comes from Costus lasius, assembly GCA_027563935.2. Taxonomy (NCBI): domain Eukaryota; kingdom Viridiplantae; phylum Streptophyta; class Magnoliopsida; order Zingiberales; family Costaceae; genus Costus; species Costus lasius. Next base: position 15,704,794 of record CM050454.1, on the reverse strand, counting down.
AACTAGTAATTCTCTTAAATTAACACTATATAATGTTGAACTCAACGAACTTTATATCCAGAAATAAAATATGATAGTATTGCAACTATACTCACATGCATGTATCAACGGGTAAAGAAATAAGCTCAACAGTAAGAAACGAAATCAATAAAATAAAACAACAAGATATCATGACATTCACTACTAACTCAAAATCAACAGCCAAACTCTCAGCTGCTTCCCCTCTTTCTCTCTCTCCCATGATTTCTTTTCTCTCTCTCTCGCTGTTGGTACCTATCGCCGCTCGATCCATCGCCGGTGTCAAGTAAGGTCTAGGTGACTCCTCCTGTAGAGCCGACCTCCTTCTCCTTCATTCGTGCTTCTGCCACCACTTACCGCCTTGCTGCTGCCACCGACCTCTGCCGCCATTGATCTTCTTGGGAGAGTTTTTGTTTGAACATACTATTGTCTTCTCCACCTTTTTCCCATTTTTTCACTGCCACTCACAGTTGTGCCGCCTTGCTCCACCATCTGTCGTCGGCCAGCATCTGGGTAACAATTGTTTTGCCTAATTTTCTTTCTTTTATTTAGTATATTTATATATATTATTATTGATGATTAGGGTGTATGTATATGCGTACGTATATATGGGTACAAGTATGTATACACATATACTGATGGGGGATATTGTAGGTGTGTAGATTAATTTATATTTTAAATATCATATATGATTGGTAGGGGGTTAAATGGTTATGTGCTATTGTAGGTGCAACTCAGTTTGAGGTTGGTCAGGGTGGTCCCCAAACTGAAAGTTGTAAATGTGCTAGGAGTTTCAGCGGTAAAGGTAAGAATCATTACCTGTTTATTGCAATCATGACATGAAGTTAACAAGTATATATGATGAGTTAGTATTGAATGTCATGATATTTTGTTGTTCTATTTTATTGATTTTGCTTCTTACCATTGAGCTCATTTCCTTACCCGTTGATACATGCATTTGATTATAGTTGTGATACAAAAATTGTGTGATACTATTATATTGCATTTCTTGATATAAAGTTGGTTGAGTTACTAGTTATGTGATTTTTGTTGATACAATAAATGATTATTGATGTAGGCTTGTAAGCCTATGATTTATATCTTGTATATGGTTCTGTGATGCATATAATATGTCATGGTATTATTTCTGATTTGTGACTGGCTAATGTTAGCCAAGGGCTGAGCTTTGTAAGTCAGCAGACCATGTATTTATACCAGAGGCCATGTTTTGGCTATGGGACCGATCGTATCAGTTACCTATTTGGAGTCCTTGGGGATTATCCAGTGTTTCCTAGGTGTTGGATGCAACACTACATAGCTGTTAGTTGAGAGCAGTTGTTTTATTGTGTGAGGGACGATAAAAACACTCTTGATAAGAGTGCAGACTCATAATGGAGTTGTTTATGGTCATTGCTCTTGATTGCATGACATTGTATTGATTGTGTGTTCTAGATTTCTTCATGTATAGATATGTGGTTTTATATTTGGTTTTGGTTATGGTTCAGTTCACTTGATACATGCATTTACATTTCTTGTTATTTCTACTTAACTATTTGAGACAACTTACTTTGTTTTTGCCTCTAGATAAAAAGATAGTTCGTGATGATGAGAGAGGTAACTAGATGTAGAGGCTACTAACTTATATGAATATCTTTATGGTTTGTTTTAGATAGACAAATAGACATACTTGTGTTATGGTGATGTAATCAGATATGTGAATTTATGTTAATGTGTGATATTGATAAATTATGTTTGAACTTGACATTTTAGACTAATTGGTTGTGCCAATCTCTATATTGGTAAACTAGAATATTATTGGTTTTTCTTTAAAATATTGAGTAAATGTTTTGGTTTAGCTCTTATAGATAAATGTTGGTAAGTTGTGCAGTGGATTTATGATGGTATTGATTTGTATTGACGATGCAATATTTGTTGTTGTGTTATAATTTTAAGTGAGATAGTATAGTTTTGTTGAGTACAAATGATATATAGGTTAATCTTTATGTTTTATTCAATTGAATAGATTATTATGAAATTATGGAATTTCATTATTTATAGCGTCACTCCCCACGGGTTGGTATTCAACTATTTTTGGGTGAAGTCTGTTTTGGGTCATGACAATTAGTACTAGCATAAAAAATGGAAAGAATCCAAGGTTGAATATCTCTAAAGGAGATAGCCATGTGAATGACTTAGTGGCCAAAAGCAATTACCTGAGTCTTCATATGAATAATAGACTAGGCAAGGAGAATACCTTCAGAGGCTCTCATGGAGGGGAAATGTACATGGGCCCATATGCGCCCTAGCTCCTTAACAAAACTCTTTGCTCCTTCATCTGGTAGATCTATATGTCAGGTGGACTTGGGGCCCTTTGAATTGGTTGGGAGTGTTAGTGTATATGCCTAGAAAATCAATTTTACCATGTACATTCATACATTGAATAATATAGGCATTGTCATTATCTTGTTGATCGATATGCCTACATTAATATGTTAGGATGACATGATGATGTCCCTAAAGATTGATTTTGTTCAATTATGATTTTGTCTCCAGTCAAAGTACCTTAGTGGATAAGGGATAACTTTGGTAATGTGAAATTGGTATATGAGATGGTTGGATACTAAGCATCAACGCAGACACATAGGTACATCAATTGATGGATATACTGGACTAATCCACTCCGAAGCTATGACTTGGGTGTCACAAGTCAAGTTCACAAGTGACAAAAAAGGTGCATTAGTCCTTAGAATTGAGATCATCAGCACTCATATCTAATGAATGACATATTTTGATATAGTCTACTACTTCTACAAAGCTAGGGAGTCATAATGGCTATTATTGGGTATATTATAAGTCATATGTGAAGTACGAGTAATCAATAGAGGATTTGCCCCTTTCATCTAAAGGAACTATGATAATCTAGGGATCCCTCTAATGTCTTGTATTTTTATAGTATTTTTATAATACTTTTATTACAAAATCTCTCTCTTATTTATTATTTTTACACCCATTGCAACTTAAATACTTGTAATTCTTCAGAATCTTTACTTCTAATTGCTTTTTACCATATTTTAGGAAAAAATAGCCAAATTTTGATGGAATTTGAAAGATTTGAGGTATAGATGGATTCTTGATATTAAGACAAGATAATCTATAAAATTTCATACAAATCAAAGCTTCGCAAAAATTATGGTCCACCTATGAAATTCGACACGACCATAATCTTCACAAGAACACAAAAGAATCATAGTTAGATTGTGACGGACGTCATGGCCATAAAGTCCTTAGCCTACAAATTAAAGATTTTGCATAGTAAATGTCATGGCCCACCCATGATTTATGTTATGGCCATAATCTCCTATGAGCGCTTTATTAGAATCATACAAAAAAGATCATGGCCTGCCATGAAAATTGTCACAGTCATGATTCTTTCAAATGGACTTCGCAGAAACTCAGAGAAAGAATCATGGCCTACTATTGACACATATTTATATAGCAATTCAAGTATGATTTTACCATCAGAATCATCTCTATTTTTAGGCTTTCTGGCACATTATTGCCTTAATTGCTTTACATCTATGGAATCTACACCTTTTTTGATATTTTTCACATTTTTAGGTCAAAACGACCACAAAGAGGATGTAATCTGGACTTTTGAGACCAGGAAAACCCCTCCTAAATCAAGATGGCCCTAACTGGAAGTTTTTGGATCCGTTGGAGCCTTTATCGGAAATCACGACCGGCTTACGATCAGAATCATGCCCGTGACTCATCTCTCCACTTGAACCTGCAACTGAAAATCACGACCGAGTCACGACGAGAATCACGCCCGAGATCGCAAACCCGCATGTTTCGAAACCGCATTTTTAACCCAAGTTTCTTCAATCTAACCTAAGGTAAGGCAAGGGGGCATCCAGGACCTTTCTCCCCGTTGACAAAGGAGGCGTGGAGCAGCTTTTTAGGGCAAATTTCCTCCCGAAATGATGATTCATAAAGGCAGGATGCTGGCAGCAACTGCAGGGCATGGAAAGAGAGCAGAGGAGACTTCTTCCGGCTAAAGGATAGCAGCGGCTGCTACGGCTTTTGGCAGGGCATGAGGAAGAAAAGAAAGCGCAGGAGGAGGAGATAAAAAGCGGGGGAGCAAAGAAGAGAAGGGGGTTCACACGTAGAGAATAGTTTGCTGCGTTTTGGAGAGAGGGGGATCACATAGAGGATCAGATAGTAGAGAAGTGCTGAACATAGAGGGGGAGAACCATCAGGAAGAAGAGGGCTATGCACTTGCAGCCATTGAAGATTTTCTTGCATAAAGCACCTCAAGAACAAGTTTGTAAGGAAGATCTTGAAGCTTAATTCGATTTGCCATGCTATTGTAGAACTTATGCAAAATATCACATGATCTTACCTTTCTCTTGTAATTCCTGCACAAATCTAATTTTGCTTTTGATATTTAAGATTATTGTTTACACCATCATCATGAGCATTGTAGGCTAAATCTTAAACCAGGATTTGGGGTAACTCTTTGATGACTTATTAGTTGTAATAATCTTACTCCAAATGCCCTAGTTCCTTACTTAACCTTATGTGTGCGCTTTGCTTGCACTTCCTGAGAGGGGATGCTTGAGCCTTTAGTCGCTGAAGTGAGATTTGTAAATCAGTAATCCTAGGGGGACAACCCCCTTGCGGACTGTACTCACTTAGGAGGATTATTAGGATCCTAGACACATCAGAGAGACCAAAAGTCTGACCGCACATCGAAAGCATTCGGTTGAGGGTTTATCTAATCCTTTTGTACACCTTGCTTACGTTGCTTGAAAGGGAGCGTTTGAGCCTTTATTTCCTTGAGTGAGGTTCGTAAATCAGGGGCTGGGGGAAATCCCCTTGCCGAACTGTACTCTCTTGGTGTGAGTATTTGGATCTTAGACGTCTCTGGCAAACCAAAAGTGCGCTAGCACGTTGGACTATTTTGGTGCTCTTTGCCTGCGCTGCTCAAAAGAGTGCGCTTGAGCCGGTACTCCATGAGGGAGGTTTGTAAATAAGGAATTCTCAGGGAGGACCCCTTTTGTTAACCTGTACTCGCCTTGAAAGTATTAGGACCTTAGACATGTTAGGAAGACCACAAGTTCGATTGAACGTTAGAACCTTACGGATTAGACCGATAACCCGGTCCATGGGGATGGGTGAGGCTATCGGGGAGAGCAACCTACACGTCAGGTGGCTGAATCCCTTGATCTAGATAGGACTACGACAATGGAGTTTGATTATTCAGTTGTAAGGAGTCAAAGCGGTGAACCCATATCCTGATACATTTCCCCTATTAAATTTCTCTCGTGCAATTCCTCTGTTTACGTTCTTGTTCATTAAATTAGTTCAACATTTAAACTTCCCCAATTTCGACTTCGTCTAGCTGGCAATTTTGAGATCTATCGGTACTTGCCCATTAGTCCCTGCGGGATCAAAATTTTTACTACTTCGATAGACCCATGCACTTGCGGGATTACTTATCAAGTTTTTGGCGCCATTGCCGGGGACTAATTTCGGCAATATTGATAAGATTTAGAAGTTACTAGACTAGACACTTTTAGCTTAATTCTATATTAGTATACTTTCTTTTTTTTCATTTTACACCTTTCTTGATTTAACGAGTTGCTTGCCTTGTTAGACTTTAGTTTATGCATAAAACTCACCGACCGGAACCCGCAATACCGCCTGATTCAGAAATTGAAAGAATGTTCCGGCGTCGCAAGAAACTTCAGCCTAAGAAGGCTTCGCAAATGACACTGTCCGCAAGTGCACGGAAATGTCACAGTAATATAAAAGATATCGTCTCCCACAGGGAACAAGGTGAGTACTAGAAAATCTAATTCTTGGAATCTAAGCTAATCAAATCGTGGTTTTTTAGAGCTTGAAAACTAAAATTAAGCAGGACAGTAAACAAGAAATCAAACAACTGCGATAGGGAAAATATATGAGAGAGAATATCAGGGAAAAGGTTTCCACCACTCTGACGATTTCACTTGCGCTAGAAATAAATGTTAATTACTTGGATTTACAAATATGCATAAGGAATCTACCCTATGGTACAAGGTGCCCTCTTTCGAGTGTACACCCCGGTATTTGCCTAGAACGTCTCCTACTTTCGTGGTGGACCATTCTAGACAAACCCACTGGGTTCCGTGGTAGATTATGAACCCTCGAGCAAAGAACACGCACTTTCACGTCGCGTCTTCACAAGATTCACATAGAGGTTCGGTCGTTATGGTCGAACTTTCGTTATGGACCGTAACAACTATGACATGACGATACTTGGCCAAAGTAAAGATCAAGAAATAAATACATCTAGTGAAATATGCTCAGAATATGATCCAAACAACAAGATTAAAACAAGAGTTGCAAACAGAAATCGTCAAAGGGCTTCAACCTAGCCCCGATACAAAGTTTACGCTACAACCATCGTTGAATCGCTAAAAATCCTCTCTGTAAACATAGGAAAATTATAGGAAAAGATTTCTAGGAGGGAGGAGAAGATAAATCGAATGAAATAACCCAGGATTGCAAGGTTCCGATGATCAATTCTTCAAAAATCCGCTCGAAATCGCCGAATCATCGTGTTCTTCCGCCCTAGCTGCTTCGTCACCCGATTGCCTTCTCTTTAGGTCACGAAATTTGGGGCTTTTATATCCTTTTTGTTCGTATTCGAGTTAGCTTTCTAAAAAGTCATCACTTGCTAAATTTGGACTTGAATCGGGTTCAAAATCGAGGGAAAACCGAGAGGGTGTCGAGTTGATCCGTCCGCTTCACGGGTGAACCCTGCGGGGTTCACCTACCGGTGAAAGCCTCAACGTAGTTCTGTGCAGATATCTCCAGATGAGATCACGGGTGAACCCCATGGGGTTCACCTACCAGTGAAGTGTGCGGCAGCTTTCAAAAACTTTGACATCATCGGTGAACCCCGTCGGGTTCACCAGGTAGTGACGCGCGCGCTGAAATCCTTCCTTCGGCAAGATCACGGGTGAACCCCGTGGGGTTCACCTGGCCATGAAGTCCAGAGAAGGCTCCGATTGAGCCCAAATTTTACGAACAGCTTCGTCTTCTCATAAGGAATCACCCCATACTTTTAGATTCTTCAAAAAGACCTCAAAATTGGGTGATTTTACCTGAAATTCAATAAGACAGACGAAAAGTGAAGATTCTAAAGTTTTTAACTAATTAAGTCTTAAAGGAGTGTGAAATCATTAAAATAGGCTTAAATTCATCATGGAATAATAGTAAAAATCACTACTAAAATGCATGATGTCAAATACTCCTCGACTTAAATATTTGCTTGTCCTCAAGCAATAAAATAAGTTGAAATACATGCTTGGTATAAGAATAATCTTTTGTGTTGAAGTTCACACCCGAGTTTGGAAAAATACTTTTTAGCAATCCAAGATCTAATCAGAAGAAATCAACTAAAAGGAGTGTCTTAAGCATTCACCAGTTTGGTCCCACAGTTTCTAGATATCAAACGATTCAGAAAGCAGTAAACATGAGATTCAATCAAGCAAACACAACACTCATTTCATTCTTATCCTTCCAATTTATAATATTGGGGTTAACTCAAATGTCTCATTCAAGATATAAGATACTGATTATTGCACTAGACTTCAACTCATATCCTTAGGTACCATTGCCAATTTTTCGCAATGCCAAGTAGAGGAGTCTTTTTATTGAATTTTCAATTCACATTTCTTAGATTTCAACTCATGTCCTTCGGTACCACTGCCAATTTTTTGCAGTGCTAAGTAGAGGAATCTAAGTGTGAGAATTTTTTTTTTTGATGCTAAATATCAAAGATCAACATATCCTTGCATTTTAACAGATGCAGTGTTTCCCCAATACTAGAAAGGAATTCAAAGTTTGAAAAGAGATTATGCATCATAATATGAATCGAATGTAAATTGCAAACCAAAATCAATTGAAGAATCATGAAAATGTTTGACCCACTATATGAACATCATAAAATCAATCCGTTTAGAAAATTTCTAATTCAAAGAACATATGGACATGACTATTAAGTAAATTTCTAACAAGTACTACATTCAACATGTCTTGATAAATTCCAACCAATCATGCATTCAATTTTTTAGACAAAAATTTGCATGGCTATTATCAGACAAGACAATCATGACAAGTCAATAAAATTTTTCATCACAAGTTATGCAATATATCCTTCAGAACAGTTACATGCAAGCTTATAAATTCACACATCATTTAGCATGTAAAGCATAATATCATAATGGAAAGCAAGTGGCTCAAATATATCTTATACACTGCAGAGAGTGGGGGCCTGAAGAAGTGGACCAGGCCCACGAATAGTGTCATATATGATACAATGCCAATATCAAAATATCCATCATAGAGTAGCAGAACAAAGCCATAAAGTCACAACAACTACAACCAAACAACAAAGAAGAAGCTGGAGTCAAGACAGCTCACCCGCTCTAGAATATTGCATAGTCCTCTATGCAATGTCGTATATGCGAGAGGAGAAGGTGGCAGTGTCGAGTCTGGATGGAGCTAGCGCCTCCTGCGTGAGTGAGAGCCGGAAGCTCAAGAGCTCTTGCCCTTACCGCGAGAAGTATGACCTGGCGCTTCCTCCTGATTTGAAGAGATTGGTATGTTCCTTATGTTTTCTTCATTAAGCAGGGCGAACCGGTCATCCATGATACATAATTTCTCCCAGATTGAGCCGAGCATCTTTTGTTGCCGCTGCATCCCAGCCTCATTAGCTTCCCATCGGGAGGCTTGCTCCTGGCGTATAGAAGAGATGGAGGTATCCATCTGATCGATGAGCTCGCGCTGCTGAAGCTGCTCCTCCCTTATCTCTTGAAGAACACGCATCATGGAATATGAGGAAGAGCCGCCACCAAAGAAAAACGAGCCGGGTGCTGGCGGTGCAGTATCAACAGGGTCGGGCTGAGGATCTTCGGTTGGCTTGATGCGCTAGTTCGCTCGAACGCGCACAGTTGTGCGCTCAGGATTTGGCAATGGTAAACAGAACTGGCTATCCTTGAACGTCATACAATAAGAGTCACCTCGGCGGACAATGAGTTTCATGGAGATGCACGACTCAATCTCGAGCCGGTTGTTTCCATGAGCTTCGGGTGTACCATAGGGAATGACTCCCAAGGCAATAGCCAGCGGCGTGATAAGGCCTCCGATGACGATCGCGCCCTTGCGGCAGTACGCGATACGGCTGAACTGCTTTGCTAAATAGAATCCTGATTCGACTCTGAAAGAATGCAGCATGCACTATAAGTAAAATAGCTCAGACTGTCTTACCATGCCATCGCTCTCCCCACGTTCGAAGATGGTATGGGCGAGCACTCTATGGACGTATCTGATAGTCAGGTTGCAAATGCTCGAGGCCCTGGCCACTCTGGCAGAATAAAAGTGCTCATTTGTGATCGACGCCCAAAAAGCTTGCTCATTGAATTCCACCGAGACATTGCGCGTGCAAGGTTCCGGAAAGCCGTAGATATGGCGAAGATCAGCAAGAGATAGACAATGCTCGATGTTTCCCATCCGGAAGGTCAAGCTCCCAGGATCTTCGTCGACCGTTGCGGCGGCTTTAATGTCTAAAGAGCTGAGGAACTCTAGCGTGACTCCGATGTATGTGGGCGAGGCAAGCCGAAGAAACTGCTCCCACCCAATGTTAGAATACATCAACTCCATGTCGTCCATGAGTCCTAGAATGATAAGCGTGTTTCTATCCAGGTAGCGGGTATTGAGTATCTGGCAGTGAAGGAGCTGTTCGAAGTTTTGTTGGTATTCTGCATTCCTGAAAACAATGCCGAAATCATTCGGCGGAGAAACGTAGGCCTGGGACTGCCGGGAAGACGATCGTGTCAGGCCTCTGGAAGAAGACGGCTGTGCCGGCTGGTTGACGGGTGTAGTCTGTAGAAGCGAAGGCTGTTTGTGCGGAACGAAGTCATCATCGTCCTCAGTGGAGGAATCGGATACAGGTTGTGGGTCGTGGCGACAGAAGGCAAGAACCTTTCGCCTTGGTGCCATCAGGTTCGAATGTCGGGGACGATGAAGACAGTCCAGGAAGCCAAAAAAAAATTCGATCGAGCACAGAAATATCAACCACTCGCAGAGGCGGAAACAGGAGGGTGATGCAGGGGCATCCAGCATGGAGGAACATCCAGCACTGAAGACCCAGGTGCCAACACAGCAAACCCTGCTTTGCTTCCTAGGTTCCTATTTCACAGAATGTTCCACGGGTGACCCAATGACATAAACCTCGCCCCGTGGCTTCTACAACTGCATTCCAGGTCACAAGCTCAGTTCTGCACAGAATGTTTCTCGAGGACCAGACGACCAACATCCCCTCCTGCGTATTTTGGGAGTGGGAGCATCATCCAGGGCTCCGATCTTCACCAGACTCCGTCCACAGCACTGCCTCCTCTGTGCGAATTCCTGGTCCAAAGGATCTGGCCATCGGACGGCTGGATCGCCAGAAACAAGCGCCACCATGCCCGGTGGCTCTCCCTCTGCTCCGCACCATCCGCCCAGCCGATCGAGCCCAGATTTCAGGCACGGGTTCTCATCGTCGCTGCGAACTCACACCCGGAAGCAATCGGCCATCCGGCCGGTGGATCGCCGGATTCGGGAACTTTCCCGGTTCTCCAACTGTCGCCGCATTCTGCCCTATTCCCGGCCGGTACGCTGCAATCCGGCGCCGAAAGCTTCCCCAGACGCCATTCACCACCGTCCGAGCCTCCAGCCGGAGTATCACCGGTGATCGAGGCCGGAACAGCGCCCGGCGGCGTGCCCTGCTCGCCGCCCGCGTCCGCGCGAGAACGAAGAGAAGAGGAAAACGTGCTCAACGGCCCAGATCACTCAGCATCCATCCAGCGGTCAGATCAGCTTCAAGGAGATCAACAGCTGATATCGTTTCGGCCACATCTACTCCAATCGGACGAGTTTCAGAATGATCCAGGTGGCGATCCCCACTAATCTGAATCCGATCTATCCATCCATGCCATCAGATCTCCGATCAGACGTTCAGATCAGAAGATATTACCAAAGCTCAAATGGACGGCTCACATTTAAAGCGACATGAAGCTTCTCAAACACACTTAGTTGCTGGAATATTTCCAGTCAAATGTACCCCTTTTCCCCAGCTTTTTCAGTATAGTAGTTAGAATAGTTGTTGCAACCACCTCTCATGTGAGTGGTGTGGGTTTGCCCTCCCCTTAAGCTTATAAAAGGGAGATAGGGCCTAGTGTTTAGGCAGTTTACAAGCTTACAAGTCCGGAAGGGGCTGCGAGGGGTCTTGTAACTTTGGAGTAGTGGTCGGTGCCTTGACTCCGTGAAGCGTGTGGAAGTAGAGTGAGGTTGGAGGCAAGGTGTACGATCCTTGGCCTCGTCTCGATACCTCGTCTTCTTCATTTGTAATGGTTAGTAGTTTCATTTGAGTGCTATTTTCGTAGTTGAATGCCTTGGTTATCTATTTTGCCATCTGTTGCTTTAATACGTATCCGATGTCTTTGAATCCACGTGTTTGATCATGAGTTTCCGAATCGTTCGTATGTCCTCCTAGAGTCGGTCTAGGAGCTCTCCTCGTCCCGTAGCTCGGCGCTACACTAGAGGGTCGGCGGAGAGGAAAAGCTGGAACACTAACAGTAGGAATCAGAACAGAGCTGTGCAAACCTCTCCGGAGTTGCAGATCTCGAAGAGGGGAGATCCGTTGAAGATTCGGAGGTGAGACATCTTCGGGGGAGTGGAGATCTGGAGCAGAGAGGTCGGCGGCGGCGTGAAGTCGCGCGAACCCTGGCTGAGGTCTAGGGTAAACATGGGCAGTGTTCTATTAGAAACACTGGTGAACTCAACCGGGTTCATCTACCCATGAAACACACGGCGGAAATGCGCCCCTCTGGTTCGGATGTCTTCACGGGTGAACCCCCCCGGGTTCACCTGGCCGTGAAGTGCACGAAGTTGCAGTAATAATCCTGCAAAAATCCCCGGTTCACGTTGCACACCTGCATCCCGGAAATAAGGCTCTATCAGTGTATTTCAACAGCAAAATCTCATGTAGTACTAGATAAATAAGAGAGAGAGAGAGAGAGAGAGCCTACAACGATGGTAAAATAAAAGAAAACTAATAACAACTAAGCAAATGAAAACAATAAGAAAAACTTGGGTTGCCTCCCAAGAGCGCTAGTTTTTTGGTCAATAGCTCGACCATAGAGTCATCAGGAAACCAATATCAGGGAGGATCAAAGGGGTCGAGAACTCCCCTTTCTTTAACAAGCTTATCTCCTTCAAACTGGTGTTCGATGCAACGTCCATTTACTACAGAATTTCCAAAGTATTCAAGCAAATCAACGATGTGACATGCACCTACAAAAGAAGGTTTCTTGAGAGAGTTAGACAGATCAAATTGAATAATATTGTCACCGATATTTAAAGCCAGTTTTCCGTTTTTAACATCGATGACGACACCAGCTGTAGCAAGAAAAGGCCTTCCTAAAATAATAGGAAGCCTGTCATCCTCATCGATGTCTAATACAACAAAGTCTGCAGGAACAAAATAATCCCCCACTTTAATGAGTACATCCTCTAAAATGCCAACGGGACTCCTAACTGATCTGTTAGCCAACTGCAGAGAAATATTCGTTGACTTCAATTCACCCAGATCCAGCTTTCTACACAAGGATAACGGCATGATGCTGACACTCGCCCCTAAATTGCACAGTGCTCTTCGAAAGGTCATCTCTCCTATCTGGCATGGTATGGAAAAGCTGCCAGGGTCTTTGAGTTTTTGTGGAAGCTTGTTCTGCAAAATCGCACTACACTCTTCAGTAAGAGCCACAGTGCCTTGGTCTTCTACCTTCCTCTTATTTGAGAGAATATCCTTTAGGAACTTCGCATAGGTCGGCATCTGCGAAAGGGCATCAACAAAGGGAATGTTAATATATAATTTTTTCAAAATTTCCAAAAATTTACTGAATTGCTTGTCTAGCTTGGCTTTGACAAGCCTCTGAGGGAAAGGTATCGGTGGCTTGTAGGCCGGCGGCTCAACATAGGGTTGCTCTTCCTCTGTTCGTTCAGGCTCCGCCGATGTTGAATTCGCGTGTGGCTCCTCAAGGTTCAGTGTCTCATCATCTCTTGTTTCATTGGTCGGCATTGGTGGGTCTTCGAGTTGCTTGCCGCTCCGAGTGGAGATTGCATTGCACTGCTCCCTCGGGTTAACTTCTGGCTGTGATGGAAGCTTCCCTGGAGCTCGTGCTGACGAGCTGGCCTGTTGCACAAGCTGGTTCTCCAACATCTTGTTGTGCGTCTCCAAGGAATCCATCCTGGTCATCATTAATTTCATCATGTTAGTTAGCCCTTCTAATTGCTTACTCAGCTGAGAGTCTTGGGCTGGTCTTTGAGGATGATTGTAATTCGCTTGTTGAGGGGGAGGGTTGTAATTTCTCTGTTGGAACCCAGGTGGCTGCCTATAATTTTCTTGTTGTGGCGGCCTGAAGTTCCCTTGTTGAGGTTGTGCTTGTGGTGGCGCTTGCCCTGGTTGAAATGGCTGCGTGGTACGGTAGGAAAAGTTCGGGTGGTTGCGCCAGCCAGGGTTGTAATAGTTGGAATAGGGGGTTGTTCATGAGGTTTCCAACTGCATTAAGGTGTTCAGGCTGACTTTGGACCACTAGTCCATCTCCCACTTGGCATTCAGCACCTGCATGACCTGCAATGCCACAAAGCTCGCAAGATACTGAATTAGTGCCCAAAGAATTAACAGACCATGAATCAAATTTCTGAGTCAGATTGTCTACCTTCGCAGTCAAAGCAGTTATTGAATCAAGATTGAATTTACCTGATTTTCTTGGAAGTGTACCTCGCTCTGGATTCCATTGATGGTAGTTCAGTGCCATGTCTTCCAGGAGGCTTATTGCATCTTCAGGTACTTTGCTCATCAGTCCCGATCCTCCAGCAGCTGCATCGACTGTGAGTCTAGTATTGTATTGCAATCCCATGTAGAACGTGTGTACTAGGACCCAAGTCTCGATCCCATGATGGTGACATAGTCTTTGAAGCTCTTTAAATCTTTCCCAGGCCTCATACAAAGACTCTCCATCCTTCTACATGAAGCTCGTTAGCTGGTTTCTGAGGTGGATCGTCTTCGAAGGAGGGAAATACTTCGAGAGGAAAGCTTGAGACAGTTCATCCCATGTCCGTATTGAAGCTGGGGGGATCGTGTGGAGCCATGCCCTTGCTCTATCCCGCAGAGAGAAGGGAAACAAGCGTAACCTGATAGCATCAGAAGTAGCTCCATTAATCTTAAGCATATCGCAATATTCCAAAAATATAGATAAGTGCATATTTGGGTCCTCAAGAGGAGAACCACCGAATTGATTCTGTTGTATCATGGAAAGTAATGCAGGTTTAATTTCAAAATTATTGGCCTCGACATTAGGCCTAACTATTCCTGATTGAAACCCATGTGTAAAAGGTGCTACATAGTCTCGTAGTGTTCTGGCATGGTTGTTGTCCACGGGTTGAGGTGCTAGTTCATTCTCCATGTTGTTGTGAAGATGTTCCATCTGTTCTTGACCTTTCTTTTTCTGGATTTGCGCAAGCTTCCTTCTTTGTCTGAAGGTCCATTCTATCTCAAGGTCGATTTCGAATAGTCGTCCTGCCCTGGAACTTCTTTGCATGAAAATTTGTCAGATCTAATTAAGAAGTTCAAAGCAGTCGAAACAAACAAAAAGCAATATGAAGCAGAATAAAGAAAGAAAAGAAAAACTAACTAAAGCTTAGTCTCCCAATCCTTAGAAGTATACTAATATTAACCGTTGTTCCCCGGCAACGGCGCCAAAAACTTGACACTGTCCGCAAGTGCACGGAAATGTCGCAGTAATATAAAAGATATCGTCTCCCACAGGGAACAAGGTGAGTACTAGAAAATCTAATTCTTGGAATCTAAGCTAATCAAATCGTGGTTTTTTAGAGCTTGAAAACTAAAATTAAGTAGGACAGTAAACAAGAAATCAAACAACTGCGATAGGGAAAATATATGAGAGAGAATATCAGGGCAAAGGTTTCCACCACTCTGATGATTTCACTTGCGCTAGAAATAAATGTTAATTACTTAGATTTACAGATATGCATAAGGAATGTACCCTATGGTACAAGGTGCCCTCTTTCGAGTGTACACCCCGGTATTTGCCTAGAACGTCTCCTACTTTCGCGGTGGACCGTTCTAGACAAACCCACTGGGTTCCGTGGTAGATTATGAACCCTCGAGCAAAGAACACGCACTTTCGCGTCGCGTCTTCACAAGATTCACATAGAGGTTCGGTCGTTACGGTCGAACTTTCATTATGGACCGTAACAACTATGACATGACGATACTTGGCCAAAGTAAAGATCAAGAAATAAATGCATCTAGTGAAATATGCTCAGAATATGATCCAAATAACAAGATTAAAACAAGAGTTGCAAACAGAAATCGTCAAAGGGCTTCAACCTAGCCCCGATACAAAGTTTATGCTACAACCATCGTTCAATCGCTAAAAATCCTCTTTGTAAACATAGGAAAATTATAGGAAAAGATTTCTAGGAGGGAGGAGAAGATAAATCAAACGAAATGACCCAGGATTGCAAGGTTCCAATGATCAATTCTTCAAAAATCTGCTCGAAGTCGTCGAATCGCCGTGTTCTTCCGCCCTAGCCGCTTCATCGCCCGATTGTCTTCTCTTTAGGTCACGAAATTTGGGGCTTTTATATCCTTTTTGTTCGTCTTCGAGTTAGCTTTCCAAAAAGTCCTCACTTGCTAAATTTGGACTTGAATTGGGTTCAAAATCGAGGGAAAACCGAGAGGGTGTCAAGTTGATCTGTGCGCTTCACGGGTGAACCCCGCGTGGTTCACCAGGTGGTGAAGTGCTCGGAGATGTTTTGTTGCAAAATAATCACAGGTGAACCCCGTGGGGGTTCACCTACCGGTGAAAGCCTCGACGTAGTTCTGTGCAGATATCTCCAGATGAGACCACGGGTGAACCCCATGGGGTTCACCTACTAGTGAAGTGTGCGGCAGCTTTCAAAAACTTTGACATCATCGATGAACCCCGTCGGGTTCACCAGGCAGTGATGTGCACGCTGAAATCCTTCCTTCGGCAAGATCACGGGTGAACCCCGTGGGGTTCACCTGGCCGTGAAGTCTAGAGAAGGCTCCGATTGAGCCCAAATTTTACGGGCAGCTTCGTCTTCTCATAAGGAATCACCCCATACTTTTAGATTCTTCAAAAAGACCTCAAAATTGGATGATTTTACCTGAAATTCAATAATATAGACGAAAAGTGAAGATTCTGAAGTTTTTAACTAATTAAGTCTTAAAGGAGTGTAAAATCATTAAAATAGGCCTAAATTCATCATGGAATAATAATAAAAATCACTACTAAAATGCATGGTGTCAGCAAACATCAATCATGGACGGTAACAAGTCGCTCCAAGACTTCGTTGCACCGAACGTCCAAGGATTTCATCTAGCATTGCACGTCCACCGATAGAGGCAAACAATTTTAAGATAAAACCGTCGCTTCTGTCGATGTTACAGCAAAACCAATTTGGTGGATCACCAACTGAAGATCCGAACATGCATTTATCTAATTTTCTTGAATACTGTGACACTCTTAAAAAGAATGGTGTGACCACTGACGCTCTACGACTTTGACTTTTTCTTTTTTCACTTAGAGATAGGGCGCGAGCTTGGCTACATTCTTTAACATCTAGATCCATTACCACATGGGAAGAACTTTCACATGCCTTCCTTGCAAAATATTTCCCTCCGAGCAAAATCGCACAACTGAGAAACCAAATTACCAATTTCTCTCAAAAAGAAGGCGAATCATTATACGAAGCGTGGGATCGCTTCAAGGAATTGCAACGAATGTGCCCTCACCATGGCCTCAAAAAATGGGTACTAGTGCACACTTTCTATAATGGTTTGCTTTATAAAACTCATCTTACTATTGATGCAGCCGCTAGAGGAGCTTTGATGAACAAAGCAGTTGATGACGCCTACAATCTGATTGAGGAGATGGCGCTTAATCATTACCAACGGTCGGGCGAGAGAGGTACTTCATCACGGGAAGCCGGTAAGTATGAACTTGACGCTCTTAGTTCTCTCGCTGCAAAAGTATATTCATTATCTCATAAACTTGACTCTACGAACATGCGTCGTAATTCTTCTAATTATGCTATGTGTGAAATTTGTGGAGTGGAAGGTCATCTTTCTGACACCTGTCAATTAGGGAATATGGTATCACAAGACCCTCCACCCGCTTTAATAAATGTTGTAGGTAATTTTAACCCGAGGGTCCAAAACAATCCTTTTTCTAACACCTATAACCCGGGGTGGAAGAATCATCCCAACTTTTCCTATAGAAACAACAATGCAGCCAAACTATCAAACTATAGGCAACCTCTTGGATTTCATCCACCCAACGTCGGGTATCAACCTAAGCAATTTGACCAACCACCACAACCAAGTACCAACACAATACCACAGGAGCAAACATTAGAGTCACGCTTTGACAACTTTGTGTCAACGCAAACCAAGGCAATAGAAAGTATCCTGGATGCAATCAAGGGCCTAACCACACACTAGAAGATACTAGAAAATCAAATAGCCCAATAGGCCAGCACGTCTACTAGACCACCAAGGAGATGTTGGTGTATATGCCCTAGGACCTAGTTTTTGTCCACTTATGTACTACTTGACATTGATATCTATATCATTCTGGCATTGTCGTTATCATTGTTTGTCTACACCTGCGATTGTGTACTTACATGATAATGTCCCTGGAGACAGATTAGATCTGTGCTCAAATAATTGTCCCCAGTCGATGTACCTGAGTGGATATGAGACAGCTTTGGTACTTGTGAGACTGGTATGTGGGCTGGTTAGGCATGTGGTGCTAACGCAGACACATGGGTGTATCATTGGAGGATATACTGGATAGACCCGCTGTGAGGCTATGACTTGGTGTCATGAGTTATCCTCACAAGTGACAGGAGATGCATTGATCCCTTGACTTGAGGTCATTGACCATTATATATGGTTAGAGACTTGTTTTGATACAACCTAACACCTTGCCGTAGTTGGAAGGTCATAAAGGTTGTCATTGAGCATGTAACGACCCATATGAGAAGGTCAATGGACAGACATAGGATTTGCCCCTTCCTTAGGGAAGCTTGATGTCCATGGAGCTCCTCTATGGTTCTATGACTGAAAGTGTATGGCCATACCCAGGTGAGAACCTGTTTTAGTCATAGCCATGTGATTGGGTAAAAACAAGTGGTGACACACTTGTCCAATCGGATATCAGTTCGGCAAAGAGACTGTAATGCATCTGTACCTAGTTGCGATGATGGGGATGTCGATGTTGATATCCATTCTGATGACCTGGGTAGCAGTGATGTACTGCTAGGTGCCACTCACTGCTTGTGATGACCTTTGGTCACCACTGCCAGCGTCAGAGGAACCTACAGGGTCGCACACCTTGATACTTGAGTTCTCGTATTGATCGGGAAGCCTTATGATCGAGTTATTGGATAACTCGGATCTAATTGGGAGATTTTATCAGTGCCAATGGCCCTAATGATATGGAAGAATATTATTGGAGCCAAACTTCATTTTTGGCAGGTTGACCCGTATTTGACCATGGTTGGTCACATTTGGATTAGGGTTGCATTGGATTGGATCCAAGTGCTTAATCAACCCATGTAATGAAGTTTGGGCTAGCTCATTATCCAATGAGGCCCAATAACAAGTTCTCATGAAGAGATGAGAGGCTAAAAGGGTATAATGGGGAGAAACATGAACCATTAAGCGCCTAGGGGCATAATGGGGTCATGTTGGCGCCTTTGCTTCATTATGGAAGTAAAGGGCGCCTCCCCTCTCTTCCTTGGATGGAATGCATGCCTCTATGGCAATGCTTGGGGCGCAAGGCAAGGCCTTGGCGCACAAGGAAAGGTGTGGGCACAAAAGGAATGGTTGAATGAGAATTATGGAAATGTCTTGGAGACTTTCCTTGTCTCAAACCTCCTCATCCTAGCCCTACACTTGTCATGATCCTAGCCCTTACCCTAACCGCCTCTTGCCCTATATATATGACCCTAGTCGCCCCCTCTTGTGGATGATACTCCAAGAAGGCGTGAACACATCAAGAGGGCGAGAATAGAGGGGCATTGGCGCAACCATCTTCTTCCTAGACGCAAGCTACTTCCCTTCTTCCTCCTTTGGCGCAAGAGAAGTAAAGGCTTGGAGGCATTCTCCCTTCTCCTCTCTTCTTCATCAATTGGCGCTTCTACCTTGGAGGTGGCGCAAGCATTCAAGAAGAGAACTGAGGCTTGGATCTTCTTCCCGAGGCTAGCACCGGGCGTAGAAGAAGAGAACTCAAGAGATCCGTGTGTGTGAGACTGCAGAGGGCGCACACTTGGGCGCCTACATCGGCATTGCTCTACATTACTCTGAGGTATTTCCTAACTCATCGTGTCGACTCCCTTGCTTGCGATCTTCACTGAGTTTTTGGGACCGGCCTGTTTTAGGGACATTATTCCGCTGCGTAAAATGTATGTCCATCACTCTGAAAAATTGTAAAATGTCCCCGGGGTTTCCCAACAGTGGTATCAGAGGGACTTGCAAGACTCGAATGATGTTTTATGCCTTTCTTTCATGCTCATATGCCATATCTCCATTTTCGCAAATAGCATGATGCATGGCAAACGATTTTTCTAAGTAGGAAAAATTAGGGTTTCTTGTTTCTATCATCCTCTCAATCTCTTTTGGATTTTTGGACTATTTTTCTTGTTTGATTTAAAGATCGAAGGCGCATGTAATTTTGTCAAGTAGGACGGGCATTGTGTCTTCAGACTGGCCAAGTCTCTTGATCTGACAAAATTGCCAGCCGAAAGGATCTCTGAAATCATCATGAAAAATAAATCGCAATAAACCAAAAGATTTGTGAGAAGAAGATGAGAAAAAGAGACTAGTTTTATGAAAAAGTAAAATTTCGGATTTTATGTTTTTCATGAGCATGTAGAATTGCATGAGTAAATACCTTGATTGTGCATGATGTTGTGATCATTAGTCAAGCCCCCTTTTGCATGCCTGTGATGTATCCTTGTGAGGCCTGCGTGCCGCTTTTCTTTTTGCTTTTAACTAAGAAGAAGTTAGGGTGGCGCATGCACTTGGAACTTAGCGCATGCATACCTTGGATGGTGGCGCAACAAGCATCAAAGGAAGAGGCACATCCTTGCATGGGGGCGCAAGTTAGGGTTTGGCCAAGCCCTGTGCTTGTGTGCTATCCCTCTTGTGGCTTGCTAGATGGCGCACCTTCCTTGGAGGAAGACCATGGCATTGGCCGAACCTTGTGGGTGTACCCCTAGGGTTTGAGAGCTAAACCATGAGAGAAGGACCTTGGAGCCAACCTTAAAGTTCAAGCTAGAGGTCGGCTAGGCTAGGTCTATTTTTGGGGCTTGAGTTCTAGGACAAGAGTTGAACCTATTTCATGGCATGGATTGGTTCAATGTCTTGAATAGGATATGATCACATCATCCTTTACTGCTTTTATTATTATCTGCAGAAGCATGCCTGAAATGTTTTATCGTTATGTTATCACCATAGGATTGCATGCCTGTAATGATAGACATAAGATAAAACTGAGATGATGAGACCTTAAACAAAACCCTCAATTAAAATATCAAGTCTGGTAGCCTTCTAACGCGTAGCCCTCACTAAGCTATCGATAAGTGGAGTTGTGAATTGTTTCCCACCCTCGTGGGACACACCCACTTATCTTTAGAAAGTGCGTGGTGGCAATAGTTTCCCCAGTCCAGTTTTAACCTGGGCATGCCTTCGCAAGGAAACTCGTTGGCCCTGGGCATAACGGTTAGGAATGGACTTGACTAGAAGTTCACATGTGCTGGGCACATGGTGAAAGTCTAGAGGCATCGTTGAGAGGTAAAGGTTTCATGTTGTATCCAGCCCTCGCTGGACATGAAATGCCCAGACTGTCTCAACAAGGGGAGTTGCTTGGAGCAACCGGCCGGCGCGCCCACCTTAGGAAACATGGGTTACTTTGTGCATCTCATCCCACCCTCGTGGGACGCAAAGCCTCATGTGAAATAAGGATCCCATCTCACTAGGAAGTCTTAGACTTCCCGATTGACTTTGTGGGTTGTCAATTCGAATTTAAAATAGTGGGAGCAGAAATCATTTAAAACAAGTCCAGTTTAAATGATTCGAAGTAGTACTAATCTGTTCTTCTTGGGTGTTGTAGAATAATGGCTACGAACACTGGCGGATTATCACTGCGATCACTCCTTGATAAGGATAAGTTAGTTGGAACTAACTTTATGGACTGACATCGGAACTTGAGGATAGTCCTCAAGCTCGAGAAGAAGCTGTATGTCCTTGAACAGCCTCTTCCTGCGGCTCCTCCGCCCAATGCCCGAACGGCAGACAGAGATGCTTTTAGAAAGCATCAGGATGACTCTTTGGAGGTTGCATGTCTTATGCTAGCCAGTATGGCACCTGAACTGCAGGTGCAATATGAGGAGCAGAACGCTTTTCAGATGATCACTCGTCTGAAACAGATGTTCGAGGCTCAGGCTAGAACTGAGAGATTTGACACCGCCAAAGCAGTCTTTTGGTGCAAGTTGTCTGAGGGTGCACCAGTGAGACCCCATGTTCTCAAACTCATAGGGAACGTGGATCATCTCAGGAAACTGGGACACACCATAGACAACGAGCTGGTTGTGGATCTTATTCTGCATTCCCTGCCCCCTAGCTTCAGTCCGTTTATCATTAACTTCAACATGAACCGGATTGAGTGCACACGGGAGGAATTGATGAATATGCTCCAAACAGCCGAGCGAGAGATGGGTAAGACCAAACCCAATTCTGTTCTTTTGGTCCCTGCGACCAAGAAGATAAAGAAGAAGGGTAAGGCACGTGCTAAAAGCAGTGCCAGAGGTCCTACCAAAGCACTGAAGAAAAAGGCGAAGAAGTCAAAGGACCAGAGGTGTTTTCACTGTGGCGAGCAGGGTCACTGGAGAAGGGATTGCAAGCAGCTTCAGAATGAGGAGAAGAAAGGCTTGGCCTTAGCTTCTGGCTCAGGTATCTATGTTACAGAAGTCAATCTTTCTACTTCTATGTCATGGGTATTGGATACCGCATGTGGAGCTCATATTTGTACAAATATGCAGGGGCTCAAGAAAAGTAGATCGGTGCGGCCTAGAGAGATAGACCTACGCGTTGGAAATGGGGCACAGGTTGCTGCTGTTGCTGTAGGGGTTTTGACTCTCTCCTTGCCTTCTGGACTTCAATTAGAACTAGACAATTGCTTTTGTGTACCTTCACTGGCAAAGAACATTGTATCCATTCCTTGCCTAGCAAGAAAAGGATTTAGATTTGAAATAAATAAGAACTCCTGTTCTTTTTCATTTGCAAATATGTTCTATGGGAAGGGTACTTTGTGCAATGGTCTGTATATCTTGGATATGGAAAGTTCTATATGTAACATAAGTAATAAAAGGACCAAACTGAGTGGTTCAGTTGGTGCTTTCCTATGGCACTGTTGATTAGCCCATATAAACAAGAATTGCATCCAACAACTCCAAGCAAATGGATTGTTAGATTCAAGTTCCTTGGAGGAATTTGATACTTGTGAACCTTGTTTATTAGGGAAAATGACAAAGGCGCCCTTCACCAAGATTGGTGAGAGGGTAGGAGGTTTATTAGATCTCATACATACTGATGTGTGTGGGCCCTTCAATAAACAAGCCAGAGGAGGGTACAACTACTTCATTACCTTCACTGATGACTTCAGTAGGTATGGCTATGTCTACTTAATGAGACATAAATCTGAATCCTTTGAGAAATTCAAGGAGTTCAAGAATGAAGTAGAGAACCAGCTTGGAAGATCCATTAAAGCTCTTCGATCAGATCGAGGAGGAGAATACCTGAGCGGTGAGTTCTTTGACTATCTGAGAGAGTGTGGGATCATATCTCAACTCACTCCTCCTGGAACACCTCAATGGAATAGTGTGTCTGAAAGGAGAAATCGAACTTTATTGGATATGGTTCGATCCATGATGAGTGATGCAACTCTGCCTTCATCATTCTGGGGGCATGCACTTGAAACAGCTTCTTTAATACTGAATAATGTTCCATCTAAGAGTGTCTCAAAGATTCCATACGAGGTATGGAGTGGGAGACGCCCTAATCTCACTTTTATCAAGATCTGGGGATGTGAGGCTTATGTCAAACGTCAGGATTCTAGCAAGCTAGAACCTAGATCTGATAAGTGTGTGTTTGTGGGGTATCCTAAGGAAACTAAAGGGTACTACTTCTATGTCCCAACCGAGAACAAAGTTTTTGTTGCTCGGGGTGCTGTCTTTCTAGAGAAAGAATTTCTTATGAAAGAAGTCAGTGGGAGGAAGTTTGACTTGGATGAGGTCCAAGAGCAAACACAAGACAATGAGATGGAATCTAAGCCCCCTGCACCGGTTGCTAGGCAACCTGAGGCCCAGACACAGGTCCCGCGTAGGTCTGGGAGAATTCGTCGTGCACCTGAAAGGTATGGGTCACTTCCGACCCAACACGATGGGATCTTCATCATTGAGGATGAACCCAGAACCTATGATGAGGCGGTCAGTGGACCGGACTCCGAGAAATGGCTTGACGCCATGCGATCCGAGATGGATTCCATGTCAGCTAACCAAGTCTGGGATTTGGTTGAGCTGCCTGATGGGGTAAAACCCATAGGGTGTAAATGGGTCTTCAAGAGGAAGACTGACATGGATGGCAATGTAGTTACCTATAAGGGTAGACTAGTGGCTAAAGGATTTAAACAAGTCCACGGGGTGGACTATGATGAAACCTTCTCGCCAGTTGCCATGATCAAATCCATTCGGATTCTGCTTGCTATAGCTGCATATCATGACTATGAGATATGGCAGATGGATCATATCATGACTATGAGATATGGCAGATGGATGTGAAGACAGCGTTCCTCAACGGGAAGCTGACTGAGGATGTGTATATGTCACAACCTGATGGCTTCATCCATCCTGCAGAAGCTAATAAGGTCTGCAGGCTAAAGAGATCCATTTATGGATTAAAACAAGCATCTCGAAGTTGGAATCTTCGATTTGATGAAGCCGTGAGAGATTATGGCTTTATCAAAAGCGAAGATGATGCCTGTGTATACAGAAAATTAAGTGGGAGCTTGGTGATTTTTCTGGTCTTGTATGTTGATGACATACTGCTCATCGGAAACGACATCCCTAGTCTTCAAGCTGTGAAGACATGGTTGGGGAAGTGTTTCGAGATGAAAGACTTAGGGGAGGCCGCCTATATTCTAGGCGTGAGGATCTACCGGGATGATCCAAGAGGCTCTTGGCCCTTAGTTAGAGTACTTATATTGATAAGGTACTGGAGAGGTTCTACATGGAGCAATCCAAGAAAGGATATCTTCCAGTGAGACATGGCCTTACTCTCTCAAAGAGCCAGTGTCCTACAACACAGGCTGAGAGGGATGACATGAGTCAAATTCCTTATGCTTCGGCAGTAGGATCGATCATGTATGCAATGTTGTGTACTAGACCAGATGTGGCATATGCTGTGAGCATAACCAGCCGATACCAATCCAATCCAGGTCTACAGCACTGGGTGGCTGTAAATAACATCCTAAAGTATCTGAGAAGAACTAAGGATCTGTTCTTGGTCTATGGGGGACAGGAAGAGCTCAGTATGCAGGGCTATACTGACGCATCATTCCAGTCTGACCCTGACGACTTTAGATCGCAAGCCGGCTACGTGTTCAAGATGAATGGAGGAGCTGTATGCTGGAAGAGATTCAAGCAATCCACCATAGCAGATTCTACAACCGAGGCTGAGTATGTGGCTGCTTCTGAGGCAGCCAAGGAAGCTGTTTGGATAAAGAAGTTCTTATGTAATCTTCAGGTGGTACCTAGTGCAATGGATCCCATTGAACTCTACTGTGACAACAATGGAGCAATTGCACAAGCCAAGGAACCACGGTCTCATCAAAGATCCAAACACATACTCAGAAGATTTCACCTGATCAGAGAGATCATTGACAGAGGTGATGTCAAGATTAGCAGAGTAGACACAGAGAACAATCTGGCAGACCCATTGACCAAGGCTTTGGCGCAGCAGAAGCATGATGGTCATGCTAGAGATATGGGGTTGAGATTCCTCAACCTCTAGGTCTTAGTGCAAGTGGGAGATTGTTGGTGTATATGCCATAGGACCTAGTTTTGGTCCACTTATGTACTACTTGACATTGATATCTATATCATTCTGGCATTGTCGTTATCATTGTTTGTCTACACCTGCGATTGTGTACTTACATGATAATGTCCCTGGAGACAGATTAGATCTGTGCTCAAATAATTGTCCCCAGTCGATGTACCTGAGTGGATATGAGACAGCTTTGGTACTTGTGAGACTGGTATGTGGGCTGGTTAGGCATGTGGTGCTAACGCAGACACATGGGTGTATCATTGGAGGATATACTGGATAGACCCGCTGTGAGGCTATGACTTGGTGTCATGAGTTATCCTCACAAGTGACAGGAGATGCATTGATCCCTTGACTTGAGGTCATTGACCATTATATATGGTTAGAGACTTGTTTTGATACAACCTAACACCTTGCCGTAGTTGGAAGGTCATAAAGGTTGTCATTGAGCATGTAACGACCCATATGAGAAGGTCAATGGACAGACATAGGATTTGCCCCTTCCTTAGGGAAGCTTGATGTCCATGGAGCTCCTCTATGGTTCTATGACTGAAAGTGTATGGCCATACCCAGGTGAGAACCTGTTTTAGTCATAGCCATGTGATTGGGTAAAAACAAGTGGTGACACACTTGTCCAATCGGATATCAGTTCGGCAAAGAGACTGTAATGCATCTGTACCTAGTTGCGATGATGGGGATGTCGATGTTGATATCCATTCTGATGACCTGGGTAGCAGTGATGTACTGCTAGGTGCCACTCACTGCTTGTGATGACCTTTGGTCACCACTGCCAGCGTCAGAGGAACCTACAGGGTCGCACACCTTGATACTTGAGTTCTCGTATTGATCGGGAAGCCTTATGATCGAGTTATTGGATAACTCGGATCTAATTGGGAGATTTTATCAGTGCCAATGGCCCTGATGATATGGAAGAATATTATTGGAGCCAAACTTCATTTTTGGCAGGTTGACCCGTATTTGACCATGGTTGGTCACATTTGGATTAGGGTTGCATTGGATTGGATCCAAGTGCTTAATCAACCCATGTAATGAAGTTTGGGCTAGCTCATTATCCAATGAGGCCCAATAACAAGTTCTCATGAAGAGATGAGAGGCTAAAAGGGTATAATGGGGAGAAACATGAACCATTAAGCGCCTAGGGGCATAATGGGGTCATGTTGGCGCCTTTGCTTCATTATGGAAGTAAAGGGCGCCTCCCCTCTCTTCCTTGGATGGAATGCATGCCTCTATGGCAATGCTTGGGGCGCAAGGCAAGGCCTTGGCGCACAAGAAAAGGTGTGGGCACAAAAGGAATGGTTGAATGAGAATTATGGAAATGTCTTGGAGACTTTCCTTGTCTCAAACCTCTTCATCCTAGCCCTACACTTGTCATGATCCTAGCCCTTACCCTAACCGCCTCTTGCCCAATATATATGACCCTAGTCGCCCCCTCTTGTGGATGATACTCCAAGAAGGCGTGAACACATCAAGAGGGCGAGAATAGAGGGGCATTGGCGCAACCATCTTCTTCCTAGACGCAAGCTACTTCCCTTCTTCCTCCTTTGGCGCAAGAGAAGTAAAGGCTTGGCGGCATTCTCCCTTCTCCTCTCTTCTTCATCAATTGGCGCTTCTACCTTGGAGGTGGCGCAAGCATTCAAGAAGAGAACTGAGGCTTGGATCTTCTTCCCGAGGCTAGCACCGGGCGTGGAAGAAGAGAACTCAAGAGATCCGTGTGTGTGAGACTGCAGAGGGCGCACACTTGGGCGCCTACATCGGCATTGCTCTACATTGCTCTGAGGTATTTCCTAACTCATCGTGTCGACTCCCTTGCTTGCGATCTTCACTGGGTTTTTGGGACCGGCCTGTTTCGGGGACATTATTCCGCTGCGTAAAATGTATGTCCATCACTCTGAAAAATTATAAAATGTCCCCGGGGTTTCCCAACAGGAGATTGCTGGGACAATCCGAAACAAACCCTAGAGAACATTGCAATGCCATTACCACATGTAGTGGTAAACAACTTGAAGAATCGAAAATGCCTAAATAGGACCATTCCAAGTACGAAGGTAAAATTCCGGAGTCTGCGGAACCCATTGTCATTGAGAGTGAACCACAGATGAAAGAGAGTGAACTTGTCTATGCACCACCACCACCTTACAAACCAACCATTCCATTTCCCCAGAGGTTGGCAAAAGCAAAACTTGATTGACAATTCGGTAAATTTTTGGAAGTTCTAAAGAAATTATATATAAACATACCATTTATCGATGCTTTATCACAAATGCTATCCTATGCTAAGTTTTTGAAGGAAATTTTATTTAATAAAAGAAAAATAGAAGAACATGGCACAGTGGCGTTAACTAAGGAATGCAGCGCAATCATCAAAAACAAGTTATCGCCAAAGTTGAAGGACCCAGACAGTTTTACCATTCAATGCCTGATCGGAAACACATCTTTCGACTGTGGTTTGTGCGATCTTGGTGCTAGCATGAGTCTGATGCCACTCTCTCTTTGCAAGAAACTAGATATCGGAGACTTGAAGCCGACTAACATCTCGTTGCACTTGGCCAACCATTTCGTACGACATCCGTTAGGAATTCTAGAGGACGTGCCAATTAAGGTCGGTAAATTTTTTATTCTAGCAGATTTAATTGTACTTGAGATGGAGGAAGTCTCCAAATTTTCTATATACTGGGCAGACCATTTTTGGCAACTGCCGGAGCTATAATCGATGTTAAAAATGGGAAGTTGACATTGCGCATAGGTGAGGAAATGGTTGAATTTAATATAACCGAAAGTCTGAAGAAGCCTCTTTTTGCAGATTCCTGTTATAGTATCAGAGTCCTTGACGATGAGCAGAATTTGCCCCACGTCCCTCAGACAAATGTCGACCCCTTTGAGGTTTGCCTGACAAATGTAGACGACAAGGAGCAGGACGAGGAGGCTCGTGCTTATACCAATATTCTCGACTCGAGCACCGCAGTTAAGCTAGGCACAAAAAAACTTGAAGAGTTACCAATGCCGAAATCTGAGGTTAGTGAGCGGATAGACTTAGAGCTCAAATCCTTACCAAGCAACCTCAAGTATGAATTTTTAGGAGAAAATTCTACTTACCCTGTTATTATAGCTGCCCACCTCGATTCAGAACAAACAAGCCTTCTTCTTGATAGACTTCGGAAACATAAGAAGGTAATTGGCTATACTTTGGAAGATATAAAAGGTATTAACCCTTCTTTTTGCATGCATAGGATATACCTTGAAGAGGGCAGCAAACCAACTATTGAATACCAGAGACGATTGAATCAGGACCTGAAGGAGGTAGTTAAAAAGGAGATTATGAAATATTGGATGCAGGGGTTATTTACCCTATTTCGGATAGCCAATGGGTAAGTCCGGTACATATGGTACCGAAGAAAGGAGGAGTAACGGTAGTAACAAATGAAGATAACGAGTTGATCCCACAAAGAACCGTTACCGGGTGGCGCATGTGTATCGACTATCGGAAACTGAACAAGGCTACCCACAAGGACCATTTTCCTCTTCCCTTTATTGACCAAATGCTTGAGAGATTAGCCACTAACTCTTATTTTTGTTTCTTGGATGGGTACTCAGGATTTTTTCAAATATCGATACATCCCGATGACCAAGAGAAAACCACATTCACATGTCCCTTCAGCACTTTCGCTTATCGGCATATGCCATTTGGTTCATGTAATGCGCCAACTACCTTTCAGCGGTGCATGATGGCGATCTTCTCAGATTTCATCGAGGACATCATGGACGACTTTTCAGTATACGGGCCTAGTTTCGATTCTTATTTATCTAATCTCACCCGTGTTTTGCAACTTTGTGATGAAACAAACCTGATGATAAATTCGGAGAAATGTCACTTTATGGTCAAAGAAGGGATCGTTTTTGGTCATTTGATATCGGAGCGCGGTATTGAAGTCGACAAAGCAAAAATCGATGTGATGGCCACCTCCAAACTCTATCAAAGGAATAAGAAGTTTCTTAGGACATGTAAGCTTTTATAGACGATTCATTGAGAATTTTTCTAAAATTTCTCGGCCTTTAACATCTTTGCTTGCTAAGGATGTTCTATTTATTTTTGACCAGAATTGCATGGATGCGTTTCAACAATTGAAGAACACATTGATTTCTGCTCCCATAATGCAACCTTCGGATTGGTCGCTACCCTTCGAAGTTATGTGTGATGCCAGCGACTATGCGGTAGGAGCCGTATTAGGATAGCGGAAAGACAACCCAACACATGCCATTTATTATGCTAGCCGAATGCTTGATGGAGCACAGAGCAATTACGCCATGATAGAAAAAGAACATTTAGCTGTAGTTTTTGCGTTTGACAAGTTTCGATTATATTTAATTGACTCACGCGTTATTGTTTATACAGATCATGCGGCGATTCGGTACCTTATGACAAAGAAGGACGCAAAACCACGACTGATCAGGTGGATACTGTTGTTGCAAGAATTCGATATTCAGATCAAGGATAAGAAGGGAGCTGACAATTTAGTAGCCGACCATCTCTCGCGCCTAACATCCACTTCCGAGAGCAGTTTGGAAGAAGAGATAGACGATGCATTCCTAGACGAAAATCTGCTAGCCATCACCACAATAAAGACACATTGGTATGCCAATCAGGTAAATTTCTTGGCAGCCGGTATTATGCCTCCTAATCTCACATACCAGCAACGAAAGAAGTTTATGTCAAATGCGAAATACTATTATTGGGATGAGCCACTTTTGTTCAAGCCTTGCACAAACTGTATCATTCGGAGATGCTTACCAGAAGAAGAAATTTCAGATGTCCTGTTCCAATGTCATTCTTCTTCTTATAGAGGGCATTGCAGTGGTAAGAAAACCGCATATAAAGTCCTCCAATGTGGATTCTTTTAGTTGACCCTATTCAAGGACGCAAAGAATTACGTCCAATCTTGTGATCGCTGCCAAAGGATGGGTGGAATATCACGAAGAAATGAGATGCCTCTTAATACCATTCTGGAGATCAAGATTTTTAATGTATAGGAAATCGACTTTATGGACCCTTTCAACCCTCCTCTGGTAACAGATTCATTTTAGTCAGGGTTGATTATGTCTCCAAATGGGTCAAAGCCTTGGCTGCCCCAACAAATGACTCCAAGGTAGTTCTCAGATTTTTTAAGAAATTAATATTTCCGCAATTTGGAATACCCCGCATTGTAATAAGCGATGATGGATCTCACTTCATTGAGCGAAGTTTTGAATCACTTCTCAAAAGATACGAAGTAACACATAAAGTGGGCACTACTTACCATCCTTAGACTAGCGGTCAAGTGGAGATATCAAACCGGGAGATAAAACACATTCTGGAGAAAATTGTATCACACACTCGCATGGATTGGTCACTCAAACTCGACGATACTCTATGGGCATACCGTACAACATTCAAAACCTCAATCAGTATGTCTCCGTTCCAGTTGATATATGGTAAGTCATGCCACTTACCCGTAGAGATTGAACACAAAACCTTTTGGGCGATACAACAACTGAATTTTGATGGGAAACAAACCGACATTGCCAGAAGACTTCAACTCAATGAACACGATGAGTTTCGTCAAGAAGCCTATGAGAACGCCGAGGTCTATAAGGAATGAACTAAATGGTGGCACGATCAAAGAATCATGAGAAGGGAGTTTCACGAAGGAGATATGGTACTCTTGTTCAACTCCAGGATTAAGCTCTCCCCTGGTAAGTTGCGAACTAAATTGACGGGACCATTTGTAATCCGCAAGGTCTACCCTCACGGCGTTGTGGACATCTTCGATGATTTAACCGGCACATTCAAAGTAAATGGATAGCGACTCAAGCACTATGTTCCCCATGAACCGATACCAGAGGAGCCTGCACTGCTCCTCGCTAATCCTCCCTCACCGGGATAACACCGACTATGGTCAAGTTGATGGATCGTTAAATCAGCGCTTTTTGGGAGGCAGCCCAAGCATCTTATTTTAGTTGAATTTATTTTCAGCATCTTTTTTTCTTGCTTTAATATTTTTGTAGTTTAGTTTAGTTCGCATATTTTAAGGAATTTTCTTAATGATTGGTCTAAAATCCTTAGTGATCCCATACTTCTATTATATATCAAAATGACACTAGGAAGTATCAAACCTATTTAGAGCATCTGGTTTTTCCTACTATAAGTTTGGTTTTCCCCTCATAACTATTTCTATTCTACTCTGCTTCATGACTTTGATGATTGACATTGATGGTAATCTTGCAGATAATGCACGTACACTATGTTGATGCTGACCACCGAACTCCAAATACCAGTGCAAGATACTGATATTGAGGTTGACATGGGAATCCCAGACAAGCAGCAGCTTACCGAGAATGATGCAGGCTATACCCGCACTAATTAGTTCTAATCCATTCTATTGGGAGACTATACACGCTCATATGATGTTCACTTGTTTACCCACGGCATTGGCATTCGATTTTTAATAGTTGGAAGTAATATATAAGCCTTGTTGTGCCCCTTTGGTTACTTGTATTGTTTGTTATATTAGTTTTGGTATGTTCCTATCTATCTAGCTATGTTTATTGATGCTTCTGAATGATACATGCACATCCCAAACTGATCCAAGGGAGACAGGCGTTTTCTGTCATTTTCTAAAAATCACGACTGGGTCCTGACAAAAATCTCGACCGTGATTATCATCCAGTCCAACATCAAAAATTTTGCCGAGGGAATTACGGCAGGGATG
Organism: Costus lasius; assembly: GCA_027563935.2. Classification (NCBI taxonomy): domain Eukaryota; kingdom Viridiplantae; phylum Streptophyta; class Magnoliopsida; order Zingiberales; family Costaceae; genus Costus; species Costus lasius. Next base: position 15,672,700 of record CM050454.1, on the reverse strand, counting down.
TGACTGAAGCCACGGCCATAATCAGTAACACAGAAATTACATGAGGAGATCATGACCGGGGCACGCTAAAAGTCATGACCAAGATTTTTCAAAGAGGTAGAACAAAGACATATTCACCGAGAAAATTATAGTAGGGCTGTAACTATGGTCACGGTGGTAAAATTTGCGCGCAACCTTACAGAAGCAATCACAGGTAGGTCATGACGAAAATCATGGGTAGAATTTCCAGAAGTCAGAATGTGCACAAATTTGACGAGAACATCACGGCTGCCCAGTGATTCAAGTCATGGCCGTAAAAACTAGTACCAAAATCTGCAAGAAGATCACAACTGGGTACCGAAGAGAATCTCGACTGTGATTTACCAAAGGACATTTCGGCACCAAATTTCCTAACCGGGTCCTGATGGAAATCTAGGGCGCAATCATTGGCAGCTTAATGAATCTAACTGGCAACCCAACCTGTTAAGCTTATTCACTTAAGCTATGCCCAATTTGTCACCTAGGGTTCCCGATTTTCCTTCCGTATACCACGCCGACCCCACTGTGTGCCCCACCTATCGCCGCTGCTTGCTTCACCGCCGGCCGCCAACTCGCCGGCAACTCCTCCGATCACCTCTAGCGAATTCTCATCTCCAGGTTCCCATTTATTTTCTCGCCGCAATTTTTATTCCGCTCGACTTTTCGGCATCTTCGCCTCACCACTCAAGCCGCCATGCCACCACGAAAGAAGGCCACTGGGAAGCGTTTGGCAGGCACTTCCAGTCCCCGACCAGAACCTTAGCAGCAGTCAGCTGTGCCACTAGAAATCCAAATGCGAGATAATCACCAACCTACTCATTATCAGGTCCTCTCTAACCGGCGCATAATCAATACCAGGTATATCGACCCACCCTCGCTGGCTACATTAGGAATCTTCGACGATCTCCTCTGGATGTTCCAACAGTTCGGGTGGGGACAGTTCCTTCAATATGCGCAACCCACCTACATCCCATTCACACTGGAGTTTCTCAGCTTGGTGGAAGTCAAAGTATCGGCAGTTGAGACTGATCCTAGCCTGATTACCTTCAGGCTCGCCAACAATGAATACCGCCTCACTATCGCTAACCTGAATGATATCTTTGGCTTCCCAGCATACGCGTCCAGACTCGGTCTGCCTAACTTCAATGAAGACATCTTCTGGCGTTGTATTTCATCTATGACTACTTACTCACCGTGAAATGCAAGAGCTTCCACTATTTCGAACCCATGTATTAGGTATGCACATCGTCTACTAGCGCACTCGATCTTTGCAAGGGATGGCGATGGAATTGTTCGCCAGCCGGAACTGTTCTATTTGTGGGGACTTCTGCATCACTTTCAGATCAACGCCGGGTATCACCTTGCCCATCAGTTCCTCCGTGTCGCCCATGCATCAAAGGGCAATATCTGTATTGGTGGGATGATCACTATGATTGCATTATCATTGGGGCACAATCCCTATGGCCAGCCGGAAGTAGTGGGCAGCCGACACTTGGACCTGGAGCATCTTCTCTCAATGAAGATGATTATTCAGCGCGGCGGCATCTACCACCTCACCTTCGCAGATACCACCATTACCATGCCTCTCCGGAACTCTTCGCGGATAGATATTCATGATAGCGCCAACTGGCACCTTCACCCTGAACCTGCAGCACCAGAGGACCATGCCATTCCACTCGACATCGACCCTGGATCTTCTGTTGGTGGATAGCCTCGGACCGTGGCCAAACCCTCCACAGATGACATGCTCAACCTTCTACGCCAGGAGCAGATAAACCAAGGGAAGCAGCTTGAAACCCTGATCGAGACGGTCAAATCAATTGAGATTTTCCTGCATTGCAATATGGCACCACCACCACTATGTGACGAGGATGACACCATCCACATCTCAGATTCTTCAGACGACGATGATGATGATGATGACCTAGCGGAGTGCAGCGAGTAGGGCTGCACTTTAGTAAGTCTTCCCCATCTATTGTGATACTTATCTATGCTATATGCATCGAGGACGATGCAACCTTTTGCTTTGGGGGAGATTTACACATTTTGATAGGGTCATTATGTTGCTTTTTTGACATGTTGTTATATGTATTATTGTGATACACTATCTTGCTACTGATGTGTTGTTATGTACCAACCCTGCTAAAACTTTAAACCTCTTTACTGTTGAATGCATGTCAAACGAGATGAAAACATTTTGATAACATGCTACACTTTCACGACATTTTTTGATATGATGTGTTACTTTCATAATGTTTCAACTCAGCAAAGACACTTTCATAATGTGTTTCTATACTTTGCTGACAAGCCTGTGAATCAATCATCATCTAGCCAAAATTTTTCATTTTACAAATATTGATCAAAGACATCTCATTCTTGATTGATTTATACTATTCATGATTGATTCATTTAATCTATGATTGATTTATACTCCAACACTACCTTAAGAGCATCTTTTATGCTAATCAACTCATCTAGTCACTTGATTCCTTACACACTGCACATTTAAGGATTGAATTTTGATAAGCTTTGCATCTAGGAAGCATCTGTGACCCAACATGAGTACTATTTATTTGGATGATTATAAACCAAACCACTTGACACACTTACCACTCATGGTAACTCTCGGTATTGGTTTTGGTTCGAGCTCCTCTAACTTGGCACCGTATAAGAAATAGAGAGAAAAAAGAGAGGGGAACAAAAGGCAGTGGCACCGAAGTTACAACTTAGCACTACCCGACAACAAGAGAAAACAAAAAAGGAAAAAGAGCAGTGGTACCGAAGTCCTGACTTGGCACTGCCACTAAGAGAAAGAGAAAGTGAAGGAAAACAAAAGGTAGTGGTACCAAAGTTGAGACTTGGCAGTGAAACCATAGCTATGGCTTGGCACTGCAGAAGAGAAAGAGAGCGGTGGTACCAAAGTTATGAGCAAGACCTTTACTACTACCTTGGGGTTTACCTTTTGGATGCTATAATGGAGTAATGCTTCATGTGGTAAGGAACTATTATTGTCCAAATCATCATACAACTGTTATCCATAGATCTAACCTAGATACTTTGCTTTTCATCTTGACATCTTTAAAGTCTATAGTGATTTGTGTATCCTGTGATAAGATTTGGTCTTAGCATTTATAGATCATTGCGGAGTATAACTTTTGTCGAACAATTAGCACCCTCATGGAATATCATTTCTTTTTTGCTTGAGGACAAGCAAAGGTTTAAGTCGTGGGTATTCTATTGACACATATTTATATAGCATTTTAAGTATGATTTTACTGTCAGAATCGTCTCTATTTCTAGGCCTTATGCCCCATTATTGCCTTAATTGCTTTACATCTGTGGAATCTACACTTCTTTTGGTATTTTCATGTTTTCAGGTCAAAACGACCACAAAAAGGATGTAATTTGGACTTTAGAGACCAGGGGAACCCCTCCTAAATCAAGATGGTCCTAACTGGAAGTTTTTGGATCCGTTGGAGCCTTTGTCAGAAATCACGTTCGGCTCACGATCAGAATCATGCCAATGACTCATCTCTACGCTTGAAGCTGCAACTGGAAATCACGACCGGGTCACATCGAGAATCACGCCCAAGATCGCGAACCCGCCTGTTTCGAAACCGCGTTTTTAACCCAAGTTTCTTCAATCTAACCTAAGGTAAGGCAAGGGGGCATCTAGGATCTTTCTCCCCCATTGACAAAGGAGGCATGGAGCAGCTTTTTAGGGCAAATTTCCTCCACAAAATGATGATTTCGTGAAGGTAGGATGTTGGCAGCGATTGCAGGGCATGGAAAGAGAGCAGAGGAGACTTCTTTCGGCTAAAGGATAGCAGCGGCTGCTGCAGCTTTTGGCAAGGAATGGGGAAGAAAAGAAAGCGCAGGAGGAGGAGATAAAAAGCGGGAGAGCAAAGAAGAGAAGGGGTTCGCACGTAGAGAGGAGTTTGCTGTGTTTTGGAGAGATGGGGATCACATAGAGGATTGGATAGGAGAGAAGTGCTAAACATAGAGCGGGAAAACCATTAGGAAGAAGAGGGCTACGCACCTGCAGCCATTGAAGATTTTCTTGTGTAAAGCACCTCAAGAACAAGTTTGTAAAGAAGATCTTCAAGCATAATTCGATTTGCCATGCTATTGTATAACTTATGCAAAATATTGCATGATCTTACCTTTCTCTTGTAATTCCTGCACAAGTCTGATTTTGCTTGTGATATTTAAGATTATTGTTTACATCATCATCATGAGCATTGTAGGCTAAACCTTAAATCAGGATTTAGGATAACTCTTTGATGACTTATTAGTTGCAATAATCTTACTCCAAATGCCCTAGTTCCTTACTTAACCTTATGTGTGCGCTTTGCCTGCACTTCCCGAGAGGGGATGCTTGAGCCTTTAGTCACCGAAGTGAGGTTTGTAAATTAGTAATCCTAAGGGGAAAACCCCCTTGTGGCTGTACTCACTTAGGAAGATTATTAGGATCATAGACGCGTCGGAGAGACTAAAAGTCCGACCATGCCGTCGGAAGCATTCGGTTGAGGGTTTATCTAATCCGTTTGTACACCTTGCCTACGTTGCCCGAAAGGGAGCATTTGAGCCTTTATTTCCTTGAGTGAGGTTCGTAAATCAGGGGCTCGGGAAAACCCCCTTGCCGAACTGTACTTCCTTGGCGTGAGTATTTGTTTGATGCGTTTGGCAAACCAAAAGTGCGCTAGCACGTTGGACTATTTCGGTGCTCTTTGCCTGCGCTGCTTGAAAGAGTGTGCTTGAGCCGGTACTCCGTGAGGAAGGTTTGTAAATCAGTAATTTTCAGGGAGGACCCCTTTTGTTAACCTATACTCGCCTTGAAAGTATTAGGACCTTAGACGTGTTAGGAAGACCACAAGTCCGACTGAATGTCAGAACCTTATGGATTAGACCGGTAACCCGGTCCATGGGGATGGGCGAAGTTATCGGAGGGAGTAACCTCCACGTCGGGTGGCTGAATCCCTTGAACTAGATAGGACTACGACAATGGAGTTTGATTACTCAGCTGTAAGGAGTCAAAGCGGTGAACCCATATCCTGATACATTTTCCCATCAAATTTCTCTCGTGCAATTCCTCTGTTTACGTTCTTGTTCATTAAATTAGTTCAACATTTAAACTTCCCCAATTTCGACTTCATCTAGCTAGCAATTTTAAGATCTGTCGGTACTTGCCCATTAGTCCCTATGGGAACGATATTTTTCCTACTTCGATAGATCCGTGCACTTGTGGGATTACCTATCACCTACCCATGTGTGTCTCTAGCCAAGATTAGCATGTTGTTAGGCATTAAAATAAGAATTAAAAAGTGAATTATGATGTTAGAACTATAATATTTGAATAAATCGATTGGATCACAAAAGTAGATCCAATTAATCTATGAGATTATATAATTTTTTAAGAAGTCAATGGGTCTATCTCGAGTGAATGGCCATGAAAGTAGAAAATTAACTCAGGTTGACATCAGGTATTGGTGTTGAAGGAAGACAATCTGCATAATCAAATAAATTTCCTTCAGCATGATAAAATTATTTAATAAGATAAATCTTACTTTTAGGACCTGTTTACCTACACGGATGGAAAATAGAAGGATGGAAAATGAGAGGAATGGAAAAATGGATCACATGAAAGTCACGTGATCCAGATGAGAACGACATCGGGAGAGAAGGAAGGCAGCGACCGCCCCCTTGCCTACAGTAGCGGCGTCACCTCGCCGGCAATGGCAGTACTCGCTCGCCGATAGTGGCAGCCTCGCTTGCTGTGGTTTCGTCCACGCCCGCAGATGGATGTTGTCGCCTCCTCCTTCCCAAAGACCATTTGCTGTGGTTTCGTCTGTGCCCGCAGATGGATGCTGTCACCGTCATCGTCGCCCGCAGATGGATGTCGTTCGCTTCCTTGCCACACCACCACTCACGTCGCTATTCCTTTCTAGTTGGATCCGGTGAGAGCTTGGTGGCGAGCAGCACGGAGAGGCTTGGTGGCGAGGAAGCACGTCTAACAGCGAGCATCAGCAGTGAGGAAGAGTGTGCGCGATGAAGAAACATGCGTCGATTTGATTTTTCGCCCAATTTGAGTGGATCGTGAAACGATGGAAAAGGAGTAAATTTTCCATCCATTCATTTTACATCCGTTCAAGTATACAATAGAAAATTTACTTTTCCATTCGTCCCTCCTAGTTTTCCGTCCAAGTACACAGGGCCTAAAGTCATATAACACTAGTGTGGTGAACCCTAAGTCCTATTCTCTTATTAATTTGATTAGATCACTTCATTGTCTTATGTTAGTTAACTTTGTGACTCAATTATATTTTTAAAACTATCCCATTTTCTATTTATCTAGCTAATAATCTTAACATTAGTTGGTACTTGACTATTGGTCTATGTGGGATGATATTTTTACTACTTCAATAAGTCGTGCACTTACGGTGAGCCGTCACTCTTCCGTGGGTGTATGACTGAGAATATATGGTCATACCCAAGAGATAATGTTCTCCTGCTCGAGTGTATGGTCCAGTCTATGGTTATCATAATGCAAAATAATTATATTGCAGGCTTGGGATTGTCGATTGACAGTATTTTCTTATAACTTGGGTAGTAGTAATATATTATTAGATACCTCTCACTAATTTATAATGACATGTCTAGTTCATCACTGCCAACACCATAAGAGACCTACTCGATCACACATGTAGATACTTGAATGTCACATTTTGATTGGATAGTCTTTGATCAAATTATAAATTAATTTGAATTTATTTTTTGACAGAGATGCCAAATCAAGGCATGATTGAATGGACAGTTTATGTGGTTGAATTTACAACGAGAATGAGGCTAGACAACCATTCCAAGTGATGTGGGCTTTAGTTCCAATAAAGAGGCAGCATTAGAGCCTAGGGTGCCAATGAAGCCTACACAGGAGACTAAGTGCATTGAAAATTTGGAATGCATCATACAAGGCCCAATAGCCAATGAGGACAAAAGTAGAGGCACCTAGAGGCACATGGCTTCAATAAAGGGCATAAAAGAGCATTGGATCATCTTATTGAGCTATGAGCCTAATGAACTTGCGGGAAGGCACCATGCCCTATGATGGAGGTGCCAAGGTGGATAGAGGCCAGGGTGCCAGGTCTATGCGCTCTTTCTTAGTTGGCCATGCGAGTGATCTGGGAACCAAAAAAGTAGAAAATTCCATCCAAATTACCCTCAAAGGAAAGGTTTCTGTCCTCTTGCTATTTGTGCATGGTCCAGGCATAATTAATTAAGAGAGGTGTAGTACATGACTCCATGGTGCTGAATAGGGAATGTCTAGCTTTGTATAAATAAGCAGGCAGAGGGATCGGGTCTAAGGGTGATAATTTTATTCATCGGGTTTGGGTATTCGACCCAACTCGATTCGTTTATGATAGGTTCGGGTACCGATTAGCTGAACGAAGCGATTTTGGGTTTAATGGGTCAAGTTTTAATCGGATTCGAGTCAGGTTTAGGTTTAGGGATGTGGGTATCCTATATCTAATATCTAATTTCAATAAAAAAATATAAATATATATTTTTTATTATTAAAATATAAATAATAATAAAATAACTATTATATAAATATTTGTTACTATTAAAAATATAAAATAATAATAAATAGTTATTATATAAATATATTATTATTATTTTAATTTTTTAAAATATATTTTATAAAATAAAATAATAAAATAATTTATTTTTTATTTAATCGGGTACCCATTTAAATACCCAACCCGGGTTTGGGTTATATAATAGGGTACCCGACCGGGGTTCGAGTAGTGTGATTTGCAATTGGGTCGGGTTTGAGTTTATGGTAAAAACATGGGTACCCAACCCGTTGCTACCCCTAGTCGAGCCTTAATGCACTTGTTATTCTTCTTTCCTTTGCCGACCCCCCTCTCTCTCTCTTTTGCTCTTTACTTGTGTCGCTGCCCTCCTCCTCTCTTCCCCCTTGCCATGAGCATCAAAGAGGATCTCCAAGGCTTAGGTCCTTACTTTTGAAGATAGCACTAAGCACAAAGCAAGGTGATTTTCAAGGGGTCGCTATGTGCATACCTGTAGAGGGCGAACACTTGAGCACCCGTAGATTGTCAGCCACCAACCTCGCTACAAAGGTATAATTCCTATCTTGTCCTTTGTCACCTCTCGTATGGACACTCTAGGAAGGGAAAATCATTTTCAGACAAATTTTTTGCTACGCTTATTTAATTAGTTAAAAATTTTTTCACCTGTGGTTTTTCACAATGGGGAGTTCACCGGAATCCACTGTCGATCAGCTGCGAGCCTCAGTCCTTTTTCTACTTCTGCTTGGTTTGCGCCTTTGAACTCTCAGCCAAGCTTGAACTTCAGGCAAGTAATCAGGAGTAGGACAATGAGTAGATAGCATCTGCTGGCAACTAGAGAACTGTGAGTTTGCACACCTTGTGCTTTAGGGATGACTGAACAAGGACAAGCAACTGCCACATGCCCTAGGCACCCAAAAATTGAGCAAAGAGCTGTAATATTTTCGTAAGAACTCACCTGGAAAAAGATTTGCCCTTGAGGGTCAACCCAAACTCCTTTTGTCAGAGGTTTTTGGAGATCAATTTCAATGTAAATAAGAATGAAATTTCCTTGTTCTAAGGAGGAAAAATGCTCATCAATTTTGAGCGGTTTGCCAGATATGGTTGCCTAGACCTTTTGTGTTCCAATACTTGAACGGAAGGCTAGTGAACCTGACCTAGACTAGAGCCATTTGAATGGATTGGGTCCATTCATGAGAACATTAATGGCGTCCTCCTTATTTTCAAACTTAAGAAAAAGTGTTTGTCATATCTATAATATCCAAGGACACATGCCATAGTCTAGTTATGATCAATTGGAGGATATAAAGAGGAGGAGGTTTTACCAAGAACTTACCTATAAGGCAATTCCGCCAAGTGAGATGTCATTTAGTAAGTTTATCCTCATCGAAGACAATCCTTTCCGGGTACTTGTTGGAGATCTTTCCAAGGATGGATGCTAAGATCTTCAAACTCAATGGACGAATCCTAACTTTTGCTTTAAATATTCCTACCCAGGAGATCGCTTGGGGTGAAGTATTTGGGGCCTGCCCTAGATTATAGTATATTATTGAACACAATTCATCTCAATATCAAATTATTCATTCTAATTAAGATTATACCATGTGCATGATTTAGTTCAACTCACAATTTATTCTACTTAAGTACTCTAACAAATTAAAATATATTTGAATAATTTTTAATTAATAATTTTTTAATAATTTATCGTCATTTAAAATTGTGAAGTCCATCTCATGACACCAAATACAATTAAAGATTTTTTTCATAAAAATATTTTTAAATGGAATTTATTAATCCATAAAATATTTTACAATCAAAATCAAACTTAATTAATGATTTTTTTTAAAAAATATAATTTATATATACTATACCTTTATATGGTTAGAGTTACACTCAAGCGGATATTGACACCTTAAATTCCGTTAATTAGGTTTAGTGGCTTTAAAGTGTTGTTTCATCTCGAAAAGAATTTTCTTAACTCTTTAGATTGCATACTTTTTGTAGCAATATGGTTCTAGAATCTGTTATGAGCACCATGCTTGATTATATGTATACAATTAGTTTGTTTAGTTGTCCACATGCATGCCACACAAGTGAATAAGTTTCATTATATCCTACCTAAGAATCATTAAGGTAGAATTAGAATATTTGACTTTGCTAATGTGGAACATAGATTTGCAAAGATAGAATACATTCTATCCTATCTACAAAATCATAGACAAAGTAATTACGTGAATTTTATTCGGATCTTCTCATAAGAAGAAAAAATATTCTTCATAGATTTGGTGAGTTACACCAAATGCTAGGAGATTGACTTGTGATTCCTTCTTGTTGGCGAGATACACTCTCACCAACTAACAATGCAAGAAGACGTGCTCCGCTTTTCAAGAATTGATCTTGAAGTTTTTTTTTTTTTTTCCCCATTTTTACAATTAATTAATTAATAGATTTGGGTCCCCTAGTGCCAACTGTATCAAATCATGGGATCCGATTCGTTGCAAATCTTTTGCACCATGTGGGCTTTCGAATCCTTTTAACGCTTACCAAATTTCGCACTCGGCATTAGATATGTTCACTTTAGAACATGCAGCGAATGCGCGTTACCTCATTTTTTAAAACAAAAAATAAAAATAAAAATGGAAAGCACCTTCTGTTGGTCATTCGATCCGCGTTCAAACTGGTGCAACTGAACATGCATAGCCACCCGTATCTTGTTTTCTATATATTTTATTTATCATATGCACTTCAAATCACTACCAAATTCTTGATTTAACCTTCTATTTTATTTTATTTATCATATGCACTTCAATTTTCATGGTTGGGCAATGATCTTTTATGTATGATTCTAATAAAGTGCTTCGAGGGGATTATGGTCATGACTAGACATGGCCATGGGCCGTGCCCGGCTCGGCCCGACTTCTGGCGGGCCGTGCCAGGCACGACCCGATTGTAACCGTGCCGTGCCGGGCACGACACGACAGAAAAATGCCTGGGCCCGGCACGGCCCGCGACACGTTTAGGCGTGCCATCCCAGGCACGGCTCAGCTTCTGGCCGAGCCCGGATCCGGCACGCGGGCCAGATTCGGCACGCGGGCTGAAACTAGCCCGCGGGCTATGGTCGGCCCAGCGGGCCGTGCCAGGCGCGGCCCGAATGTGGCCCATGGGCCGACTTTGGCCCGCTTCATTAAATTAAATAAAATATTAATAAAATAAGAAATTGAGAATTATGTATTTTGCATAATTTTTTTAAAAAAATATTTAATTATTATTTAATTAATTATTTTATTTTAAACATATATAATTTTAATTTTAATATATTTTATTAAATTAATTAACAATACTAACAACATATGACTAAAGTTAAAACCAACTCGATTAAATTTCATATTCATAAATTATACATTTAAGCTTAAATCAATTGTTGACATAATGGGCATACACAATTGACCCGTAGCCAACTACGCAAGCAGCTACTATGGAAGATATGCGAGCATTGTGTTAAGCATACTTGCGCTCCGTGCTCCATCTTCTCTATGCATATTGCGCACTCCATGTTTTCAGCTCTACCTCCTTCTTCAATAATAAAAAACTCAAGTGACTCTTGTGCTTGGTTTGTTTCGATATATTTCTCCGGCTCATCGTTGATATTATCACTATCCTCCTCACTATCACTTATTTCAAAGTCCTCAACCTCTATCTCAATCTCAACCCCAGAAGGAGAGGGAGAAGCCAAAAATTCTTGTCTTGCATGATCAGATAAGTGAATAAAGTGTTCTTCAAACCTGAATACATCAATTCGTATAATTTGACTAACACGTTCGATAATACTTAAAATAGTGATTCTCCATTGATTAGCATTGAAGAAATTTAAGGTAGATGTAAGGAAGATTGAACGTTGAGAATTTGGCATAATGATAATTATCTTCACTCTTCTATTAGCTGTCATTTTTCTCTATGCCTCGTGCTTGTGCTCACCACGTGATAATTATATTATAAAAGTAAATTAATTTAATACTTACTTGATCTTCTCCACGTCTAGTCACGTGGTGAGCACGAGTCATAGAAAAAAATGACTAGTCTAGACCGAGAGAGCATTGAATTCTTGATGGCTAAAAAGAAGCTTAAGTTTGAGTTCAATTAAGAAACTAATTGTAACTCAAGACTTAGAAAAGAGATTAAGAGAGTATTAAGAGAGAATGAGAAATTATTCCAAAGATAGTTGGAAACTTGTGTGAAGAAATGAGAGGGTTGGGGGGTCAATTTATAGGGATGAATTGGGTGTATAATTACATATTTATACCCTATTTTTAATTATAAAAAGGGGATAAAATGGTAATTTTATACCATAAAGACAATTATATCCCTAACTTTTAAAATTTTTATAACTATTATGAGGGGATTTAGGTAAAAATGCGTGTCGTGCTCGTGCCGGCTCGCGTGCCGTGCCTAGCACGGGTCCGTGCCGTGCCTAGCACGGGTCCGTGCCGTGCCTGGCCCGGCCTGCCTGCGGGCCGTGCCCGGCACGGCCCACGGGCTGCGAAGCCTCGGCCCAGCACGACCCGAGCCGGGCCACGGGCCGCCCGCGGCCCCTTGACTTGGTCAACGGGCCGTGCCGTGCCCGGCCCGTGTCGTGCCGGGCCGTGCGGGCCGTGGGCCGGCCCGGCCCGTTGGCCACCTCTAGTCATGACAAAAATCACGGGTGGGCTATAATTTATGAGAAGCTCTGATTTGTATGAAATTTTATGGATAATCTAATCTCGATATCAAGAGTCTATATGTAGCCTCAATTATTTCAAATTCCATCAAAATTTAGCCCTTTTTTTCTATAAAATATGGTAAAATCGAATAGAAGTGAAGATTTTGTAAATTACAAGTATTTAAGTTTAATGAGTGATAATAAATAAAGAAGATATTTTATAATAAAAGTGTTCAAAAAATACTATAAAAATACGAGACATCAAATCTTTTATTAAATAACTCTTCACATGCATGCTTATTTGGTCCAAGCCTAAGAATCATTTGAGTACATGTTCCTCACTAATTTTCACACTCCCTCTTAGAGTAGATATACCTACACAATTATTATATTCTTCAATCTCTTATAAAATATTAATCAAGAAGTTTTTATGTGGAGATGATATGTGTGAATATGGATAACAAAGTCCCGACATAGATAAAATATATGACTATTATTGATGAGTTACATTTATATCATGTTTTTTCCTGTGTTTTATATGGTATTTTAAGCTTAATTGCATGATTTTATATTAAATTTTAGTGTTTTTACTTCCTTTGGTATGAAATCTTCACTTTTCTTGGTTTTCGTAAAAATACAAGTAAAATCACATAAAAATAATAAATTTTATGAGTTTTGAAGCTATAGCACGATTCTCAAGGAAAAGACAAGGCCGTACGTCAAATTTGGAGAGAAACGGAAGCTAGACGCAAGATTCACGGTCACGGTCGTAAGTCCTCCGCTGGCCAAGAGTTTCAAGCTTCAAGGAACAGTTCTACGGCTAAGTTCAATAGTGCACAGAAACATTCACGGGTGAGGCCATGAATTCTTCATGAGCTGTAAGTTTTTCTGTGTACACAGCTTTTATTTACTGAAACTTTCATGGCCGCAGCCGTGAACGACTCACGGGCCAGGAGTTTTTTCGCCCCACTCGGTTTTTTGCTCGATTCGACCTCAAATCGAGTCGAAACTAAACCAAACTTTGCAGAAACCTTCTTAGATAGGTTCTAAACCAAATGAACTATAAAAAGAAGTATTTTTGGAGGGTTAGGGGAGTGTCTTTGGATGAGAACAGGCAGAGGCAGCGGCTAGGGTAGAAACAGGCGGCTTGGTGAATTTTTGAAAGGAAGATCATGCAAAAGACAGATTTTATTGCTCAATCTTTATCTCCTGATCGAAGAAAAGGGTTATCATTACTTTCCTAGTGTCTCCTTACAGTTTTATTCAGTTTTCATGTCGAATTCATCATATTACATGTTGTATTCATAGAACATGACTGTTTAAACTCTTTTTCAGGATTAGGAGTGTAACCCACTGACATTATATGGATTAAATTTATTATTTAAATCTTTATCATGAATTTTATTCAGTTAATTTGAATTGAATTGTGTTCGATTTTGTATTTTACTCTGATCAAGTAATTTTATGTCTTAGGCGTTGCGAGAAGGACCGAGAGGTGAATCACGACGTCGGATCTATTCTTTTCAAATCTATGAATCTGATGCATTTTATTTACACCACATTTTTATCTGTATTTTACATGATATTTCGGGCTAATTTTATGATTTTCTACTAATTTTTAGCATATTTGCTTCACTTGGTATAGAATCTTCACTTTTCTTGATTTTAATAAAAATGCAAGTAAAATGACTCAAAATGATGGATTTTACAAGTTCTGAAGCCCTAGCACGATTCCCGAGGGTATTACAAGTTTGCACGTCAAATTTGGAGTCAAAACGGTGAAGAATGCCACTTTCATGGCCTTGGCCGTAATTATTCCGGCCGGCCATAAATTTGGCGTTCGAATGGCGAAAAACGACTAAGTCAAAAAGTCCACAAAAACTTTTACTGGTGAGGCCATGAATCCTTCACATTATGTGAAACTTTCTATGTACAATAGGGCTTATTCACAGAAACATTTACGGCCTTAGCTATAAACACTTTACGGGCCATGAAAGTTTTCGCCCTTTCGAGTTTTTCACTCGATTCGACTCCAAATCAAACCAGATTTGATCCAAACTCTCCAGATTTGTTCCTTGAAGGGTTCCAGACCGATCAAAGTATAAAAGGCTCAATTTTTTGAGGGTTAGGGAGGACTTTCGGACGAAGACAAGTGGCGGCGACTGTTAGGGTAAGAACTAATTTCAGAGCGGATTTCCGACGAGATTTCACGCAAAAGAAAGGATTGATCACCTCCTCTTCATCTCCAGATCGAGGGGAAGCTTTTCTAATCATTTTCTTAGCGAAATTCTTGTTAATTCGAAAGGATTTAATGCTTGTTCATTTGATATACATGTTGTTAACGAAGAACATGAGCGAGTAATCCTTATTTCGGGATTAGGGGTTTAGCCCGCTGACAATTATGAAGTAAAAAAATTGTATTTTTTTTACTCTTTGCTATGATTATTATATCATGATTTGATTAGAATTGTGTTTAATTCATAGTTTACTCTAGCAAAATATAATTGCGTCTTAGACGTTGCAAGAAGAACCGGGAGGTGAATCGTAACGTCGGATTTGTTTTACTCAAACCTACGAATCCAATCATGGGAGTAGTTTAGATTCGTTTGAAGGATTCACAGGTCTTTCATAGAACTTAATGGGTCTAAATACGTTAACTGTCACGGGAGCAGGGAGTTAACGTAGTTAGATACCGGGAAGGAGGTAATTCATACCTTAGGAAAAATCCCTTTAATGATCATAATTTTCTATTCAAAAAGTTATTTTTGTAAGATTCTTAATTGTCAATGTGGCAAAGCCCCGAGTCCTGACCTTTCAAAACCTGATTTTCTCTAAACACTATTTTCATTGCTTTTCGTACTTAAAGTCCTAAACAATCCACGACTTGATTAGCCTAGATTTAGATGAGTCGTATAGTCAGTACTTGACTGCCTGATCCTCGTATGAATAATCTTAATTTATTACTTCGATAAATTCGTGCATTTGCAGACGCATCATGTTTTTGACGTCGTTGTCGGGGATCAAGCCAGTTAATATTGACTTGATCGATAAGTTTAGAGACTAGGCATTTTCTTTCTTACTTTTGTTTTAGCATTTAATTACTTCTATTCTTTTTACTGTTATTTTATTTCACTTTGACTTACAAGTTGTATGCCCAGAATTTTACATACAGGTACTCTATTTCCTGAAGATCCAGAGATTGAACGCACATTCCATCTTCGAAGAAGACTGTAGTTCCAGACTCAATAGACTTCAGAGGAAGGTGAAATGGCTACGAATAATCAATCGTTGAATGATTTTGCAGTACTAAACATTCAGGGCTTCAATTCAAGTATAGTTCGACCTAATGTGGAGGCGAACAATTTCGAGCTCAAACCCGCACTAATGATGATGGTTCAACAAAACCAGTTTGGGGGTTCCCCAAACCAAGATCCTAACCTTCATCTTGCTGTGTTTTTAGAATATTGTGACACCGTTAAGGTAAACGGTGTTTCTTCTAATGCAATTAGACTGAAAATTTTCTCTCAGGGACCATGCACGAGCTTGGTTGTACACTCTTCCAGCTAGATCAATCACTACTTGGGACAAACTTTCACAAGCTTTTCTGAATAAATATTTTTCACCGAGCAAGACAGTGCAGCTGAGGAACATGATTACATGCTTTGGACAACGAGAAGGAGAGTCTCTCTACGATGTATTGGATTGCTTCAAGGAGCTCCAGCGTATGTGTCCTCACCATGGGCTTGAGAAATGAGTCCTAATCCATATCTTCTACAATGTATTGGACTACAGCACGAAGCTCATGGTGGATACTGCTGCTGGGGGAGCTTTAATGAGCAAGAGCATGGAGGATGCATCTACTTTGCTTGAGGACATGGCTATGAATCATAACCACTGGTCTAATGAGCGAGGCACCCCTTCCACAGGAATTGGTAAGTACAACAATGACTCCTTAACATCTCTAGCAGCGAAGGTAGACTCCCTTGCACAAAAGATAGATTCTTTTACTTTTCCCTCAGTTGCAGATGCTCTGGCTACCCACAATAAGATGCTAGAAAGCCAAATATCTCAACAGTCGAGTACTTCCAATAGGCCCATTAGTAAGCTTCCAGGCCAACCAGAGATGAATCCCAGGGAGCATTGCAATGCTGTCACTATTGTGAATGGTGAACATGTTGATGAACCTGGAGAGCCTATTGAAGAATCTACATCTGAGGTTTTGGAGAGAAAGCTTGAGGAGACTACACCCGAGGAGGAGAATGAGGAAGAATATGTGGGTCCGCGTGCATATATTCCACTAGTTTCTTTCCCTCAGAGGCTATTGAGAGCAGATCAAGAAAGACTTGTAATAGAAAAAACTGAGGTAAGGAGTAGCAAGTTAAGTGAGCCCAAGGTGGTAGCAAACGTAAAGGATACTAGAATTGTTTCAATTCCCTGCCAAGTTGGTAAGATTTATATTGAACATGCTTTATGTGATCTAGGGGCAAGTGTGAGCTTAATGCCCCTATCTATTTTTAGAAGGATCGGTTGTGGAAGTATGAAACCTATAAAAACCGTGCTTTAATTTGCTAATGGCTCTATTCAACAATCTGTTGGGATGATTGAAAATGTTTGTGTTAAAGTTGGTAATTATTTTATTTTAACTTATTTTATAATTGTTGATATGGAAGAAAACACAGAATTACAGATTATATTGGGAATACCATTTATGGCCAATGCAAGTGCCAATGTTGACATGATGAATGAGAAATTAACGATGAATCTTGGAGAAGAAAAACTAGTATTTGATTTCTCTGTAAAGACTAAAGGAATTTCTTTTGCAGGATCTCGCCAATATGCTGAAGTGGAGGGAAGCAAACCTAATGAAAGAAATGTCATAGAAGCTGTTAAGAATCCCTTGGAAGATTACTTGGAGCATGAGAAAGACAAGGGGAAGAGAGATGGGACTTGGACATCGACACAAATTTCAAATTTAAGCCCACAAATTGACCTAAGAAGGCGTGGAGATGAAAAACTTCACATTATTCACTATGCCTCGGATCCACCTAAAAGATGATGAACATCTCTATGGTCAAACTAATGATTTTAAACAAGCGCTTCTTGGGAGGTAACCCAGAGAATTTGAACCTTATTAATTCTAGCATTTTTAGTTTTTATTCTTCTTTATTTAATCTATATTTTTAGGATTTTTTTAATTTTATCAGCATGATATAAGGAACTTTTATATGTGAAAATCTTTTAAATCTGTTGTT
Organism: Costus lasius; assembly: GCA_027563935.2. Taxonomy (NCBI): domain Eukaryota; kingdom Viridiplantae; phylum Streptophyta; class Magnoliopsida; order Zingiberales; family Costaceae; genus Costus; species Costus lasius. The sequence continues at coordinate 15,655,145 of CM050454.1, read as the reverse complement.
TTACATGCAAAAATTTTTTGAAAATTTTTCAGTGAAAAACGGGACCTTGGCATGATTTTTACGATCATGGCCGTAAATCACTTACGGGTCGTAAATCTCGTTTGTAAAGGGGGTTAGCCACAGAAGTAATTATGGCCGCAATCGTAAACTAGTTACGGGCCGTAAGTTCTTATGTTCCGAACTTTACGGGCGAACTAGGGTTTATGCCTATCCTTGTAAAACGTCGATTTTCGACGATTCCTTTCACCTCTTGCGATGAAATCTTTCCTCTGATCTTCCTCCACCACTAGCGAGAGATTCCCAGAGATCTTTCACTGGATTCCAGCCAGATTTCGTGGAGGAGCGTTGCCAGTTTGCCAAACGTCATTCTCGCCGATTTCAACTCGATTTCGCACGGATTTGTGAGCAGATCTCTCTCAGTTGTTGTCTTTGACTTCTATACTTGATTTACGGAGATTTTAGCATTGATTTGGAGATTGTTTCGTAGATTATTGGATTGATTTTCACAAAACTCTCGCCGACGATTTTTTGGTTTACTGTAGCATTCATGGGTATTCGTTAAAACTTGAATATTTGTGTTGATTTGACTGATACTATACTATGGCACCGAGGAGATTTGTGAGGACTAGACCCTATGGGGCAGTTAGGAAGGAGGGTTTACGTGGACCGTATCCTCCTATATATCCTAGATATAGGATGATTCACAGGGTTCTCTCGGAGTGATTTGAGTTAGCACAAATGTCTGCCATGGAGTCTCGATTCCATTTAGTCTATATTTTCCTTCTGATATACCATGGGAGTATCCAAGTGTTTCGGATGAGGGGGATAGACCAGAGAGGGTGCCATCAGCTTCGAGCTCACCTTCGGCCCCTAGTATGTCATAGGTTGCACCTGAGCCAGTTAGCTCTCCAGAGATAGAGATTATATCAGAGAGGCTTGCTGATAGGCCAGAGTGCCGCGATCAGAGGATCGCTAGACGGTACGCTAAGAAGCATACTGGTCGCTCTACCTCTACTTGGGGGAGGAGAGTTACTAGACGTCTCTCACCTATACCAGAGACTACAGAGATACCAGTAGTACCCCCAGAGCCAGCTCCAGTGACTATTGAGACGGAGCATACTAATGAGCAGCAGACGACTCATCCTCCTATGGATGAGGAGGAGGCTACTACTTCTGAGCCTCCTTTAGATTTACTAGAATCTTCCGCTCCTGCTAATACTCAGTCTATGGAGGTTGACACTCCAGAGGATTCTGTTCGCACCCCCGAGATGCCCTCACCTTCTTCAGCTCAAGGAGACTTGCCTGTTCTTGAGGCTGTTACACCAGAGTTACCTGACGATGAAGAGGGATCTCCTGAGATATTTGTTGATTTACCAGAGATCTCAATGGATATTTCGGAGCTGCATTCTTCACCATCAGTTGCACCAGAGCCGTCTGAGGTTCCAGATGCAACACCCCCAGCACCCGAGATACCACTTGACACTGAGGTGCCAGTTCCAGCTCCTATACCATCAACTCATTCCCTAGAGATACATTTACCACCGTCTAAGCCATCATCAGAGTAGTCACCAGCCGCATCACCTGAGCCATCATCTCCAGAGCTGTCTCCTCCAACACTAGAGCCTGAGATAGTAGAGAGGAGACAAGCACGATCTCCACCTCCTGTCCTAGTCCCCTACCCACGACAAATTAGATACAGGAGTAGGGACCAGGAGAGGAGGTACCGAGCCATGATTGCTAGAGGGGTACTTAGAACCTGCTACTGGGATGATCAGACATTACAGACCCTTGGACTGTTCGATGACATCCAGTGGATGTTTTCGAACATTGGGTGGTAGGATTTCTATCGATAGAGGTATCCCACATACGTTCAGTTGACCCTAGAGTTCTTCAATTTTGTCCAGATCACACTGCATAACTATGATGACAGAGATCTATGGCGTATGGAATTCCGGTTAGGGAACTGGGACCATGTTCTTACTCTAGACCATGTTGGTCACATATTCGGATTTCCCTCATATGATACTAGACATCGCCCTCATGAGTATTTCGACAGGACCTTCTGGGAGCAGATATCTAGAGAGGTAGGATTTGATCCGAGGACCGCGAGAGCTACATGCTTACCTAGCCCAGTATTCAGAGACATGCATCGGGTACTTGCACACACCATTTTTGGGAGAGCAAAGAGCGATGGGATGGTCAGAGCTTCAGAGTTATTTTTCTTATGGACTATGTTGATCGGATTCCACGCCAGCACCCCATTTTACCTTGTGAAGCAAATTCATAAGGTAGCTAGGGCACAAAAGGGAGTCTTAGTGATGGGTGGTATGATTACCACTATTGCCCTTGCCCTCGGTATTGACCCCTCAGGGTTGAACGAGGCTAAGGGCAATCCTAGATTGGATATGGACGCCTGCGTTGCTATTAAGATGATTACGAGGCTGGGGAGCTCGTATCATCTTATGTTCAGGCATACAAACATTACCATGAGGCTGCTGAACATGAACTGTACTATGGTTCGTGTTCAGCAGAATTGGATCGTGGATCCAACACGAGGTGGGGGAGGTCCTAGAGAGGCAGCCTCACCTCCTTCATCGCCGAGGATTTCAGAGCCTGTGCCTCCAGTTGAAACATCCACCCCTGCTGGGCCATCTACGTCTGCTGGACCATCTACTTCAGCACCACTAGACCCTTACTTAGAGCAGATACGAGCCGAGCAGTAGAGGATGCGCGACGACATATCGCGTTTGGAGCAGGGATAGATGAGGACGCTTGAGTCCCTGCGCGCGATTGAGGAGTTATTGTGGCGACGTCTTCCGTCTTCATCGACACAGCATACTAGAGATGAGGAGGATTCTGAGCACACAGAGTGTAACATCCCTCAGAATCACACCCCACACGCATACAAGTAAAATACGGGGTTTCAAAAATTTTTACTCTTCCATTAAAACACAAGAAGAAAGCGGCATCGAAGGACATTACTACGGAACTGAAAACCGCACAGAACTGAATAGGATCGATTTACTAGGAAATAGAAATCCGGAAATCCAGAAAATCCGACAGCAAGTATAATAATTTACTGCTGCACAGACACGCATATCCTGGAATAAAACAGATGTCCACACTACACATATGTGGAAAACACAAATTCAGATATATTGCGGAATAAGAACAATAACTCTCAAATCGGACATTTCAGAATAAGAATAATTTCAAATCTCACGAATCCAAAACTCGTATCTAACAATTAAAACGAGACAACTATAATATAATATCCTGAAAACAGGCATAAGCCCTCAGGAGATAAAACGTATCGTATAATTAAGTTAGGCACGCAGGCCTGACAGATTTTTAGAAGACAACTCTTAGAAATTAAATAAAACATTAGCATCATAGTAAATTCGTTAATTAGCTGTAGCGATCACTGTCCCAATGTCTCACCAGAAAATATTTAAACAACGGGGGTGAGCTAAAAAGCTCAGTGAGTAAAAGACACTAAAAGTCATCCATAATACACATCAAAAATATCATGCATAAGTTGAAATACATTTTTGTAACAGATAAGATAAATCAACTTAACATGCACACTCATATCAGAAACAAAACATAATCAAATACAGATACTTATAACATTAGGCATCAAGCATGAAGTAGGATATAAGTATACCAACCCCTCCCTACTAAACACACTGCCTAACACATCTATAATACAGATCGAAACAGAACTACAGAAATCAGAACTGACAGACAGAAAATCAGAATTTTCAGAATCCAAACGGATAGTCTACATCGGAAACAGAAAGGCCACAGAAGGCCTGATGACCACAGAAGGTCTGACCCCACCTCCGCCGAGGACGAGACATGCATGCATATCAGAAACAGAATGGTAGAGGAGGTATCAGTGGGTGGCCCCCGTCTTGTCAGGACGTGGCACTCTGGCCTCCAAAACCCAGAACAGAATGGTAGAGGAGGTATCAGTGGGTGGCCCCCGTCTTGTCAGGACGTGGCACTCTGGTCTCCAATACCCAGAACAGAATGGTAGAGGAGGTATCAGTGGGTGGCCCCCGTCTTGTCAGGACGTGGCACTCTGGTCTCCAATACCCAGAACAGAATGGTAGAGGAGGTATCAGTGGGTGGCCCCCGTCTTGTCAGGACGTGGCACTCTGGCCTCCAAAACCCAGAACAGAACAGAAATAGTGTCTCATGGGTCGTAGTAGACTATCAGCACCATTACAGCGCCACAGAAGGAGGTTAAGGACACGGAAGAGTGCTACACTAGGGCATAATTTTTACAGAACAGATCATGCTGAAACAGAGGAGTAGAACTAACTACTACTTAATTCTTACATCATGCCCAACGTGTCTCACAAACAGAAAATGACACACCCCAATATCCAGTCCTTAACAAAATTATAATTTGCAGAAAATCAAAGCTGAACACACTTCATAATTTTTATCATTAACCAGAAGTAATATAGGAGTGAATTCCTTAGATTTCATGCAACTATACTTATTTCATGTCAAACCATTCTATGTTCTCACAAAGGTTATAACACATTCAAAGTTTCAGAAATTTCACGACATATACACAGAATAGAAATTATTCACATAACAAACAATTCAATAAGCCTAGGAATTATAGGGAAATATATATATAGATATTCATTGCAATATTTTTCCCCAAATTTCCTAAAAACCGTGAGCCATAAAATCACTGTAAGGGGCGAAATTTTCAGAATCCTTGCAGAACATACAAATTTCATGAAAATAATTCAGTCCCCTACTACAGATAATTTTTAATTGCACGTTCGTGAAGAAAAATTGACAAAAGCCCCAAAATTGACATAGCAGATTTATATTGTCAGATTGCAACATATATTTTTGGTCCAATTTCGAACCAAAGCTAGTCAATATTATATTCAAAATGAAGCTCTCTGAATCTAGTTTCCAATAAAACTGGTTTCACAAAATTTCGAATTGTAGGCAGGAAGATATAAGGGTTCGAACATAGGTGGGTCAGAATTTCAGATTTCAAGAAAACAGATTCATATATCAGAATTACGACATATATTTCAGATCCAATAACTAATCGAAAATAGGCGTTATGGGAGTCAAAATGAAGCTCTTCAAGCCTACGGTCTAATAAAACTGATTTGACAAGATTTCGAGCTATACCTAGGGAGATATGATTGTTCGAACACATAAAGGTCGAAATCCAGATTTCCAGAAAACTGATTTTGTACAGCTAGATTGCAATACAGATTGAAATACGAATACAGCTCAGATATGGTCGATATCACATAAGAATCAAATCTGAGCGAATCTAGTTTCATAAAAAATTTGTTTCGTGTGATTTGGATCTATAGATCATGAGATATTGAGGTTAAAGCACAGTAAGGTCAGATTGGCGACTACAATTTTCAGCAAGACAAAATTTTTGAATCATCATGCATATTCAGATCCGACCTATAGAATAGAAAAAAAAAACACAGGATCTACTTGCAGATTTTTGGTTCATACAGATAATCATTGCAAATAGGATTAGACTCCTTAGGATCGAATTACTCACAGAAAATCGCCCACAGAAAAAAAAACGCCACAACAGAGGGTCAGGGATCTCCAGGAACTTCGTCCACCACCAGTCTGCCACCACCAGCGTCAGAAATTTGCAGGAGGCGCCAAACACAGTAAGAGGCGACAACCACAGGCGGCTAGGGCAAGAAAACAACAAAAATCGTGAGGGAGAGGAGCTCTTCACGATATTTCTCTTTTTCTCCCACTCCAAACGGATCCAAGATCCAATAACCCAGTTAACTTAAGTGAAAATCAGTTTTAAGGGCTCACCTGGGCTTAACCACCATGCGCCACTCCAATAACACAGAAATATGCGCCACCATGGTGGAAGAATTCCAGGAGCAAAAAGTCAAGGTTGAGGGTTCGAAGCCCCAACCAAAATAATTATTTTTGCCCTGTAGGAAAAAGTCCTACAATTAGGCAAAAATCCCAAAATTTTAATAGATAAAAATACAGAAACAGAATTTCTAACCTTAAATCATAATTCAGAAAAATTGAGGGCGTTACATCCTCCCCCCCTTATAGAGCTTTAGTCCTCTAAAGCTGACCAAGCCCGTCACTGAACAGGTGAGGATGCTCCTTTCTCATATCTGCTTCAACCTCCCAAGAGGCTTCTTCAACAGACTGATTTCCCCATATGACTTTCACAAGTGGAATAACCTTATTTCTCAGCACTTTCTCTTTTCTATCTTCAATTCTGAGAGGTTTCACCATAAAAGTCATGTTCTCTTCAAGCTGAAGGGGTTCCAACTCTAGAACATGAGAAGGAGCCATCTGTATGCTAGAGTGAAAGCTATTGTTGTAGGTGAACTCTATCAGTGATAAGTCCAGATCCCACTCAACAGACCAGTCAACCACATAAGATCTCAGAAGATCCTCAAGTGTCTGAATAGTTCTCTCTGTCTGACCATCAGATTGAGGATGATATGCAGTGCTGAAACTCAGATTAGTTCCCAAATCTTCCTGTAATTTCTTCCAAAACCTGGACAGAAATCGAGGATCACGGTCAGAGACAATGTCCAAGGGAACTCCATGCAATCTGACAATCTCATCGATGTACAGTTTTGCTAACCGATCCAAACTGTAAGTCATTTTGATCGGTAAAAAGTGAGCTGACTTCGTGAGTCTGTCCACAATCACCCATACGGCATCATGATTCCTTCTGGTATTGGGCAGTCCACACACAAAGTCCATACTGATATGCTCCCACTTCCACTGAGGAATAGGGAGAGACTGCATCAAACCGCCCGGCCTCTGATGCTCAGCCTTCACGGTTTGGCAAGTCAAACATCTGGACACAAACAAATGCACATCCTTCTTCATACCATGCCACCAGAAAGTCTTTTTCAGATCCTGATACATCTTGGTACTACCAGGATGAACGGTATACTTGGTGCAATGGCTTTCCTTAAGAATTTCATTTCTCAACTCAGGGTCCTCAGGAACACAGACCCTTCCACGGAATCTGAGGAGACCATCATCCGACATACTGAAATTCTCAACACAGCCTTGCTCCGACCTCTCTTTCCACCGTAGAATATCCGGATCTGACTGCTGCCCTGATCTCAGTCTCTGCAGTAAGTCTGACTGAACCCTGAGAGAAGCTAGAAGACCGCCTCTCTCACCCGGAGTCACACTCAGATGCATGTCACTGAACTCCTGCAATAATCGCCACTCCTGGACTCGCAGTGCAGCTATCTGAGTCACAGGATACCGACTAAGAGCATCAGCCACCACATTGGCTTTACCAGACTGATATTGGATGGTGAAGTCATAATCCTTTATCAATTCAAGCCATCGCCTCTGTCTCATATTCAGCTCTTTCTGAGTGAAGATATACTTCAAGCTCTGGTGATCTGTAAACAATTCAAATGTCTGTCCAAATAGATAGTGCCTCCAGATCTTCAAGGCAAAAACTACAGCTGCCAACTCCAGATCATGAGTGGGGTAGTTTACCTCATAGTCTTTGAGTTGCCTTGAAGCATAAGCAACTACCTTTCCTTGCTGCATCAGTACAGCACCCAGACCCTTACCAGAGGCATCAGTGTACACAGTGAACTTCTCTCCATCACAGGGAATGATGAGGATAGGAGCACTGGTCAGTCTCCTTTTCAGTTCTTGAAAACTAAACTCACAATCATCAGACCACTCAAACTTCAAATTCTTTCTAGTTAGCTTAGTCAGAGGACCAGCTAGCTTGGAAAAACCCTCCACAAAACGGCGGTAGTATCCAGCTAAGCCTAGAAAACTTCTGACCTCAGTCGCTGTAGTTGGTCTTCCCCAGTGAAGAATGGCCTCCACCTTCACTGGATCCACAGACACACCCTGGCCAGAAATAATGTGTCCCAGAAAGCCAATCTGATGTAACCAGAACTCACATTTGCTGGCCTTAGCATACAGCTGCTTCAGCCGCAGAATCTCCAGCACCTTGCGCAAATCCTGAGTGTGATCTTGCGCATTCTTGGAGTAGATCAGAATATCATCTATGAAGACGACCACACATTTGTCCAGAAGTTCATGAAATACTCTGTTCATCAGATCCATAAACACTGCAGGGGCATTTGTCAGTCCAAAAGGCATAACAAGAAACTCATAGTGCCCATACCTGGTCCTGAATGCAGTTTTAGGTACATCCTCCTCCTGAACTCTCAACTGATGATAGCCAGACCTCAGGTCAATTTTAGAGAATACAGTAGCACCCTGCAACTGATCAAAGAGATCATCAATACGGGGTAATGGGTACTTATTCCTAACAGTCACTTGATTGAGTTGACGGTAATCGATGCACATGCGCAAAGTACCATCCTTCTTCTTCACAAATAACACAGGTGCTCCCCATGGAGAAACACTGGGTCGAATATACCCCTTCTCTAATAATTCTTCCAGTTGCTTCTTCAGCTCTGTCAGTTCTGAAGTTGCCATCCTGTAAGGAGCTTTAGATATCGGTGCCGTGCCTGGCAACAACTCGATACCAAACTCAACTTCTCTGCTGGGTGGTAACCCAGATAAATCATCAGAGAAGACGTCAGTAAACTCTCTTACCACAGGAATTTTAGCCAGATCCAAATCAGGCTCAGTCTGCACCTTGACATGCGCCAGATACCCCTTGCAGCCCTGGGCTAAAAGCTTCCTGGCCTGCAGATGAGATATCACCAAAGGCTCCTGTTCTGAAATCCGGCCTTGGATAACCAGTTGCTGTCCATCACTTAGATGCAGAGTAATTAACTTTTCAAAACAATCTAAAGTAGCATGATAGGCAGACAGCCAATCCATGCCCAGAATGATGTCATAGTCTTTCATAGGAAGACTAATCAAATCAATAGGTAAATCATATCCTTCAACCTTAATCAAACAGTCAGGATATGCTATATCTGTAGATACGGCCTCACCCATAGGTGTATGAACAGAAATACAGAAATCAAGTATCCTAGGCAACACAGGCAGACATAGTGCAAAACATGCAGACACAAAGGATAAATTGGCACGAGGATCAAAAAGAATGCGTGCCAAATAACTAAACACATAAAGTGTACCTTCTACCACGGACTTCGAAGCCGAAGCATCCCTCTCCACGATGGCATACACGCGAGTCTGCACAGTAGGCTTCTCACCCTGTCCTCTAGCATCTGGCATAGGACAGTCCTTAATCATATGCCCCACCTTACCACATCTGAAGCAAGCGCCAGTCTTCCTGTAGCACTCATTATCCTGATGTTTAGTGCTCCCACAGTGGAGACACTTCTTGCCATTCTGAGAAACTGTGCTGGCTGGCTTCTGATAAGGTTTGTATCTGCCCTTATCGTCTTTCTTCTTATTCTTGAAATTCTTCTTATCCTTACCACCCAGAGTGGGTGCGTAAGTCACAGAAGTAGGGGCGGATGCAGTGATAGTATCAACAGCCATCTCAGCAATGCACCTCTCAGCAGTGCGAGCCCTGTCTACCACTTCAGCATAAGTCTCCAAGTGTAGCATAGCTACCCTTGTCCTGATGTCTTTCCTCAAACCCCGCTGAAACTTCTTGGCTCTTCTTTCCTCGGTGTTAACTAAGTGAGGAGCATACCCCGACAACCGAGCGAATGTAGCCTCATACCGATCCACCGTCAGGTCGCCCTGCTCAAGACGAATAAACTCCACCTCGCGCTCCTCAGATAAGCTAGAGGGGAAAAACTTAGCATTGAACTTCATCATGAAGTACTGCCAATCAACATCTTTGGATTCAGTTGCCGCCAGTCGGACGACTCCCTTCCACCATTCTTCGGCATCTCCACGCAACATGAAGACAGACAAACATAGCTTGTCTGCATCCTCACAGCGCAAAACCTGGAAAATCTTTTCCAGTGTCAAAAGCCAATCCTCAGCCGCTCTGGGCCCCGGACTACCATAAAATGCAGTCGGGTTCAGGTGCTGAAACTCTCGAACCAACCGAGCATATCGTTGATGTGCGCCATCACCCAGAGGAGAACCAGCGCCACCCACACCGTGTCCAGTTGGTTGTGACTGTGTCTGAGACTGTGTCTGCGTCAGCCGCTGCAATAACTGTTGCTGAACCTCCATGTGTTGCGCCTGCTGCTGCTGCATCATCTGAGTTTGCTGCTGGATGAAGGCGTTCTGTTGTTGTATCATAGCAGTCATAGCCTCCATGGCCTGCCTCAGATCAGGCTGTTGATCACCGTTGCTACTGCTAGATCTTGGTCGCACCATTTGTACCTGCACCACATAACACTGTAGAATAACAACCAATATTCAATCACAGATCAGATCCTAACTTGGTTTCTAGCAATACACAAACAGAGTTTTCCTTCCCCGGAATTTCTAATTGCTAGTAAAATCCTCTGATACCATCTGTAACATCCCTCAGAATCACACCCCACACGCATACAAGTAAAATACGGGGTTTCAAAAATTTTTACTCTTCCATTAAAACACAAGAAGAAAGCGGCATCGAAGGACATTACTACGGAACTGAAAACCGCACAGAACTGAATAGGATCGATTTACTAGGAAATAGAAATCCGGAAATCCAGAAAATCCGACAGCAAGTATAATAATTTACTGCTGCACAGACACGCATATCCTGGAATAAAACAGATGTCCACACTACACATATGTGGAAAACACAAATTCAGATATATTGCGGAATAAGAACAATAACTCTCAAATCGGACATTTCAGAATAAGAATAATTTCAAATCTCACGAATCCAAAACTCGTATCTAACAATTAAAACGAGACAACTATAATATAATATCCTGAAAACAGGCATAAGCCCTCAGGAGATAAAACGTATCGTATAATTAAGTTAGGCACGCAGGCCTGACAGATTTTTAGAAGACAACTCTTAGAAATTAAATAAAACATTAGCATCATAGTAAATTCGTTAATTAGCTGTAGCGATCACTGTCCCAATGTCTCACCAGAAAATATTTAAACAACGGGGGTGAGCTAAAAAGCTCAGTGAGTAAAAGACACTAAAAGTCATCCATAATACACATCAAAAATATCATGCATAAGTTGAAATACATTTTTGTAACAGATAAGATAAATCAACTTAACATGCACACTCATATCAGAAACAAAACATAATCAAATACAGATACTTATAACATTAGGCATCAAGCATGAAGTAGGATATAAGTATACCAACCCCTCCCTACTAAACACACTGCCTAACACATCTATAATACAGATCGAAACAGAACTATAGAAATCAGAACTGACAGACAGAAAATCAGAATTTTCAGAATCCAAACGGATAGTCTACATCGGAAACAGAAAGGCCACAGAAGGCCTGATGACCACAGAAGGTCTGACCCCACCTCCGCCGAGGACGAGACATGCATGCATATCAGAAACAGAATGGTAGAGGAGGTATCAGTGGGTGGCCCCCGTCTTGTCAGGACGTGGCACTCTGGCCTCCAAAACCCAGAACAGAATGGTAGAGGAGGTATCAGTGGGTGGCCCCCGTCTTGTCAGGACGTGGCACTCTGGTCTCCAATACCCAGAACAGAATGGTAGAGGAGGTATCAGTGGGTGGCCCCCGTCTTGTCAGGACGTGGCACTCTGGTCTCCAATACCCAGAACAGAATGGTAGAGGAGGTATCAGTGGGTGGCCCCCGTCTTGTCAGGACGTGGCACTCTGGCCTCCAAAACCCAGAACAGAACAGAAATAGTGTCTCATGGGTCGTAGTAGACTATCAGCACCATTACAGCGCCACAGAAGGAGGTTAAGGACACGGAAGAGTGCTACACTAGGGCATAATTTTTACAGAACAGATCATGCTGAAACAGAGGAGTAGAACTAACTACTACTTAATTCTTACATCATGCCCAACGTGTCTCACAAACAGAAAATGACACACCCCAATATCCAGTCCTTAACAAAATTATAATTTGCAGAAAATCAAAGCTGAACACACTTCATAATTTTTATCATTAACCAGAAGTAATATAGGAGTGAATTCCTTAGATTTCATGCAACTATACTTATTTCATGTCAAACCATTCTATGTTCTCACAAAGGTTATAACACATTCAAAGTTTCAGAAATTTCACGACATATACACAGAATAGAAATTATTCACATAACAAACAATTCAATAAGCCTAGGAATTATAGGGAAATATATATATAGATATTCATTGCAATATTTTTCCCCAAATTTCCTAAAAACCGTGAGCCATAAAATCACTGTAAGGGGCGAAATTTTCAGAATCCTTGCAGAACATACAAATTTCATGAAAATAATTCAGTCCCCTACTACAGATAATTTTTAATTGCACGTTCGTGAAGAAAAATTGACAAAAGCCCCAAAATTGACATAGCAGATTTATATTGTCAGATTCAAAATGAAGCTCTCTGAATCTAGTTTCCAATAAAACTGGTTTCGCAAAATTTCGAATTGTAGGCAGGAAGATATAAGGGTTCGAACATAGGTGGGTCAGAATTTCAGATTTCAAGAAAACAGATTCATATATCAGAATTACGACATATATTTCAGATCCAATAACTAATCGAAAATAGGCGTTATGGGAGTCAAAATGAAGCTCTTCAAGCCTACGGTCTAATAAAACTGATTTGACAAGATTTCGAGCTATACCTAGGGAGATATGATTGTTCGAACACATAAAGGTCGAAATCCAGATTTCCAGAAAACTGATTTTGTACAGCTAGATTGAAATACAGATTGAAATACGAATACAGCTCAGATATGGTCCATATCACATAAGAATCAAAGCTGAGCGAATCTAGTTTCATACAAAATTTGTTTCGTGTGATTTGGATCTATAGATCATGAGATATTGAGGTTAAAGCACAGTAAGGTCAGATTGGCGACTACAATTTTCAGCAAGACAAAATTTCTGAATCATCATGCATATTCAGATCCGACCTATAGAATAGAAAAAAAAAACACAGGATCTACTTGCAGATTTTTGGTTCATACAGATAATCATTGCAAATAGGATTAGACTCCTTAGGATCAAATTACTCACAGAAAATCGCCCACAGAAAAAAAAAAACGCCACAACAGAGGGTCAGGGATCTCCAGGAACTTCGTCCACCACCAGTCTGCCACCACCAGCGTCAGAAATTTGCAGGAGGCGCCAAACACAGTAAGAGGCGACAACCACAGGCGGCTAGGGCAAGAAAACAACAAAAATCGTGAGGGAGAGGAGCTCTTCACGATATTTCTCTTTTTCTCCCACTCCAAACGGATCCAAGATCCAATAACCCAGTTAACTTAAGTGAAAATCGGTTTTAAGGGCTCACCTGGGCTTAACCACCATGCGCCACTCCAATAACACAGAAATATGCGCCACCATGGTGGAAGAATTCCAGGAGCAAAAAGGTCAAGGTTGAGGGTTCGAAGCCCCAACCAAAATAATTATTTTTGCCCTGTAGGAAAAAGTCCTACAATTAGGCAAAAATCCCAAAATTTTAATAGATAAAAATACAGAAACAGAATTTCTAACCTTAAATCATAATTCAGAAAAATTGAGGGCGTTACATAGAGACTAATTGATAAGTCTTGTATCTCTTATATTTTATTTATTTGTATGCTTATGTTTTTATCATTCATTATACCATGGAGATATCTTACATGCATTTTCTTGAGCAGGACTTAATGGATTTGGTGCTGTTGCAGCGCGCACATTATACCTTTTATGTTTTATTTGTGTGTGTGCATTGTATTTTGATATTGAGTGGTATATCTGGAGTTTTATTTGATATCTGACATTTTAGGTGATATTGTATATATATGATGTTATTGGATTTTAGGATGTTGTACATGGTCAGGTCATGATGGTATCGTACACATAGGTTGCTTATCAGATATCTGTGATGGTTTGTGGTAGTTTGTGATGTTATGGTGATGATTTGGTTGTTTCTTGAATAATTTTGATAAAAGTTTTGATATTTGAAATGAATAGTGATTCTGAAACGGTAAAATGCGATTTTGATAGTAAAACATGACGGTATTTAATATTTAAAACTTGTGTACCGTGTAAATTATTGATATTCAGGATGTGATATAGGGTGTCCCTACATATATTGCTCACATTACAAAGGGAATTTTTGCACAAAATTTTTTCTGAAATCCTTCATTCGTTAATTTAATGCTTAAACACATGTAACAATTTAAGTCTAGGGTATCCCTACATATATTGCTTTTTCTTCAAAGCTTTATAGATATGTATTTTGAATGTCTATGATTTTTAAGGAATAAAAAATTTATTTTTTCTTTAATTTTGAATTTAGAAAACATTTTGAGTAATTGGTTTGATGACTTAGGGAACTTTTGAAATTTCATGAAGACTTAAATTATTGAGTAAATTCAATTCTGGTATTGATAAAATGCATATGTGAATTATTATATGTTCAAACGACACGTGCATAGTATCTTTATACTTGAAGTTTAATTTATCTAATTTTGCTTGATGGAAATTTTTATAATTAGAAAATTAGTGATATTTCTTTAACTGAGACTTGCTCCAACTCCTCTGGATGAAGAATCTAAAGTTACGAGTTATATTATACCATGAGTTGGTATATTTTAAATCTGTTGTGATCAAGAGGCAGAGGAAAATTTTAATAACAAATATTTGTCCCTCTTGCTGAAAGATCGATAACGATTTAAGTACCATGCCCTTGACCGGCTTTCTCCAGAAATAGAAATAAAAAAAATAATAAGAGAAGAAAAAGAGTAAAGAATAAAAAGCATAGAAGAGGGAGTTGTAGGTCAAGTGGAATCTTCGCTGACTTTAAGATTGAGACTATGAGTTAAATAATATTGCTCCGTGATATACTTTAAATAATGTTATGATGCCAACAGGAAAGGGCACATGACAGTTTAAAGATCAAACTATATTAAAAGTCTCTTATCTTTAACATCGCTGAAATTCTTGAAGTAGAAATTTTATCTGTTAAGTGAAGTGGATTTATTAAGATGAGAGTATTTGATACTTAGTATGTGAAGGTTAAATGTTTTGACATGAATTATGAATTTTATCCATCTAGGATTGTAAAATCTTAAGAATTTATTTCTATCATGTTATTTCTTATATTTCATAAGTTCTGAAAGATTGATTGCCTAAATTGTGTACTAAGAACATTATTAAAGGGTGAACAAGGAAGTGTTCCTTATCTTTACATTCTTCATACATATCTAAATATTGCTTGAGGACAAGCAAAGTTTTAAGCCTGGGGTATTTTGATGCGTTGTATTTACACCATATTTTTACCTGTATTTTATATGATATTTCGGGCTTATTTTATGATTTTATACTAATTTTTAGCATATTTGCTTCACTTGGTATAGAATCTTCACTTTTCTTGATTTTAATGAAAATGCAGGTAAAATGATTCAAAAATGATGGATTTTACGAGTTCTGAAGCCTTAGCATGATTCCCGAGGATATTATGAGGTTGCACGTCAAATTCGAAGTCAAAACGGTGAAGAACGCAACTTTCACGGCCTTGGCCGTAATTATTCCGGACGGCCGTAAATTTGGCGTTCGAAGCGCGAAAAATGGCTAAGTCAAAAAGTATACAGAAACTTTCACGGGTGAGGCCGTGAATCCTTCACGGTTCGTGAAACTTTCTGTGTACAAAAGGGCTTATTCACAGAAACATTTACTACCTCAGCCGTAAACACTTTACGGGTCATGAATGTTTCCGCCCCTTCGAGTTTTTCACTCGATTCGACTCCAAATCAAACTGGATATGATTCAAACTCTCCATATTTGTTCCTTGAAGGGTTTCGGACCGATCAATGTATAAAAGGCTCAAATTTTGGAGGGTTAGGGAGGACTTTTCGGACAAAGATAAGTGGCGGCAACTGTTAAGGCCAGAACTAATTTCAGAGCAGATTTCCGACGAGATTTCACGCAAAAGAAAGGATTGATCACCTCCTCTTCGTCTCCAGATCGTGGGGAAGCTTTTCTAATCATTTTCTTAGCAAACTTCTTATAATTTGAAAGGATTTAATGCTTGTTCATTTGATATACATGCTGTTAATAAAGAATATGAGCGAGTAATTCTTATTTGGGGATTAGGGGTTTAGCCCGCTGACAGTTATGAAGTAAAAAATTGTATTTTTTACCATTTGCTATGATTATTATATCATGATTTGATTAGAATTGTGTTTAATTTGTAGTTTACTCTGGCCAAGTATAATTGCATCTTAGACGTTGCGAGAAGAACTGGGAGGTGAATCGCAACGTTGGATCTGTTTTACTCAAACCTACGAATCCAATCACGGGAGTAGTTTGGATTCATTTGAAGGATTCACAGGTCTTTCATAGAACTTAATGGATCTAGTTACATTAACTATCACAAGAGTAGGGAGTTAACGTAGTTAGATACCGGGTTATGCTTCGGGAGGAGGTAATCCGTACCTTAGGAAAAATTCTTTCATGATCATAATTTTCTGTTCAAAAAGTCATTTTTGTAAGATTCTTAATTGTCAGTGTGGCAAAGCCCCGAGTCCCAACCTTTCAAAACCTAATTTTCTTTACACACCATTTTCGTTGCTTTTCGTATCTAGAGTCCTAAACAATCCACGACTTGATTAGCCTAGATTTAGACGAGTCGTATAGTCAATACTTGACCGCCTGATCCTCATGGGAACAATCCTAATTTATTACTTCAATAAATCCATGCACTTGCGGACGCATCAGAATCCAATCACGAGAGTAGTTTGGATTTGTTTGAAGGATTTTTATAATTTTTCATATAACTTAAGGGACTTGTTTACTGTAATCGTCACGAGAGTAGGGGATTGTCGTAAATCAGTACCGCTTTACGCTTTGGGAGGAGGTAATATGTACACTAGGAAAAATCTCTTTCAACACTTTAATTTTCTGCTCAAAGATTTATTTTTACTAAATTCATATTCATTAGAGTCGTGAAACCCCGAGTCCCGATTCTATCTGTATTATTTTCTAACCGAACGCTTGCTTTTGCTCCCTTGCACTTAGAAGTTTCAAAATAAAAACCACAATTTGATTCGTCTAGCTATAGATCGACCGAGTAATCGGTACTTGACCGCTAGATCCTCGTTGGGAACAATCTTTACTTCATTACTTCGACACAACTGTGCAATTGTGATAGCATCAAGTTTTTAGTGTCGTTGCTGGGATCAGGCCTGCCAATATTGATTTAATTGTGAGATTTATAGACTAAATTTTTTTATTATTTTTTATTTTTGTTATTTTTATTTTTCACATTCTTTTTCTTTATAGTTAGTTTAAGTTATTTTTCTCTTTTTGAATTAACACGATGTATGAACAGGAGAACTTAAAAATCACTAGACTAGATATTTTAAGCTTTATTTTGCATTTCCTACTTTACATTTTGTATTTCTGAATTTTATTGCATAAATTGAAAATATGATATTCAACCAATGCTAATGGCCAAATCAAAGGTATGTACCATTGATAATGACAAGAGAATATGGCACAGATGCATTACAATCACTTTCAGCAAAGGTAAATTCCTTAACTCAACTAATTGATTATTTAAGCATGCAATATTCTATATTGAAATCTATTACTTGCGATATTTGTGGAAATCATGGGCATCATTATACTGAATGCCAATTAGGGATTCCTTCATCCTTTAACTCATGCCCCAGTACCTATAATCCAACTTGGGAGAACCATCAAAACTTACTTTATCAGAACGACCCAACATTTATTCCTCAATCAAACTTTAGTCAACTTCAAAAATCCAACCTAGAAACCATGCTTGAAAACTCTATAGCTGATATGACCAAACAAAGTAAGGAATGTCATAGTATAATTTATGGCATTGATAAAAATGACATAGAGAAAGGGATCCATAATGAATCTGAGAATTTTGTAGAGTTGGAACAATTATTAATCATGACTCCAGTCACGGATTATGATCTACCTTCTTTAAATTTTGATGATTTTAAAAATTTTAAGTACTCAATTAACCCTTCCTCAGTACTTTACCACCATCCAGTCCCCTCTCACATAACATAGTGCCTTGCAACACAAATACTTGGGACATATTTAAAAAAAAAATTAAACTTTTGGAATCTTATGAGAAGAAGGATGAAGAATTTAAGAATCCTCAAGTAAGAAGTAGCGAGATAGATGGGGGTAAATTTGATGGTGTTAGGGTGGAATACCCCATTGAAGAAAAAGATGAGTAAGAGGATCCTGTGCATATTCTACCACCACCACCATATAAACCATCAATTCCTTTTCTCCAGAAAAATTCATTAGGAATTTGCATGATAGATGATGAAGAGGATAATGATGATGAGGTGGCTAAACTATTATTTGATTCAAATCAAACCACATATACCCAAAAGATGATAACACATAAGATACGTGATCACATTGACATTGAGGTAAGTGAAAAATCTAATGTGAAATTTGAAAACTTCTTAAGCAATACAAGGTATGAAATTTTTGATCTTAATTCCAATCTTCTTCAAATTGTTGATACAAATCTAAAGGAATAACGAATGATATTATTCTTGGATAAATGCAGAAAAATTATTAGGTATTCTTTGCATTACTTTAACATTTATTTTTGTATACATGTAATGACCACTGCAACATTGATCCACCTGTTTAACTGGATATATACTTTGGTGGGCACACTCTTGAGATGGAGGAAAAGCAGAAGATTATATGCTCTCTACTATGCAACTGATTTACAAACTCCGTCATGACACACAGTTCAGGTCGAGCTAATGACCTTAAACAAGAACTTTTTGGGAGTCAACCTAAATTTCTGACTCATATAGTCTTAAGTATTAGATTTTTAAAAATTTTTACAATGTGATTTGATAAATATTTTATTGATAAAAAGTCTCTAAATATGTTGTTTTATATGTAGGAATTCTTTGAAAATTTTTTACTTGAAGAACAGGCATCTGATGAAAGATCACGGGCATGGCCGTGAATCCGTCACGGGCCGTGAGTTTTATTTTGCAAAAGGCTAAGTCATAGAGACATTCACGGCCACAACTGTGAACGATTCATGGACCATGAATACCCAGTTTTTGAACTTAACGGGTGAGAGCTAGGGTTCATGCCCACGCTCGTTAAACCCAATTTTCCATCAATTCCTTTCACCTCAGGTGACAAATCTTCTCCTCCGACCTTCCTCCACCTCCGGCGAGCCTTTTTCGTTGATCTTCCAGCCGATTTTAGTCGGATTTTGTTAGAAATCACCGGACACGCTAAAGAACGCAGAGTTGTCGCCGACACTTGATTTCGGCCAAAATTAGTCACGATTTGTGAGAAATCCTTATCCTGCTATAGATTTTGGTTTCTCCATCTGATTTGCAAGCTTTTATGGTTGATTTCAACTTAGATTTCATCGATTTACTAGGCTTCTCTAATTCTTGGACGAGAGCTTTCTCCTGTTACTGTTCATCTGAGAAACTTTCTTGATTTACCTATAAGTTTGCATAAGTTGTTGAAAAATCATGGCACCGAGGAAATCAGTGATGACTAGACCCTATGGGGCAGTAAGGAAGAGTAGAAATTTTGGTCTAGCCCCACGGTTTATATATAGGATGATACACAGGGTATTACCCCACAGATATGAGCATATAGCTTATGATGACTTGGAGCGTGAGATTTAGACGCAGACATCAGAGGCTCCGAGCACATCTACAGCTTCGAGCACATCTGCGGGACCTAATATATCGCAGACAGCAGCTGAGTTACCTAGCTCACCAGAGTTAGAGATTATATTAGAGCGGCCTGCTGATAGGCCTAAGAGTAGGGACCAGCGGATAGCAAGATGGTATGCTAGGAAGCATACCAGACGCTCTACTTCTACTTGGGGGAGGAGAGTAGCCCGACGATTATCTCCTATTCCAGAGACCACTGAGACAGTTGTGGCACCCCTAGAGCTAGCTCCTGTTGCTGTTGAGGAGGAGCATATTGAGATGAGACTGAGCAGCAGACCAACCACACACCGATGGAGATGGATGAGGCCACTACTTCTGAGATCCCGGCTGAGGGATTATCTGAGCCTCCATCTGATATTCCAGTTGACCTAGCTCATACCCTGAAGATTTCCTGTCCATCATCAGCTCAGGGTGACTTACCAGACCCTGGTGCTACTACACTCGAGTTACTAGAGGATGCTGAGGGATTAGCTGAGGATATTATGGATCCATCTTTTGAGGTTTTACCAGATTTTCCAAAGATTTCTTCTGTTCCACCAAAGTATTCATATTACGTATGTAATAATTTAATGAATAAAAAATTAAATTTAGGATTGATGGGACGAGACAGCCCTACCGTGTCCCATCCCACTCAATTTTCCCTCACCCAGTTCTCTCTTCCACGCATCTCTTTCCTCTCTCCCACGCCTGTGACCCAGCCCACTCTCTCTCCTGTTTCTCCCCTCTCCCTCGCAAACATCACTCATGAAAACCTCTCTCGCATCTCATCGTCTGCCATTCTTCTTCCACCGATTCCGGCGAATGCCACCGTCCAGCGACTCTCCTCCACCGGCGACGGGTTCCGGGAGGCTTTGGCGAAGCTTCAGCCCCAATCTCCCTTCTCCTTTGCCCCTCCAACCGGCAAGAGCTGCTAAATGCGAGTTCGCCGAGACCCTAACTCCGGTGACTCCGTTTTCTCTCCAAATAGCTTTGAAGTTTGCCCAGATTGCTTCGGAAGGGTCGGTAATGACTTGCTGGG
Organism: Costus lasius; assembly: GCA_027563935.2. Classification (NCBI taxonomy): domain Eukaryota; kingdom Viridiplantae; phylum Streptophyta; class Magnoliopsida; order Zingiberales; family Costaceae; genus Costus; species Costus lasius. Next base: position 15,634,374 of record CM050454.1, on the reverse strand, counting down.
TGCTTCCTGCCACTTCTAATCGATTCCGATGAAGTTTCGCTGCGTTCCGATGAATTTCCAATGGAGCTCTGGCGAGGCCGTTAACCTCTTTTCTAGCTTCCGATGAACCTAGTCACGTAGCTAATTTCTGTTGGAACTGGTGGCCGCTGGTGCTGGGGATGAAGCACTGTTCCAACGATCTTCCAGCAAACTTTCCGGCGATCCTCTGGCGAACTTCTGATACAGCCATTCAATTCAACTAGTGGTACGTCCACACGTGCTGTGGGCTAGGTTAGTATTTAAACCCACTTTGTACGTAATTATGTAATGAACCCTGCATGCGTAACATAATGAACTGGTTAGACAAATGCATGCTTAGGATATGATAATAACGGCTTACACGTAATTGACGAACGAACTACAAGAACGATCATAATGAACCCATAACAGTAATTAAAGGAAAATAAGAAATAGATTAAAATAGATGAATAATTGCCTATGTAAACATAAGGACAAAAATGGAAAATTGATAAGTATCATATTGTGTCCTAGCATAGAGACTGTAGATCCGGACGTATGGGTTATATTCCAGATTCGGGTGCGGGATTAGTCAGACCTATAGTAGCAAGTAGGGATCTTTTTCCTTTACATTGATCAAGGTGTCTACTGCTTGGTTAGGAGGCATCTTACGGTTAGGCGTTACTACTTAGTTAGGGACACCTTGTTGATTTATTCTTTTGCTATTATTTCCATTGAATTGCTATTCTTTTGTGCATGATGTGGATATTTATTTAGATTTTATGGCATAGTATGTCCTTATCCCGGATTGCTGGGATTTACATTATTCACGTTACATGTGTGCTCTCTAGCACAGTACACTGTTATGATGCGTGCTCTCTGATGACACCAAAATTTATAGTAAATTTCATGTCATTTTATATATCTTTTCGTGTCATATTTATGAACTTTTGCTTGTTTTTTAAGCATTATTTGTTAAATATCACGGAATCTACACAATTTCTTATTTTTCATGAATTTCAGGTAAAAAGTGCTATACTTTGATGGATTTTGAAGGATTCGAGCACAACAATGGATTCCAGACATCAAAACAAAGTCACACGTCAAATTTCAGGAGAATCAGAGCTTCAGAGCAAATTACGGCACCCCCGTAATGGATTTTACGGTACCGTAATTCCACCATAAAATTACGGTACGGCCGTAATACCTGAGAGGTGCCGTAATTTGGGAAGATTTTTTTACCAGAGTTTTCATGAGATTACGGCACCGCCGTAACAATCTTTACAGTGCCGTAATGCTAGATGATTTTCCACCCGAGAGATTTCAGAGATTACGGCATTACCGTAATGATCTTTATGGGCCGTATTTTGGTCCAGAAACATACAGAAGCAAATACGGCATGGCCATAAATATTTTTACGGGCCATAATCTTGACAAATACTTCACAGAGCCAAAATTACTGCCGTAATACTCATTACGGTACCGTAATTGCATTCAAAAACATAATTTTTACGGGTCCGAATCTTGCGCGGACCATATATTTTGATCCAGACCTCTAAATTGAGATCCGAAAGATGTTGCGGACTTGTATTTAAGAGGAGAAGACACACTAAGTGCAAGGAGGAATTTTTATCTAGTATGGAGGGAGCAATCGACAGAGAGGCGGTTAGGGTTTGGCCTCACGCCGAGAGGCATAGAGGGCACCTCTCGCCGTGATTTTTACACAAAAGCTTCGTTTGGAGGTGGAGAGGACATACCAGAAGTTTCAAAGCAAAAAGATCTTAGACGAGGGAGAAATCAACAAACGAACGTCACCGGCACTGTTCGTCCCAGATTACGGCCGTAATCACTATTACGGCCATACCGTAATTTGTTCTCTTCCTCTGTTTTGATTTCCTACACCATGGATTATTGTACCTCTTCTTCCATGCACGCTTAAACACTTTTTGAGACATGGGGTGTAATCCCCCTTGATTTTTAATGATTAGATAACTTTTTATCTTCGTCAGAATAGTTTTATGATGATAATTTTACTTATGTGAGTAATTGTACTTTGATTCTCCATAGATTAATGTTATTATTCATGTTTTAGAGTTCTCGCAATAAGGACCGAAAGGTGACTTGCTTGAGAACTTGGAACCCTAGAATTGCATGTTAGGAACTCTCTTAGGTTAGTTCTTAATTATTTGATTTCAGTGATCTTATTACCATGATGATAATTTGAACCTAAGGTAGAGTTGAGTTGTCAAACATGGAGATCTTGCACGAAAGTGAGGATCGGAATGCTGGAGAACCATAAGTAGAACTTGTGTTGAGACTCGGATGCACGAAAGTGATCCTTGAGATTCCACTTGAGACAATCAACTTAGAATTCGAATACACGAAAGTGATCTTTGAATTCTTTGATTGATGATTTACTTATCTTCAGCTTGGGATAGATCTTGCGCGAAAGCGAGGATTGGTCCTTGCATGATTGTCTGCACGAAAGTGAGATGATCCCTTTATGAAGTAAATTAAGTCTTTATCATGATAAGATTAGTCTGGCGACCTTTTATTTATGTCTAGTCATTAGAATCAAGGAGGATGAAACCCTAGTCCCTATTATTTCTCTCTGATTATCTTTTTAGCATACTTTTCTGCATAGTTTACTTCCATCATATTCGGCTTGCTTAGCTAGTGAGAATACAACTATTTGGTACTTAACAATAAGGTCTCTGTGGGATCGATATTTTTCTTTATTACTTCGAGTATCCGTGCACTTGCGGACACTACAAGTTTAGGGACAACAAGTTTTTGGAGCCATTTCAGGGAGTGACAATAGCCCTATGCGCCAACACTTAGGTTTTGGCCGCGATACCTTAAATAAGTCTACCTACTTGTATTTATAAGTGTGTCCTTTCGGATCACAACACTCTCTAGCACATTATGTTGTTGTTCGGGCCATACTGGTGGCGCTGGAGTGCCAGTCGGACGTGTTTTGGGGCCAGACCCATTTAGTGCTATGGAGGATGACCTCGTAGACTATATTTGTTATCTGCATATAGTTGTGCTATTATGCACGAGGTATGATAGGGTACTGGACGCAGTACCAGCGGACTGTTGATGAGCAATCGTCTCTAGTGTGTGAGTTAACACTGGGGACCACTCAGATATGAGTGTGTGTCCATAGGGGACGACTCGGCCCACAGCTCAATATTATTTTGTGTGTTGATGTTGTACATGTATGCTATTGATCATGGTTTATAAGTACGTGTTTGGTGCACTTGATAGGTTTCGTTGTATGTATGTTTTACACGTATTTCTATTAGTATTATTGCACCACGTACTTAATCCTTACTTTGCCCTTCTAGCTAACAACCCCTGTATATGTTGATTTAATTTCATGTCCTATTGCAGGTCCATCGCGGATGGATCAGGCGTAGATAGATAGTGGTAGTAGACTCCCTGGGTATTCGGTATTGTATATGTGTATTTATTGTTGGGGTATGCCCTTAAGGCTAATGTTTGAGGCCTTGGGATTGTATCAGTATCATGTATAAACTCTCATGTTTATAAAGGCAATGGTTGTTATTCAGGTTGATATATTATCTGCTGCAATACATATACTTCTGAATAATGTCTCAATGCTGTTCAGCTAGGCTGACATGCACTTTTGTCCTTAGTCGAGATATCTTGGTGAACATGAGACAGCCTTGATATGAATGAGACTAATATGTATTCTAATCTTATAGGATGCTTCGAGCATGGAATAAGATGTAGACTCATGGGTACATTGGATGTACTGGACAGACCCTACTAGGATATTCAATTGCTTGTCACAATGTGAATAATCCTTGATTGCAACAAGTGGCACATTTCCTCTGACTTGAGATCACTTGTGTTTCTAAATGATGATTGTCATTGTTTTGAGGTAGTTCAATATCATTTGAAACATAATGGTTATAGACTATCTTGGATGGTGAGCTTGAGTCATGTTAGGGCACTAGTGATAGATACAGGATTGCCGTCTCCTTGTTTAAGGAGTGTGATGTTCTAAAGGGGCCCCCCCCTGGATGAGATGATTGAGAAAGTGTATGGCCATACCCAGGTGACTATGTTCATCTGATCTAATCATGCTCATCATATTGGAGTTACAGGCTTGACACGCTTGTCCAATGAGAACATCCAGTGGCAAAGGAAACTTGTATGCCTTGTGAAATGGATTCACACTTGTGCTGTGGTTTGGGTGTAGTCTTGGAAGACTCTTTCCTTTATATCGGGAGACAGTGATGTGTTGCTAGATACCCCTCACTGATCGTGATAATGTGAGTTATCGTTACCGACATTTAAAGGAAACCCTCAGGGTCGCACAATTTGATGATATGGCTTACTTAAGTCAGATCGTATGGACTGAATTGATTAAGTTCAGTTTAAAGGGATTTAGACTCTGATTGTAAGTGAGATCTGGTCTGATCATGTTTGATTGATTAGGGCTTGAGATCGGTAAGCTTCGATCGAGAGAATTGATGCTAGATCGGTGAGATCAAAAGCATCACGAGATGAACGGTTAGATCAGGAGCCTTAGGGTTTAAGACGATCTAGACCAAATCGCTTGGGCTGTTTTGATTTGGTCTTTGAACCAAATTGAGTTGGGTCAATGAGATTAAACCGGTTCAAGAGAATGAACGCATGGTTCAATCTTTGAAGCGTTATTGTCGGTTATGAAGAAGTGGGCGCATGCTCTTCATGGCTTGCTATTTTTAGTAAGTCTTCATGCGCCACCTCTCTCGAACGCCAATACGTTTTGACTCTTGCTCTCGACGCTCTCTCGTGGGTGAAAAGCTTCCTTCACGTCTTGGAGAGGTCTCGGCCAAGTGGAAGAAGACATCTCATCCCTTTGATTCGATCAAAGACCCTTGAAGAACCTTGCTAGCACAAGGATCTCAAGGAGTAGGCGGCATCACCTTGTGTGCGCACCTTTTGGAGGAGTTTCATTCGAATCTCTTCTTCCTTGACGCCATCCAATACAAATGGCTATGGTATGATTCCTAACTATAAGAGGTTGATCATATAAACATATATGCGATCATTGTTGAAACCCTAGCTTCCCATGCGAAAACTTTCTTTTGCGCCACCCTTAGGGTTTCGGCCCCCCTAGATTTAGGGGTCTTTCAATTGGTATCAGAGCATGCGGTTGTTATATGTCTATATGATTGCTTCATGTTGTGTGATCCTTGTTTGCGTTGCTTAGATCTACTTTATCACATGCGAAAATACATACTATGCTATTAGATGTTGGCGCATGTGTGATGTGCATGTTATATTGTGTTGGCGCTTGTTAGGTTTTTGTTTGTCAAAAATTATATCATCTTGCGCACTTCACTTAGATCTAAGCGCCTACTGTAAACCCTTAGACGGGTTGATGGGGTTGAAATCATCCTCTAGGTTGGATCCAAATAGTCTGATCAGACCATCTGACAGCCTAGATGGGTCGACCAGATGGCACCTCTGCGCAAGCATGAGGTGGCTATAGGTCGACTGCATCACAGGCGTGTAGCGAGGTCTGGTTGAGACAACCAGTGAACACACATGAGTTAGGCCCGGGGTCACACCCGCTTGCCAGAACTCATGTTGGTTGTTCAGCCCTTGCCGCATGCATGGTTGACCATTAGGTCAACGCAAGTCAGTTAAGACTTGGTGCATGCAAGGGCATGGATCTAACTAGACATGATGAGTGGATCCCTATCAATGGACCGTTGTAAGGTTGTAGGGCACATAAGAAAAGTAAAATTGATGCCAATGGGTTTTTCAAAATTTTATTTTCTTTGTAATGGATCACATGTTGATTGATGCCATATGCTTGTTTATTTCATCTTATGTGGGTTGCCCTTTAATGTGTGCTGTGCTGGGGCCTGCGTGCCTGGTTAATTATAAATTAATATTTATTTGTGATCTGCAAATCACATTGTATTAAATTTATAAGATGTAATTGACCTGCGAGTCAATCTTGTCTAGATAGATTGAAATGTAATTTAATCAGACAAGAGCTCAAAGCACACATGGCAGAGGCGCATGCAGCAGTGGCTTGACCAGGTGGGAGGTCTAGGGTTCGACCCTAGGACAGGCGCATTCACCTGGTGGACGCACCTGAGCTGCAATGGGCGCTAGGGTCCTGGGCTGGACCAGATGAGAAGCAAAAGTCCCATGAAGAAAAGCAAGTGAAGACTTAAGTGAATTAAGGTCTTACCTAGGCTTAATGGGCTTTTACCACATAAGATCAGCTTGCATTCTTTTATTGTTTAAATAATTAGAATTGCATGAGTTATTTATCTTCTGCTATAGCCATAGGTTTTGCCTCATAGTAAGAAGATAAAAGACCGTTAAAATCCAACGCTAAAATATCAAGCACGTAATGCCTTCTGGCGCGAAACCTCACTGTTCTGACTATCGTTGGGGCCGTGTTGTACCCACTCAGTGGGCACGCCCATCTATCTTCAGACGGTGTGTGATTTCACCTGCGTGTTACAGAGAAGGGATTTATCGCTTTTCGTTGCTCAGCATAGCACGTGGTGGTCCAGGGAGTAGGTCAGGTCAGCTTGACCATGTAGGCTACATATGGGGCATATGTTAGCCATATGGAGGCAGCCATCTGTGGGATCAGAGACTGTGTTGTACCAACTCAGTTGGCACAGTCTGCTGGATTGCCCAGATGAAGGGGAATCGCACGGGTTGGCGATTGGCAGGGACTGCCTACCAGAGATTAGTACTTGTACTCTCTGTGCATCTTATCTCGCCTGAGCGGGACGCGGAGACCAAGTATAAAATCTGGATCCCATCTCACTAAAAGAGTGTTACTCTTTCGGACTGTTTTAATGGATTTTTCAGTCAGATAAAATAGTGAGAAAAGAATCTTTCTTAAGTCCTGGATTGATTCTAAACATTGATACTGACCTTGCTGTTCTTGCATTGTTGTAGATTCCTGCAGCAACGAACACCATGAGCTTCAATGTGCGATCCCTACTGGAAAGGGAGAAGTTTGCTGGGCCAAACTTCTCGGACTGGTACGGACACCTTAAGATTGTTCTTAAGGCAGAGAGGAAACTGTATGTCCTCGAGACGGCTGTGCCGCCTCAACCCGCTGCGAACGCCGCAAGGGCGGTTCGTGAAGCCTATGAAAAGCATGTCAATGATAGCATTGATGTTGCTTGCCTGATGCTAGCGTCTATGACGCCACCGCTGCAGCGTCAGCATGAGGATATGTCTGCTATAGAAATTATAGCAAACCTCAAGATGTTGTATGCTGCACAGGCGAGGACTGAGCGCTATAACTTGACAAAGCTTTTCTTTCAGAGCAAACTGGCTGAAGGGAGCCCAGTGGGAGCTCACGTGCTCAAGATGATTGGGCACAAGGAGGCTCTGGAGAAACTGGGGCATACCATCAATCAGGAGCTTGCTGTAGACATTATTCTGCAGTCTCTCCCGCCTTCTTTCGATGCGTTCATTATTAACTTTAATATGAACAAAATCGATTGTACTCCGGCAGAGTTGCTGAATATGCTCTTGACTACTGAGGAAACTCTGAAGGGAAAGCCTTCAACCTCTGTCTTAATGGTTCCTTCCAGGAACAAGAAGAAGGGGAAGAAGGGCAAAGCCCCAGTCAAGAACTACAACAAGGCGCTGAAACAGAAGGTTAAGCGGTCAAAGGAATACAGATGTTTCCACTGTGGCCAGCTGGGTCACTGGAAAAAGGACTGTAAAGCGCTCCAAGGAGACAAGATGGGAAGCATCGCTTCTGGCTCAGGTATATTTGTGACTGAAGTCATGATATCCTCTTCTTCTATTTCATGGGTGTTGGACACTGCATGTGGAGTTCACATTTGTTCAAATGTACAGGAACTCAAGAGAAGAAGACAGGTGGGACAGCATGAGGTGGACCTACGAGTTGGAAACAGGGCACGGGTTGCTGCTGTTGCTGTAGGGGATTATTACATCTCATTACCATCTGGCATTGTATTAGAATTAAACAATTGTTACTTTGTACCCAGTATTACCAAAAATATTATCTCTATTCCTGCTCTTGTCAGGAAAGGGTTTTCCTTTGAATGCAATATTTCAAAGTGTTATCTTACTCTTGATAATATTGTTTATGCTACTGGTTCAATTAACAATGGGTTATTCATGTTGGACATGGAATATTCTATACAAAACATTGATAATAAGAAAGCCAAGTATGCTGATGACAGCACCTTGCTATGGCATAGTCGTTTAGGCCATATTAACAAGAAACGCATTAAGCGGTTGCATGAACATGGACTGCTGGGATCATTCTCCTATGAGGAGATTGATACATGCAAAGCTTGTTTAATGGGCAAAATGACGAAGTCACCTTTTTCTAATAAAGGTCAAAGGGCTTCAGGTTTACTTGACCTTATACACAGTGATGTGTGTGGGCCATTTAGTAAACATGCCAGAGGTGGCTATCAGTACTTCATTACCTTTACTGATGATTTCAGTAGATATGGTTATGTCTATCTTATGAGACATAAGAGTGAATCTTTTGACAAGTTCAAAGAGTTCAAAAATGAAGTACAAAATCAGCTAGGCCGAAATATCAAGGCACTTCGTTCTGATCGAGGTGGAGAATACTTGAGTCATGCGTTTACTGACTATCTGAAGGAGTGTGGGATTATCTCACAGCTCACTCCGCCAGGAACACCGCAATGGAATGGTGTGTCCGAGAGGAGAAATAGAACGTTACTTGATATGGTTCGTTCTATGATGAGTCAGGCTACTCTACCTTACTCCTTTTGGGGATTTGCACTGGAAACAGCTGCAAAGGTACTAAACCGAGTGCCATCCAAGGCAGTTTCAAAGACCCCATATGAATTATGGTATGGGAAACAGCCGAGCTTGACATTTATCAAGATCTGGGGTTGCGAGGCTTATGTCAAAAAGCTCGCCTCTGGGAAACTAGAGAGCAGATCTGAGAAATGCATCTTTGTCGGTTACCCTAAGGAAACTAAGGGTTATTATTTCTACGATCCCAAGGAGAATAAAGTATTTGTTGCTCGGACGGCCATTTTTCTTGAGAAGGAGTTTCTTCTGCAAGAAGCCAGTGGGAGAGAAATAAAGCTGGATGAGAATCCAGAGGAAGGACAAAGTAGTCAAGCACAGTTGGATGAGCCTGAGCCAGTGGATCAGGTTATTGAACAACCTGAGGCTCAGATATCATGGGAACCGCGAAGATCGGGAAGGATCCGTCGTCAGCCTGAGCGCTATGACGGAGTCTACATCATTGATCATGATGAACCCCTCACTTATGCGGATGCGGTCAGTGGACCGGACTCAGCTAGATGGCTTGAAGCTATGCGAGCCGAGATGGACTCCATGTCAGATAACCAAGTTTTGGATTTGGTTGATCCGCCTCCGGGAGTTATCCCTATAGGCTGTAAGTGGATCTTCAAGAAGAAGATTGACATGGATGGTAACGTGGTTACCTATAAAGGCAGGCTAGTTGCGAAAGGTTTCAAGCAAATCTACGGGATAGATTATGATGAAACTTTCTCTCCTGTAGCCATGTTTAAGTCTATTCGGATTCTTTTCGCGATAGCAGCATATTATGATTATGAGATCTGGCAGATGGATGTGAAGACGGCTTTCCTTAATGGAAATCTGGATGAGGATGTGTATATGACACAACCGGAAGGTTTCACTAATCCATCAGATCGTCATAAAATATGCAAGTTAAAGAAGTCCATTTATGGACTGAAACAAGCATCAAGAAGCTGGAATATTCGTTTTGATGAATCAATCAGTGAATTTGGTTTCATCAAGAATGAGGATGACCCGTGTGTATATAAGAGGTTTAGTGGGAGCGTGATTACTTTCCTAGTCCTCTACGTCGATGATATCTTAATCATTGGAAACGATATTCCTGAACTGCATGCTGTCAAAGCATGGTTAAGAAAAATGTTTCCAGATGAAAGATTTAGGAGAAGCAGCCTATGTATTAGGTGTGAAGATCTACAGGGATAGATCTAAGAGGCTTCTCGGGCTGTGCCAGAGTACTTACATCGATAAAGTCCTGGAAAGATTTCATTTAGAGAATTCTAAAAGAGGATATCTTCCAGTCAGACATGGTCTGAATCTTTCAAAGAGTCAGTGTCCACAAACACAGACTGAGAAAGATGAAATGGACAATACGCCTTATGCTTCGGCTATTGGATCCATTATGTATGCGATGTTGTGTACTCGCCCAGACGTCGCTTACGGGTTAAGCGTGACCAGTCGATTCCAAAGTAATCCAGGTCAGGCGCACTGGATTGCAGTCAAGAACATCTTGAAATATCTTCGGAGGACCAAAGATATGTTCTTGATATATGGTGGTCAGGAAGAACTCAGTATTGAAGGATATACTGACGCTTCGTTCCAGTCTGACCAGGATGATTTCCGATCGCAATCAGGCTATGTTTTTAGCTTGAATGAAGGAGCAGTGGTGTGGAAGAGTTTCAAACAGTCCATCATTGCTGATTCCACAACAGAAGCCGAGTATGTTGCAGCCTCGGAAGCATCTAAGGAGGCAGTTTGGATTCGTAAGTTCGTTAAGGAACTTGGTGTTGTTCCTTCGAGTGCAGATCCTTTGGTTATCTTCTGTGATAACACTGGAGCAATAGCACAAGTAAAGGAACCGCGGTCGCACCAGAAGTCCAAGCACATACAGAGACGGTTTCACTTGATCCGGGAGATCATTGATCGTGGCGAGATCAAAATCTGCAAGGTTCATACAGATGACAATCTGGCTGACCCGCTTACCAAGCCTCTGGCGCAGCAGAAGCATAAGAAGCACTGTAATAATATGGGTTTGAGATTTCTCAACCATTAGATTAAGTGCAAGTGGGAGATTGTTGGGGTATGCCCTTAAGGCTAATGTTTGAGGCCTTGGGATTGTATCAGTATCATGTATAAACTCTCATGTTTATAAAGGCAATGGTTGTTATTCAGGTTGATATATTATCTGCTGCAATACATATACTTCTGAATAATGTCTCAATGCTGTTCAGCTAGGCTGACATGCACTTTTGTCCTTAGTCGAGATATCTTGGTGAACATGAGACAGCCTTGATATGAATGAGACTAATATGTATTCTAATCTTATAGGATGCTTCGAGCATGGAATAAGATGTAGACTCATGGGTACATTGGATGTACTGGACAGACCCTACTAGGATATTCAATTGCTTGTCACAATGTGAATAATCCTTGATTGCAACAAGTGGCACATTTCCTCTGACTTGAGATCACTTGTGTTTCTAAATGATGATTGTCATTGTTTTGAGGTAGTTCAATATCATTTGAAACATAATGGTTATAGACTATCTTGGATGGTGAGCTTGAGTCATGTTAGGGCACTAGTGATAGATACAGGATTGCCGTCTCCTTGTTTAAGGAGTGTGATGTTCTAAAGGGGCCCCCCCCTGGATGAGATGATTGAGAAAGTGTATGGCCATACCCAGGTGACTATGTTCATCTGATCTAATCATGCTCATCATATTGGAGTTACAGGCTTGACACGCTTGTCCAATGAGAACATCCAGTGGCAAAGGAAACTTGTATGCCTTGTGAAATGGATTCACACTTGTGCTGTGGTTTGGGTGTAGTCTTGGAAGACTCTTTCCTTTATATCGGGAGACAGTGATGTGTTGCTAGATACCCCTCACTGATCGTGATAATGTGAGTTATCGTTACCGACATTTAAAGGAAACCCTCAGGGTCGCACAATTTGATGATATGGCTTACTTAAGTCAGATCGTATGGACTGAATTGATTAAGTTCAGTTTAAAGGGATTTAGACTCTGATTGTAAGTGAGATCTGGTCTGATCATGTTTGATTGATTAGGGCTTGAGATCGGTAAGCTTCGATCGAGAGAATTGATGCTAGATCGGTGAGATCAAAAGCATCACGAGATGAACGGTTAGATCAGGAGCCTTAGGGTTTAAGACGATCTAGACCAAATCGCTTGGGCTGTTTTGATTTGGTCTTTGAACCAAATTGAGTTGGGTCAATGAGATTAAACCGGTTCAAGAGAATGAACGCATGGTTCAATCTTTGAAGCGTTATTGTCGGTTATGAAGAAGTGGGCGCATGCTCTTCATGGCTTGCTATTTTTAGTAAGTCTTCATGCGCTACCTCTCTCGAACGCCAATACGTTTTGACTCTTGCTCTCGACGCTCTCTCGCGGGTGAAAAGCTTCCTTCACGTCTTGGAGAGGTCTCGGCCAAGTGGAAGAAGACATCTCATCCCTTTGATTCGATCAAAGACCCTTGAAGAACCTTGCTAGCACAAGGATCTCAAGGAGTAGGCGGCATCACCTTGTGTGCGCACCTTTTGGAGGAGTTTCATTCGAATCTCTTCTTCCTTGACGCCATCCAATACAAATGGCTATGGTATGATTCCTAACTATAAGAGGTTGATCATATAAACATATATGCGATCATTGTTGAAACCCTAGCTTCCCATGCGAAAACTTTCTTTTGCGCCACCCTTAGGGTTTCGGCCCCCCTAGATTTAGGGGTCTTTCATTTATTCAGTTGTGTTGGCCATGTGGCCGGTTTGTTGTATCCTGTCGTTTCAGACGGAGACTGTCGTATTGATGTATTTGCTATATTGTTGTTGTACCCATGTGTTGGATTTTACTGTTGATTATGGATTGTGGTATACAATGTTGGGCTGGGCTAGATCAGCAGGCCCAAATTGTCAGGTCTCATTGGTGGGCCGTCGGTTGGGGCCCAGTGGCCATCGGGACATGACAATTAGTGGTATCAGAGGTATAGGTTTAAATTGGGAGTCAAACTGGCCCTAGGGACTTAGGGTAAACATCAGGCTTAGGACACGTGGTTACGTTATTGGAATTTGAATATTGAGCATCTAACTCATTCTGCGACTAATGATTATACATGTGAAAATTTTTCCATCTTTGTCTCAGGATGCAACTGAGGCCTTATGGTGGACCTTCGGGCAGTCAGAACAGACGTGGCTGAGTATGGCCTGCGATGCTATACAAATAATTTGGCGATGGGTTGGTGGCAGCTCTGGATCATCTGAGCATGGTCAAATGACAGGAGAATCATCAACCGTTGACCAAGAGCCGCATAGTCTCAATATGCACCGCAATACCAACTGGACTACTGATGCAGGAGCATAATTAAGATTTAATCATGTGTTTTGTTTTGTTGCAAGTAGGATTAGTTTAGGTTTTATTTCCTTTGAGCCTTTTAAATTCCTAGTTAATGTATTAGGTTGCATTTAGTTTACATTTGTATGGCACTTTAAAATTCCCCTTGTTTAGTAGGATTAGCTAAGTCGAAGTCAACCATTAGCCCTTGCCACATCATCAAGGCAAGTCAACATGCAACACTACCATGCAACACCAAGCTTCCAAGGACAAGTCAAGCTTCAGTCAACATCCAATTTCAATCTTCAACAATCCTCATACGCCAATCAACTCCAACATGCAGCATGCGCATACAGCCACACCAATCAAATACCACTTGGCTGAAAATTCACCCCCTCACTACAACCAATTGAATTGAAGCAAGCACCCTGAGTCAAATGTGCTAGTCAATCTCCAGCATGCGCAAAAATCTGCATACAAATCTCAGCCGATCACCGCCAGCCAATCAGCTCCAATATTATCTTGCATGCGCTGCAACTTCAGCCGATTTATCTCCACCAAGCCCCATGCGCCCGCAACATCCAGCCTGCAGCAAAGCTCAAATTGCTTCGTTCACAAGTAAAGAGGAGTCCAAGAGTCTAATTCATTTCCACCATCCATGTTGAAAGGAGGATTAACAGCCATCAGATATTTTGAGAGACTATGTTAACAATGAGGGTGAAAAGGCTTTAAAATCTAATGTAATCTTCATATTTGGATAAGTTTAAACGAATATTTTTGAAATCTTTGTGGTGTGTCTTCCTCCTTGTGAGGGTAGGTTTAGGGTTATGTAGCTTCTTCTCTTCCCCCTTAGCTTGCTAAGCTAAGGGTTTCTTCTCCTCTTCTCTTCTTCTTCCTCTTCTCTTCTCTTCTCCAGCAATCCTAAACTTCTGCCCTGCGTCAGTGGTATCAGAGCACCATGTGGGCAACTCTTGTCTGCCCATGTCAATCCGTCCCCATGTTTCACCACCGGAGTTAGCCGATTCTTTTCAGAACCCACGGTTAACGATGAAGGGAAGCCTACACCGTGCGCATCATCTTCTTCGTCAACAACAGAACCTCCTCGCTCACGTTTCCACCTCGAGTTCTTCGCAGGCTGTCTCTACACACAGGAACGACGACGATGCTCCCCGGCCTTGCCGCCTCCTAAAGCAAGTTCGGTGAGCCTCGCCTCCAAGCTCAACCACAGTAATCACCATCCTCGTCGCTGCCACGATTCTTCTCCTGGACTGTGGCCGTCTGGTTCTTTTCAGAACCCACGGCTCAGCAATGAAGGATGAGTTTTCACCTGGCTGTCTCCAAACTCTCCGGACAACGAGCTGCCTCCACGCAACGAAGCTTACGCAACATGTTCTCCGATCAGCAATGAAGGAGCTCTTCCATCGCCGCCTTTGTCTCTGTCACCATCTCACGAACGAGCAACAAGTTACGCTCAATCTCACCAGTGACACCACCGCCATCCACCTTCCCAGCCCACTTTCGAAGCTCATCGCCACAAGGCCCAAGCTCTCCGTTTCTTGCTGCAACGAAACCAACCCCTCCAGCCAACGATTTCGCTGGCGTTCACCTCTCCCACTGGCAACTGACCACCGGCACTGGCGTCATCACCTCAAACTCGTCGACTGCTTGGTTCTTTTCAGAACCCGCGGTCGACAGAGCTGCTAACCAGAGCTCATGATCCAATCCATCGACGAAGGAGAGCTCATGATCCGGATGATGGATGAAGCTCAGATTCGGACCACAACTTCTCCACTGATTCACTGATACATGATCCTGTAACCAGAAGGATCTTGCCACCCGGCCACTGGATGGCCAGAATCGAAAATTTGACGGTGCGCCCCTGTTCCCGCTTCAAGTGGCTCTGTTCCGCTTCACCGTGCTCTGCTTCGCGGGTTCATCATCCCCGATCGCCTTCGCCTCCACAGCCCACCACTCCTCACCGATTCCTTCCTCCACTCGCACCAAGGGAACAACCGCACAAGATCGACGTCCAACCACCTCACCGGCGGCCAACCCCTCTCCGACTTTGTAGCTGATAGCCGGCATCCCTGTCTGCCAGGATCTCGTCGCCAGCTTGGTTCTTTTCAGAACCCGCGGGCGACACTAGTTTCCGCTTCACCTGGTCCAGCTCGAAGAACTCCCCATCCGCACGTCCGATCAAGCTCAAATTTTGTCCACAACATCTCTTCCGCTCCGTGAATCAGTGGCCGGAAGGATCTTTCCATCCGACCAGGGGATCGTCGGAATCGGAAAGTTTCGTCGGCGCCCCTGTTCCGCTTCAAGCTTCCCCTGTTTCCGCCTCAACGTGCTCGGCTTTTCCGCTCGGACGTCATCTCCGATCTCCTTCGCTGCCACAGCACACTACCCTCACCGACTCCGTCCTCCGCCTGCTGCTTCAACGTCTGCCGCCGACGACCACTGCCGTTCAGCCGCCAACCACCGCCAGCTGCTCCAGCGTTTGCTTCACGCATGCGTGACGTGCGGAAACGAAGCGTCGCGCGTGAGATGCGTGCCGCTGTTGTTTTCTTTGTTAAAATTAAAGAAAAAAAAGGATAGCTGTTATAAAAAAAAAAGCTGAAAAAAAAGGAAGGAAGAAAAGAAAAACACAACAAATTTGAGAGAAAAAAAACTGAGCAAAATCATAAAACAAAAAAAAATATTTTGATTATTTCAACTCTATTTTGACTTGCAGCTTTAAAATTATTTCACCAGGAGGTAAAATTTTCAAAGAGGGGAAATCTGATGCAGGAGCATAATTAAGATTTAATCATGTGTTTTGTTTAGTTGCAATTAGGATTAGTTTAAGTTTTATTTCCTTTGAGCATTTTAAATTCCTAGTTAATGTATTAGGTTGCATTTAGTTTACATTTGTATGGCACTTTAAAATTCCCCTTAGTAGGATTAGCTAAGTCGAAGTCAACCATTAGCCCTTGCCACATCATCAAGGCAAGTCAACATGCAACACTACCATGCAACACCAAGCTTCCAAGGACAAGTCAAGCTTCAGTCAACATCCAATTTCAATCTTCAGCAATCCTCATACGCCAATCAACTCCAACATGCAGCATACGCATACAGCCACACCAATCAAATACCACTTGGCTGAAAATTCATCCCCTCACTACAACCAATTGAATTGAAGCAAGCACCCTGAGTCAAATGTGCCAGTCAATCTCCAGCATGCGCAAGAAAAATATGCATACAAATCTCAGCCGATCACCGCCAGCCAATCAGCTCCAATATTATCTTGCATGTGCAGCAACTTCAGCCGATTTATCTCCACCAAGCCCCATGCGCCCGCAACATCCAGCCTGCAGCAAAGCTCAAATTGCTTTATTCACAAGTAAAGAGGAGTCCAAGAGTCTAATTCATCTCCACCATCCATGTTGAAAGGAAGATTAACATCCATCAGATATTTTGAGAGACTATGTTAACGATGAGGGTGAAAAGGCTTTAAAATCTAATGTAATCTTCATATTTGGATAAGTTTAAACGAATATTTTTGGAACCTTTGTGGTGTGTCTTCCTCCTTGTGAGGTTAGGTTTAGGGTTATGTAGCTTCTTCTCTTCCCCCCTTAGCTTGCTAAGCTAAGGGTTTCTTCTCTCCTCTTCTCTTCTTCTTCCTCTCCTCTTCTCTTCTCCAGCAATCCTAAACTTCCGCCCTGCGTCAACTACAAGGCCCAATTGTCATGTTCCACAGGTGGGCTACCAGCCGGGGCCCGTACTTGTGGGGGCATGACAATTAGACTTCAAAGCATATGCGTTTCACCTCAAGAGTCAAATTGACTATAAAGATTTAAGGTAAACTCTAGGACTAAGACATAGGATGCCATTATGATTTATATACTTAACCAAAGTAATACACATGGAAATGCGTATGGAATATATAAACACATGTTCTCTTATATCATTGGATGTCATAGAGAAAATCCTTACAGCAAATGATGTGCGTATATAGTACTCACATGGATCAAGTACGGAGCCTAATTGTGAGGCTATCTTAATGTTAATTAATTTGATCAAAGTCGCATAGCGGAAGTGTGGTGGACCCTCCTGAATGGATAAGTCCTATATTCTAGTTTGAGTTGGGTTAGAATAGATTTGTGTCATTTAGGAAATAGTTCAAGCAAGGTTGTAAATTACACTCTCAAATAGCTATTGGTTTCATTGAGACACTAGACTTACAAAGTGTTTAGAAAAAAAGAATGGTAATGTGTAAAGTTAAGGAAGAAGATTTGACTTCTTTAACTTGCTAATCAACATAAGGATCAAGTACTAATGAGAAATTGATAACACTTAAATGACTTAGTATAATGTGTTAAATACGTAAAAAAAGAGAGAGAATGAATGAATGAAACTAGAATGAATATGAACTCAAGGTCTTTCCTTGTTATTGCTAATAGCATAGTATTAAAAGAATACAACTAATGAAAAATATGTCACAGTCTATAGGACGATTAATGGGAACCATATAATATAAGTGGTTGCTTCTTTGAAATAAGAGTAATTACTTATCATTATAATAATGGGTTGAGGAACTAAGAAAACTTTGTTGATCTCGCCTTGTACTTACATAAATGTGGACAATAATTCTAGGTTAGATATGCACTCATAGATAAACTTGTTATAATAATTAATAGAATCTTAATTGACAATAAATGTGATTAAGTAATACTTTGAAGTGAAGACTCTAAGTTCTTGATATAAGTAACTCATTTGTGATTTCCATAAGAAATCATTTAGGAAGCAAGTATAAAAGCTAACAATTGCATAGAGTAATATTTTATAAGTATGAATGCCACAACTACTAATTTATAATTAGTTTGCCTTCATAAGTGAAGTGTGCATAAAAAGAGCCAGATGGATCTTCTAATTTTCCTAACACAGTTGGGTCATCTCAGACTTGAAACAGAGACCTAGCGCATGAAGTAAATAGTTGCACATGCAATTCAATCACTTAAGAAAGAATCGACAACTTCTTGTTCGAACGTGATTTATCCTTTCTGAACGCAGCATACAACTCTCTACTGTACTGCACTCTTCAAGTATACTTATTTCTCTTGTCCTTGTCATAACTATGACATGTGCACTTGTAATGATTACATAACTCAACTATGGAATATTGCATATGCAATTTTTTTAAAAAAAATCATTCTAGTTTGAAGGATGTGGATAAAATCTCAATCACATGCAATTTGCTAAAAGGTGTAACTTTTTAGGGTAGTTATTAGTTAACTCAATTTTCATCATATTTGAGGAGATTATAGATGTCATTATTGACCTATGCGGAGAATGATATTAGTATACTCTAAGATTGTGTAGTTAGCTTACATATTTGTTTCATCCCAATAGGAGAGGTTTAATAAGTTCATGAACTGGCTAGACAAAATGAGTAAACAGATGAAAAAAAACTAATAAATAAATAAAAAGAATGATGACGAAAATGGAAGAGCTTTTAACTTGTGAAAAAAAAAATCTATAAGGTACTTAAGCAAGATTATGGAGTGATCTAATTGGAAAATATCTAATAACTTAATTGAGTACATGGAACCATCAAGTCAAAGTATAAATTTATTTGAAAATTTGGATTAAAAGAAAATAAAAATTAAATCCTAAGATATGAAGGGAAGAGTTTATGTAATTGACAAGTAAAAAAATAGAGATAGTTTGTGATAATAATGGTAATAATAACAGAAATTTTTTGTAAATCTTGTCACACAAGTAGAAAAAGGAAAATATAATAAGAAACATTATGATCAACATTCAAAAATGATAGCAACGTAGCTTGTACATGATGAGGTTTGATACTAGCAAACGCTTATCATAATTAATTTTAATGGACATTAACTATTAAGGCATGAAATAAAGACAATAAGATGGGAAAAAACAACACTTACATAATCTTTAGCCTTAAACATTTGTTCTAATGGATGACATACATTTCACCTCCTAGGCATATGAAATAAATGAGCAAGAGAAGAAGGAACCATATCTCTTAGTAGGAAATCAGATATAATTTAGTGGTTATTTTAATTAGTAATTGAGAGTAAGTAATTATATTACAAGTTAATTTAAATATGATTCTAGTTGAGTAACATCTTCCATTCATAACACCAATTAATAATTAGCACCAATTAAGTCTGATTGGGGGTTAAGGTGACATACTAGAGCAAATTCCAATACATGGAAATGGTAATAAATGAATAAATAAATCTTTCTATATCTTTATGGCTAGCTAAAGAATTTGGGTTTATGATGTTAGTCATATTCAACAATACAAGGTTTATTAACACAACTATAGGTGAATGATAGAACAAAGTAATTCAAAGTTACTATTCTACATGGGTTACACTACAGTAGTAAAAAAACGGACATTTCATAATTGATGAGATGCTAAAATAAATATTTATGGTGAGTGTTCATGTTGTTTAATGACAATTAGATAAACTTGACATATGTAGATAACGATAGTCATACAACATCTTAAACATCATCAAGTATGAATAGGCTAATGAAAATATGGTAATATGATAACTGAAATATTTAGGTTTTGGTTATAACCCAAAATTCTAAAAACGTTAAAACAATATGATTAATTAAAAGTCATACACAATCTTTAATAGACCATTTTTGAATTCTAAGAAGGAGGTATTAGTTTAGAATTAAAATTGACAAAAAAAGATGATGAAAATGAAATGAATTTGTTAGCGAGAACCTGACGCTTATAATTGGGTATAAGGGTAAATTGAATTTTCGCGATACTGGTCCATTTGAAATATTTGAATGCATTGGATCTGTGGCGTATCAAGAAAACGAGGCTACATAGGAGCCTAAGAACGAGGTTGCCCATACTTATTCGTGTTTATTCCCTAAGAGAGAAAGGTCTGACACGTGATTGTAATATTGTTATTTGTGTCCCTATTCAGAGTTAATTCTCATTTCAAATTTGGGGACCAAATTCTTTTAAGGTAGGAGGAATGTTACATATGTAAAAATTTAACGAATAAAAAAACAAATTTAGGATTGATGGGACGAGAAAGCCCTACTGACGGAGTCCTAGATGCACTTGAGGCCGGCCCAATTCCTCTAGAAGACACTTTGATAGACTCCCCAGGACCTGAGGTGGATGCCCAGCAAATTTCAGCCCAAACCAGTCACTGCCGCCTCTGACACGGCCAGGCCGTGTTCCAAGACACGGCCGTGACACGGTCGACCAGCAACACGAACATCGCCACGACCCCGGACACGGCCGTGCCACTCCCCGTGAACAGCACGGCCAAAATCTACGCCACTGAACACAGCCATGCCGCCCAACATGGCCAACCCATGTCCGCCTCAATCGAGAAACCAAAAGCCGAACACGCCCATGTGCGCCAACACGGCCAGGCCATAAACCATTCTGTGGATTTTCAGGCCCAGATTATGGCCCGTGAAAAGGATCACGGCACTACCGTAAAAGCGGGCGAAGTTTCTGCGGATTTCGGTCGCCGCGATCACGGCCGTGATGGGAAGCACGATCAGGCCATGAATGACTCTGGCAAATCCAGATCACCCATTCACGCCCGTGCCTCCAAGCACGGTTCCGCCGTGCCCGCCTCAGCTAGGAGCCCAAACACTGAACACGCCCGTGTTTGGTCCCAGAATGCAGAAGAGTGTCATTTTCTATCCCGCTCGACGCTCGCAATGGTCTTCGCTCCCCCTCGACCGTTTTGTGGGCATAGTGAGTCCCTCATCAGCCACAACTTGTCCCATCCACTCCAACAACGTGGCTTCACACACATCCACAGAGTCCATACAACAACTGGGTCTTCAACTCGGCCCAAGAGACCGCCACCAATGTTCAAAATCAGCCCATGGTCAACCGCTTCTGCTGCTTCATAGTTGCATGCTCGGAGATGATGTAGCCCACCAAAGTCGGCCCGTTCAGCGACCCAAACGCCCATCTCATGCGCCCCATCACTTGGGCATATTATCTACTATAGTTGTTAGTTTACTTTTCAGGTTGTTAGCTTGCTTTTCAGGTTGTTAGAGGGCATCTTGACCCTCTTTTAGGAGGATAGGGTTGTTTGTCTTATACAATAGCCCATGTGCTTGTCATGTGTTTCACCCCCTCCCTCTTGATCTATAAGAGAAGGCAGAGGGCTGTGTTTTTTTTAGCTTGGTTGTATTAGTCGCCTTCCCCCACGCGAAGGCCTAGGTCCTCCAACTCCGAGGAGCTCGCCTAGAGTTCCCTCGCTCTTGTAATCCGCTGTTTTACTGCTTTCAATCAAAATACCCGGAGAACCCTCCCCGGGCTCCGGGTCCTTTGCAAACGACCTTGCATCCAGCTATTGTGCCTTCAATGTTGCGTCTTGGACTTGCGGACGGCTGCCCTCGTAGCCCCGTGGAGGTTCTGTTCGTGCGCGCTTACTTGCTAAAAGAAAATTGGCTCTACGAGTGAGGTGAGTAGTTTCCTTAGTATTCGAGTCGTTGCTTCTCCACGCGTTTGGGTTTTGCTCAAGAAACATCTAATCGCATTTCTCATTGGTTTTCTCGTGGCTTCTTCATCCGCACGTGTTCTAACTTCCCTTGTCTCAAGACCCTCTCTCGTTCTCGGCATCATAGTCTAGTCCCATAGAGTACGGAACTAAGGACCCCTACATCCGCTGTGTCAAATTTTTGGTATCAGAACGGAGGTTGGAACTAACTCCTATCTAGCTCCGCCGATCTCTTCATTGCATATCATTCGGCTTTGTTTTCCGCATACATACTCATTTTTAACATCATGACCACTAGATTTGGTACCTCTTATCAGAACCCCTCATCTAAAGTGCCTGCTGCGACTGAAGAGAGTCCTCTCCCTAGGATAGAGTCGGTTGAATCGCTGTCCACATGCTTGGAAGTGATGGAGATCATGTTTCAGCGTCTAATATCGTCGGTCCAACATCTCACGGACCAAGTAGTGGAACTCCGGTCTAAACCTGTTGAGGGTCAGCCCTTGTTTAGCGTTCCCCCTTCGTTGGCCCCGCTCCGGATGTAGGCCACTGAGTCTCCCCAGTACGACCCTTCAGTGATGAGTCCGCGTGTGCTGAGGAGGCCCCTCCCCCACGTCGCCCACTCCTGCGTAGTCGTGAGGACGATAAAGTCCACCGACTCACACGCATTGACCCACCTATTTTCAATGGTAGCCTCGACCCCCGCGTGTTCCTTGATTGGGCCGCGGCTGTTGACAACTACTTTGAGTGGAGTGCCATGTCCGACCACCTCAAGGTCAGCTATTTCCGTCTCCTGCTCACCGGTCCTGCTCGGTTGTATTGGACGAACGTAGAGCGTCAGCTCGTCGATCAACGTCTTCCCCCCATTACTCGGTGGGAAGAGATGTGCTATAGGCTGAAGGAGAAGTATGTGCCCCTTACATATAGACAGCAGCTCCTCGACTCCTATTGTGTCATAACCCAAGGCTCTGATTTCGTCGACGAGTACCACACTCGCTTCGACGAGCTCGGCATTAGGTGTAACCTTAAGGAAGACCCGGCCTTCACCTTGTCCCGCTTCAAGCGCGGGCTCAACAACGAGATTCGTCGTATGCTACCCTCCCACGGCCTTGATTCGGTTATCCTGACCCTTCACCATGCTCGCGATATCGAGCAGGACCTGTGTTCTGCGTGCCCTCGCGTGGAGCCAGGTCCCCGGCGTCGCACCACATACGTGCCTCCGGCGCCAGCCCCGCCGCCTCGTCTCGAGGCGTCCCCTCGTCCAAACCACACGGGACCCCATCAGCGCCCATGCGACTCTCCCCGCGACGCGTCGCCACCACGCTTGACATGGGAGGAGAAGGGCAAGGCGCCTATCTCCGCCGTCCCACCCGGTCCTTGCAGCCATTATGGTCATACCGGTCACTTCAACCGGAATTGCCCGCGTCGCTCTCTCCACATCATGGCTGCCCCGCACGACCCATGTTCTCAGCCCGTTGTCTCCCATGCGCCTCCCTCGACCCAAGAGATTGGCCCGCAGTGCTACTCCGACGAGGAGTCGAGCCCACGCCCTACCTTGGTAGTCCGCTGCACCCTTGTCCACAGCCCTCCTCCATCCGAAGATTAGAAGCGCACAAGTATCTTTTACACTTATATCAAGTGTAATGGGCACTCGTGCAAGATTGTGATCGACGGAGGTAGCAGCCTCACGTCGTCTCTCGGACAGCGGTCACCTGTTTCGGCCTCCACCTCAAGCCGCACCCTCGGCCATACTCGATTGCCTGGGTCGACGTGTCTAGCCTCCCCATCACCCATCGCTGCCATGTGCCCATCTATTTCGGTGACTATTCCGAGAAGGTGTGGTGCGGTGTCACGTCAATGGACGTCGCCCATGTCCTCCTTGGTCGGCCTTGGCTCTATGACCGCGACGTCATACACTATGGCCATTCCAACACTTACGTCTTCCAGCATGGGCGACGTAAGATCTGTTTGACCCTGGCTCCGCCCAAGGAGTTGCGAGCCTCCACGTGCAAGGGTCTTATCACCCCCGCACCGTCTACCCAACCTGCACCTAAGGCAGTCGCCTTGGTCCAACCCAGCTCCCTCGTCCATGAGGCCCATGAGTTGAAGGTGGTCTATGCCCTCATGGTCCGCGAGGTCTCCCCCGCTCTTCCACCTCCATAGGCCCCTTTGCCGACGGAGGTTACTGCCTTGTTGGAGGAGTTCTCCGACATTTCCCCGGTCAATCTCCCCATTGGCCTGCCCCCAGCCCGTGACATCTAGCACATCATCGACCTCGTCCCTGGGGCATCGTTGCCCAACCTTCCCCACCACCGTCTCAACCCCACTGAGCATACGGAGCTCAAATGTCAGGTTGATGACCTTCTTGCCAAGGGCTTCATCCGCGAGAGCCTCAGCCCCTGCACCATTCCAGCCCTTCTCACGCCCAAGAAGGATGGTTCGTGGTGGATGTGCATTGATTGCCGCGCAATCAATCACATCACAATCAAGTACCGGTTCCCCATCCCGCACTTGGATGACATGTTTGATCTCATCTCCGGCGCCTGTTGGTTCAGCAAGCTTGACCTCCGGAGCAGCTACCACTAGGTCCGCATCCGAGAGGGCGACGAGTGGAAGACGACCTTCAAGATGAAGGACGGCCTCTACGAGTGGCTTGTGATGCCCTTCGGCCTTACCAATGCGCCCTCGACTTTCATGCGCCTTATGAGCCAAACCCTCCGGCCCTATATTGGCAAATTTCTGGTTGTCTACTTTGACGACATCCTCATTTACAGCCGCACTTGCGATGACCACCTTGAGCACCTTCGGTTGACCTTCGATATCCTGTGCAAGGAACGCTTGTTCCTTAACGCCAAGAAGTGCCCTTCCTTGAGACCCAGGTTCAGTTCCTTGAGTTCATTGTGTCGGATTAGGGTCTAATGGTTGACCCCACTAAAATTGAGGCCATTTGCCAATGGCCGGAACCTGAGTCTGTCACCATGGTCCGCAGTTTTCTCGGCCTCGCAGCCTTCTACCGCCGTTGCATTAAGGGGTTTAGCACCATTGCTTCCCCTATGACGACTTGCACCAAACACGAGGCTTTCTCCTGGACCACCGCGGCTAGTCGTGCCTTCTTAGCTCTCAGGGATATCATGACCTCGGCCCCTGTCCTCCGTCTCCCCGACTTCTCGAAGGTTTTCGAGGTCGCATGCGATGCCTCTGGCACCAACATCGGAGGTACCCTTAGTCAAGAAGGCCACCCCATCACCTTCTTCAACGAGAAGCTGAATGAGGTGCGGTAGCGATACTCCACTTCCGACAAAGAGTTCTACGCCATCATCCAGTCCCTCCGACAGTGGTGTCATTATCTCCTCCACAAGGAGTTCGTCCTGTTTAGTGACCACCAGGCCCTTTCCTTCCTTTACACGCAGAAGAAGCTTTCCCCTCGCCACGCGAAGTGGGTCAAGTTTCTTTAGCAATATACCTTTGTGATCACCCACAAAGCCGGAAAGGAAAACGTGGTGGCCAACGCCCTCAGTCGCGTCCGCTCCTTGCTGTGTGTTTTGTCCACATCGATTCCCATGCTGGACCATGTCCAAGTTGAGTACGCCAATTGTCCCGACTTTGGGTCCACTTTTGCCCAGCTTCTTGCCCCTGACCCCCCCCCCCCCCCCGCGTGTTCGGGAATCGGTTATGTGTTCCCTGGTCCTCTCTCCGTGAGCACCTCTTGCTCGAGCTACATGCCAGCGGTGCCGTTGGGCCATGACAAGACCCTCGCTTTGGCCGAAGACCGCTTCTTCTGGCCCACCCTTCATAAGTATGTCGATAGGGTTCTTCACCATTGCGGCACGTGCCAACGTGCCAAGCCCCGTCCTGCCAACACCGGGCTGTACACTCCCCGACCTGTCCCTAAAGGGCCATGGCTAGATATTAGCATGGACTTTGTCCTTGGCCTTCCCCGCTCGGCCGCGCGCCACGACTCCATCTTTGTTGTCGTGGACCGCTTCTCCAAGATGGCACACTTCGTGCCTTGTTCCAAGACGACTGATGCCTCTCACGTTGCCCACATCTTCGTCAAGGAGATTGTGCGCCTCCATGGGCTCCCTCTCACTATTGTGTCTGACCGCGACATCCGGTTCATTGGTTCATTTCTGGAAGTCCTTGTGGGCCCTCCTCGGGACCACTCTCAAGTTTTCCTCTGCGTACCACCCACAGATGGACGATCAAACGGAGGTCGTGAACCGTAGCCTGGGTAACCTTTTGCGCAGCTTAGCCGGTGACTTCCCACGCTATTGGGCTGATCACCTCCCTATCGCCGAGTTTGCGTATAACAGCGCGTTCCACCGCTCTACGGGGTTGAGTCCTTTTCAGGTCGTCCTCGGGCACCAGCCTAGGAAACCCATCGACATGCATAATGTTCCCCCTGCCCCTTCCATCCATGAGTCCGCCTACGCATTTTCTTCTCATATCACAGGTTTACATGAGGAGATTCGTCGCCGGCTTTTCTTGAGCAACACCGGTTATGTGCTGGAGGCCAACAAGCTTCGTAGGCCCCAACATTTTGAGGTTGGTGAGCTTGTCATGGTGCGCATCCACCCTGAGCGTTTGGGGTCTCGGGCCAATTGGAAGTTGCAAGCGTGCTGCGACGGTCCCTACACGGTTCTACAGCAGGTTGGCTCTAACGCCTACGTCCTCGACCTCCCGGAGGACTCCCTCATCAGCCCCGTCTTCAACGTCGCCGACCTCCTGCCCTACCACATGCCTCTTCCCACCGGCGCCCCCTCCAGTGACAGCCATCCACTTTATTCTCCGGAGGAGAATTCTTCCCACCCTGGGATACTTGACAGAGTCCTAGACGCACTTGAGGACAGCCCAATTCCTCTAGAAGACACTTGGACAGACTCCCCAGGACCTGAGGTGGATGCCAAGCAAATTTCAGCCCAAACCAGTCACTGCTGCCTCTGACATGGCCGTGACACTGTTGACCAGCAACGCGAACATCGCCACGACCCCGGACACGGCTGTGCCACTCCCCGTGAACAGCGCGGCAAAAATCTGCGCCACTGAACACGGCCGTGCCGCCCAACATGGCCAACCCGTGTCCACCTCAGTAGAGAAACCAGAAGCCAAACACGCCCATGTGCCCCCAACACGGCCAGGCCGTAAACCATTCTGTGGATTTCCAGCCCCAGATTACGGCCCGTGAAAAGGATCACGGCGCTACCGTAAAAGAGGGTGAAGTTTCTGCAGATTTCAGTCGCCGTGATCACGGCCGTGACGGGAAGCACGGCCAGGCCGTGAATGACTCTGCCAACTCCAGATCACCCATTCACGCCCGTGCGCCCAAGCACGGTCCCGCCGTGCCCGCCTCAGCTAGGAGCCCAGACATTGAACACGCCTGTGTTCTCCAACACGGCCAGCCCGTGTTCGGTCCCAGAATGCAGAAGAGTGTCATTATCCATCCCACTCGATGCTCGCAACTGTCCTCGCACCCCCCGGACCATTTTGTGGGCATAGTGAGTCCCTCATCAGCCACAACTTGTCCCATCCGCTCCAACAACGTGGCTTCACCCGCATCCACGGTGTCCATTCATCCCCTCAACATCACAAGAGGGCCGCTCCGAGACCCGACCTCAGATCGCTACAACAACCGGATCTTCAACTTGGCCCAAGAGACCGCCACCAATGTTCAAAATCAGCCCATGGTCAGCCGCTTCTGCTGCTTCATAGTTGCATGCTAGGAGATGGTGTAGCCCACCGAAGTCGGCTCGTTCAGCGGCCCAAACGCCCAGCTCATGCGCCCCATCACTTGGGCATATTCTCTACCATAGTTGTTAGTTTACTTTTCAGGTTGTTAGCTCGCTTTTCATGTTGTTAGAGGGCATCTTGACCCTCTTTTGGGAGGATAGGGTTGTTTGTCTTATACAACAGCCCATGTGCTTGTCATGTGTTTCACCCCTCCCTCTTGATCTATAAGAGAGGGCTGAGGGCTGTGTTTTTTTTAGCTTGGTTGTATTAGTCGCCTTCCCCCACGCGAAGGCCTAGGTCCTCCTACTCCGAGGAGCTCGCTTAGAGTTCCCTCGCTCTTGTAAACCGTTGTTTTACTGCTTTCAATCAAAACACCCGGAGAACCTTCCCCGGCCTCCGGGTCCTTTGCAAATGACCTTGCATCCAGCTATTGTGCCTTCGGTGTTGCGTCTTGGACTTGCGGACGGCTGCCCTCGTAGCCCCATGGAGGTTCTGTTCGCACACGCTTGCTTGCTAAAAGAAAATTGGCTTTACGAGTGAGGTGAGTAGTTTCCTTAGTATTCGAGCCGTTGCTTCTCTGCGCGTTTGGGTTTTGCTCAAGAAACATCTAATCGCATTTCTCATCGGTTTTCTTGTGGCTTCTTCATCCACACGCATTCTAACTTCCCTCGTCTCAAGAACCTCTCTTGTTCTCGACATCATAGTCTAGTCCCTTAGAGTACGGAACTAAGGAACCCTACATCCGCTGTGTCACCTACCCTGTCCCATCCCACTCAATTTTCCCTCACTCAATTCTCTCTTCCACCCATCTCTTTCCTCTCTCCCACGCCTGTGACCTAGCCCACTCTCTCTCCATTTTATCCCCTCTCCCTCGCAAACATCACTCACGAAAACCTCTCTCACATCTCGTTGTCCGCCATTCTTCTTCCACTGATTCCGGCGAATGCCACCGTCCGGTGACTCTCCTCCACTGGCGACGGGTTCCGGGAGGCTCTAACGAAGCTTCCGCCCCCATCTCCTTTGCTCCTCCGACCGGCGAGAGCTGCTAATGCAAGTTCACCGAGACCCTAACTCCAACGACTCTGTTTTCTCTCCAAACAGCTTTGAAATTTTCCCGGATTGCTTCAAAAGGGTCGGCGATGACTTGTTGGGTGCTTCTTGCCACTTCCAGCTGATTCCGACGAAGTTTCACTACGTTCTGACGAATTTCCGATAGAGCTCCTGCGAGGCTATTAACTTCTTTTCTGGCTTCTGACGAACCTGGTCACGTAGCTAATTTCTGTTGGAACTGGTGGCCGCCAGTGCCGAGGACGAAGCACTGTTTCGGCGATCTTCCGGTGAACTTTTCGGCATTCCTCTAGTGAACTTCTAATACAGCTGTTCAATTCAACCGATGGTACGTCCACAAGTGCTATGGGCTAGGTTAGTATTTAAACCCACTTTGTACGTAATTATGCAACGAACCTTGCATGTGTAACGTAACGAACTAGTTAAACAAATGCATGCTTAGGATTAGAGATGTCAACGAGTCGGGTACTCGTGAGTTTTGGTCAAACCCGAACCTGACCCGACCCGACCCAAACCTGAACCCAACTAAAACTGAGTCGGGTATTTAAACGGGTATCCATTTAAATTAAAATATTTATTTTTAAATTATTTTTATAAAATATAACTATAAAATAATATTAAAAATAATAAATATATTTATTAAAAATTATTTTATTATATAAATATTTATTTTTTTTATTATATATTAATCGGGTATCGGGTATCTTAACTGGGTACCCAAACCTAACCCAATTAGCTAATTGGGTACCCGAACCTGCCATAAACGGGTCAGGTCAGGTTGGGTACCCACGAGTTCGGGTACTGATTGACACCCCTACTTAGGATATGATAATAACGGCTTACATGTAATTGACGAACGAACTGTATAAACGATCATAATGGACCCATAACAGTAACTAAAGGAAAATAAAAAATAGATTAAAATAGATGAATAATTGCCTATATAAACACAAGGAAAAAAATGGAAAATTAATAAGTATCGTATTGTGTCCCAGCATAGAGACTGTAGATCCAGACGTACGGGTTATATTCCAGATTCGGGTGCGGGATTAGTCAAACCTTGATAGGACCCGCAAGTGTACGGTTTCTATCGTAATAGTAAAATATCGTCCCTAGGGAGCTAGGTGTCAAGTACCAACCTTTAGTGTCATTGATAGCTAGATAATCCAAAATAGGAATCAAAAAATCTAAACTAAGCTTAAAATATCGACTCAAGAAATCAACGACTAGTAGGGTAAATTACAGTTTTACAAAGATTCGGGACCACAGGTTCCACGTTGAATGAATAATGTAAAACAATGAATCATAATTTAGGAAATAGAAAATAGATTACCTTCTCTCAAATCATAATCTGATGGTAAACCACTTAAGGTGATCAATCCTATGGTAC
The DNA here is from genome assembly GCA_027563935.2 of Costus lasius. Classification (NCBI taxonomy): domain Eukaryota; kingdom Viridiplantae; phylum Streptophyta; class Magnoliopsida; order Zingiberales; family Costaceae; genus Costus; species Costus lasius. The sequence continues at coordinate 15,604,528 of CM050454.1, read as the reverse complement.
ATATTACTTTCTCTCGAAGCATAATCCGGTGACTACTTAAGCTAATCTCTTACTCTCGTAGCAAAACTAACTTAAGAAAAACCCAATGGGCTCTATGATGATTGAAAGTCCTTGAGTGACTTTGAACGACTCTTGTAATTCAAGTCACAAGTTCAAATGGGCAGTCGAGTGTTATAATTCACCTCTCGGCTCTTCTCGTAATAATTAACACATATCAATGTTTGGCCAAAACATAAATATGCAATTAGCACACCACATTTAAATAAGTTAATTCACTTTAAGGTATCACTGAGATTCATAAAAGATGTTTACATATGAAAATTTATTCAACGGGCTATGCCCAAGTCCCGAACTAGGGTTTTACACTAAGAAATACATCGTTCAATAATGAAAACCCAAGTAAATGAATTCAAAAAGAGAGGAAATTACATATCTTGGGTAGGAGACGATAGATCTTCGGTCTTCTCTCAATAGCCCCCAAGAAATTCGTCCAAACAAGCCATCAAACAAGCAAAATCGCCACTTTTCACCCTAGGTCACTCTCTCCAAAATTTGAACCCTGTAACCGCCCAAAATACCATCTTTTATACCTCAATCGAAGCCTTGGGCGGTTAGGAAAGTTAATTGGGAGTTTTCCCCAATTTCTAGGCTCTTGGATTATCGGATTTGGTGAAAAAACGATCGATGGTCATGATCTGCTGACGCCGTCACGAGTGTGAAGACCATCACGGCCAAGCCGTGACAAGTTCGGTGACCTCCGAAGAAGTAATCATGGGCGTGATGATGGACACGGGCAGGCCGTGATGGGTGCGTAAAATTTTTGGATGTTGCTCACGGCCGTGCACAACACCCATGATCATCCCGTCAAATTTTGTGTCGTTGCTCTTCACGGCGTGATGGCCATCACGGGCAAGCTGTGATGAGTTCGTAAAAATCCAGGATGGAGAACACGCCCGTGATGACTTCGCCGAAGTTCATTCACTTGACGATAATGGTCGTGAACACTATCACGGGCTAGCCGTGCTTACATCATCACTTGATATTGAGAAGGCCGAAATGATCACGGTCGTGATGGCTGTCACGGCCAGGCCGTGATCTCCATAATAAGCTCTAAAAAATCTGAAATTTTTCCTGTGACCTTAGTGATCTGTGATGAATCTTCCTGTAACTTCACATCTTCAAAATCTTCATGAAAATAGGGTAAAATGACCTGCATTTCACATATAAATTAAAGAATAGTGAAGATTCTGAACTTTACAATAAAATATACTAAATTAAGTTATAAAAACAAGATTAAAGCCTGAAAAGATCATATGAATTATACTTTAAATCATATAAAAATAGCACTCATCAAATTATCATAGACTTAAAATCTTTCTTGTCCTCAAGCAATTACACTATCTGGAATAATCAGATATAAGGAAGACAGCATGTTCAAAAGCCAAAGTATGAACTTCATATGAAAACAATTATACTCAATCTTAGTTTGAAGAATGCAAATTAAGATATAATCTAAACTGTGAGCAGAGAATAATGTTGAAAGTCAATCCACAAATCTGAAATAGGAAAAACACTTCGCCACGTTAAGACTATTCATAATCATCAATTCCTTCTGAAGACAGCCAATCAAGTCAAGTTGCACAATATAAGCTTTTCAATTATTTCGATAAGGGAATCATAAAGTTTTAATCGGTAGGCTCAAGCTACTTCTCTGAATTAACTTGAAACCTTGTGACACGAAGGACAAACATTTGTGATGAATGCACCCCCGGTACTTAGTTAGCAAGCAAACTCAAAGTGTGTACACCACATAATGTACACAAACTCATTTCTCCATTCTAATCCTAAATGGAAGAAAGGTTGTTCACTTTTACCAAACCCTTTCTTTTCTCATGACTCTTTTTATTCTTTTTTTGTTTCTTTTTGTTCTTTTTGTCGATAGTGCCAAGTTGGATGAATCTTTGGGTTCATTGTCACTTAGGTACCACTGCCCCTTTTTGTAAATTTTTTTTTGTTTACATAAACAAATTGAAAAGCTGTCAACAAGGAATATAATAAGCATGAATCTTTAAAAACATAACGTCGTGTAAGACATAATTCAGAGGATGTGAATCAACCAGTGAAACATCATGCAAACCACAATTAATCATACTCAATAACAATCTAAAACCATGAATCAAAAGCATAAAAGCAGTCATAATTGGAACTCCATTCCCTAAACTCAAGAAACAAACATATCATCCATATTCTCATCATGATTCGAAACAGCATAAGAACTGAGGACAAGAATAATGGACACTATCACAGACTTAGCTTTTTGGAGTCATCACAGGATAAAGGCATAGGCAGAATGTCATCATATAGAATCTTAGTGCATGAAGTAACAAAACACAACCATGACACTAACTAGACACAGCAAACCATAATAATGACTATCTTAAAATAAAAAGTACAAAAGCGAACTAACACGAACAAAAGAGGGAAAAATCCTCTACCCACGGCAAAGAACTGCATAGTCTCCTATGCAATTGAAAAGAGTACATGAATAACATAAGTAAAAGAAACAACTCACTAAGGCAAAGAAGGCAGCAGAAAGGAATCAAGGATGCCTCGGACGCAAAAACCGTTGTATCTTCTGAATGGCCTCAGTCTGAGTGGCTTGCACATGACCCTGACAGGCCTGCTTCGCCTCGATCTCCCCTATGCGCCGTAAGAGGTCCCAAAACTCCAAATGGGACTCATGCTGATCCTCGCGAATTGCCTTCAAATATCCTTCAATGTTGGCGTAGGCATTTGCGGTGGAGGCGGAGGAAGAGGGCTCAACATGGTAGAAGGTCCGGAAGGAAGGAGAGGGTGGTGCTGTGTCCATGGGAACATCCTCATTAGGCACCCGGAGCATGTGACAGCTCCGCTGCTCATGGATGGTGGTGCGTGCAGGGTTCGGCAGAGGCATGGTGAAGTCACTCAACGAAATAAGAGACAGAAGGCATCACCCTCACGGGTGATCATCTTCATCGCCTGGTAGAACTCCAACTCAATGCGCGAGCTACCGCGCGCCTGCTTCACTCCATAGGGCTCGACGCCCAAAGCAATGACGATGAGAGTAATAAGGCCGTCGGATGCAACGACTCCCTTTTGGGCACTAGCTAACTTTTGTAATTGCTTAATAAAATAAAAGGCAGTATTCAACATTCAATAGTGTACCATAGCTTAGAGAAAAAGTAGCTCTGTGGCACGCACGAGACCGTCGCTCTACCCACGTGCAAATATAGTATACGCTAACACCCAATGTACATAACGGAAGCATGGGTTGCTGACATAACTCGCCAGCGTTGTCCGGGAGATAAAAGGGCGCTGGCCTGAGATAGACTCCCAGAAATCCTGATCGCTATACTCGTATGGAGCCAAGTGAGTGTTGTCTTTCGGAAAACTATAAATCTAATTGATCTGCGACAGCGTGAGGATATGATCCTGGTTCGCCAGCCGGAAGGAGATGGTACCGTCGTCGTCGTCATCATGGACATTTACGTTGACCTAGAGGGACAACAAGAACTCCAAGGTGATCGGCACATATGTCGGTTATGCTGTCTGGAAGAACTTCTCCCAGCCGATCTGCTGGAATATCCATAAGACATCGTGATGCAGGAGGACCTTCCTTAGCAGCTCTGGAACCAAAGAAACACGGCCATTCTATGGACTGCCCTCCAGACAAGGTTCCACCTCCCCCAAAATGTTCAAAGGGGCCCGATACAACCACGATAAGGCGGTCCCAATGTTCAAGTCAACCACTAGATCGATTCGTGGGTGCCATCAGTCCATTATCAGCCCACACGGAGGTATTACGGCCCATGTTGATGAAGCTACTAATGGGTGGGAGGGTCCTTAGAGCCGTACTCTAGGGTGTTACACGATGCATGCAAAAACGGGAGAGGATCGTGAGACGAGGGAAGTGAAAACACATCAGAAATGCAGGGAAACACGAGGAAAGCGCGATGAAAATAGCGTTGAGCTCAATCGGGGCAACACAAATGCGAAAAGAACTCAACGACACCCAACTACTAAATGTAACAGACTAACCTCATAGCAATTTAGCGAGCTCACTTGGCACTTTAAGCTCATCACATTCAAAGGGTAACGGTGGCGTAGGATTTAGCTCGCGTACCTATGTAGCTGAAAACACACCAAAGAAACAAGAGAACCAGCCACACCTCCGACGAACAGATACCCGTGGGTGAAGGGATGAAAATCACAGCGGAAATGTACGCAATGAAGTGGAAAAAACAGGTGAACCTAACCCACCGGTTGGGTGGGATTTACTTCATTGAAAGCAGGGAAAGCGGAACAACTTGGAATCGAGGGGCGCCCTCAACCCGTACAAACTCCGAAGACGAAGCACCGACTTCGACTCCGACTTCTACGCGCTGGAGGCTCTCAGCTCACCAGGAGGTCTCTACTCACTAAGACAACTAAGGAAGAAGTTACCCCAGCCTTCTCTTTTATAGAACAAGAGGGAAGGGAACAAGACAAAACTACAAAAGACAACACACCTTAACAAACAACTACTCTTGAAGGCCACTAAAGTAGTCAATCTGCAACTACAAGACAAGGAAAAACAAACTCCAACCTAATATTCCATGAAGCTGGTCGTATGGTCCTTCATCTTTCGTACGGAGGTGGTTAGACACGCTCGGAGCACACCGCGACAAAGCAGCAGAATTTGGATTTCGTGAACTGAGTTACTACCGAAGTGGCGCATTCTTGGGCCGTATTACTGAGGTGGTTGCATGGCCCATCACTGGTTGGGCCGTCCAGCAGGTGACCAATGATGTTTTTGCGCTGAAGGACTTCGGTATGGATGGCTAATGGACTCACAACTCCCACAAAATGATCCGGCGGTTGAGAGGTGCGTTGGGACCACCGTAATATCATCTCGTTGTTCTCCTTTGGGTCATCATGAGGTGGAGCAACATGGTAGGGGGTGATGTACGTCGAAACGGGGTCGTCGGGGATCCTTCAAGTTTTCAGGGCCAAACACGGCCTGGCTGTGTTGGAGAGCACGGTCGTGTTCGGGTTCGCCATAATCCACAGAAGAGAACACGGCTTAAACGTGCTCGGGGGCACGCCCGTGTTTGGAGTCGCCAAAATCCACATAAGAGAACACGGCTTGCCCGTGCTCGGGGGAACGTCCGTGTTTGGAGTTGCCAAAATCCACATAAGAGAACACGGCTTGCTTGTGCTCCGGGGCATGCCCGTGTTTGGTGTTGCCAGGATCTACCGAGGTGAACACGGCCTGCCCGTGTTCAAACGCACGGCCATGTTCTCGGTCGCGTCTGAAATCACCTTCTTACCTGTTTTCTGCCGGGACGAACATGGCCTGCCCGTGTTCAGGGCCTCTAGAATTTACAGAAGAGAACACGGCCTGCCCATGTTCGAAAGCACACCCGGGCTCAGTGCTACATGATCTTGACGTGCTGAACATGCCCGTGTCTGCATGCACGGCCTGCCTGTGTCGGCCTCGTAGGGACATTTTCTCTTGCTTTTTTGAGTCCGAATCTTCTTCCTTTGCTGTGCTAGCTCCTCCTGCATCAACTCCCCCCACCCCACCCCCCCCCCCCCACCCCCCGGTTTGAAGAGTTCTCCTCTAGAGAACTAGAGGGTAGAGGCTCATCGGGGTCCGACGGCTCCTCCAAGGGACCATAGAAGGGGAGGAGGTTCGCCAGGTTGAAGACGGGGTGGATCCCCATGTCTTCGGGTAAGTCCAGAACATAGGCGTTGGAGCCGATCTGCTGCACGACCGCATAGGGCCCCATGTAACGTGGCTGGAGCTTAAAATGTGCCCTATTTGATAGACGCTCGGGGTGGATACGCACCCTCACCAACTCACCAATAGAGAAATGATGTGGCCTACGGTCCTCGTTGGCCTTCATCATAGTGTAAGTGTTGCCCAAAAAGATACGGTGCCGAACTTCATCATGCAAACTAGCTACATGCTGGGCAAAGGAGTAAGCATGCTTGGATAAGTGGGACTCCATGGGAAGGTCATGCAGGTCAATGGATTTGTGAGGTTGACAACCCGTTACGATCTGGAAGGGACTAAGACCTGACCTATTGGCTTCACTGTTGTACGCGAATTCTGCCAGGGGGAGGATGGTGTCCCAGGACCTAGGGTGATCGCCTATGAGGCAACGAAGCAAATTGCCTAAACTACGGTTAACCACCTCGGTTTGCCCATCAGTTTGGGGGTGGTAGGCCGTCAACAATTTCAGGATGGTGCCCATAAGGGCCTAGAGGGAACGCCAGAAGTGGCTCACAAACCGCGTATCGCGGTCGGACACAATGGTTGACGGAAGGCCATGGAGACGCACAATCTCCCTAACGAAAAGGTGTGCCACATGGGACGCGTTCGCAGTGCGCGAACAAGGGATAAAGTGGGCCATTTTCAAAAATCGGTCCACAACCATGTAGACGGAATCGAAACAAGAGGCAGTCCGGGGCAACCCAAGGACAAAGTCCATGCTGAGGTCACGCCAGGGGCCTTCGGCCACGGGCAAGGGGGTGTAGAGACCCATGTTCGGGGGACGGGGCTTGGCCAATTGACATTGTGGAGGGAATGCCAAAAGAAGCGTTCCTCCACCATCTCAAGTGTCTTGTCATGGCCATAGTGGCCGGCAACACCGCCTGCGTGCAGCTCGAGCAAGAGATGGTCTCAAAGCGACGAGCGGGGAATGCATAGGCAATTCCTTAGGAAAAGGTAACCCTCGCACAACTGATATGGAGACTCGGGATCCGGGGACAATCAAGGCGGCGTAGATGGAACCAAAATCAGAGCACATGGTGTACTCCTCTTTGACATGGTCAAAGGTGTTGACACGAGTGCGCATCACGCACAAAAGGGTCCGGACTCGACTCAAGGCATCCACGACGACATTCTCCTTACCCGCCTTGTGGTTGATCATGAAGGAGTACTACTGTAGGTACTCGATCCACTTAGCATGGCGGGCGCCCAACTTCTTTTGGGCATTAAGGAAAGAAAGGGCCTAATGGTCGCTATACAACACGAATTCACGGTGGAGGAGATAGTGCCTCCACTGCCAAAGGGACTGAACGATGGCATAAAACTCTTTGTCGTACGTTGAATAACGTTGCCAGACATCGTTTAGTTTCTCGCTAAAGAAGGCCATGGGGTGAACCTCTTGGCTAAGGGAACCATCGATGCTCGTACCGAAGGCATCGCACGCGACCTCAAAGACTTTTGAGAAGTCAGGGAGTCACAAGACCGGGGCTGTGGTCAAGGCATCCTTAAGGGCGTCGAAGGCACGTTGAGTGGCAGGGGTCCACTCGAAGTCATCCTTAGAGAGACACTGAGTTAGAGGGGTGGCAATCATGCTGAACCCACGGATGAACCGGCGGTAGAAACCCGCAAGACCTAGGAAACTACAGACCTCCGACACAGTACGAGGTTCGGGCAATGCCGGATGGCCTCAACCTTAGCCGGATCGACGGACAGGCCTTGATTGGACCAAGAAAATAGACGCGGTTGATCATGAAGGCACACTTCTTCGTGTTAAGGAAGAGGTGCTCCTGGCGCAGAAGTTCAAATGTGGAGCGAAGATGTTCCAAGTGCTTGTCACGGGTCCGACTATAGATCAGGATGTCATCAAAATAGATGACCAAAAATTTGCCCATGTTGGGCTTGAGAACGTGACTCATTAAACGCATGAATGTGGACGGAGCATTGGACAACCCGAATGGCATGACAAGCCACTCATATAGACCATCCTTGGTCTTGAAAGCGGTCTTCCACTCATCGCCCTCACGAATACAGACTTGGTGATACCCGCTACGGAGGTCGAGTTTGGAAAACCAAGACGCGTTGGAGATCAAGTCCAACATGTCATCAAGCCGAGGTATAGGGAACCTATCTTGACGGTGATCCTATTAATGGCATGACTATCGATATACATGCGCCACGACTGATGTCTCGTATTTTTATAGTCTTTTCGACTAGTATTTACATGCGAATCGAGACATAATATCATGCTTTTACATCTCTTTCCAGCTTATTTTATTGATTTTGTTCAGAAGCTTCACTTCTTGTCTCATTCAATGAATACAGGACAATTCACTCACTTTTGAGCTAATTGGAAGCATATTTATGTTCCTGAGTGAATCAAGGATCTTGACAAGAAATTTCACTTCAAACGGGGCTAATTTCCGAATTACGGCCGAGGCCATAATCTGTGTTATGGCCATAATTCTCAGTTGAATTGTTAAAAAAGCCCATTATTATGCAAGCGTAATCATACTTTGAAGGCATGCTTTTAATTTTTCTCATTGGAAGTCATTTGGGCGAAGAAATCTTCAACAGACAACATTACGGCTATGGCCGCAATTTCTGCCTGCCCATAATATTCCCACCGGCAACTTCTGACGTCAAACTATGGCCGGAATCAAAGATGAGTCAAAGGCCAGCCCAACCACAAAATTATAGATGAAATGGAGTTTTCTACCGAAATTACGGGCATGGCCATAATCTTCATTACACCCATAATCTTCACCATGCACATTAAATGGCCCGCACTAAATGGCCATAACTCAGTTGTTTTAACTCCGTTTTTGGCATTCTTGGAGTCAAAACGACGAGTATTTAAAGACCCATAATTGTATGAAGATTTGAAGAGTCGAATAGCATCGGTGTCAGAATTACAGGCATGCCCGTAATTATAATTACGTCCGTAATTCTTCCCTGCGCACCCAAATTTAAAACAGCCATAACTTTGTCATTATAGCTCCGTTTTTGACGTTTAAGGTGTCAAAACGTAGCTAATTAAAAGCTCCATCAATCCATCCATTCAGATTTGGGATCAAACTCTATATAAAGGGCGAAATACCCCTTGAAAGCTCGATGAGTTCTAGTGAAGGGTTGAGACTTTGGTGAAAATCTTGGGAGAAGAAAGAAGGCTCTTGTGCGCCACTCTAGAAGGCTTGAAGGAGAAGAATCGCTGCCCTTTTCTTGAAGAGTTTGCCTTCTTTTACTTTCTGTCTTCACTTTCGTATCTTCTTTCTTAGAGATTGTACTTAACGACGCTATGATAGCGTAATCTTTTCATCGGAACTAAGGGTGTAATCTCGTTGTTTGTATCCTATTGTCGAACTTGTTATTTTATAGCAAAAGCATATTTGATCTTGTGTTTATTCGATCTGTGCTGTTTTACTGCTAGTTTTGCCTTGATCATGCAAATACTTTTCTTAGGCGCCGCAAGAAGGACCGAAAGGTGAATTACAACACTAGATCTGCCTTATCGAACATGCTTTGAGAGGTCAAGAATTAGGGCCAGATTTGTGTGAGGAACTTTATAATATCTATGAACCCAATGGGTCAATCTAGGGACGGTTTGCCACGAAAGTAGGACGCCGATCTAGATTGATACCAGATTACACCGTCGAAAGAGGGTAATCTGTACCTTTTGATATTTCCTTGAGCACTTTAAGATTGCTTTGCTATAATTTTAACTTGTAAGAATTTAAGATCCTTCAACGAGATGAACCCGATGTTCCGATATCTCTAACCCTAGTTTTCTTCACAAAGTTTTCTCTCGCTGGACTCGATTTACTTTAAGTTATATTTAGTCTACTTTTCTGAAATCTAAAACCACTAAATCAATTGTCTAGCTATTAATTTATAATCTCTTGGTACTTGATCACTATCCCTGTGGGTTCGACATCTTAAGTACTACACGCAACAAAACCGTCACGCTTGCGGTTAGTTGTGCGTTAGTATAGCATACATCAAGTTTTGGCGCTGTTGCCGGGGACAGGCAACCAATATCAAAGAGATTTAATAATTGGTAGACTAGACGCTTTGTTTATAGCTTTTGTTACTTTGCTTTTGTTTCTTATATTTGCTTGTTTGCCTTTTATTTTTGTTTCCCTGTTCTAGTTATTTACTTTTTCTCTCAATCTTTGCTATCTGCACTTTAACCGTTGTATGCGTAGAGGCTTACGATCAGGTGGATTGGAGGATTTGTACAAGCTAGATCAAGAAATTGAAAGGACGTTCCATCGTAGGAGACGATTAAAGGAACTGAGTGCTAGAGCTCCACCGAGGAATACTGAACCAATCCCAATTGATCTAACGGCAAACAACAACTGAGTGCTAATAACTTTGAGATAAAGCCCTCCCTCTTATCGATGGTTCAATAGAACCAATTCAGAGGCCTACCATCTGAAGACCCAAACATGCACCTATCGATATTCTTGGAGTTCTGCGACACAACAAAGATGAATGGAGTTTCCAGCGACGCACTACGATTACGACTCTTCCCATTCTCTCTACGGGATAGAGCTCGAAACTGGCTATACTCGCTTCAACCAGAATCGCTCACTACTTGGGAACAACTTTCCCAAGCATTTCTCTCGAAATATTTTCCCCCCAACAAAACTATTCAGTTGCGAAACCAAATCACCGGTTTCACCCAAAAGGACGGGGAATCTCTGTACGAAGCATGGGAGCGATTCAAGGAGCTTCAATGTCTATGCCCACACCACGGCTTGGAAAAATGGGTAATTGTTCATACATTTTACCATGGTCTTAACTATAATACATATCTTATTGTAGATGCAGCCGCTGGTGGAGCAATCATGAACAAAAATGTCGACGATGCGATGAATCTACTAGAAGACATGGCACTGAATCACAATCAATGGGCTGGAGAACAACGAGGTACATCATCTAGGGCCGGTGCGCCAGGTAAGTATGAATTAGATGCCTCGAGAGACTTGCAGTGCAATTACTACTCGTAGTGGTAAGCAATTAGAGGAGCCGAGCGTACCTGATTCAAACTTGAGTCTTGACGCATCTACCACTAACAAACCCGAACTCGAGAGACCGAGTGAGGAAAAAGACAATCATGAGAATGAACCAGCTTATGTTCCACCACCGCCTTATAAGCCACCCATTCCATTCCCACAAAGACTGGCTAAGGTGAAGCTGGATAAATAGTTCAGAAAATTTTTAGAAATTTTGAAAAAATTGTACATCAACATCCCCTTTACTGAAGCACTGACGCAAATGCCCATATATGTGAAATTTTTGAAGGACATTCTTTCAAACCGGTGGAAGTTAGAAGAACCTGGTATAGTGGCGCTTACTGAAGAGTGCAGCGCCATTATTCAAAACAAACTTCCAGAGAAATTGAAAGATCCGGGCAGCTTTTTAATTCCGGGCAAAATTGGGGTTCTGACTTTTGATCATGCATTATGTGATCTCGGCGCCAGTGTCAGTTTAATGCCTTTTTCAATCTGCAAGAAACTGGACATTGGCAACGTAAAATCTGGCAGGAATCCTGGAAGACGTTCCGATCAAGGTCGGAGATTTCTTCATTCCAGTCGACTTTGTTGTGCTTGAGATGGAGGAGGACACCAAGTTACCGATAATTTTGGGAAGACCATTTCTCGCAACTGCCGGAGCAGTCATTAACGTTAAGAATGGGAAACTAGCCTTAAACATCGGTGAGGAGGCTATTGAATTTGACTTGTCTCGAAGTCTGAAGCACCCTTCTATTGGAGATTCATGTTATATCCTAGATGTCTTCGACGATGCGGCCAAAGCTGAAAACCCCATAGCTGATGGGATGAACACAGACTCAATAGAGGTCTATCTCTTGGAGAGTCCATACGCTAAAGAGAATGAAGAAGCCCAAGCGTCTGTGAAACTAATGGGTTCGAATGAGAAACATCATACTGACACTTGCAATGCGGACTCTAAATGACACTTTGGTTGAGCTAAAGACCCTAAATAAGCGCTTCTTGGGAGGCAACCCAAGTGTTATATTTCTTTAATTTTTATTTGTTTTTTTTTACATGTGTTATTTTTTATTTCAGGTGGAGCTTGAGATTTCGGATCCAGCCATAATCTTGAGTGTTAAAAAAAAATTCATATTACAGGCACGACTGTAATATCCATTATAGCCATAACCAGCTGAAAAAAAAAATGGGGCAGCAATATCTTTGCAGTTTACGGCACGCTCAGTTATCCTTCAATCCAAGCTGCAACAGCGCCGCTCTTCATCTTCCGCAACGAAAATCAGCCACCGACTTATTCCTTCCGTTGAAACAGTCTGAAACTGGCAACATCTAGTTATTGCGTCGGCTTCCTCTTCCGCCGACTCCAATCAGCGTCGTTTCCAATCCCGCCGACCTCAACGTCTTCCAGCTGGCTTCCTACTCCAGCTTCAACCTGAAGTCGATGCCTCACCTCCTCTGCCGTTTCCAGTCCACCGCGGAACTCCTCTGCCTTCCCATTAAAACCAAAAGCCGCCGACGCCTCTGCTTCCAGCTTCACCTGAGAACGGCGACTCCAAACTGCAGCCGACCTGGATTAATTGAGGGGCATTACTCCCTGCCGCCAGCCACAACGGGAATCTGCCGTTCGCCTTCAACCCAACCTCCTCAAATCTGCCGCAACCTTCATAAAGCCGTCACGCCCATTCGCCATTCGCTAGCTTTCTTGGATTAATTGTGCTAACGCTCCTCCTTCCATTCAGAAATCAGATTGCAGTAGCGAGGGATTAATGTCGCCGCCTCTTCCGTTTAGTAATTAGAGAAGGCTCTAATTCCTGGGTTCGCAGACAGCATAAAGGAAATCTCAAGTGCAATTTCCTTTCCGTCGATCGCTTCCTCTTGCGTGACGAGATTTTCTCTGTTCCTGGGTCTTCTGCCGATTGCTGCTATCCTCTTCCATCATGCCCTACTGATCCCCAGTTCTACGTGCTTCAAAAGATCAGCCGATCATCCGCATCCTGCTCTCTCGGTTATTCTAGGTCTCCACCGCTTTCCTTTGATTTTAACTGCTATTTCCTGCAATGCCCCCAAGTGCAAAATTGGAACACAAAAGTCTGCTATACACATTTCGCCAGCCTGCTTCTTCTGCCATTCTTCCTGCTTCATCAGATGCTATTCTGAGGTCCACGAAGATGGTGACGATGATGAGGACGATTCTAAGGAGAAGGATTAGCTTTGCTACGGATGACTCCGACTGATTTTGTGAGTTTGCTCACCCCTATCTCCAAATTTTGAGTTCGTTTATTGCTATGCATAGGGACTATGCATATTTTAAGTCTGGGAGATAGAGGGTTCACTTTGGTTTCTCTAGTTTTAAAATTTTTTTTTTAGATAAATACAACACTTTGTGTTTTGTTTTGATACTCTTGTTTTGTTAGCTACACCCTTACTTTCCGATATTAGGATTACACTATCTAATTTCTAAAATGTCGATAATTTTACTGATGATAAGAGGTTTCAAATGATAATCATGATAGCTTGATGGTTTATATTGACTCCATGGGAATCATTATGATTTGAATCTTAGTCCTAAGTCAGGAAATTCATTTAATTATCTTATTTGATGGAAAAAGGACTGTGGAGTGACCTATCCGACATTCGATTGAGGTTTTTATTTTCTAGTAATGCTTATAATCTCTTTGTGGAAGTACGTACCTCTATCTATTTGATTCACCTTACTACTTGTTGGTTCTAATCAATGCACTTATCTGATAGCTGTTATCTCCTCTTAAAAAAAAAAATTTTTCAAAAATAAAAATAATAAGACTCCTCTACTTGTCACTACGAAAAATTGGCAGTGGTACCGAAGACATGGTATAGGGAACCTATCTTGACAGTGATCCTATTAATGGCACGACTATCGATACACATGCGCCACGACCCATCCTTCTTGGGTGTGAGTAGCATGGGAACGGCACAAGGGCTGAGACTCTCACCGATGTACCCCTTGGTAAGGAGTTCATCCACCTGACGCTACAGTTCAGCATGCTCCGTGGGGTTGAGTCAGTGATGGGGCAGGTTGGGGAGGGGCGCTCCCAGGATGAGGTCAATCGCATGCTGGATTTCCCTATCCGGAGGGAGGCCGTGAGGCAGGTCCTTGGGACTGATATCACTAAACTCAGAGAGGAGAGTGGACACCTCTATAGGGGGTGTTGGGTCGACGCATGGGAGTGAATCCCGCGTCTCACGCATCATGAGCGCGTACACAACCTTGGACGCATGGGCCTCGCGCACCAGCGTGGGGGTGCGCATGAGGGAGACCATGGCGGGGCGCGGAGGGGCAGATGTCGCAGGTGTAATCACACCCTTGGAGGTCGACACACGAAGCTACTTGGGCGGAGCCAGGATCAAACGGATTTTCTGGTCATCGTGGTCAAACACATAGGTGTTCGACTGACCGTAGTGGACCACGTCCCTATCATACAACCATGGACGACCGAGGAGGACATGGGCGACGTCCATAGCCGCCACATCACACCATACCTTCTCACGATAGGCCCCAAAAGCGATGGGGACCTGACATCAGTGGGTGACCGGAAGACTCGATGTGTCCACCCATGCGATGGAGTAAGGTTGTGGGTGAGGCTCAAGGGGAAGGCCGAAGCGCGTGATCGTGGTCCGCGAGACCACGTTCAAGCTACTACTCCCATCAATGACGATCTTACATGAGTGCCCGTTGCACTTGATGTAAGTGGTGAAAATACTCGTGCGCCTCCAATCCTCGGAGAGCCGGGGCTGGACTAGGTTGCAGCGCACCACTGCGACTATAGGGTGACCTGACTCTTCACCACTCGTGTAGCACTCAGCCTCGACATCGTGCTCAGTGTGGTCGCGAGTGATAGTGGTGACGCAGGCAGGGCCCTTGTCCGCAAGGGCAAGCTTTTTGGGACAGTCACGTGACAAGTGGCCCGGTTGTAAACAATTGTAACAGGTTACGCGACTAGAAGATCCCACCGCGGGGGCCTTGCCCTTCTCCTCCCAAGTGGGTCGAGAAGACGAGGCATCGGGGGTTGGACGCCTAGGGGATTGATGGGTCTGGAGTGTGGGTCGTGGGTCCGGGTGAGGCTCCAGATGCTCAAGTCGAGGATGTGGGGGATTGCCTGCATGAGGTCACCTATGGGTCCGACCTCGCTTTGTCTAGCCGCGGCACGAAGGTCGTGCTCGATATCTCTAGAGCGCTGAAAGGTTTGGTCAAACGTCTCCGAACCATATGTGGGCAAGGCTCGGCGGATATCAGTGCGGAGTCCATTCTTAAACTTTGACAATACTAACTCGGGGTCCTCCTATAGGTTGCAACAGAGTTGCAACATCTCAAAGGTGAGATGGTACCTAACGCGTGATCATGGGAAGGGCTTGCTGCGCGTTTTGACACTCCATGTTTTCCCAATGTAAGCGTGCAAGCCCCTCAAGCAAGGTGCGCACGTACCTAACGCGTGAGTGTTGTGGCCAATCGCTAAGGTCAAAATACGCGTCAACAGACGCGACCCAATATAAGAACTGTGTGGGATCGAGGCCACCCGCGAAGGGTGCGGGGGTGTTCTGAATGAATTGACGGAATTCGTCATCCGCCCGGGGACGCTCAACACGGGTGTGGGCTGGGTTGCGAGGTACGGCCCAAGTGTGGCCAAAGCGCCCATTGGGCCGGGGTTCTTGTGCGGCCCATACATCGTCCTCATCAAGTGGATCATCACCATGACCTGGGTCCCTATGGGCCTCGTATGGCCTTGGGCGACCCCAGTCATCCTCGTAGACGCGCCACCGGGCAGGCGCAGCTAACGGGGACAACTCTCTAGTAGGGGCTGGGTTCACGGACGCCGGAGGGTTAACCGAGTTCGGGCGTCTATGCTCCATGGACCCAAGGTGAGCAATGAGGGTCTGGATCCCAGCCAGAATCTGCTGGATCATGGCATCTTGGCTCGACTTGTGGGCATCCACTCTCACGAACAGCGTCTCAAGTTTCACATCAATTCGCGCCTCAAGCGCAGACATAGACTCTAAGCGGTTACTAGGCCCTTCCGAAGGCTGGACCGATTCTTGGATTTCGGGGATGGTTTCCGGGAGTTGGGAAGACATGACTTTTGACCGCGTGGTCACCATGCACAAACAAGAGAAGACTCAACAATGCACAAAAATGCTGAAATGCGAAAAACGATGCAGAAGTATGATATGCCTAAGGAGTTGGATCATGCAAATGATAAGAATCGAGCGTGCAACTCCCTCTGATACCAGAAATGATGAAGCTACTAATGGGTAGGAGGGTCCTTAGAGCCGTACTCTAGGGTGTTACACAATGCACGCGAAAATGGGAGAGGGTCGTGAGACGAGGGAAGTGAAAACGCGTCGGAAATGCAGGGAAACACGAGGAAGGCGCGATGAAAACAGCATCGAGCTCAATCGGGGCAACACGAATGCGAAAAGAACTCAACGGCACCCAACTATTGAAGGTAACAGACTAACCTCATAGTAATTTAGCGAGCTCACTTGGCACTTTAAGCTCACCACATTCAAAGGGTAACGGTGGCGCAGGATTCAGCTCGCGCGCCTATGTAGCTGAAAAAACACCAAAGAAACAAGAGAACCAGCCACACCTCCGACGAACAGATACCCATGGGTGAAGGGATGAAAACCACAGCAGAAATGTACGCAATGAAGTGGAAAAAATAGGCGAACCTGACCCACCGGTGGGGTGGGATTTACTTCGTTGAAAGCAGGGAAAGGGGAACAACTTGGAATCGAGGGGTGCCCTCGACCCGTACAAACTCCGAAGACAAAGCACCGACTTCGACTTCTACGTGCTGGAGGCTCTCAGCTCACCAGGAGGTCTCTACTCACTAAGAGAACTAAGGAAGAAGTTACCCCAGCCTTCTCTTTTATAGAACAAGAGGGGAGGGAACAAGACAAAACTACTAAAGATAATACACCTTAACAAACAACTACTCTTGCAGACCACTAAAGTGGTCAATCTGCAACTACAAGACAAGGAAAAACAAACTCCAACCTAATATTCCATGAAGCTGGTCGTATGGTCCTTCATCTTTCGTACAGAGGCGGTTAGATGCGCTCGGAGCACACCGCGATAAAGCAACAGAATTTAGATGTCGTGGGCTGAGTTACTACCGAAGTGGCGCGTTCTTGGGCCATATTACTGAGGTGGTTGCGTGGCCCATCAGTGGTTGGGCCGTTCGGCAGGTGACTTGTGATGTTTTTGGGCTAAAGGACTTCGGTATGGATGGCTAATGGACTCACAACTCCCACAAAATGATCCGGCGTTTGAGAGGTGCATTGGGACCGCCGTAATATCATCTCGTTGGGCTCCTTTGGGTCATCATGAGGTGGAGCAACATGGTAGGGGGGTGATGTACGTCGAAACGGGGTCGTCAGGGCTCCTTCAAGTTTTCAGGGCCGAACACGGCCTAGCCGTGTTGGAGAGCACGGCTGTGTTTGGGTTCGCCTGAATCCACAGAAGAGAACACGGCTTGCCCGTGCTTGGGGGCACGCCCGTGTTTGGAGTCGCCAAAATCCACAGAAGAGAACACGGCTTGCCCGTGCTCGGGGGCACGCCCGTGTTTGAAGTTGCCAGGATCTGCCGAGGTTAACACGGCCTGCCCATGTTCAGACACACGGCCATGTTCTCGGTCGCGTCCGAAATCACTGTCTTTCTCATTTTCCGCCGAGACGAACACGGCCTACCAGTGTTCGGAAGCACGCCCGTGTTCAGGGCCTCCAGAATTTACAGAAGAGAACACGGCCTACCCGTGTTCGAAAGCACGCCCGTGCTCAGTGCTACGCGATCTTGATGAGCCAAACATGCCCGTGTCTGCATGCATGGCTGCCCGTGTCGGCGTCGCAGGGACATTTTCTCTTGCTCTTTTGAGTCCAGATCTTCTTCCTTTTCTGTGCTAGCTCCTCCTGCATCACATGTGCTTGGCACCCCGGCCACCTGAAGACCCGGTTAATGATCGCTACCACAACCAGTTGACCAACACAGCCCAAGAAAGTGCTAGCACAGTGATGAATCAGCCCACCATCAGCAAATTTTGCTATTTCATCGCCGCATGCTCTGAGATGGTTTGACAGCTCAGTTGCAGCCCAGGAGGCCCAGCCCATGCACCCAGCTTCAAATTCCCTCATCTACTTTAGTTGGTAATAGTTAGTTAATGCTTACATCATCAGCATCTTTACTGCTTTTAGTTAGTTAGAGTAGGTAGTTATGCTTGTGGTGTGTTATTCCCTAGTCATACTTGTGGTGTGATATTCCCTAGTCATGTGTGTGGTGTGATATTCCCTCCTTTGCTCTATAGAAGGGAGCTGGAGTTTAGCTTGTCCCTCAGCTCTTCTTGTGTGATATATTAGCTCCAGTGTGTTTCGAGAGTGCGGTTGGTGCCTCAACTAAAGAGTTAGTGGCGACGCTATAGTGACGAGCAAGGTGTGTGATCCTTGGCTTGGTCTTGCTACCTTGCCATTTCTGTTGTACTCATCTTTCATTCCAAAGAAGTAAATTGCACCGCCGGTGCGTCAGGTTCGCCTGTTTTCAGATTTGGTTGTGTTGTTCTTGTTTGATTTCTTTACCCACGGGCATCCGTACGCCGGAGACGTGGATGTTCTTTGGCTTTGGTGTGATCACAGGTTCATAGGTGCACGAGGTGAGTCGCCGCTAAGTCCGCTGCCCGTGTTGCCATGTTGTGCTTAAATCGCTCGCTAAGAGAGGTTAGTGAGTTCCATTTGTGTAGTTGGGTGCCGTTGGTTTCTTTGTCGTCCGTGTTGCCCCGAAATGTTTTCATCGTCGTCTTCCGTATTGTTTCTCGCTGCTCATTTTTTGACGCGATTTTACTTCCCTTGTCTCAAGACCCTCTCACGTTTTCTGAGCATTGTCTCATAAAACCCTAGAGTACAGAACTAAGGACCAACCCACCTATAGTAGCTACATCAAATTTGGTATCAGAAGGAGTTGCGCGTTCAATTCCTATTGTTCACACAATCCAACTCCGTTGCATCTTCATATTCCCGCACGCTTTCAACATTTGCATTTTGAGTCATACCTTGTTTGTGCATGGTGACTACGAGGTCACAAACCATGTCCCAGTTCCCTGATTCCCAAGAGTCTGTCCTACCCACGGAAGGGTCTAAGGACCAGGTTAGTTCAAATGATGCCCTGTCATTGCGATTAGACAAAATGGAGGACTTTTGTCACCAACTTAGCCGACTACTCACGCAGTCCATGCATCAACTCACGACTTCTTTCAAGGGTGTGAGTGATCGCCTCAAGTCCTTAGAGCATAGAACTCGAGTCCTGGTTGACCCCTCCCCACCAACCTACCGAGCTCCGACTAGGGAGCTACCCCATTTAACCCAACCTATTAGGCGTAGGCCCTATGACGAAGAACCAACTCCTGAGGACGAACTGTTTGATGAGGATGACGTGTGGGCCGCACAAGGGCCCCAAACCCAACCCTGTTATGTTTGAAACCGGATGGACGATGATTTTCGTCGCATCGTGCGTACCTCACCCACACCCTTTGACGGTAGCCTTGACCCCACACGGTTCCTTGATTGGGCTGCGTCGGTCGACAATTACTTTGAGTGGTGCACCATGCCCCAACACCTGCGCGTCAACTTTGCGTGCCTCCCACTAGAGGGTCCAGCCCGTCTGCATTGGGCAAATGTGGAACAACAACTAGAGCAGCAAGCCCTCCCACCCATTACATGGTGGGATGAAATGAAGTACCGCCTCCATGAGCGATATGATCCCCCTCTTATAGGCAACGCCTTTTGGACCAATACAGTAGTATACACCAGGGATCTAGTACCGTCACTGAGTATAGACTAGCGTTTGACACATTAGCACTTAGGTGCAACTTGCGAGAGGACCACGAGTTTACCCTGTCTAGATTCAAGAATGAACTTCGATCGGAGATTCGAAGAGCCCTACCTGCCTATAACTCGGAGCGTTTGGACCAGACATTCTAGTGAGCTCTAGACATTCAGCAAGACTTCCGCGCTGCTGCTAGGCGCGGCGAGATAGAACCTTCTAGATGACCCCCAGCTGTCGGTCCCCCACCTGTTCATTCTAGAGCTGAGCGCGCAGAGCCCCGATATGCTCCAGCTGTCCGCGAGGCACGCTCAAAGCCCCATCATGCACCCACTGTTTGTGACCCCCTAGGCGTCCCACACCCGATGCCCCTCCTCGCCTTTCATGGGAGGAAAAGGGCAAGGCCCCAGCTAATGGGTCCGCAAACCGTGTGAATTGTTTTAACTGTCTCCAACCCAGCCATTATTCGAAGGATTTCCCCAAGCGTCCTGGCCATGTTGACAAGAGTCAGCCGGTTGGCTGCTATAACCCATGACTGCCCTGAGCGTGACATTGAGCCTAAGTGCTACACTAGTGAGGATGAGTCGGGTCAGCCCACACTTGCGGTTGTCCAGTGCACTCTAGTGCAAACCCCTCCCTCCGAGGATTGGAGGCGCACCAGTATTTTCATGACTTACATCAAATGCAACGGGCATTCGTGTAAGATCGTTATTGATGGGGGTAGTAGCCTGAATGTGGCGTCACGCACAGCAATCACTCGGTTCAACCTTGCACTTAAACACCACCCGAAGTCGTATTCCATTGCTTAGGTCGACACATCGAGCCTACCAGTCACCCACCGTTGTCAGGTTCCCATTAGCTTTGGGGACTATAAGGAGAAAGTTTGGTGTGACGTGGCAACTATGGATGTTGCCCACGTACTATTGGGTCGCCCTTGGCTATACAACCGTGACGTGGTACACTATGGCCGGTCGAACACTTATGTCTTCGACCACAATGACCAGAAAATCCGGCTCAACCCAGCCCCACCCAAAGAGTTGCGTGCATCAACATCTAAGGGCTTGATCATGCCCCCGAAACCTGCTGCAGTCGTGTCCTTAATGCACACCCCAGCGCTGATCCGTGAAGCTAGTGAGACCAAGGTGGTCTATGCCCTGATGTTCCATGAGGTGGTGGACCTGTTGCCCCAGGCGGAGACGAATCCTCCAGCCGACATCGCCCCCCTCTTGTCTGAGTTTAGTGACATCTCACCCAAGGATCTACCTCATGGACTCCCTCTGGAAAGGGAGATCCAACATGCAATAGACATAGTGTCGGGAGCCCCTCTCCCAAACTTGCCCCACCATAGACTCAACCCCACTGAACACGCCGAGTTGCAGTGTCAAGTGGATGAATTCCTCACCAAGGGCTACATCCGCGAGAGTCTTAGCCCATGCGCTGTCCCCGCTTTGCTCACACCCAAAAAGGATGGATCTTGGCGCATGTGCATAGATAGTCGAGCCATTAATAGAATCACTGTCAAGTACCGGTTCCCCATACCCCGTCTTGACGACATGCTTGACTTGGTTTTGGGTTCGTCATGGTTTTCAAAGTTGGACCTCCGGAGTGGATATCACCAGGTTCACATCCGCGAGGGTGGCGAATGGAAGACTACATTCAAGACCAAGGATGGTATGTAAGAGTGGTTAGTCATACCCTTTGGCTTGACGAACGCCCCCTCCACGTTCATGAGGCTGATGAGTCAAGTCCTCAAGCCCTACATGGGAAAATTCCTGGTCGTCTACTTTGACGGCATTCTGATCTTCAGCCGCACCCGAGAAGAGCACTTAGCGCATCTTCACTCTACCTTTGAGATTCTCCAGAAGGAGCACCTCTTAACACGAAGAAGTGCACCTTCATGGCCACTCAAGTCCACTTCCTAGGGTGCATAGTATCTGACCAGGGTCTCTCTGTTGACCCCGCCAAGATTGATGTCATTCGGCATTGGCCCGAGCCTCGCACTGTTTCTGATTTTCACAGTTTCTTAGGTCTTGCTGGGTTCTACCGTCGGTTCATACATGGGTTTAGCACCATTGCTACCCCATTAACCCAGTGTCTGTCAAAATATGACTTCGAGTGGACACCGGCCACTCATTATGCCTTTGACACCCTCAAGGATGCCTTGACCACAGCCCCTATTCTTTGACTCTAGACTTTTCCAAAGTCTTTGAAGTCGCATGCGATGCCTCCGATACTGGGATTGGAAGAACTCTGAGTCAAGAGGGCCACCCAGTTGCCTTCTTTATTGAAAAACTAAATGCAGTTAGACAGCAGTATTCCACATACGACAAGGAATTCTATATCATTATCCAATCATTAAGGCAGTGGAGGCACTATTCACTCCACCGCGAGTTCATTTTATATAGTGACCACCAGGCCTTATCCTTCTTGAGCACCCAAAGGAAGTTGGGTGCCCGGTATGCCAAGTGGGTGGAGTACTTGCAACAGTACTCTTTTGTGATAAATCATAGGGCGGGTAAGGAGAATGTAGTAGCGGGCGCCCTAAGCCGAGTAAGGATTCTTTTGCGTGTTATGCGTACCCGCGTCAATACCTTCGCCTATGTTAAGGATGAGTACCCTAGCTGCCCAAATTTTGGAACCATCTATACTCGCTTGAGCGAGTCTGAGGATGTCGAGTCACCTTACCAGTTGTGTGAGGGTTACTTGTTCTTTAGGAACTGGTTGTGTATTCCCCGGTCCTCCCTTCGCGACCACCTTTTGATAGAGTTACACGCGGGTGGTGTTGCCGGCCACCATGGATGTGACAAGACATTTGAGATGGCCGAGGAGCACCTGTTCTGGCCTTCCTTGTGCAAAGATGTGGAGCGCATTGTCCGCCGCTGTGGCACTTGCCAAATGGCAAAGCCTTGACCCCCAAACACTGGTCTGTACACCCCACTACCTGTTTCTGAGGGTCCATGGAGGGACCTTAGCATGGACTTTGTCCTAGGGTTGCCCGCACTGCATCTAGATTCGATTCCATCTACGTCGTAGTGGATCAGTTCTCTAAGATGGCTCATTTCATCCCCTGTGCTAGGATAGCGGATGCTTCCCATGTAGCACATCTCTTCGTTAGGGAGGTAGTTTGCCTCAATGGCCTCCCACTCTCTATAGTGTCTGATCGCGACACCCGCTTTGTGAGCCACTTTTGGCGATCACTATGGGCACTATTAGGGACCACTCTTAAGTTTTCTACGGCCTATCACCCCCAAACCGACTGCCAAACTGAGGTCATTAACCGGAGTTTGGGTAACTTGCTTTGATGTCTCGTTGGTGATCACCCCAAGAGTTGGGACATTGTACTCCCTATTGCCGAATTCGCGTATAATAGTGCAGTCAATTGGTCTACCGGTCTAAGTCCCTTCCAAGTGGTCCTTGGACAGCAACCAAGAAAACCTATTGACTTGCATCAACCACAATATAATTAGACACACATGGAGAGCAAAATCTCACATACAGGTTGAAAAGTCAACCTGAGTTCAAGTAACACAGGAATAACATAAGTCTGGATCGATTCGATATGCTGGGCATGACGAATTTTTCATCAAGCATGAACCTAAGACTTATGGGGAAATGGAAGCGATCGGTGGACCAGATTCCAAGAAATGGCTAAGGGCCATGAGAACCATAATGGACTCTATGTCTGCTAATCAAGTCTGGGACTTGGATGAGCTGCCAAAAGGGGTAATTCCCACAGGCTATAATAAATCTTCTAGGAAGATAGACATGGAAGGTAACATTGTTACCTTAAAAGACAAGCTAGTGAACAATAATTTCAGGCAAATCCACTGGGTGGATAATGATGAAATTTTCACCAATAACTGAGCTTTAAAGTCCATTAGGGATCTGCTTGTTATAATTGCATGATCAATTATGGCATCTTGTTATGATAACTGCTTTTCTTGCATGGACATCTGAAAAGATATCTATAAGGAAATAGCCAGAAGGTTTTCATATCAAGGCCATATAGATATGCATGATGTTATGCAAGCATGTTTGAAATAGCCTGTGTTTACAAGAAGATCAGTGGGAGCACCTTAATAGTATTTTTGTCTAGATGATTGATGATATTCTCCTCACGTGGAATAACATCTCAGCTCTTCACATGGTGAAGAAAAGGTTAGATATGTATTTCGAGAAGAATGATCTAGGGAATGATGCCTACATCCTAGGCATGAGGATCTATAGATAGAGATCCAAGAAAGTCATTGCCCTTTTAGTCAATCTATGTTCATCCAAGAGTTTCTGGAGAGGTTTATATTGGATGATTCCAAATATTGATACCTTCCAGGAAGATATGGTCTGAGTCTCTCAAAGATGTTGTGTCCTGTGGCACAGCTGGAGAGTAATAACATGGGTCTAAAATCCTGATATTTGGTGTGTAGGATGGATCATGTTTTGAATAATATACTCAAGACCATTTGTGGCAAATGCTTGGAGCATAGCCAGCAAGTTTCAATCAGATTTTAGTGTTTAACATTAGGTAGCTGTGAAAGCAATCCTTATATATATACTTGGGAAGTATAAAGGATTGGAGTCTAGTCTATGATAGACAGGAAAGAATTTTGTGTACATGGGTACACTGACACTTCGTTCCAGTCTAGTGACTATTGATCACAGCCAGGAGTTGCGCTTTGCCTTGTTATGGTGTTGTGTGCTGAAAGAGCATTATGCAAACCAAAGTGGCAAGATTCTACAAATAAGGCTGAGTACATTGCAGCTCCTTGTGGCAGCCAAGGAGGCAGCTTCATTCATTTGAACTTGATCTAGTTCATAGTGCTTAATGGTCCAGTATAGTCCTTACTGGGACCATAGCATAGGAGAAGGAACTTAATGCTCAAGTATGTACTACAGCATATCATCTGATCTTAGAGATCATGGATAAGGATGATGATCAAATTTGATAAAATAAACACAGATAGCAATCTGGAAAAACCCACTGACCTAGCCTCTGGCGCAGCGGAAGCTAAATGGGTCATACTAGAGACATTGGAACTGACCAAACATCAGTTGCCCTTGGTCTTAGTGCAAGTGGGAGATTGTTGGTGTATATGCCCTCAAGACCAATGTAAGGACATGGTCAGGCATTGGTTGAATGTACTTTGATAGAACTATTACTCTTTATATAGGCATGGTCGTTATTATGCAGACTTCTCTACCTGCGTTGATGTATTGAGTTGCATAAATAATGTCCCAGGAGTTTGGATTTGATCCATTCTCATAAGCTATCCCCAGACAAGGTACCTTAGCAGATATGGGACAGCTTTGGTACATGTGAGACTGGTGTATGGGCTAGTTAGGTGCGGGGCACAGTAACGCAGACATACAGGTGCATTGAATGCACTGGAGTGATCCACTGTGAGGATTGACTTGTCTAGTCAACAAGTCAATCTCACATGCAAGAGGTTTGCATTGATCCTTAGACTTGAGGTATTCATGTCTAGATTTGATGATGGGCATGCTTTAATACAGTCTTACGTCTCTCCGTAACTGGGAGATCAAAATGACTGTCATTGGGCATGTCATAAGTCATATAGAGACATGAATGACCAATAGTAGGATTTGCCCCTTCCTTATTGGAAGCATGATATCCACTCGGGGCGCCCCACCTTATTGGTGCATGACAGGAAAGTGTGGCCACACTTGTTGAGTCATGACCAATGCATTGGATAATAAACTTGAGACTAATCTAATGGCAGGATATCAGCTTAGGCAAAGGGATCTATAAATGCAATAGGAATCCTCGTTGCTTGTTAGGAGTTGTTGCCATAATGACTTAAGTCCTATGACATGGGTAGTAGTGATGTGTTGTTAGATACCCCTCACTATTTATGATGTTTACATCATTGCCATCGTCATATGGATTCTACGGGGTCACACGCAATAGACTCTTGACGTTGCTTTATTCAGAAGCCTTAGGATCAAGTTATTGGATAACTTGGATCCATTTGGAAGATTTCATCAGCGCCAATGGGCCTGATGAGTTGGAAGAAAGTTATTGGAGCCAAACTTCATTTTTGGCAGGTTGACCCGAAATTGACCTAGATTGGTCACATTTGGATTAGGGTTGCATTGGATTAGATCTAATGGCTTAATCAACCCATGCCATGAAGTTTGGGCTAGCTCATTATCCAATGAGGCCCAATAATTAGTTCTCATGAAGAAGAATTGGCTTAAAAGGGTATAAAAGGGAGAAATCTCACCCCATTGGCGCCTAAGGGCATAATGGGGTGAGGGAGGCGCCTTTGCTTCATTATGGAAGTAAAGGGTGCCTAGCCCTTCTTCCTTGGATGGAATACTTGCCTATAAGGTAAGTCTTGGGGCTGATATGGCTTGAGAACTTTTATGGGAAATTCCTAGGCGCATATGGACATAGGGAAGAGGTATATGGTAATGTCTTGGAGACTTACCTTACCTCAAACCCTAGTTTCTCCCAAAACCCTTACCCTAGCCGAAACTCCTCATGCATGTTGCGCCTAGCCACTTAGCCTTTGATGGTAAGAATGCATTTGAGGCATGTCTTGGGCTGATATAGTGTTTAGACTTTTATGGATAGGTTGAATGAGGTTTATGGTAAAGTCTTGGAGACTTTCCTTACTTCAAGACACCTCATCCTAGCCATACACTTGGCATGATCCTAGCCCTTGCTCAAACCGCCTCTAGTCCTATTTATAGGACCCATTGTCGCCCTCTCTAGTTGATGAATTCTTGGAGACGTGAACACACATAGAGGGGCGAAAGCAAAGGCAAAGGGTGACAACATCAAAGCTTGGCGCAAACTTCTTCCTTGGAGCCGCAATTTCTTCCTCTCCCTCTCTTCTTGGTGCAAGGACTCTTAGTGCTTGGTGGTATCTCCTTGCCACAAGCTCTTTCCCTTCCTTGGCCATAGGTGAACCTTGCTTGAAGGTGGCGCAAGCAAAGAAGAAGAAAGGAAGCAACTTGGCGGCATCATCTTCCTCCTCATCTCCTCTTGGCGCTTTCATCTTGGAGGTGGCGCAAGAGAAGTAAAGATACCCTAAGGCTCGATTCTCTTCCCGAGGCTAGCACCAAGCGTGGAAGGGAGCAACGATCAAGGAGTCGACGCGTGGATACTTGTGGAGGGCGAACACTTGGGCGCCTTCAACATGGCTTCGACGTCTAGACAAGCAAAAGAGGTACATCTCTATCACATCCTTGTGTCTTCTCTCTCGCATGGATCCTTGGGACTGGAATGTGTTTCGGGTGTAATGCTTCTTTCGCTGCATCCTGGGACTACAAAATTTTAAATTACACCCGGCATTCCCTAACAGGTGAACCCAGCGGGGTTCACCCATGCTTCTTTCGGCCGAAACATCCCAGAGCACATCACGACCAGGTGAACCCGGCGGAGTTCACCCGTGATTTCAACACAGGCGAACGCGAGTCAACTTTTAATCTGATTTTCTCTGATTTCCAACCCGTTTGAAGTCCAAATTCGAAGGAGAACTTGTGGAATATAAAAACTCTAATTTTCATGCCCTAATCATCGAGCAATCAAGCGACGAAGCAGCTAGGGCGGAAGAACACGGCGACAAGGTGTTTCTAAGTGGATTTCCGGCGTTCGAACCATTAGATCATCAAGATTTCTGCAGATTCCTTTCGGTTCATCATCTCCTCCCTCTCAGATTCACTTCCTTGTAGTTTACTTTCCCTTTAAAGAGAGATTTTAAGCGTTTCAATGACAATTGTAGCGTAAACCCTTTTTCGGGGCTCGGTTGAAGCCCGTTGACGATTCTTAATTGCTATTCTTGTTCTAATTCAGTTATTTGGATTATATTGTGAGCATATTTTACTTTGATGTACAAATCCCATGATTTTACCTTGGATAAGTATTTTCATGTTTTAGCCGTTACGATTCATACCGAGAGGAGGATTGTAAGGGCGGATCTTCTTAGTAAAACTTGCGAGACCTCGACACGAGAGTGCCTGGTTTTTGCTCGAGGGTTTCATAATCTTCCATAGAACTCATTGAGTTTGCCTAAAACGATCCACCGCGAGAGTAGGAGATCGTCTTAGACAAACACCGGGGTGTACACTCGAGAGAGGACACCTTATACCCTAGGGATAGATTCCTTGTGCAAAATCATAAATCCAGGTAACCAATATTTTTAAGCACGATTAAGATCGTCAGCGTGGTGGAAACCATAGCCCTGATCTCTCTCTCATATTTATTCTCTACCGGCGTAGCTTCGATTTCTTATTTTCGATTTAAGTTCTCAAAACCACGTTTTTGTTCGCCTAGCTATTGAAACTTGGATTTTCTGGTACTCAACCTTGTTCCCTGTGGGATTCGACATCTTTTATATTACTTTGACATAACCGTGCACTTGTGGGACGTGTCAAGTTTTTGGCGCCGTTGCCAGGGAACAACGGTTGATATTAGTATACTTCTAAGAATTGGTAGACTAGGTTTTCGTTAGTTTTTCTACGCTTCTGCACTGCTATTTTCTCTTTCACTCTATTTGCCCATTGTCTTAGAACTTTGAAATTTTGAATGACCCCTTTTATGCGAAGAAGTTCTAGGGTAGGAGCATTCTTTGACACTGATCTAGAGATTGAGCGGACGTTCCGGATTAGAAGGAAGCAAAACCAACTTTAGAAAAAGGAAGATATGAACCACCCGGGAGGAGAAAATCAAATGAAACACATTCAGCATGGTGTGAACAATGATCAGATACCTCAACCAGTAGGGAACAACTACAATAACAGGACGCTGAAAGACTATTCTGCTCCCTACACAAATGGGTTATAATCAGGAATTGCGATGCCTACTGTAGAGGCCAACAATTTTGAAATAAAACCTGCCCTACTTTCTATGGTGCAACAAAACCAATTTGGTGGTTCCTCTTGAGGACCCCAACATGCACCTCTCTATTTTTCTAGAATAATATGATATGCTGAAAATTAATGGTGTGTCTGCCGATGCTATCAAGTTGCGATTATTTCCCTTCTCTTTAATGGACAAAGCGAGAGCTTGGCTTCACACGCTACCTTCGGCTTCAATAAGAACATGGGCGGAGCTATCTCAAGCCTTTCTCTCCAAATACTTTCTTCCATCCAAGACAATTCAGTTGCGGAATCAGATCACTAGTTTCATGCAGAATGATAGAGAGTCCCTATATGAGGCTTGGGAGAGATTTAAAGATCTCCAAAGGATGTGTCCACATCATGGAATTGAGACTTGGGTCTTGATCCAAACATTCTATAGCGGGTTGGATTACAACACAAGACTTACAGTGGACGCTGCAGCAGGAGGCGCTTTGATGAATAGACAGGTCGAAGACGCAATGAACCTCCTCGAGGACATGGTGATCAACCATCACCAATGGACATCTGAGAGAGGTACATCTAGCAAGAAGTCAGGTAAGTACGACCTAGACACTCTGACTGCTCTTACAGCTAAGGTGGATAATTTAACCAGAAAGATTGATTCTTGGTCTGTAAATTCAATGGATGCTAACTCTATATCTTGTGAGGTATGTGGAGTTGCAGGTCATGCAGGGGCAGATTGTCAGGTAGGAGATGGGCGGATGGCTGTGAATCACTCTGAGCAAATGAATGCTGTTGGAAACTTCAATCCTAACAACAAACCATATACCAGCACATACAACCCAGGATGGCGCAACCACCCGAACTTCTCATATCAAACAACGCAGCCAATGCAACCTGGACAAGCACCATTACAACAAGCCCAGCCTCCACAAGGAAATTTTAGGCAACCTCCATAAGGCGACTACAGACAACCACCAGGATTCCAGAACAGAAACTTCAACCCACAGCAAAGGCCAAACAATGATTCACAGTTGAGCAAGCAACTTGAAGGACTGACTGACATGATGAAGCTTATGATGACAAGGATGGACTCCCTAGAGACACACAATAAGATGCTGGAGAGTCAGCTAGCCCAACAAGCTAGCTCATCCTCCAGGGCACTAGGCATGCTACCATCCCAGCTAGAAGTAAACCCGAGGGAGCATTGCAAAGCAATCTCCACTCGGAGCGGCAGGCAACTTGAGGATCCAAAGATGCCGACTGATGATAGGAGAAATGACGTGACTCCCGAGCATGTGGAACTACATTCAGATGCAACGCCGGTGGCACCAGAACCAGCTAAAGAAGAGCGGCCCTACATGGGACCGCTTGCATACAAGCCACCGATCCCTTTTCCACAGAGGCTTGTCAAGGCTAAATTAGACAAGCAGTTTGGTAAGTTTTTAGAAGTGTTGAAGAAACTCTATATTAATATCCCTTTCATTGATGCTCTTTCACAGATGCTGACTTATGCAAAATTCCTGAAAGACATCTTATCAAATAAGAGGAAGCTGGAAGATCAGGGAACTGTTGCACTTACTGAGGAGTGCAGCGCCATCATTCAGAACAAGCTCCCTCAGAAGCTTAAGGACCCAGGCAGTTTCTCCATACCCTGCCAGATTGGGGAGATGTCATTTCAGAGAGCTTTGTGTGATCTAGGAGCAAGTGTCAGCCTCATGCCGTTGTCACTATGTAAAAGGCTAGACTTAGGGGATTTGAAACTCACTAACATTTCTTTACAGCTCGCAGACAGATCAATGCGCCAGCCCGTTGGTATTTTAGAGGACGTACCTATTAAAGTAGGAGATTACTTTGTTCCAACTGATTTTGTTGTTTAGAGATTGATGAGGATGACAGGCTCCCTATCATTCTAGGGAGACCTTTTCTTGCTACTGCAGGCACTGTCATGGATGTCAAGAATGGGAAACTGTCCTTGAACATCTGTGGCAATGTTATTCAATTTGATCTGGCTGACACCTTGAAAAAACCCTATCTTGCAGGTACATGCTGCAGGGTGGACGTTGTGGAAGAAGCTATACAGCATGTTGAGCCCTTCAGGAAAGAAGTGGACCCATTGGAACTCACCCTAACGAACCCTATAAAGCACGCCAGCAAAAAGAGAAAGCTACAACTCAAATATTGCAAAATATATAGTATATTTTGTATCATTTCAAACATCTTTTCATGCTAAATTGAGGATCTTTTGCTTGTTTTCATGATAAATTCATCGAATATTGCAAAGTCTACTTCTGTTTTGGTTTTTCTCAATTTTCAGGCAAAAAGGCACTATTTCAGAGAGTTTTCAAGCAAAATCAAATACATAGAAGAATTACCATCATCAAGAGGAAATCACCCAAGAAATTTCACGCAAAACAGAGCAAGTCAGCATATTACGGTAGTGCCGTAATCCATTTTACGGTACCGTAATTTCAGACAGTACCGTAAAATCTGAGCCCTGCCGTATTTTGAGGAGTTTGTAAAAAGAGAGTTCTTTGGATTTTATGGCACCGCCGTAAACAATATTACGGTACCGTATTTCAGAGCGCTTCAGAACAGAAACTTCGCCCGATTTTACGGCACCACCGTAAAGGATTACACGGGCCATATTTTCCTATCACTTCCAAACAGAAAGTTTCCTCGATTTTACGGTAGCACCATAAACCAGATTACGGTGCCGTAATTCCCAGACGACATCAGAACAGAAGACTCGAGCGATTTTACGGCAGTGCCGTAAACTTTTCCACTGTCGTAATTCTTGTTTTGAACGCGACGCCCAGGTCAACTTTGACGCCCGATTTTTACGGAGAGGATTGCGGGCGATCCAGAACTCTAAATTGGATACCGTAAGAAGAAAAAAGGGAGCTTTTGATGGGAGAATTAGGCACACACTAGAAGCCCCAATTTTCATCCACTGTGGAGGAAGAAATTGCAATTCACGCCGCCGCCTAGGGTTTCGCCGCCACGCTCGATCCAGACGATCTCCGGCCGTGATTTTTCTACTGAAGCTTCGTCTGAAGGAAGAGACAACACACCAGAAGTTTCAGATCGAAAGGAGATCAATTGAAAGAGAAATCGAAGAAAAAAGAGTCACTGACACTGTTCATCGACATTCTTTGCAAATTACGGCTGTGAAATACTTCACAGCCGTGCTGTATTTTCTAAACTTCTCTTTTCCTTTGATTTTCGATCTTCTAAAACCATGACTCATTGTAATTCCTTCACGATGATAGCTTAAACTACTTTTGGGACATGGGGGAGTAATTCACTTAATTTCCAATGACTAGATGACTACTTTTTCAATATTTCGTTGCGTTTAATCTTAGCATGATGATTTTGCTCATGTGATAATTGCGCTTAGACTCTCTATAAGTCCATGTTACTAATTATGTTCTTAGGATTTTCACTGTTGACTGAAAGGTAATTGCTTGAGAATTTGGAACCCTAGAATTTCATGTTAGGAACCCTTCCTTAGGTTAGATCCAACTTGATCTATTCTAGTAGAATAATTGCCATGATTATAACATGAATCTATATATCGATGTCTATTTGTCAAACGTGGAGATCATGTGCGAAAGCAAGGATCGGAACGTTGGAGATCCATGAGTAAAACTAGTGTCGAGACTCGGATGCACGAAAGTGATCCTTGAGACTCCACTAGAGGTTATCAACCTAGAATTCGGATGCACGAAAGTGATCCTTAAGTTCATTGTTTGATGATTTACTTATCTTCAGCGTTGGCACGAATCTAGCACGAAAGCGAAGATAAATCCTTGTGCGGTTGTTTGCACAAAAGTGAAACAATTCTTTTATTAAGTAAATTACATCTTCATCATGATAAAATTGAACTCACGAAATCCTTATTCATATCTAGTCATAAAAGTTAAAGTGAATGAAACCCTAGTCCCAGCTTTTCTCTCTGATAATTCCGTTTTAGTTTCCGATTGCTATTTTTCACTACTTCGAATTGCCTAAATAGTAAGAAATCAACTATTTGGTATTCGACAACATAGGTCTCTGTGGGTTCAATATCTTAATTATTACTTCGAGTATACGTGCACTTGCGGAGATAACAACAAGTGTGGTAACTAAACAAGTTTTTAGAGCCGTATCAGGGAGTGACAAGTCCCTGTGCGCCAATACTTAGGTTTTGGCTGCGACTTTAAGAATAAGTTTAGTTTACCTACTTGTTGGGATACAACAAGTTTTTGGCGCCATTGCCGGGGACCTTAGTTTTGTCGATATTAAAGATGTTGAAATTATTGCTAGACTAGGATTAATTTATGTTCTATCTATCTATTCTTCTCTGTTTATTTGAGTTACTTAATCTGTCTGTTTTAGACTATACAGGGAATTTAAATCCAATGGCAGGACAGAGATTACTTAGGGACTATGCTGTCCCTAGGCCACAAGAAATACACTCTAGTATTATCAAACCCAGCATTGAAGCCGATAATTTCGAGATTAATCCTGCCTTCTTGACAATGATCCAGCAAAATTAATTTGGAGGAGATTCAATTGAAGATCCCTATCAACACTTACATCTTTTTCTTGAATATTGTGATACCATTAAGATTTGTGGAGTTTCTGATGATGCATTAAAGCTAAGATTATTTCCTTTTTCTCTCAGGGACCGAGCACGATTTTGGCTACATTCTAGACCTACTGGTGCATTTACTACATGGGAACAACTATCAGATGCTTTTCTGATAAAATACTTTCCACCAAGTAAAATCATCCAATTGAGAAAACAAATCATAAACTTTGCACAGAGAGATGGAGAACCATTTAACAAGGCGTGGGAGCGGTTCAAAGATTCACTTCGGAAGTGCCCGCATCATAGCCTTGAAAATGGGACTTTAATCCATACATTCTACTATGGTTTACTTATTGATACCCGCCTAATTATTGATACTTCTGCAGGAGGAGCTATTATGAGTAAGACGGTGGAAGATGCATTTGTACTATTTGAAGAAATGTCCTTAAACCATGACCAATGGAATTCTGAAGAAAGAATGTTACATGGTCATCATCATGGTAAGAATGAGAGTGAGGAATTGCATACTCCAATTGAAGAGGTAAATTCTTTTAGTATAGAATCTTGGCTTGACAAGTTTATGGCTAATCAAACTCAATTTATGCAAAATCAAAACGAAAAAATAGAAAATCTTGAGGGAATGGTTAACCAACTTGCTTTTCAGGTAGAATCTTTAACTGCTCATGAGAACTTCATAGAAAATCAAACGCCTAATGAACATTGCAATGTTGTTGTCACTAGAAGTGGAAAGAAACTAGGTGAAACCAGAGGAAGGTTTGAAAACAATGAAAAAGAGTCTTATTGTGATGAGGAATTAAAATTGGAAAAATCCTCTAAACATGAGCAAACCCCACCTAGTTTAACACCTCAAAAGGGTGATGAACCAAGAGGGGATGTGCCATGTAAAGAAGAAAACTCTAAGTCTGATTTGCCTCCGCCATATAAGCCACTTATACCTTTTCCTCAAAGGTTAGTGCAGAAAAAACTAGACAAACAATTTGGGAAATTTTTAGATATCTTGAAAAAGCTTTACATTAATATTCCATTTACTGAAGCTTTATTGCAAATGCCTACATATGCTAAATTTTTAAAAGAGATTCTGTCTAATAAGAGAAAAATAGAAGACTATGGTACTGTGGCTTTAACTGAGGAATGTAGTGTCATTATACAAAACAAATTGCCACCTAAGTTGAAGGATCCATGTAGTTTCTCTATCCCTTGTTTTATTGGTAGTATGGCTTTTGACCGAGCCTTATGTGATTTGGGAGCTAGTGTGAGTCTAATGCCATTATTTGTTTGCAAGAGGATGGACATGGGAGAGCTTAAACCAACTTCAATGTCTTTGCAGCTCGCCGATCGTTCTGTTAAATATCCTGTGGGGATTCTGGAAGATGTGCCAGTTCAAGTAGGTAAGTATTTCATCCCTGCCGATTTTGTAGTTCTTGAGATAGAGGAAGATGCAAAAATCCCCATAATACTTGGTAGACCATTTTTAGCCACAGTAGGAGCACTCATTGATGTAAAAAATGGTAAGCTTTCTTTTAACATTGGGGGTGAAAAGATTGAGTATGACTTGTATAAAACCTTGAAAAATCCTTCAAATTCTGAGTATTATTGCAGTATACATGATGGAGATGACATTATTTATGATCTTAATGATTTGTTTATTGAAACCTCTGATTATGATTCTGATTTTGTTATCAAGGAAGAAACCAATTCAGAAACTAATGAATTTCTAGATTGCAATACTTGTGATGAAAAAGAAAAAACTCCAAAAATAGAGCTTAAGCCTTTACCTGATAATCTTCGTTATGAGTTTCTTGGTCCTAATTCTACTTATCCAGTTATAGTTGATGCACAGCTTGGAAAAAGGGAAACAGAGTTGCTTCTCAAGGAATTAAGGATCCACAGAAAGGTAATTGGGTATTCTATTGATGACTTGAAAGGAATTAATCCTTCTTTTTGTATGCACAGGATCTTGATAGAAGAAGAACACAAGCCACATGCAGATTTCCAAAGAAGACTAAACCCCTCTATGAAAGAAGTTGTAAAAAAGGAAGTTCTGAAATTACTTGATGCAGGTATTATCTATCCTATCTCTGATAGTAAATGGGTAAGTCCTGTACATTGTGTTCCTAAGAAAGGAGGGGTAACTGTCATAAAAAACAAAGATAACGAGCTAATTCCTGTTAGAACTGTTACTAGTTGGCGCATGTGCATAGATTATAGAAAATTGAATGCTGCTACTAGGAAAGACCACTTTCCTCTACCTTTTATCGATCAAATGGTTGAAAGACTAGCCAACCATTCTCATTTTTGCTTCTTAGATGGATATTTTGGTTTTTTTCAAATTCCCATACATCCTCATGATCAAGAGAAAACCACTTTCACTTGCCCCTATGGAACTTTTGCATATAGAAGAATGCCTTTTGGTTTATGTAATGCTCCTGCCACATTTCAGAGATGCATGATGGCTATTTTTTCTGATTTTATTGAAGATTTTATGGATGTATTCATGGATAATTTCTCAGTATATGGTTCCTCCTTTGATAATTGTTTGGCTAACTTGTCTCGGGTTTTACAGAGGTGTGAAGAAACTAACCTTGTGCTTAATTGGAAAAAATGTCATTTCATGGTTAAGCAAGGGATAGTTTTGGGACACTTAATCTCAAAAAGAGGAATTGAAGTAGACAAAGCAAAAATTGAAGTAATAGAAAAATTGGAGCCACCCACTACTGTGAAGGAGGTCCGAAGCTTCCTCGGACATGCAGGATTCTACCGGCGATTCATCAAGGATTTCTCTAAACTTGCTAGACCTCTTACACATTTACTTTGTAAAGATGTTAAATTTTCTTTTGATGAGAATTGTTTATCTGCTTTTCAGGAGTGGTAGTGTACACTGACCATACAGCTGTGAAATACTTAATGCAGAAAAAAGACAGCAAACCACGATTACTCAGATGGATTTTACTCCTGCAAGAATTTGATTTGGAGATTAAAGACAAAAAGGGATCAGAAAACAGATCATCTCTCAAGAATAATGGTAGACACTAGAAAGAATGATGAGATCAATGATTCCTTCCCTGAAGAACAACTCTTGACCATTGAACAACTCAGAGCCCCCTGGTATGCTGACATAGTGAATTATCTTGTAGCCAATATTTTTCCTCCTGATTTGAGCTACCAAAAAAGGAAAAGATTTTTGGCTGAGGTGAAACACTATTTTTGGGATGAGCCTTATGTATTTAGAAGATGTGCAGATGATATTTTCAGGAGATGTGTACCCGAAAAGGAAGTTGCAGACATACTGTTCCAATGCCATAGATCTTCTTATAGTGGGCATGCTAGTGCCGAGAAGACTGCCTTCAAAGTGTTACAATCAGGATTTTATTGGCCCATAATATTTAAAGATGCTAGAAATCTTGTTTTATCCTGTGATAGGTGTCAGAGGACAGGCAACATTAACAGAAGACATGAGATGCCGCTGTCTAATATTCTTGAGGTTGAGATATTTGATGTTTGGGAAATTGACTTCATGGGACCTTTTCCATCTTCTGGAGGTAACAAATATATTCTTGTAGCGGTAGATTATGTTTCAAAATGGGTTGAAGCTATTGCATCCTCAACTAATGATTCCAGAGTTGTTGTCAAATTATTCAAAAAAATTATCTTTCCAAGGTTTGGGACCCCACGAGTTGTGATTAGTGATGGAGGCTCGCATTTCATAGAACACAAGTTTTCTGCCTTACTAAAAAAATATGGGGTGAATCATAGAGTGGCGACACCTTATCATCCTCAAACAAGTGGACAAGTTGAAATATCAAATAGAGAAATAAAAGGAATTTTGGAGAAGACAGTTTCACGCACAAGGAAAGATTGGGCATTCAAACTTGATGATGCATTGTGGGCATATAGGACAGCTTTCAAAACACCAATTGGGATGTCTCCTTATTAATTAGTTTATGGCAAATCTTGTCATCTCCCTGTAGAACTCGAACATAAGGCATTCTAGGCAATCAAAGCATTAAACTTTGATTTAAAGAATGAGGAAGAAAAAAGAAGACTACAATTGAATGAGTTAGATGAGATCAGACTTTCAGCTTATGAAAATGCAAAAATTTATAAGGAAAGAACCAAAAGATGGCATGATCGGCATATTTTTAGAAGGGATTTTCAACCAGGTGACTTTGTTCTTTTATTCAATTCTAGATTGAGACTTTTTCCTGGAAAACTTAAGTCTCGATGGTCTGGGCCTTTTCAGGTAAAGAAAGCCTATCCTTACGGAGCCGTGGATATATGGAGTGAAGAAACAGGAGAATTCAAGGTTAATGGTCAGAGACTTAAACACTATTATCAAGAAGAGCGAGTTGAAGAAAAAGAGAGTTTTTATTTGGATGAACCACTATCAAATCTGAGTGTTAAAGGGTCAAGCTAAATACTTTTAAATTAGCACTTTTTGGGAGGCAATCCAAGCTTTCTAACTTTAGTTCACTTCCTTTAATTTACTTTTATCTTAGTTTCACCTTAGCATTAATTTTTATTTTTAAGAAGAAGCATGGAGAGGAAGAAAACTCGACTCAAAGGGTTGATAAAATTTTGTAAGTATCCCCTTCCATTCACCTTTTGGATTTCATCATTGACTCTTATTTTTGTGTCTACCACCACTACTTCATCTACATGAAAATATTTTGATTAATGTGATATGTGGTCATGTTTTGAGATGTGATTGATGATTTTTGATGATGAATGAATTCAAATCCATGATTAGAGATATAGCCCCATCATGTTAAATTTATTTCTTCAATACATATTTGTCTATTGAAATATGAAATTAGTTGATGCATGAAATTTTGGATGGATGTATTGTTTGAAGAATAAAATCTAAAAGTGAGACTTTTCTTTTGAATAAAATGAGTATATGAGTATGATTTATGAATTGAGATCAATTGATCAACCTGGTAGATGTTTAGTCTATTCTTGTTATTTGTTGGGAAATAAGAATCCAAGATCCACAAAATAAAGGTGAGGACTCCCCTACTTGGCACTGTGGGAAAGTGCAATGGTACCGAAGGTCATGGGTTGAAGGAATAAATTGAAAAAGTATGTATCTATGTGGGTACATGCCATGAGAGAAATCATTTCACATAAACTCTGCTGTCCTTAGTGAATTCTTTCCAAATTAGAGGATATGAGTTCTATTGCATTGATTATGTGATCCGTGCACTCTAATCTCGTCACCAGAAAAAAGGTGGTAATCGAGTTAGAGAATGTGAATGATGCAAAAAGAAATGAAAAAGTATGTATCTATGTGGGTATATGCTCAAAAAAAAATATGAGTGGAAAAAGATCTTGGAAACCTAATTCCTGTAAACAAAAGCATGATAGATTTGAACTGAAATTGGGTGAAATCATGAGATTGAAAATTCTATTTATTGTACATGTTCTGAAGTTTTATTTGATCGAATTGTGGATCTAGAGGATTGAGTTCTAAAGATGATATGCATATTTGAAGTTTTATAAATCAATTGATAGAATTTTTCATTGATGGGTTGTATTTTAGAAATTTATTGAGCATGAAAAGGTTATTCTTTTAATCAAATTTTGATTTCAAAATTGTGATTTTTGCTTGAGGACAAGCAAAGTTTGAGCCTTATGTATTTTGATGACACCAAAATATATAGTATATTTTGTATCATTTCAGACATCTTTTCATGCTAAATTGAGGATCTTTTGCTTGTTTTCATGATAAATTCATCGAATATTGCAAAGTCTACTTCTGTGTTGGTTTTTCTCAATTTTCAGGTAAAAAGGCACTATTTCAGAGAGTTTTCAAGCAAAATCAAATACATAGAAGAATTATCATCATCAAGAGGAAATCACCCAAGAAATTTCACGTAAAACGGGGCAAGTCAGCATATTACGGCAGTGCCGTAATCCATTTTATGGTACCGTAATTTCAGACAGTACCGTAAAATCCGAGCCCTGCCGTATTTTGAGGAGTTTGTAAAAAGAGAGTTCTTCGGATTCTATGGCA
Organism: Costus lasius; assembly: GCA_027563935.2. Classification (NCBI taxonomy): domain Eukaryota; kingdom Viridiplantae; phylum Streptophyta; class Magnoliopsida; order Zingiberales; family Costaceae; genus Costus; species Costus lasius. Next base: position 15,565,441 of record CM050454.1, on the reverse strand, counting down.
CCGCCGTAAACAATATTACGGTACCGTATTTCAGAACGCTTCAGAACACAAACTTCGCCCGATTTTACGGCACCACCGTAAAGGATTACACGGGCCGTATTTTCCTAACACTTCCGAACAGAAAGTTCCCTCGATTTTACGGCAGCACCATAAACCAGATTACGGTGCCGTAATTCCCAGACGACATCAGAACAGAAGACTCGAGCGATTTTACGGCAGTGCCGTAAACTATTCCACTGTCGCAATTCCTGTTCTGAACGCGACGCCTAGGTCAACTTCGACGCCTGATTTTTGCGGAGAGGATTGCGGGCGATCCAGAACTCTAAATTGGATATCGTAAGAAGAAAAAAGGGAGCTTTTGACAAGAGAATTAGGCACACACCAGAAGCCCCAATTTTCATCCACTGTGGAGGGAGAAATTGCAATTCACGCCGCCGCCTAGGGTTTCGCCGCCGCGCAAGATCCAGACGATCTTCGGCCATGATTTTTCTACTGAAGCTTCATCTGAAGGAGGAGACAACACACCAGAAGTTTCAGATCGAAAGGAGATCAATTGGAAGAGAAATCGAAGAAAAAATAGTCGCCGACATTGTTCATCGACATTCTTTGCAAATTACGGCTGTGAAATACTTCACAGTCGTGCTGTATTTTCTAAACTTATCTTTTCCTTTGATTTTCGATCTTCTGAAACCATGACTCATTATAATTCCTTCACGATGATAGCTTAAACTACTTTTGGGACATGGGGGAGTAATTCACTTAATTTCCAATGACTAGATGACTACTTTTTCAATATTTTGTTGCGTTTAATCTTAGCATGATGATTTTGCTCATGTGATAATTGTGCTTAGACTCTCTATAAGTCCATGTTACTAATTATGTTCTTAAGATTTTCGCTGTTGACTGAAAGGTAATTGCTTGAGAATTTGGAACCCTAGAATTGCATGTTAGGAACCCTTCCTTAGGTTAGATCCAACTTGATCTATTCTAGTAGAATAATTGCCATGATTATAACATGAATCTATAGATCGATGTCTATTTGTCAAACGTGGAGATCTTGTGTGAAAGCAATGATCGGAACGTTGGAGATCCATGAGTAAAACTAGTGTCGAGACTCGGATGCACGAAAGTGATCCTTGAGACTCCACTATAGGTTATCAACCTAGAATTCGAATGCACGAAAGTGATCCTTGAGTTCATTGTTTGATGATTTACTTATCTTCAGCGTTGGGACGAATCTTGCATGAAAGCGAAGATAAATCCCTGTGCAGTTGTTTGCACGAAAGTGAAACAATCATTTTATTAAGTAAATTACATCTTCATCATGATAAAATTGAACTGACGAAATCCTTATTCATATCTAGTCATAAAAGTTAAAGTGAACAAAACCCTAGTCCCAGCTTTTCTCTCTGATAATTCCGTTTTAGTTTCCAATTGCTATTTTTCACTACTTCGAATTGCCTAGATAGTAAGAAATCAACTATTTGGTATTCGACAACTTTGGTCTCTGTGGGTTCGATATCTTAATTATTACTTCGAGTATCCGTGCACTTGCGAAGATAACAACAAGTGTGGTAACCGAACATGTTTTTAGAGCCGTATCAGGGAGTGACAAGTCCCTGTGCGCCAATACTTAGGTTTTGGCTGCGACTTTAAGAATAAGTTTAGTTTACCTGCTTGTTGGGATACAACACTTCTCCTCCAAGCTTCCTTGATCCCGATCTTCTCTAGCACTCATGCCTCTGAGAACCAAGGCCATGGCCTCCAAACGAACCGCGCCACAGCCGGTATTCTCTGATTCATCGGCCACAGATGACGACAAGTATGAGTCGTCACCTCCTCCATCTTACGGGCCATCATCGGCCACACCGGGATCTTCATCCTCTCGGCGAGGACGCACCTCCGCCAGTCAACCGCAACCATACGTATCTCCCCCGAATGAGTTCGGGATAATCTTTCACAACGCCGACCAAGAAGAATGTTATCAAACACTGCGTCAACGCCAAGTACTCAACACAAGGTATCTTGACAGAGGCACGTTGCAATTGCTTGGGCTGCGGGAAGATGTTGATATGATGTATGCAGCTGTGGGTTGGGAGCAATTTCAGCAACTCTTTTCTCCTACATACGTTGGTGTAACGCTGGAATTTCTATGCTCCTTGGAAGTCAAGGCAGACCCGATTCTAGACGATGATCCTGGCCGTTTAACATTCTGCCTCGATAACATCGAGCATACCCTTACTCTATCTTAATTACGTAGTATTTATGGATTTCCTAAACCTTGTGCCCGCAAGGTCCCCACTGAATATAGTGAGCAGGGCTTCTGGGGTGCAATAACTAATGAGCACATTTACTCCGTTCGCGTGGCTCGTGCCTCTAGCCTATGCAACCCAGTCATCAAGTACGTTCACCGCGTGTTGGCTCATACCATATTTGGCCGTGGTGAGAGCGACGGTATAGTTTGACAAACCGAGTCATTTTATCTCTGGTGCATGCTTCATAGCTTCCGGGTGGATTCTGGGTACTATCTTGCAAAACAGTTTAGCCGTGTCGCCTGCTCGTTGAAAGGGGCGATTGTGATTGGCGGCCTTATCACTCCCTTGGCAATCTCTTTGGGCATCATCCCGTATGACACATTGGAAGCTACTGGCAACAACAGGCTCGAGATCGAGTCTTGCGTCGCCATGAAGCTGATTATACACAAGGTTGACTCCTACTGCATGACATTCAAAGGGAGTCCATTCTGCCTCCCATTAGTGAACCCAGAACGCACCACCGTGAGAGTGCGAGGGAACTGGCGTATCCAACCTGTTGATGATCCGCAGCCTGACCCTGTTGACACCACACCGCTTGCACCCGAAGCATTCTCCTTTGGCGGCACTTCTTCCTCTGACTCTATGATGGCTATCTTGCAGGAAATTAAAGAGGAGCAACTCCACCAATGAGAAGTGATTGATCACTTAGACACCACCGTTTCCTACATTCAGCAGGACCATTCCTCTCGATGGGAGCTGTGGAGGCGCACATGCAAAGGCAACATAAGATGATGGGGTCTGTTTGGGAAAAGATATCAAGTATAGATGAGCGACTTTCCTTTCTCTCTGAGGAGAATATAGCACACATGGACATCTCATCTGATGAGGAGGCCGAGCCCGACTTCACATCACATGGCAAGAGCAAGAGTTCTAAGGGTTCTGGCTGTCGCTCGCACAAACGGAGGTAGCTTCCCCAAACATCAGCATCAACACCCGCTCCTCTCACATCCACAGCATTGCATAGAGGACTATGCAAACTTTTAGAGTGGGTGAGCTGTCTCTACTCTGGTTTCTTCTTTCTGTCTTCATGTGGCTGTTTGACTTACGACTGTGGCATGACTTTTATTCTGTGATGGATGGATATTATGGCATTGTATCTTATATGCCATTTTATTCGTGGGCCTGGTCCACATCTTCAGGCCCCACTATTTGATAGTTCTGTATGACATTACCTTATCGCTTATGTTAGTACTCTGTTATGACGATTGTGATTCCCATCCATGTCGTGCGAATGTTAAGATGTTATGATGCTTATTATTCGTGAGTTTACTTGTCTATCATGAGTCTTGTCCTATGATAGCTATTCCAAAAATTTTTGTTTAAGTTGAATGCATGATTTGTTAAGAATAATCCAAGGTTGTTGATAATACTTCCTTGTTATAGATACTTTTTGATCATATCCATACGCTCTATGATTTTGAAATTTTGTAATTTGGGTTGACTTTAGATTGTTCATTAGTGGGTCAAATATTTCTATGACTGCTTAATCAACTCAAGTTTGCAACTTACATGAGAATCGTATTGAGATGCATATTCGCTTAGTTATTCTTTGAATTCCTTTCTGTTGTTGGGGGGACACTGCATTTGTCAAAAAGGATATGTTATCAACTATTGAGGATATATATATATATATATATATATATATATATATATATATATAACACTCACCCCTAGATTCCTCTACTTGGCATTGCGAAAAATTGGCAGTAGTACAGAAGGATATGGGTTGAAATCTAAGAGATGTGAAGTGAAATCTATAAAGAGACTCCTCTACTTGGCATTGCGAAAAATTGGCAATGGTACCGAAGGATATGAGTTGAAGTCTAGTGCAATAATCAGTGTATCATACCCTAATAAAACATTTGAGTTAACCCCAACGATTTGATTAGGAAGGATTGGAATTGCATGAGTGTTGTGTAGACTTAATTGAATCCTATGTTTGTTGCTTACTAGGTTGTTTGGCATCTAGAAATTGTGGGATCAATCTGCTGAACACTTGAAACAACTATTTACTTGATTTCTCCTGATTAGATCTTGGATTGCTATCAAATGTTTTTCTAACTTGGATGTATACCTTGGCACGAAAGATTACTCTTGTTCCATCTTGTGTTTCATCTTATTTAATTGCTTGAGGACAAGTAAAGATTTAAGTCTGGAGTATTTTGATGCCTTGCATTTTAGTAGTAATTTTCATTAATATTTCATGATGAATCTAGGCTTATTTTGATATTTTCACACTCTTTATAGGCTTATTTCCTTCAAAGCTTCGGAATCTTCACTTTTTCTTGCTTTTGTGGAATTTCAGGTAAAATCACCCAATTTTGATATCTTTTGAAGATTCTAAGGCTACGGAGTGATTTCTTATGCGAAAACGAAGCTACCTATCAAATTTGGGCTCAATCGGAGTTAACCTGAAAAATACGTCCAGGTGAACCCCATGGGGTTCATCGGTTCTTTCGTCAAATGCAAGATTACTTCATAGAGAGCTTCACGGGCAGGTGAACCCGGCGGGGTTCACCCGTGATTCTCTCTATTGCGCAGCACTCAAACTGGCCAGAACACTTCACGAGCAGGTGAACCCGGCGGGGTTCACCCGTGCTTCTTTCGGCCGAAACACCCCAGAGAACATCACGACCAGGTGAACCCGGTGGGGTTCACCCATGATTTCAACCCAAGCGAACGCGAGTCGACTTTTAATCAGATTTTCTCTTATTTCTAACCCGTTTGAAGTCCAAATTTGGCAAGGAAGGATTCTTTGGAAAGCTATTTCGAAGGAGAATGCGTGGAATATAAAAGCCCTAATTTCATGACCTAATCATCGAGCAATCAAGCGACGAAGCGGCTAGTGCAGAAGAACACGGCAACTAGGAGTTTCTGAGTGGATTTCCGCCGTTCAAACCATCAGATCATCACGATTTCTGTAGATTCCTTTCGGTTCATCGTCTCCTCCCTCTCAGATTCACTTCCTTGTAGTTTTCTTTCCCTTTAAAGAGAGATTTTAAGCGTTTCAATGATGATTGTAGCGTAAACCCTTTTTCGGGGCTCGGTTGAAGCCCGTTGACAATTCTTAATTGCTATTCTTGTTCTAATTCAGTTATTAGGATTATATTGTGAGCATATTTTACTTTGATGTGCAAATTCCATGATTTTACCTTAGCCAAGTATTTTCATGTTTTAGCCGTTACGATTCATACCGAGAGGAGGATCGTAAGGGCGGATCTTCTTAGTAAAACTTGCGAGACCTCAACACGAGAGTGCTTGGTTTTCGCTCGAGGGTTTCATAATCTTCCATAGAACTCATTGGGTTTGCCTAAAATGATCCACCGCAAGAGTAGGAGATCGTTTTAGACAAACACCGGGGTGTACACTCGAGAGAGGGCACCTTGTACCCTAGGGATAGATTCCTTGTGCAAAATCAAAAATCCAAGTAACCAATATTTTTAAGCGCGATTAAGATTGTCAGCGTGGTGGAAACCATAGCCCTGATCTCTCTCTCATATTTATTCTCTACCGGCGTAGCTTCGATTTCTTGTTTTCGATTTAAGTTCTCAAAACCACGTTTTTGTTCGCCTAGCTATTGAAACTTGGATTTTCTAGTACTCAACCTTGTTCTCTATGGGATTCGACATCTTTTATATTACTTCGACATAACAGTGGACTTGCGGGACGTGTCATGCTGCGATCTAGGTAACGGGTGTTGACAACCCACCAGGACTCCAATAAATCATAATGCACCTTCTGCGCGGCATCCCGGAAATAATACCGTATTGGTTTGGCTCCTCCTCCACGGCAGGCCACTTGGAGGTAGATTTACGGGTCATCGTCTTCCTTTGACTAGACATGGCAAAGATCGGTGGTAAGCCACTGAAACTCGGAAGAACTGGTGGTGCAACGACATAGAAGGCAGCCAAAGAGTAGAGCGGAAAACCAGGTAGCAGCAACTAGAGATGAAGGGTTAGCGGCGGCTAAAAAAGAGAACTGGCGGTGACCGAAAAGATGAGACATAGATCTGAGAATGAAAACCCTCAGATCTGGAAATCTGGAGGTGCCAGAGGATGAAGGGAACCGGTGGCCGGCAAAGTAGAAGCGCAGAGACCCGTCGGCGGCGAGATCTAGCAGAAAACAGTGAAGAACAGCAACAGGCGATGAAATCTGACGAAGTGGTGAAAACACACCAAGAAAACCAGATCTAGGTGTCATCGAGAGGCAGAGAAGGACGCTGAAGCTTTGGACGGCAGCAGAAAAGAAATCTAGAGGCCTGAGGGCTCAAAAAAATGAGAGAAGTGGCGGCGACGCCGTCCAAAGCTTCAACGTCCTTCTCCGCCGCCGCGCCCTCTTATAGGTAGAAGAGGCAAACTAAAGCACGCCCGTGATGGTGAACACGGCCATGCCGTGTCTGGTTCGTTGAGATCCGGAATCATAGGCACGGGCGTGATGGTAGACATGGCCCGACCATGTCTGGCTCGGCGAAAGAATCTATCCTAACTTGAACACGCCCGTGATGATGAGCACGCCCATGTTGTGCCAAGCTCGTCTAAAATTTGTCAGACCATGTTCACGCCCTTGATGGTTAGCACGGCATGCCCTTGATTACTGCAGCACATTATGCTAGAAATCGTCGAGCCGATCATGGCCGTGATGGCTATCACAGCCAGGTCGTGAACAGCTCGGCGATGAGCAAAAATCACTTGAAAAATGCTAAAGATTTTCACAATTAATATGATGCTTTTTAATGTATAAAACAATCAAAATTATGCAATGGGAGATCACAAAAAGTATCAAAACAAAAATAACATACCAACAAAACAAACAACCACAACAATAAACATCAAAGTCTGTCTAATCAACACAACACAATAAATGATAAATCCTTGGGGTGCCTCCCAAGAAGCGCTGGTTTAAGGTCAGCAGCTTGACCAATGTCTGTGCCTCAGGGTACGTCCAGTGGATCGGAGGCAGAAGAAATGGCATGTAAATGCCCCTTTCTTCTTCACTTAAATGTTACACCTATAGATATAAGCATTAATAATAATAGGTGTACAAAAAAAATGTCTTCAAACTATTTGGAATATAAAGTGTTTTAAAATCAAAGTCTTTCAATCTATCCTCAAGCCTATCCTGTAACACCCTCGTGCAAGCTATGTCGGGCGTGTGTCGAACAAGTCCATATGAGTAGTAGCCTCCTCCTTCATCGGCTTGGTATAGTCATGTAAATCCTTTAATCGGAACATCATCAGAGGATCCCACCTTTCCCTTGAGAGATCGGTAGGCGCTGCTACTAACTCAAGGCTACAGCAAGAACCTAGAAAAGACAATTCTTTTATATCCATGAAAAGATCAAATTGTAGAACAGTCTCACCTATGTTCAGGGACAACTTCTCATTCTTAACGTCTATAACAGCCCCGACAGTAGCAAGGAAGGGTCGGCCCAATATAAGCGGTAATCGGGCATTCTCTGTCATATCCAAGACCACGAAGTCCACCGGAATAAAGAACTCCCTAGCCTTAATTGGCACATCCTCCACAATTCCCTTTGGATGGTGAATAGAGCCATTAGCAAGCTGAAGCGCCATAGATGTTGGTTTCAGACCTCCCAAATCTAGATTTTTGAAAAGGAATAGAGGCATGACACTAACACTGGCCCCCAAGTCACAAAGAGCTTTCTCAAATGAAAAATTGCTGATTTTACAAGCGACAAAAAAACTGCCTGGATCTTTAAGCTTTTCCAGCGACGGGTTTTGAATGAATGAACCATATTGTCCCGTCAATGCTGTGACTAATCTCTGAGGATATGAGACATGTGACTTGTGAGGTGATGGAGGAATAGATACCGGCTCTTGCTTGACCTCCGACTCCGTTGGTATTCCCTCCGAATACTAGGTATCTGTGCTTACATCTTTAGACTCTTCAACAATAGCTTCTCTAGTAGCCAACTTGGGATCTTACAACTGGGTGCCACTGTTATAATCACATTGCAGTGCTCCCTCGGATTTACCTCGGGTTAAGAGGGGAGCTTTCCTAATGAACTAGAGGATGAACTGGCTTGTTGAGCAATCTGGTTCTCAAGTGTCTTCGAGTGAGAAATCAGGGAGTTCACCTTGGAATTTAACTACCGAATAGACTCATCAACACCCTCATTTCGCTTTGACTGAGTATTGATAAAATTCTCCAGCAGTAACTCTAAACTGAATTTCTGAGGCTGATTAAACTGCCTTTTTTGAAATCCGGGTGGTTGCCTCAATTGAGGATGAGAGACTGATTGCTAGAATTCCCTGGGGAGCCTGATTTTTGAAGTTCAATGGGTTGGCTTGGTTCTGAGTGTTCCAATAGGAGAAGTTTGGATGATTCCTCCATCCAGGGTTGTATGTGCCTGAGAATGGGTCATTCAGGTTCCTCTGATATTGTTGTATAACATTAACCTGGTCTAAAGACAAATCAAAAGAAGAAGGGACCATAATCTGGTAGTTAGTAGCACTGTGTCTCAAGTTACCACAAACTTCACATGTAAACAAATTAACAGATGATGTATTAAAATTCATTGAAGTCAGTTGATGCGACAAGGAGTCAACCTTGGCCGCCAACGAACTCAACATATCTAAATCATGCTTTCCTCATCCTCTTACTGGGATGTTTCTCTCACTCATCCATTGGTAATGATTCAGAGCTATGTCTTTGATCAAATTCATAGCATGTTCACATTCTTATTCATCAATGCTCCTCCCACAGCTGCATCTACAGATAAGTGAGTATTATATAAAAAATTGTTATAAAAAGTATGCACTAGTACCCATTTTTCGAGACCATGGTGCGGGCACATTCATAGCAACTCCTTATAGCGGTCCCAGGCTTCATAAAGTGACTCCCCTTCCCTCTGGCTGAAATTCGTTATCTGGTTTCTCAATTGATTAGTCTTGCTCGGCGGAAAGTACTTATCGAGGAACGCATGGGAAAGTTGATCCCATATTGTGATGGAGCCTTGAGGGAGGGCTGTAGCCATGCTCGCGCACGGTCCCTAAGGGAAAAAGGAAAAAGTCGTAAGCGTATTGCATCAGATGTTACCCCATTTATCTTCAGGGTATCACAATATTCTAAGAAAATGGACATATGTAAATTCGAGTCGTCATGAGGTGATCCACTGAATTGGTTCTGGTGAACCATATGCACTAGGGTTGGCTTTATCTCAAAATTGTTTGCCTCGACTGCAGGTCGAGCAATGCTTGAGTGTAAGCCCTGTATATTCGGTGCAACCAAATCCTTCAGCAAACAAGTCTAGTCCATTGTAGAAGTGTTTGGATGGGTTTCCTCAAGCTGGTGATCCTGGATTTTCCTTTGAGCTCGAAAGCTCCGTTTAATTTCTGGATCTTCTAGCACTAAGTTTCCTATTCTAATTGTTCTTGGCATACACAGGATTAGTAAACCAGATAATACTAGCTTGAAGAAACGAAGAAGACAAGAAATAGTAAGAAATGGACTAAAAAAATAAAAATAAAAATAAAAAGTTATCTAATCTATCAACTCAACAGTATAATCGATATTGACTACGCCTTGCTCCCCGGCAATGACACTAAAAACTTGATATGACCCACAAGTATACGGTTTCTATCGCAGTAGTAAAATATCATCCCTAGGGAGCTAGATGTCAAGTACCAACCTTTAGTGTCATTGATAGCTAGATAATCCAAAATAGGAATCGAAAAATCTAAACTAGGCTTGAAATATCGACTCAAGAAATCAACGACTAGTAGGGTAAATTATAGTTTTACAAAGATTCAGGACCACAGGTTTCACCACGTTGAATGAATAATGTAAAACAATGAATCATAATTTAGGAAATAGAAAACAGATTACCTTCTCTCGAAGCATAATCTGACGATAAACCACTTAAGGCGATCAATCCTATGATACAGATTACCTCCTCTTGAAGCATAATCCGGTGTCTACTTAAGCTGATCTCCGACTCTCGTAGCAAAACTAACTTAAGAAAGACCCAATGAGTTCTATGACGATCGTAAGTCCTCGAGTGACTTTGAACGACTCTCGTAATTCAAGTCACAAGTTTAAATGGGCAGTCGAGTGTTACGATTCACCTCTCGGCTCTTCTCGTGACACTTAACACATATCAATGTTTGGCCAAAACATAAATACGCAATTAGCACACCACATTTAAATAAGTCAATTCACTATAAGGTACCACTGAGATTCATAAAAGATGTTTACATGTGAATATTTGTTCAATGGGCTACGCCCAAGTCCCGAACTAGGGTTTTACACTAAGAAATACATCGTTCAACAACAAAAACCCAAATAAATGAATTCAAAAAGAGGGGAAATTACAGATCTTGGGCAGGAGACGATAGATCTTTGGTCTTCTCTCGATAGCCCCCAAGAAATCTGTCCAAACAAGCCCTCGAACAAGCGAAATCGCCACTTTTCACCCTAGGTCACCTGTCTCCAAAATGCAAACCCCGTAACCGCTCAAAATACCATCTTTTATACCTCAATCGAAACCTTGGGCGGTTAGGAAAGTTAATTGGGAGTTTTCCCCAATTTCTAGGCTCTTGGATTGTCGGATTTGACGAAAAAATGGTCGATGGTCGCGATCTACTGATGCCATCACAGGCGTGAAGACCATCACGGCCAAGCCGTGATGAGTTCGGTGACCTCCGAAGAAGTAATCACGGCCGTGATGATGGACACGGGCAGGCCGTGATGGGTGCGTAAAATTTCTAGAAGTTGCTCATGGCCGTGCACAACACCCGTGATCATCCCGTCAAATTTTGTGTCATCGCTCTTCACAGGCGTGATGGCCATCACGGCCAAGCCGTGATGAGTTTGTAAAAATCCGAGATGGAGAACGCGCCCATGCGCATGCCCATGATGACTTCGCTGAAGTTCCTTCACTTGACGATCACGGCCGTGAACACTGTCACGGGCTGGCCATGCTTACTTCGTCACTTGATGCTGAGAAGGCCGAAATGATCACAGCCATGATGGCTATCACGGTCAGGCCGTGATCTCCATAATAAGCTCCAAAAAATCTAAAATTTTTCCTGTGACCTTGGTGATCTGTGATGAATCTTCCTGTAACTTCACATCTTCAAAATCTTCTCAAAAATAGGATAAAATGACCTACATTTCACATACAAATGAAAGAATAGTGAAGATTCTAAACTTTACAAGAAAAGATACTAAATTAAGTTATAAAACAAGATTAAAGCCTGAAAAGATCATATAAATGGTACTCTAAATCATATAAAAATAGCACTCATCAGAGCTACAGTGGCAGATAGGGATCTTTTTCCTGTACATTGATCAAGGTGCCTACCGCTTGGTTAGGAAGCATCTTACAGTTAGGCGTTACCGCTTAGTTAGGGACGCCTTGCTGATTTATTCTTTTGCTATCATTTCCATTGAACTGCTATTCCTTTGTGTATGATGTGGATGTTTATTTAGATTTTATGGGATAGTATGTCCTTATCTCATATTGCTGGGATTTACGTTATTCACGTTGCATGTGTGCTCTCTAGCATAGTACATTGTTATGATGCGTGCTCTCTAGCACATTGTGTTGTTGTTCGGGCTGTACTGGTGGCGCTGGAGTGCCAGTCGGACGTGTTTTGGGGCCAGACCCATATAGTGCTATGGAGGATGACCTCGTAGACTATATTTGTTATCTACATACAGTTGTGCTATTATGCACGGGGTATGATAGGGTACTGGACGCAGTACCAGCGGACTATTGACGAGCAGTCATCTCTAGTATGAGAGCTGACACTAGGGACCACTCAGATATGAGTGCATGTCCATAAGGGACGACTCGGCCCACAGCTCAGTATTATTTGGTGTGTTGATGTTGTACATGTATGCTATTGATCATGGTTTATAAGTACGTGTTTGGTGCACTTGATAGGTTTCATTGTATATCTATTTGACACATATTTCCATTAGTATTATTGCACCACGTACTTAATCCCTACTTAGCCCTTCTAGCTAATAACTTCTACATATGTTGATTTGATTTTAGGTCCTGCTGCGGGTCCGTCGGGGACGGATCAGGCGTAGATAGATAGTGGTAGTGGAATCCCTGGGTATTCGGTATTGTATATGTGTATTTATTCAGTTGTGTTGGCCATGTGGCCGGTTTGTTGTATCCCATCGTTTCGGACGGAAACTATCGTATTGATGTATTTGCTATATCATTGTTGTACCCATGTGTTGGATTTTACTGTTGATTATGGATTGTGTATACAGTGTTGGGCTGGGCAGGATCAGCAGGCCCAAATTGTCAGGTCTCTTTGGTGGGCCGTTGTTTGGGGCCCAATGGCCGTCAGGACGTGACAATTCATCACAACCACTGGCAGATTTACCATCAGATCTACCGGAGCCAGCTAAGGCTCCAGAAACAACATCTCCAGCACCTCAAATGCTAGCTATACTAGAGGTGATTGTCCCAACCTCGATACTGCCAGCTTTTTTCACCGGAGATTGTGTTACCATCTCCAGAGCCCTCACTTGAGCCATCATCTCACGTGTCGTCTCCTCCTTTACCTGAGATTGTTAGAGTAGAGAGGAGGAGAGCACGCACTCTGATGCATTACATTTACATCATATTTTTGCCTGTATTTTATATAATATTTAGGCATAATTGTAAGATTTTATACCAATTTATAATGTTTTTACTTCCTTTGGTATGGAATCTTCACCTTTCTTAGTTTTTATGAAAATATAGGTAAAATGACACAAAAATGATAGATTTTGTGAGTTTTAAGGCCATAGCATGGTTCCGAGGAAATTACGAAGTCACATGTCAAATTTGGAGCGAAAACAGTGTCAGACGCAACATTCACAGCCTCAGTCGTGAGTTTTTCGGCTGGCCGTGAGTTTTGCGTTCAAGGGGTGAAATCACGGCTAAGTATAAAAGTTCATAGAAACTTTGACGGGTGAGACCATAAGTCCTTTAGGGGCCGTGAGTTTTTCTGTGTACATAACTTTTACTCACAGAAACTTTCACAACCGCAACCATGAACAGTTTACGGGCAGTGAGTTTTTCCACCTCTTCTGATTTTTTATTCGATTCGGCCTCGAATCGAGTAAGAATTAAACCAAACTCTCCAAAATTCTTCTTTGAAGGGTTCTAAATCGATTGAACTATAAAAAAAAAGAATTTTTAGAGGGTTAAGGAGGACTTCTACAAATGAACACGAACAGAACAGAGGCAGCGGCTAGGGCGAAAATCGATTTCTAGGTAGAATTCCGGTGAGAGATCACGCAAAGGAAGGGATTGACGCTTCATCTTCATCACCAGATCAAGGGGAAGAGTTCTAATTACTTGTCTAGTGATTTCTTATATTTTATTTGGATTCAATGCTAAGTTCATCAATATACATGTTGTTTTCTTCAAACATGAGCGAGTAAATTTAATTTCGGGATTTGGGATGTAGCCCACTGACGTTTATGAATAAAATTTTATATTTTTATCTTTGTCATGATTATTATAGCATTGATTTGATCAAAATTGAGTTTATTTATGTGATTTACTCTAGCCAAGTATGTTTACGTCTTAGATGTTGCAAGAAGGGCCGAGAGGTGAATTACAACATTAGAACTATTCTCTTCAAACCTACGTATCCAATCATGAGAGTAGTTAGGGTTCATTTGAAGGATTTCATGGTTTTTCACATAACTTAATGGGCTTAGTTGCGTTGATTATCTCGAGAGTAGGGAATTAGCGTAACTAGGTACAGCCGGATTACACTTCGGGAGGAGGAAACCCCTTAGGAGAAACCCCTTTCATTGCTACAATACTCTATTCAAAGATTAATTTTTATCAAATTCATAATTGTCAGTGTGGTGAAACTCTGAGTCCCGGCTTTCTAAAAACTGATTTTTGCCTTAAAATGCTACCTTTTATTGCTTTTCATACTTAGTGTCCACACAAAACTACAAATTGATCCGTCTAGATATAAATGAGTCGTGTAATCGGTACTTGACCGTTAGATCCTTGTTGGGAATGATCTTTATTTTATTACTTCAATACAGTAGTGCACTTACGGTCGCATCAAGTTTTTGGCACCATTGCCGGGGATCAGGCCAGCCAATATCGATTTGATCGATAAGTTTATAGACTAGACATTTTTCTTTTGTTTTTAGCATTTACCTAGTTTTTCTTTTGTAGTTATTTTCTGTTATTTTTTTTATTTTACTTGATTAACACGTTGTATGCCTAGAGCCTTAAAGATAGGTATCTTATTTCCTGAAGACCCAGAGATTAAATGCACCTTCCGCCTTCGAAGAAAACTACAGTTTCAAAATCAAAAAGTTGCAGAAGAAGACGTGATGACGAATAATCAGTCATTAAAGGATTTTGCAGTACTTAACATTCAAGGTTTTAATTCTAGCATTGTTTGACCTAATGTGGAGGGGAACAACTTCGAGCTTAAACCAGCATTGATGACTATGGTTCAGTAGAACTAGTTTGAGGGTTCCCCAATACAAGATCCTAATTTTCGTCGTGCTATTTTTCTAAAGTATTGTGACACCATTAAAGTAAACGGTGTATCTTCTGATGTAATAAGACTAAGATTGTTTCCATTTTCTCTTAGGGATCGCGCACGGGCTTGTTATATTCTCTTCCCGCTAAATTGATTACTACATGTATCACGCCCCGGCAGAAAGCCAGCTATCCCTAGGGTTCCCAGAGATTAGACAATATTGATAGGAACCAAAGAACTACAATAATCACATATCATTTATTAAATAATTAATTCAAACTTAACATCAAAAATTCTATGACACAATCTTTAAAATATACTGTCCAAGGTGTACATAAATCAACTAAAATAAAACTAAAAAATTATCTCAACTCAGGGGTGGTATATAGCTATCTACTCTATCCCTCCCAGAAGCTAACTCTGTACCTGGGAGAGAAACAAGGGGAGTTAGCAAAAACACTAAGTAGGAATCAACAAAATGGTGAGTGGTCAAATAACAAGATAATACAATGACTGGAACAACAATACATATCAGAAACAAATAATACAAGAAATATCGTGTAAATCATCAAGCTTGGCCAACAGATCTCAATAATGAGCCGCACTCATTTTCAGAGTGTTTCCACTGTAGCTCACACAATGAAATGACTGTCCTAAACAGCCCGGTAGTGTTGCGTCCAACACCTGGCATCCGAAGTATTGTCCGAAGACAACTGGCAGTACCCTAACCAGCAACCATATAGCTCGATATAATCAGAAACTATATCTCACACAAACAAGCCACTGGTGATAAATCACTAGTCCAGAGGTCAATATGTCATGACTAAACAACACGGAATCACAATTGTTTCACCATATCAACATATCAAATATCTCAATTGTAGCTTTATTAACCATGCATACAGAAACAGAATATGACCAAATGAATAAGATAAATGAGGTCAACCAAATTTCAGAAACAAAGCAAGCAGACGAATCAAATAGATATTGGTGTCAATCAATTCTAATATGTGCATTTAATATCAAATCAAAGGAATAAACAACGAATCCTATATGTTCTTGACACCATAACAAAGGAGTAGACTAAGATTTCTACCTCAAGTGCTAATATCTTGAATTCCTCTGAAATCAAAGTTATCTCCCCTTCTTAACTAAACAAAGTAAATAAACCTTTGTTATTATCTATCATATGTGTCAACTCATAATTATACCCTCAACCCCTAATTTCCTATTTAAATCAAGTTTATCCCAAATTATCTATTATGTAATTTTCCCCCAAGATAACAATAACAGAACTTAGGTTTTCTTTTTAATTTATCCCCTAAAAATGAATTTAAAATAAATAATAATAATAAATCAAAAACCAAACTTACCTCTGCTGAAATCTCGACATGGACGAACATTCGTTCGTTGCTAAGGACCTACCGGCGTTCGCCACCGGAAGAGGGATGCAGACCACCGAGAGAGGAGGAAAAAGGAGTTGCCGGCATAGGAGGAGGAGGAAGCCACCGGCGCTAGATCCACTGGAAGGAGCAATCGCTGAGAGGGGATGAGTCGCTGACGCCTGAAGAGGAAGAAGAAGTCGTTGGGAAGACGAAGAAGGTCTCAGCAGCCGCCGGACCTACTACTCGGTGTAAAAAAAAGAGGAAGAAGACGCTAGCACCCCTTTCCAGTCGCCGCCGGACACAGATGCTTGCTGGAAGAGGAAGAGACGCCGCCGTAGAGAACTCGTCTCTCACATAGGAAACTCGCCGAACGACGGGCGCGGCTTCAAGGAACAACAAGGGCGACTCCGGCGTTCCCTTCCAATCGCCGCCGGACATGCATTCGGCAACGGACGTTCGCTGCCGATGGAGGAGACGTGAGCAAAAGGGCAGGCGGCAGTAGCGTTCGAAAGAGAAGGGAAACAGGGGAAGCGTACGATGCATGAGGGAAGAAAGAGAAAGAGAGATTAGGGAATAGGAAAAAAAGGTTTAGGGTTAAATATATAGGGAATTAAGGGAGGATTAGGGTATTAATTATAGGAAATTTTTAATTTTTAAAATTTAAATAAATCTAATTATATAAAAAAAACTTAGGTTATAACATTATTCACCCCTTTAAAAAGAATTTGGTCCTCCAAATTCAGAGTAGGCCCAAAAGAATCAGAGTACACTAAAAGAATATGTATCATATGAAGAATATTTATTTTATTTATTTATTTATTCTAACCTTAACTCAACCCTAGTCTTGAGGTTCCTATGTCATTAAGCTTTCTTACTGAACCTATACCTCTGATACCAATAAAATTATCATGCCCTGGAGGAAAGCTAGCTATCCCTAGCTAAGAGTTCAAAAATCCTTCCTAGATAGGTTCTAAATCGATTGAACTATGAAAGAAGGATTTTTGAAGGGTTAAGAGAGAGCTTCTTTGTACGAGAACAAACAGAGGCGACAGCTAGGGCAAAAACAGGCAGCTGGGTGAATTTTTGAACGGAAGATCACGCAAAAGACAGATTTTATTGCTCAATCTTCATCTCCTGATCGAAGAGAAGGGTTATTATTACTTTCCTAGTGTCTCCTTATAGTTTTATTCAGTTTTCATGTCGAATTCATCATATTACATACTGTTTCAAAGAACATGACTATTTAAACTCTTTTTTGGGATTAGGAGTGTAACCTGTTGACGTTTTATGGATTAAACTTATTATTTAAATCTTTGTCATGAATTTTATTGAGTTGATTTGAATTAAATTGTATTCTATTTTGTATTTTACTCTGATCAAGTAATTTTACGTCTTATACGTCGCGAGAAAGACCGAGAGGTGAATAGCGGTGTCAGATCTATTCTTTTCAAATCTATGAATCAGTCAGAGAGTAGTTTGGATTTGTTTGAAGGATTTTTATAATTTTCAATAGAACTTAAGGGGCTTATTTACGTAATCATCACGAGAGTAGGGGATTGTCGTAAATCGGTACCGGATTACACTTCGAGAGGAGGTAATTTGTACACTAGGAAAAATCCCTTTCAACACTTTAATTTTCTACTCAAAGATTTATTTTTAATAAATTCATATTCGTCAGCATAGTGAAACCCCGAGTCCCGATTCTATCCATATTGTTTTCTACCCGAATGCTCGCTTTTGCTCCCTTGTACTTAGAAGTTTCAAAACAAAAATCACAATTTGATTCGTCTAGCTATAGATCGACCGTGTAATCGGTACTTGATCGCCAGATCCTCATTAAAAACGATCTTTATTTTATTACTTCGATACAATCGTGCACTTGTGGTAGCATCAATTATCAACTTAGTCAATGCTTTCAATCAACGACAAACACAAACCCTTCATAGTGTACCACTATCAATAAGACTTGGAAATCAATCAAACTCAATCTAATCAATCCTTAGCAAGAAATGACAAGTGTCATTTATTTAAATAATTATCTATCTATTTAATGTAGATTTTCAAAATAAGCTATGAGTGAAAACAATCTTAATAGTTTGTAATAAATAATTGAAATCACAATCAACTGAAAAATAAAACTAATTTTGAAGATCAAAGTGTCACCACAAGAAAGATTTCGTTACCTATAAATGGTAAAGGAGACCATAAACTTAACAACCTAAGTCTTGTCATGCTGAGGCAGTAGCCTTGGGGCAAAACCATCCATCTCAATGATTAACATCTTTTGACCTCATATGGAGGTAAAAATAAGTAAAATTTGAGGTTTAATATTTAACGTAAAATTGGAAAGAGCCTATTTTTTGTAAAATAAATTAAAAGACCAAGTAAAAAAATTATTTAATTGTGCTTACCAAAGTTTCAAAATAATTTGATGATCCTAATTAGCAACTATCCCCAAGTGTGGCATAACCTAACTTTGTGAGGTAGGGGGTAAAGACAGTGATTTAAAGGAATAAACCATTGCTTTTCAATACCTAGTAGGTTCAAGGGAGTAGGTAACATGTTAAATCAAAACTCTGGTTTGAGTTCACTAAAAGGTGGAGTTTCAAGGACTACATCTATAGGTTTATTATGCACCGATGATAGTTCCAATGGTAGCTCTTTATAAGTACTAAGGGCTCAATAGATGTAATATGATACAATTGTTCATTGGTTTTAAATTCTATTTTGGTATGTAGGCTCCACTTGCTTAGATGTTTTTATCTCTCTAATCTAGACACCATTGAATATTTAGTTTTAGGTTCAATTGATGTAGGTGGGTTAATTAGACCGGAAGGAATAACAAAATTATTGTTAACAATGGTAGTGTTTAGTGCCGTAGATCATGGAGGCTAGATCTTAATCATCTTGTCTTGACTTTCAATGATACATATATTTGATTTTGTTTCATGTCTACTATTAACCTCTGTAAGCTAAGATTGTCTTAGGTAAGTCTCGAATTGTTGTAGCAAGGACCCTCTCAATGTGAGAATTCAACTACATGTGTGACTTGGAAAAAAAAGACAAGCACATAATAGTCAAACACAAAATCAGTTCACCATATCCAATAACATAACTCTAGTAAGGTTTACAAAGTATTTAAAAGTAAATAAATTGTTCAAAATGATGACACTTGTCATCCATCAATCCTCTTTACAATCTAACCCTAATTACATTAATAATAAAATAAAAACCCCTAATAAGATTAATTATTAATGAGTCATTTAGAAGTTAAAGTAGGCAATGCAAGCAACTAGGGTTGTCTATTCGATTTGAATCAAACCGAATTGAACCGAATCGGTTCAAATCGAACCGATTTCATTTCAATAGTAAGAACCCGAACCCGAACCAAATCATAGTTAAATCGAATAAGAACCGAACCGAACTACTCGGTTCGGTTCAGTTCAACCCGATTAAAAACGAATAAGCTTTGGTGTCCCTTGCCGATACGACCTTCCACCTCTACTATGGAACTGCCGCAAGCGCCGCCAACTATGGCGGGTACGGCGGCAACGCAGACAAGAAGGCCAATGCGGAGTACACATACGAGGTCCTTGACGGTTGGAAGGAGTGGCTGGTGTCGAAAGTTGAGAAGGGCACGAATGGCACGGACAACAAGTTCTACAATCCCAAGAAGCGCTCCAAGCGAGAGTACCTTACCTTCCTCGCAGGCTTCCACTCGCTTGCCCCAATCGACGCCATCCTCTCCAACCTCGCCCTCTCTAACGTGGGTCTGCAGGAGCAAATCGCCACCGCCGACAAGGTCCGCTCCAAGGAATGCAAGGACGAAAGGGGTAGCTTTACTATATTTATGAGATGGACGGGGCCGGCTCTCACGAACTGATTTGATTTCTATCTCACCCACACCGAACTGACCAGACTCGAATTAACCAAAAACTGAACCAAATCAACTTTGAACCGACAAAGTCGATTTGGTTCGGTTTATCGGGATGAACCGATTAACCAACAGCCTTACAAGTAAGGTTAAATTCGGTTCAATTTATTGGGTTGAACTGATTAACCGACAGCCCTACAAGCAACCAATTGTCTTATCAGCTTGATCTGATTTTTGGAAAAGCCAGGATGTGCCGGTTATGGACCGACTGGTGGATCGTATAATGGGCCTCAAAGGCTGTTGCTCTCAATGGCTACGACCGAATGGACTGGACTGCATGACAAATTGAACAACCACCCCTAACAAAAGGAGAAAATTACCACACAGTACGCACTAGCGGAAGCAACGCGAACGTGGCATGTAAACAACGCAGTACGGCGGAAGTAACCATAAGGCAATAAATATTTCGGGTCTGCAGGCCCGCACGCATGTAAACAATTCAAGACAAATTGAGGTAAAGTTTCGGGTAATCAAATTGGTGAATCGTCAGAAGATTACTTTTCCATGTGCCTCTTAGCGCCCAGTGTGGGCCGACGACTCCCAGCCTGGTTGTGAACCAGCAGTTTAGCGCGGGAATACCCTACCTTTCCCGCCAATTTTCTCATTCTTCCTCCGCATTCCTTCCTTGTCCGAACGCAAACCCTAGTCGAGGTGTTGGTTGTTGTTCTCAGAGGAGAAGGAGAAGGGCTCAACCCGATGGTGAGTCCTCCGATCCTTTCGAATTTCATGGATGCTAGATATGATCAATCCTCTGCCCTCTTTTCGTTGACAGTCCCATTTCTGTAGGATAATTCCGAGAACCCACCGTCTACTCCCGGATCTCCGACTTCGGCAGGGTTCAGCACGGACCGGTTGCCTCCTTACGCGAATCGTACCACAGATTCTTACTCTGACGACGACGAGGCTGCCGTCGATCCTCATGTCATTGGGGACGATGGCGACGGCGATAATGGCGATGGTAACGAGGAGGAAGAGGAAGGAGAGGACCTGTACAACGACAACTACATGGAGTGAGCATCACTTAGTGATATTTTTTTGTTTTTAGTGTCCCGGATCCTTCGATGTTGATGGCGCTCGTGGGGGTGCAGAGATTACCGTCGGATGGATGATCAAGACCGGTATGAAACAGTTGGGATCGATGATTCGATGGAAGATGAGAGAGATCTGGACCAAATCATGGCTGACAGGAGGGCGGCAGAGGTGGAACTTGATGCTAGGGACGACGGTGCCGGTGGAATCCTTGACCGGAAACTACCTCAAATGCTTTATGATCAAGGTTTTGTCTTGGTCTGATGTTTATGTTCATAACTCTTTTTCATATTTTTATTTTAGTTCCTATTCCCTATTCTTCTAATAGTTGTATGCCCCGTGCTTATGTTTGAGTAATTAGTGCTCATAAATTAGGTTTAGATTTTTATTAGGCAAATTTGCCAGTGGAACTCTTAATACTGACGGTTATTTGCCATCACAGGTAGAAATGGAAAAAATGATTGCATAAACTTCAATGAATCCGATAATATTACGCCTTTTTTTTTGTTCGGCATGATCATTGGAGTTCTAAAAGTGAGGACGTGAACATGGAACTTTTGTTTTGCTTTAACAAACGAAACAAATACCAATGTTGAAAGATCCTGACTGCTTCCACAGAAAATTTGAGCTACTTTAAGCGAATTGGCCTTGACCATCTGTTTACATATCAGCATCCGGGCAATACTTTAGTTACATGTTAGTGCCAACCAAACAAGTTATGCATCTGATTATGCTACTCTATTGTTTTGAAAAATAGCTCGGCATTTTACAACGATTAAAAATATAACATGTAAAGATGTATTACATTAGAAAGTTACTCATATTTTAATACATACAGTTCTTCGTTATCACCCACCTATAACTCTATCTAAAACTGACTAATATAAATTTTGCTTCTGAAAGTTCAGATGCTGATAATTGTTTTTTTTTTTGGCATCCAAAGCCAAGATGCCCCTTATTAAGGTAATTGTTGCTTCCAGGTGGTGCATATCTTAGCTTTTTTCTTGTAAGACGATACCTTTTTAGTGCCTGCATTGCCTACTATCACCAAGTCGGTAATATTTTTAGGGAATTTGACTCATCACCGAGTGGCCAATTTCTTTAAGGCGATAGTTGGAACTTGTAGTGCCCATAATAATGACCATTCAACATATTGATTAACTTGATCATGCATTTTTAATCAAACTCCAATAGATTTTTTTTCTTCGTTCATGTATTGTATTGTGCATCAACATGTACAGTTACATCATTTACAGTGTAAGTTAAAGCAATTTTCAAGCTTTTAAGATAGATTATATTTGTTATAGACACGGATGAAGATATTGGTTTTAGGCGTCCAAAAAGATTCAGGGCTGATTTCAGGCCACTAGCTGGTGGCCGAACTGAAGATGACACTGAAGGTGCCACACAAAGTTCACCGGGAAGGTCTCAACGAGGACACTCGAGAGATGATGTCCTAATGACAGATCAAACTGATGATGATCCGTATGAGGTTGTATGATATATATCGTTGTTTTATCTATGATCTAAATTTATTTATATATATTTTCTCCATATTCAGTATTATTCTACTATATTGACTAATCTAATTGCATTTTGATAGGATGAATATGATGATGAGGGTGAGATGAATATGTATCGTGTCCAAGGAACTTTGAGGGAATGGGTCACAAGGGATGAAGTGCGGCGATTTATTGCAAGGAAATTTAAGGAGTTCCTTCTCACTTATGTGAACCCTAAGAATGAACATGGAGGCATTGAATATGTTCGATCGATTAATGAGATGGTCTTAGGTGATTGTTTGGTCTAATGCGCTCATATTACAATACTAATTCATAACATTATTTGAGTTGACTTTTTTTATCATGCCATTCTAATTTTCTAAATTGCATGTATTTCGTTTTTCTGTTGTCTTGTTTACCTTTTTGCAGCTAACAAGTGCAGTTTAGAGATTGATTACAAGCAGTTCATCTATATTCACCCAAACATTGCTATATGGCTGGCTGACGCTCCACAATCAGTGCTTGAAGTTATGGAAGAAGTTACCAGGAATGTTGTATTTGATCTGCACAGGAACTATAAAAACATTCACCAGAAGATTTTTGTCAGAATAACTAACTTGCCAGTATATGATCAAATCCGTAATATTAGGTAGGAGTTGGCTTTGGGATGGATAAGCTAAATTCAGTATCTTGTTTTTTCTTTCTGATCAGTCGGTTAGATGCCTTAAATGCACATTTTGTTGCACTACAGGCAGATTCACCTGAACACTATGATTCGCATAGGAGGTGTTGTTACCCGACGATCTGGAGTTTTTCCTCAGTTACAGCAGGTGAAGTATGATTGCAACAAATGCGGAGCTGTTCTTGGCCCTTTCTTTCAGAACTCTTATTCAGAAGTGAAAGTGGGATCTTGTCCTGAATGCCAATCAAAAGGACCATTCACTATCAACGTTGAACAGGTAAAGACTTTATGGTTGATGTCGTTATGCACAAGTATTTGTATCAAACCGTGTCATACTACTTAGGCCTATTAAGTCTAACCCTCATGTCGGTTGATTAACTACTTCTGTTCACAGACAATCTACAGGAACTATCAGAAATTAACCCTCCAGGAAAGTCCTGGAATTGTGCCCGCTGGTAGACTTCCAAGATACAAGGAAGTGATACTTTTAAATGATCTAATTGACTGCGCCCGTCCAGGAGAAGAAATTGTAATTTCTTTTGACATTGTTGAGCTGCTCAAATGATGATAATTTGCTGATATGAACATTGGTTTGGTTCAGGAGGTTACGGGCATATACACAAACAACTTTGACTTGTCTTTGAATACCAAGAATGGGTTTCCGGTGTTCGCAACAGTGGTTGAAGCAAATTATGTCGCAAAAAAGCAGGACCTTTTTTCTGCTTACAAACTTACAGATGAGGATAAAGCAGAGATTGAGAAACTGGCAAAGGATCCGAGAATTGCAGAAAGGGTTCGTTGTTCAAAAGTTCTAAATTTGCAGATGTTCTATTTTCCATAACTTCAGTTTCTTTAAACAAGTATACTGAACCTACAGATTATCAAATCTATTGCACCGTCAATCTATGGTCATGACGACATCAAAACAGCTATTGCACTTGCCATGTTCGGAGGGCAAGAAAAGAATGTCAAAGGAAAGCATCGGCTGAGGGGTGATATAAATGTTCTTCTACTGGGGGACCCAGGAACGGCAAAATCCCAATTTCTGAAGTAAGATTTTGTTTCAATAAATTATACTAATGGGCTTTTTTTTTATACTAATGGGCTTTTATCACACTATAAGTAACATTCAAATAATACATCAAATAGGTATGTTGAAAAGACAGGACATAGGGCTGTGTATACAACAGGTAAAGGAGCTTCTGCAGTTGGTCTTACTGCAGCAGTACACAAGGACCCAGTAACAAGGGAATGGACCCTCGAAGGTGGTGCCCTTGTTCTAGCTGATAGAGGAATATGCTTAATAGATGAGTTTGACAAAATGAATGATCAGGACAGGTTAGATATATAAATTTTTTTCAGATCATATTCAAACTATGTATATGTTTTATGGTCTCTTTAATCTCCCTTATTGTTTATTTTTTTTCCTGAATTGCAGAGTGAGTATCCACGAAGCCATGGAACAACAGAGCATCAGTATATCTAAGGCTGGAATCGTTACATCACTCCAGGCTCGGTGCAGTGTCATTGCTGCAGCAAATCCAGTAGGAGGACGGTAAAGATCAGTCAGTTCATGATATACAACTTATCTTTTTCATGCTGAGAGCTGACCTATTTGCATGATCAGATATGACTCATCAAAGACATTCTCTCAAAATGTAGAGCTCACTGATCCTATCATATCACGGTTTGATATCCTTTGTGTAGTGAAGGTGACTATCTTTAGAAAAAAAATTACTTCCTAGTGTAGAGATTATTGTACAAATCGCATTATTTACTGTGCCTGGGGAAATATGGCGGCAGGATATTGTTGATCCTGTAACGGATGAAATGCTTGCAAGATTTGTTGTGGACAGCCATGCAAAATCACAACCAAAGGGTGCTACTCTTGGAGACCATCCTGCAAGCAATTCTCAGGAGGAACTACTGGCCTCTTCCATATCAATTGACCAAGAGGTATCTTTTCCTGATTTCTCTTTCGTACTTGTGGACTTCGGACTTGCTACTGAAATGTTTGATTCCAGATCCTTTCTCAAGATATGCTGAAGAAGTATATAACCTACGCCAAGTTGAATGTCTTCCCCAAATTGTATGATGCTGATTTAGATAAACTCACCCATGTCTACGCCGAACTTCGAAGAGAATCATCTGTAAGCCCAGAAACAAACATGCATTTTCATATTTTATTTATGCATCCTACAGGCAATCATCAGTATGGCCATTTTGATGATTGATGCAGCATGGCCAAGGAGTTCCAATAGCAGTGAGGCACATTGAATCAATGATTCGGATGTCAGAAGCACATGCGAGAATGCACTTGAGAAGTTATGTTTCCCAAGAAGATGTAGATATGGCAATACGAGTCCTGCTTGATTCCTTTATCTCAACTCAGAAATTTGGTGTGCAAAAAGCTCTACAAAAGGTATGACATGTTTCTGAAATCTTTTTACCTTAGCCTAGTGAAAAATCAAATAGTACATCCAAACTCCAAAGGAGTTTCAGGTTGTTACAATTGCAAAAATCATGGCACTGATGCTCCCTACAGGTAATTAAGTAAATTCAACGCAAAAGAGAGAATCACAACCTCAAACGAATTATTAACTTTCCAAAAAAATGCTTGTTTTATCTCTTTCTTCTGTTCTTTTTTTTTGCAAAATAACACTATTTATTTAGGCATGCCCTTCCTCTCAGAAGCCAAAATACAGGAAAGCTCACCTGGCCACATAGATGACCAGGAGCTACATTGAGAGTTTTTTCTAGCAAAAGTAGCCAATCAGTTAACAACCTACTTGGGTTCCCTACGTACAAAAGATATATTATAATTTTTCATTCTAACATGAATGAAATTGATTCCATGTAAGATGTGGACAATGCCACCCACAAGGGCATGATCTGGATTGTTAATCAGATGAAGAGCATTTTTGCAGTCAGATTCAATGAAGATAAGTCGTCCCAGCTCCAGTCTAGAGTGCAGGAAAAGAAGAGCAGCCTTGATTGCCATCAGTTCCACTTCCAAAGCTAAATGTAACATTCACCAAGAGAATCTCTAATAAGATAGCTGATCTCTCCATCCAAAGAGCTCTGTAGCCAAGAACCATCCATGTTAATTTTGAGCCAGCCATTTGGAGGAGTCCATCTCCTCATTGGAATACACCTGCGACCTTCATCATTTCCCTCAGACATTAAGAAAGAGATCATATCATTGAATAAGAGAAGAGCCTGCCTAGAAACATCAACCGCCTCAAAACGTTTGCCATTAAAAATAAAATTATTACAAGCTTTCCATAGAATCCAAAACTCACTTATAATGAGAGAAGCAAAATTTTCCTCTTCAAAAAGCCAAGACCCATCAACCCAAGTAGACTTGAATTTAAAAGAAAGCTTCATGCTCGATTGAATAGAGTTCAAAATACTATCTAGAAAGCCACATTGGAAAAATAGGTGATTAATGGAATTTAGATCTTTTTGGCAAAAAACACAAGGCCGGGCTCAACCCAATTCAAATGATGGCAAAAGAGAGGTGGTAGGTAACCTACTGTGCAATAGCTTCCAACCAAAGGTTTTCACCTTTGGGGTAACATGCAAAGCCCAAAGGACCTTCCAACCTTTTCAAGGGTCAATGAGGACTCAGTTAACTCTTAGCAAAAATAGGTAGGCAGATTTGTTTAGTGAGAAGCCAACCGGGTCATCTTTCCAAATCCAATAATCCTCATAAGGATTAGTAGCTAGGGGTTTCTTCATGATAGCAGAGACAAGATTGTCTCCAGCAATGCAATTAATTTGACCAAGGTTCCAGTGTTGTTCCTACATAAGGTCAGAAACAGTCCAGTTAGAAGAATTTACCTATATAAACTGTTTGTTCCTAACTACAACAGAGGTATGGGAGCATTCATAAGGTTATTCCTCTATGTTTTTAATCTGTTGATATGATTGGTGTGCAAACTTTCTGTATCACTACATGTAGGAAAATTTATGTATTGGTACACCCTGGACTACTTCAAGAATAGTGTGGACTGAGGTTGAAAACCTTATCTAGCTACATACACCAAAAACCTGCATATAGATATGCCATTTTTATTTTCCATGTGCTACCCCTGAAATGCCTGGTAGGGAAGGTATTGACCTCTTACTACCTAAACTAATCTTTCACTAACGTGACCATAACAAGGTTTAAAATGTCGATCCAAGCTTGGATCAGTACTTACTGGTCAAATTGGATGGAACCGGGATAAGTGGAAAAAAAAAAAGAAATAGAAAAGAAGAAAGAGAAGAGAAAGAAAAAGAAAAAAGAAAAAGAAGAAAAAAAATATGGGTTATAGGTGCCATGCCTTCAGCCCCTTTGCCTACCATGCCCGTCTCTTTGCTTGTCATGCCTTTGGTTTCACCCCTTCAAGCGTCGCATGCATGCGGTGGGATCTATCAATCTACCTGTTGTTATGGGCAAAAAGACAAGTGGTTAAAAATAATGGAGCAGCTGCAATAATTTTATTTAAATATGGAGGAAAATTACATTAACACAACTAGGACCTATGGTCACGAAGGTAGAAAATGAGTAAGTTTCAGTTTTACATCCGGCCTTGGTGGGCCGACTCTTTTACTCATGGGGTTTATAGAATTAGAGGTTTGTAGTTATCATGTATCCCAAACACATAACTAGACCCTATTATCTAATATAGGACCAAAACATAAATATTCAAGGGTTAACAGTCAACCCATGACACTTTTACCTACATTGCCACAACACCCCATGTAGCCGCTCGCAACACTGCATTGCCACAACACCCCATGCAGCAACATGCGAGCGGAGGCGGATGAATGAGTTGTGAGCTCTTTCTTCTTTTCCTCATCTTTTTTCTTCTTTCTTCATGCTGCAAGTACAAGTACTGGTCTCAAATCGGAGGTATCACTTGGTATAATCAGTTCTTAAAATCTAAACTATAATACATGTGTTCTTGCAGTCGCACCTGCAAGCTTATAGCTAGACATAGTCAATCCGAGACTGGAGTCACTGGACCATGCCAACATGATATTTCCTGTCTTGCAGTTTAACACTGTTGTATTACTTATGGGTTATGTTGGATAGAGATGCGTGAGGTAGTTTTGGTTACTTTTGTGTAGCAGAGAAATACGTTTGTTGACCATTAGGCATTCATTATTGGGCTGTTACTTCTTTTGGAACAATTGTTTTACTTGTTCTTGGCTTGAGATTTTTTTATTTTTTTTAGTATAATTGAGAAAAAAAATAAAATATTAAATATGATGCTGCTCTAAAGAAGACATTTCAGTCATAAAAGAAGATTGAAGGAATAAAAACAAGAACTCTTAGTTGGAGACTTGGAGTTAACGGTAAACAGATGTTCTAGAAACTATAAATAGCTGTTCCATGTTGATAGAAGTGTTTGATAACTGCATTCTTAATTACTTATTTATCTCCCACTTTTATTATGCTTAATTCATCTTGGTATGCCGGGTATTACTTTCTTTTGACATGTTGGTCATGAGCTAGTTTCTATGATGTCAATTGTTATATTATTAATTAAAAAGAATATGAATTATTATGGGCATTACTGCATCTTTTGTTAATGGGTTAAACAGTATTATCTTAGGAGTTAATGGTATGTGATATTGGATATGGATCAGAATTGTTGTTGATTGAACTCAGAACCAACTGGGTTCCTTTTCCTGGATGAAAAAGATGCCCGTTTAATATTGGTAGCACTATCCATCAAGAACGTTGTATTTTATGTTGATTGCACTGGGTGAACCTACACAAGAGAGGGTTCAGGATTACTGGGGCGTTTTTTCTCTAATGATTAAGTTAGCAGGAGATCATGGGACAAATGTGCAGTAAGTTGCATGTAAAAAGCTTATCTTTTTCTCATATTACTAGTGTATGTATTTGTGGTCATCCAGGTCTCAAAATACAGTTAGATCAGATCCATATTGAATTCTGTTGGTCTTTAACTCGTAGCATTTCTTTGTACCTTGCATCCAGTTCAACTCTAGGCTTGAATCTGGTGGTTCTTCCTTCAATGGTTGGCTAATGCAGCAAAAAGAATTGAACAAGTACTACTGCTCTTTTTTCTGCAGAGTTTCAGGAAGTACATGACATTCAAGAAGGATTACAATGAACTACTCTTGCATCTTCTACGTGTGCTTGTGAAAGACGCTTTGCATTTCGAAGAAATTTTGTCAGGTACAACGTCTCGCTTAACGCATATTGAGGTTAAAGTGGACGAGCTAAGGAACAAGGTAAATCTTTAAACTAACTAGTTTTCTGTTTCTTTTCACCTGTAAATGATGCAATCTACTCTAACCTGACTTCGCTTGGTGCAGGCTCAGGAGTATGAAATATACGATTTGAAACCATTTTTTGGGAGTGCACATTTCACTGGCAGCAATTTTCTGTTGGATGAAAGCCGCGGCGTGATTAGGCATCCTCTGGCAAGATGAAGTACAAGGATACAGGTTTTTTTTTGTTGAATTGGCTTAAAATTGTGATCGACGATTATTAATAGAATGTTAGACTCAAGTTTCCAAGTGCAGTAACAGGACCACTGCCAATATGTCAAGAGTAGAATGACAATATCGTTTATGATTGCTTCACATGTAGCTGTCAAATTCCTGACCCAAATAGCTTGCAAAAAGTAGGTCGATTAGTTATTCCTGCGTGTCTCAGTACTTTATTATTAATGGTCTAAACTGCTTCACTTAATGCGCCAAGAAATCTACCTCTTGATTCTGGCATGACTGTGCTCTTGTTACGTGGTACAGAATTAAGCTCTTTGCAGTAGTGTTTCATTCCATGGTCGTTGCCTTACTGCCAGCCAAGGCACTTGGAGTTTCTCTTTTTTTTTTTAAACAGAACAAAAGAACATGTTATACCGCTGATTATTCAGTGTACATCAAAATAAAACAGTGGATCTAATTCGTCTGGCCAGTTAGATATCTGGCCATATCTTACAGTATAGTTAAATGAAAAACTGTCTGAAACTTTCAACAGATCAAATTGCCTGCAACAAGCTGAAGAGTTCAGCATGTGGGTGAAGGCAATCGCCAGTCACAAGGTTGATGGCCTCTAAGCTATCAGATTGAACGTTGAATTTGCTTTCACGAATCCAAGATTTTTTTTTTCTTTTTTTGCACGACTCCAAGATTTGATGTGCACATATTGCATAGCGTTTTTAATCGCAAGAACCTCCGTGTGTAACGCCGAAGGGCTGTGGTGGAAGGTAATAATGGCCATCAATGGTCTTGATCGAAGCCTCTGTTTATCTTGATGAACTCTTCCACGGCTTGGACCGTCAACTCTCCCCGGAAAATCTTTTCATTATTGGCCTTCCAAACCTGCTAGAATAAGTGAAGGTGTATGTATGCAGGAGTTTTACTTAAAAAGATGGCTCTCTATTGTTTTATTCTGAATCCATTCAGATATTTCACTTTGCTTAATAGTATGTTACCTTTTATCACAAGTCTTCAGACAATCTATTTTTACCTCGAAATTGGAAGTTACATGTTGGATTTGCCAGTAAAATCATACAATGATGCTGTTATGCAGCAGTCGTTGGATTTGTCACGTGCGCATCGAATGCCCATTCGATGAATCGTACTAAAAAGATCAGGCATTGCCCATTTGTTTTTCAACATCGATCTTTGTTAATCAATTTCAAATAATAATTTGAGCTTGGGCTTAAAGATGTTGATCCATAGCGATAATCAGTGATTGACTAGATTGTTATAAAGACTAAGCATTTAGTAATTATTGAATTATCAATGCCCGAATTTATCCGTTTACCAAATTTAATGAATCTAAATTTTTATTATTAATATTAAACTAAATAAGAAAACTACTGACTAATAATTTACTGATTGGCATATTAATAAAATTGATAAATTATTAATTATAATACTATTTTGATATATAAATAATTTTTATTTTAAAAATTAATAAAATGATCTTGTATTTAGTGATTAATAAATCTTCATGACAATGATTTGAAAAATTTTACTTATAATTAGTATCAGCAGGAGGTTCAACACATTTTGATTCATCATTAAAGTTTTATTAGGGTTTCTCCGGTGAGGTGTTGTTGGAAATTAAGAATACACTCAGGAGAATTAGTTTATTTTGCTTCTATTTAGTTTTACTGTGTGATTTTAAATATTTTTCATGTGATTTATGAAAAGATTCATCAAGTGATGTGAAAAAAAATTTTCGCTAAAATTATTGACTAGTTTAGGCCCGTCCTTGTTTAAATACGTGACATGGCAAATCTCACTACAAAACTGGAGATGGATGTGAATGAAAACTTTTTGGTCCAATTCATCATCAACTCACTCTTTCTTGAATTTGGCTAGTTCTAGTTAAGGATAGCTTAGTTTAGGAGAAAAGGATATTAAAGAAGATGAATGACTAATACATTCATCTCACCATTCATGATGGTTGCAGGCTTGCAGCAACAGCAAAAGTAAGCTAGAAAAAGGAAATGGCAAAAGGCATCATGAAGGTGAATGAGGGCTATATCTAAAAAAGACACAAGTGTTTCTTTTGTAAGAAAGCTTGGCACTAAAAAAGAAAAACTACTCGAAAAAAAGACTTTGTTCAAAAAGAAAGATATTTATTATGTTTATGTATATTTTGGATCAAACCTAATGGAGGGAGAAAAATGCTTAGGCATCTTAGGTAGAGTCCATGCATCACATAAATACATATCTTAAAGTAGTTAATAGGGTATGAATCACAAAGCACTATTGGGTAAAAAAAATATATAAATTTAAGAGAATTTGATCAAATTCCATATACTTCGATCAAAATTTGTAGAAGTTGACCAAAATGTTATAGATTATAACCAAATTCCATTGAATATTAACCAACTTTCTTAGATTTTGACCATTATTCTATGAAATTGTTGATATTATATGAAATTGGTCAATATTCTACAAAATTCATCCAAATCTATTAAATTTTGGTTAAATTCTATGAAATTTACCATTTTTTTACCCTATCAATGCTTTGTAATTCATGCTCCATTAACTATTTTAAGATATGTGTCTATATAATATATGGACTATGTGTGAGCATTTTTCTCTAGAGGTTCCTATTTAGATTCTAGTGCAACTACTCATGTGTCTTACGTTGCATATGTATTATTTAAATTTTATTTAACATAAAGGTGGCTTATAATTAGGGTGTTTAATACCATAATAAATTAAATTCATATTATATTATAAATTATTAACTTAAATGGACCCACTTGTGATGGTGGAAGGGGTTATTAAGGGAAGTTAATAATTGGGCTATCTTATAAAAGATTATTAATTAATTAATTAAGGATATTAAGTTAGGATTTTCCAACTTGGGGTGGATAGCTCTTTCTCATCCTTTTGGATTAAACTTAGAGAAGCAAGGCAAATAAATGAGAAAGGTTAGAGAAGAGAAGAAAAGATTTTTTTTTCATCAAGGTATTTCATTAATCATCGTGCCATCCACTTATTGTTGTATATTTGATCGTGTGAATCAAGATGTGTGAAGATCTTATTTTTATTATATATTAAAAATTTCACGTTTGAATTATATCGGTGACAATGTTCATTTAATATAGAAGCCTCATATATGTTAGGTGCAAGCAAATAATTCTAATTATGCATGCAATTAAATAAATAAACAAGACTGAAGAGGATAGATCTAGCAAGATGTGATGTATTTATCCTAAGATAAAGATTTTTAACCCTTGCATGGGTTGTATTTAGATCTCTTGTCTCAAGATATCCATGTCAGTGAGGAACCTGCCAAAATAGCAATTAGAGGGAAGTCAAATGCTAAGCTGTCTTTATCTCTACTTATATGAGGGAGATGGCTAAGAATAACTAGACAAAATGCTACTAATAAATTTGCTTTATGTGCCCAACTCTGAATAGGGAGGCTAACGGCTATAAATAAAATCGGATAAATTAGTTTTAATTATAATTTATTAATAGGTGAATATTTATTTTGGGTAAATAAAAAAATAAAATAATTACCCAGAAAAATTAAGGTAACTTTGGTTTTTTATAATTATAAAACTCCAATAGTCTAGGCTTAATAAGAGTTTATAATCATTGAAATCTAGGGAAGATGGTTGTACATTTTCTTGGTTTTGGATAAAAAAAATGGTAATCTGATAGGCGTACCGCAAGTATACCGTTTCTATCGAAGTAATAAAAGTTATCGTCCCTAGGGAGCTAGGTGTCAAGTACCAACTTTTAGCATTATTGATAATTAGACAGATCAAATTTGAAATGAAAGTCTTGCACTAGATCTAATTTATCGAATCTAAAAGTTGACGACTAATGGGAATTACAGTTAAAAGGAAGCTTCGGGACTTTAGGTTTCACCTCGTTGAATATTTTTAAAATAAAACAATAAATGAATCGAATTTAGAAATGGATTACCTTCTCTCGAAGCGTAATCCGACAGTAAATTACTTAAGGCGATTATTCCTATTGTACAGCTTACCTTCTCTCGAAGCGTAAACCGGTGTTTACCTAAGTTAATCTCCTACTCTCGTGACTTATTAGCTTAGGGAAGAACCCAATGAGCTCTATGACAATCGTCGATCCTCGAGTGATATTGAACGACTCTCTTAATTCAAATCATAAGTCTAAGTTTGCTAGTCCAGTATTACAATTTACCTCTCGGTATTTTTCATAACACTTAACACATACATAATGTTCGGCCAAAACACATATACGCAATTAAGCACATCCAAATTAGATAAACAATTTACTCAAAAATGTCACTAAAATTCATAAAAGATGTTTTACATATGGAGAATTTTTCAACAGGCTACGCCCAAGTCCCGAAATAGGGTTTACTCTACCAAATACATCATTTAACACATGAAAACCCTAGAAATTGAATTCGAAAGTGAGGGAAATTACAATTCAAGGATAGGAGATGATGAATCTTCAGTCTTCTCTCGAAAGGCCCAAAGAAATTCCTCGAATCAAGCCCTTGAACGCAAGTTTTCGCCCGTCTTTCACCCTAGTCGCTCCCTTTGAAGAATTGAACCTTGTAACAGCCCAAAATAGAAACTTTTATACCTTAATCGACTCCTCTAGCGGTTAGGAAGGTTGTATGAGAGTTTTCCCCAATTTTTAGACTTTTGGATCATCGAATTTGGCCAAAAAACCGGTCGATTGTCGCGATTTACGGATGCCATCACGAGCGTGAAGACTGTCATGGCCAAGCCGTGAGTGACGAGTTCGCAGACTTGCAAAGATGTAATCACGGCCGTGATGAGTGCGTAAATTTTCTGGAAGTTGATCACGACCGTGCATGACACCCATGTTTATCTCATCAGATTTTGTGTTAGATCCTTTCACGGCCGTGATGAGCTCGCAAAAATCTAGGTGGAGCGTCACGCCCGTGTTCATTGCCGTGATGGCTTCGCTGCATTTCCTTCACTTAACTATCACGGCCGTGAACCCCGTCATAGGCTGGCCGTGCTTGCTTCATAATATGTGGTTTGGGACACCGAGATGATTACGACCTTGATGGCTGTCACGACTAGGCCGTGATCTCCATAGAGAACTCTAAAAAATATGAAATTTTTCCTATAACTTTGGTGATATGTGATAAATCTGTCTGTAACTTCAAATCTTCAAAACTATCACAAAAATAGGGTAAAATGACTTGCATTTCATAAACAAACAATAAAATATTGAAGATTCCGAACTCTACAAGAAAAGATACTAAATTAAATTATAAAATAAGCTTAAAACCTAAAAAGATCATATGAATGATACTTTAAATCATATAAAAATAACACTTATCATAATCCTAAAATGCTCAATGAGATTCTTTGTTACTATCAATCACAAAGTCAAAAGGTTGAGGCCTTTCTATATATATATATATATATAAGAAAAATTCCTTAGACTACGAATTTTAAGTAGAGTTATATCTCAGCTGTTCATCTACTAGGAATCTAGGATGCGTAAAAGTGATTGAATATTTGAGATGAGGTTGCTAGCCGCATTTAGGGGTTTGCATTTGATTTTTACGTAATCAAATTTATTGAAATTGAATTTACTGATTTATAGTTTACCAAAATTTTTAAAATTAAAATTGAATCAAATTTTTTAAAAAAATTAATTTCTTATTGAATTAAATTTATCAAATTTTTTTTTGATAAATTCAGTAAATTATCAATTTATTAATTTTAATTATTTTATCTATATAAATATAATAATAATTTAATAATTAATTGAATTAAAAATTAAAAATTTATTAATTTAATATTTAGTATGGATACAATAACCTTAATACTCGGGTGTAAAATAATACAAAGGAACGCACGTGTTCTACATCCATTCCGTGTGCAGTTCCTTCGCTTCCATCGTTTTCGTCGTATTGGCAAAACATTTCTCAATTTACTAGAAAACCGTGTGGAAAAACCCTTCCGCCGGCGCTCGTTTCGTTCCGCTGTGTCGCCCATGGCTGCTCGCCTCGTCCGATCCCGCCTCCTGCCCCATCTCCTTCAGCAGAGTGAGCGCAGACCCCTCAGCGTCTCCGCCGCTTCTTTCAAGGATCCCGTCTCCTCATCCGACGCCACCTTCAGTGACCAATGCCCTTCTACCCCGCTACCTCCCCCCTCCTCCGGCGCCCCAGCCGCCCGATCATGGGCCTTCCTCAAGTTTGGCTCCCTCGCCGCTATCACTGCCACCATTGGAGCCACCTCCTATGCCAGCTACGGTACTCTTCTCCTTAACTTGGCTTCTTTAGCTAACTGTTTTTTTTATCCCTGTTCTTCTGTTCCAGTCAGAATCTACAGTCTGTCATAATTTATCATATTTAACTAAGAATTCACATCTTATAGAACACTTTAATACCCGAAATTGATGTCCATATTTTGCTGAATTTCCCAAAATTTCAATTGGAAAATTGTAATTCTGCTGGATTGTTTTATTACTTTGTGACAACGTGAATTTGTTTCCAATCTGACGTTGACTTTTTTAAGTCAAAGAAACCATTTCACGCCAAATCCACTGATCACTAACACATACAAGATGCACATTTTTCAATACCTTCATAACATCCTAAATAGCTTGTTTGGAGTGTTATTTCTTCAGGATTTAGGATTCCGATTTCATATTTTTTAAAAAAATTCTTTTGTTTGAGAGTCGTCTCAATTTTGATCGGGTTTCTTGGATGAGAATCTTAAGAAAGTAGGGGACCAAATATAGTTTTCTTGTTTTTCTTCTTATACCCTCACGGCCTGATCTAATCTTATATAGTCAAAGAATAACGTGCAATATTACCATCTTAACGAACAGTATAGAAGAAGTAGCTTTAAACAGTAGCAGTAATTTGTACTCTTCTTAGTTAAGACGTTAGTACTATGTGATATTACTGATTCTTAATATTGTAAATTTTGTCTTAGAAATTCTTTAAAGAAGTGTCATATTGAACCTTATTATTATTATTATTATTATTATTATTATGTTTGCTTACCTTGTAACATATATTACTTATATCTACGAGTAATTGGTAAAATATTATTGACAAAATCACTCTAGTACCAAACATGAAATTCTAATTCCCAACTTTGAATTTTTAGCCAAACGCAAGAATTTGCTTTTATATTGGTATGATGTCCTTTCCGTTATGAAATTGGAATGCTTTTTCTTTTGGAATTGGTTCCAAACAAGCTGAAAGAATTATAATTGCCTTTTGTACATTACTTTTTCTAGATGTTTCTGCCTGCATCAATGTCATTATTTCATTGAATATTTGATGTTATGTCAATTCTATCTTTTGTACACAGCATACACTGTAGATGAAGTAGAAGAGAAGGCAAATACTTTGCGAGAGAAGGCAAAAGTTTCATCAAGAGATGATGCTTCTAGTTTCCAAGTGAGTCTTGTTTTCCTAGAAGTGAAAACAAGAGATGTATTTCTAATTTCTATAACTATCTCTTATATCTTAGGCCACTCATTATCTGAAACTATGTTATAGATTTCTGGTATCAAGAATGAGGTTTATTTTATTTCAATGTATGAGATATTTTAATTTTAGAAATTTATGCATATAATGAATAGGATGAGTAATCTAATCAATGACATCATAATTTCAATTTTCAACATATGGAATATATGGTGAATTTTGGTGAGTAATTTCACATCCTATCAATCAAAGCAAGAGGACCAGCTTTTGTGTATAGGATACAAGTCTCTATGGACCTTTTACCAAGGTTAAAGTGATTCTAGTAGCCTCTAGCAAGGTTCTTCGGTTTGAGACACTACCTGGGGACGGTAAAGGTTTTGTAAGATCGGAAGGAAGGATCGGATTGTAGGATCTTATTATTTATATTCTACAAGAAGGCAAAAAATATATTTGTTAAAAATATATTTATATATTAAAAGTGATGTGAATATTTTAACAAGCAACAAGTAATAGAACAATAATAAATATCTATTATGCATCAACTACCAAGACATTTACTCTTTTTTAACTAATCAAATTATGTAATTTTGCAACTCTTAATGTATTATAAATGTAAAAGAGAACATTCACTACGTTAAAACCCAAATACAATTAAACAAATTAGATAACAAAATAGCAATTACTAATTTAACTAGTGCATTAGCAATATTTTCCTAATGGAGTTCAATAATGAAAAAACCCATATAGGTCCTAAATAGTTAGGAGTTAGAGATATCACAATATTCTAGCATAATATATTAATTTGTAGCTAAATATTATTTGTCGTGCAATTGTGAGATGAAGATGATGAAAATGAGTTCATAAAGATGAAAACAATGTATAATAAACTCTTGAAGACTTGTATGCTACAATGAACTTAATGAAAGACAAAGATATCACTTAATCAATTAATGCTAACTTATGAAGACACAAAAAGAAGATTACTTGCAAAAACGATAAGGATAATGTCATAAATGATAACGATGACAATAATAATAATGAAATCAGGAAAGACACAATTTACACTCTTTGATAGTTGAAGACTCAAAGATTTAAGTCATTTCATCAAAGCTCGAATTTGTTCATGGAAGCATTTATCAAAATGTTTATAGCCCTTTATTGAAGATGTTCATGATGATGAATTAATAAAAGAATTTAATCGAAGATAGGTTAGTGATAACATTTAAATATTGTTGGTCAATAGAGGCCATGAATAGAATAAAAAAATGAAATAATTATGTTTTATTACTATAATTCTTTAAATAACTATGGGCTCGGGTTAGCATTTGCCAAGTTAGCATGTCAGAGGTAAGTGAATTTGACACTTAGTTACCTATGTTGTAGAACCAGAACGGATCATAGAATCTGAAATCCAATAGGTGTAATTGGAGATCCTTCTGTTTCTATATTGATTAAGATCATATCCATGTTCTAGATCATTTAGGGCCTGTGTGGCCCCACTAATATAAAAACAGAAGCCGGCAGACGCCGGAAAAACATCATTTTCTAGCTTCTAAAACTTATGATTCTAAGTTACTTTTTTCTTCTGATTGTGATTACCAAACCGTTTCTCCCCAAAAGTAGCTTAAAAGCTGCTTTACAATGGGGCCAAACGGGTCCTTACTCTAATTTGGTTTATAGGATCGTAAGACTATAAGATCCTATACGAGTTTTGACAACCTTGGCCTCTAGCTTACATTGACACTCCCTATACACTACACTATTGGGATTCTTGTGCACTTGGTTTGCTTATCATCCTACACTATGTTTTTGTGGAATATCTGTTTACTTGGCTCCAAAATCTTTTTTCTCTTGCTTGCTTTTATTTACATTATAATATTCTCCTAATGATAGTGCAAATAGTTCCTACCTTTTGGAACAACAGTTTCAGTAGCCATGAAGGCTGCACTACATTGTGACTTCTTTGAAGACCAAGATTTGGTCAACACTAGGGAAATGTTATGATTTGTCCATTATTGACAAGATTTATAAGGTGAGCTTAATCAGGTGATGCTTATGGTATTTTCATGTGGCAGTCAGCATCAAGGCATCAATGGCCAAATTATATTATATAATTTATTTTGTTTGTTTTCTTAGAAAATATAAAGAGAAAAGGAGCAGTGTTTTTTCTACTAATCACTTTTGGCTTGTAAGTTATAAATAATATATAACACTAAATTAATATATCAACTTGATATTAGGTTTAGGGCCGTCCAAAATTCAGCTCATCCCAAAAGATGGAACTAAATAAAACTAAAATTTTTGTTTTGGTTTGGTTTTACTCTTAAATTAGATCAGTTGATTTGGTTTGAATTTAAAAAAAATTAGTTAGTTTTTTGATTTAACACCAAAATTTTAGGTTGAATCAATTAAATAAAAAATTTATCAATTATTTATTATATGATTATTTATTTGTATATTTTTTAAAATTTAAGAAATAATAATTAATTATATAAAATAAAAAAAATTAATTTGGTTCCACCCGAATGAAACCAAACTAAACTTGAAATTTTGATTTGGTTTTCCATTGTGATTTTTTAAAAATTGGTTTTATTTTGGTTTATAAAATTGATAAAAATTTAGTTCATTTTGAATCGGTTCATTTTGGTTGAAGGTTTATAAAATTGATAAAAAATTTGTTCACTTTGAATCGATTTAGTTTGGTTGAACTCAATAGATAAGCCTTGTTGATATAGGTTTAGAATGAATATGTGAAGAATTAACTATTGTTAAAAAAAAAAAATCAATGCCAGGGATGGCAAAATACCCCATATTGACAAGTCCATATTAGGTTTTGAGTTGGGTTTGGGTAAAACTATAGCTTTAAAAATCAGTTTGTACTATGTTTTGGTTTGAAATAGGACCAGGTGTAGTATCGGTATATCGGGTATTAGTACCATTTATTGTCAATACATACCAGTTTGGATTAGTACAATATTACGGACTGTTAGGTAAAA
This sequence comes from Costus lasius, assembly GCA_027563935.2. Lineage (NCBI taxonomy): Eukaryota > Viridiplantae > Streptophyta > Magnoliopsida > Zingiberales > Costaceae > Costus > Costus lasius. The sequence goes on along the minus strand of CM050454.1, from coordinate 15,525,180 downwards.
CCGAAGTTGAAGTCAAGGTTTGGTTTTACTCTTAAATTAAGTCTGTTGATTTGGTTTGAATTTAAAAAAAATTAGTTAGTTTTTCGATTTAACACCAAAATTTTAGGTTGAATCACTTAAATCAAAATTTTATTAATTATTTATTATATAATTATTTATTTTTATATTTTTTTAATATTTAAGAAATAATAATTAATTATATAAAATATAAAAAATTAATTTGGTTCCACCCGAACGAAACCAAACTAAACTTGAAATTTTTGATTTGGTTTTCCATTGTGATTTTTAAAAAATTGGTTTTATTTTGGTTTATAAAATTGATAAAAATTTAGTTCATTTTGAATCTGGTTCATTTTGGTTGAAGGTTTATAAAATTGATCAAAAAATTTGTTCACTTTGAATCGATTTAATTTGGTTGAACTCAATAGATAAGCCTCCTTGATATAGGTTTAGAATGAATATGTGAAGAATTAACTATGGTTAAAAAAAAATATCAATGCTAGGGATGGCAAAATAACCCATATTGACAAGCCCAGATCAGGTTTCGAGTTGGGTTTAGGTAAAACTATAGCTTTAAAAATCAGTTTGTTCTATGTTTTGGTTCGAGATAGGACCAATATCATTACGTATAGTGTCAGTACACCCGGTATCGGTACCATTTATTGTCGGGGATTAGTACAATATTACAGACCGTTAGGTAAAACCGAAGTTGAGGTCAAATATGGATCCTGCCTCTAATCCAAACCTAAAGCCACCCAATATATTTTTTATTATTTATTTATTTTAATCCAACAATAATTTTTTACTTTCTCTTTATTTTCATATTATGTAATTATCTTATTTTAATTAAATTAAATTTTATTTTTATTTTTATTTTTTTGAATTAAAAAATATGGTGGGAGCGAGGTCAGGTATTCCTAGAGGTATTTGATTCTTGTTGGGGTTGGGTTAAGGGAGTTGACCCCTAACCCTCCCAACCCATTAGTCATACAACAGAAATGGCATACTTAATGTCATTTCTTATAGTTTCAGTTTGTAATTGGAATGACAACTTCCTAATGTGATCTTTCTAACTGAGGGATCAAATATGGCAAGCCTATGCTATCGTAGTCACTATTAACTACTATCATGAAACAATATAAATTAGCAACATTTTTTTAGACTATTGTAGTTTTTGACTTTGTACAACTAGATATAGCAAGATAGAATATTAAAATGATTGCGGGAACAAATTATTACATAAATAGCATAAATAACTTGCGTAGGGTATGATTTGTAGAACCAGATATGACAAAATACAACAATTAAATGATTTGTGTGAACTAATTTTTGCTTAAATAACATAATTAACTTGTGTAGGATTTGCCTTAATGCTTAAAGATTTGATGTATATTCATGTAAACTTTCTTACAGAAAAAATATTTATCACATTTATATCCATCATTTATGGATTATGAAGCATGCTATATTTAGTACACGTAAATAAAGTTTTTTTTTTTTCATTCTTTTAGGCATCAAAATGGACATTTACTTATGAAGTTGAGTCATGTGAAGTACTCAGTTGCCTATATTTAACTGTTAGTGTGGTATTGAAATGAGATAAATTTTATTCTGAGTACTATGAATGATTTAGAAGTAACATGATGTATCTCCCATCTGGTAAGCTGAGACAGGTATAGGTGTTCACTGACTGGTAATTCACTAAGTGTCCGGTAATTCTGTCATTGATATTATTCTATATGATATACATCTCATTCTTGGATTGGAAGATTCTCCTGCGAGCTTCTGGATATTATTTTGAATTCTGACAAAGGTCTACTGTCCTTCTGCCTACATGCATATACATGAAATGCCACATATATTTTTGGAAAAATAGTGGTAATATTCTATTCTTCCATTATTAGTTTCTTGACCATTAAATATTTTCTTTTGGAATTTGGATTTATTTTTTCAGCTACTTTGAAGAATCTAACAAATCCTTCTTTTTTTTATCATTTCCTATTTTCAAGTGGTTATGCTGGTTTAAGATTAACATTCCTTTTCTATTCTGTTGTAGAACTATGACAATTTGGTGTATTCTACGGCCATGAAAGGTAAAGATCTTGGTACACTTGCCACACAAACATGGTATAAAGAGTTTTCATGATATTTATCTACAGACAGGACTTGCTTACTTATGAAAATCCATATTTTTTTTCGCAGTTTTCTTGTTAAAGGAGTAAAAAACAGATTGATTGAATATAATAAAAGATGATAATGATTTTGAGTTTATGACACTGCGAAATATTGGAAATAAGGAAACACTCATGGGTGAGTAAACCTTGTTTATAAAACTGATCCACATGGGTGAGTAAACCTTGTTTATAAAACTGATCCATACTATATGGTATACTAGTTATGAATATATACTATATATAAAAAATTAAAATTATCTAGTACCAATCGGTACATACTGGTCTGATAATGTACTGATACACTGGATCAGACCGGTAACATAAACCTTGGTAGTAACTACACCCTCATGGTGAACTACTAACTCTCCATTATAGAAAACTAACTCTCCATTATAGAAAACATTGGCTTATGTTAAGGCTAACTGATCCGCAACACTTAGTAGCTCCTATCAACTGGGACAAAGATTTAAAACATGCTCAATTATTTAGATATTTTGTAGTTTCTGGAATAAACATAATATGTTTCATTTGTCTGTTCATGTAAAGGACATGCAGCCTATGTGTTGGCAGCACAAAAGCAGTCAAGTGCATTTGATGATGCACTGGAAAGAGAAGAATGTTCACGTCAGTTGCATGATGGTTGTAATAATGTTTCTTATTTGTACATGTAGGAAAAAGAAAGATATTGCACACAAATGAGGTTAGTTGTTGCTAGCTACGCCAAAATACATGCCAAAGAGGTTGCTGGAGAAGTTGAAAGGAGATGTGGGCTGACATTGCAAGTTATAGTGCAAGATTTATGTTGTTTTTGTTTTTTTTGCCTAAAAAGGGAATTGTCGGATCTGATCAGCTTGTGCAGCAGTTGAAGATGACAAGGTAGACACAAGTTGCAGTAGCAGAAGAGAGGTGGAGGGTTAGTGACTTAGTGATGGCTAAAGGCTAGTTAGCATTACAGGAGGAGGCTTTAGCAAGAGGATGCACTGGTGGTGGAGTAGGAAGCAGAGATCGAGAACAACGAAAAATGTAGCCATTGGAGGAGGAGAAAGCAGGTGGTGAAATAGTAGAAGGAAGCAATGGTGAGGTTGCGTGCAACATTTGTGGGTTAGCTGTTGAAGTGCTAGGTTAGCCACTGACGAAAGCGAGTGGCACTATAATTGGAGTAGCTTGGCTATGACACACCCATTTTGGAAGTTCAAGATATGACGCAGGCAACAAGGTCACATGCATCATGGTCTACAACAACAACCTTAGATAAGGAGAGGGTAACAATGTAGAAGCACATATTTTGAAGTCGGTGGAAAGGCTTAGTGGTAAGATCTATGAAACACACTACTAGAGGTGACAATTTAGATTAGCTTATCAAAATGGGTTGTGACTATGTGTTTTGTGACCTGTTTAATGATTAGGTTGATCTAACATGACCAACATTAGATCCATTTATAAGCGCCTTAATCCAACTCTAAACACATGACCATATAATAAAAAAAATAAATAAAATTTATACCCAAATTAATAATATACATTTACTATATATTTGAAGTATAACGTGCAATATATTGTACTATATATATATATATATGTGTGTATATATATATATATATATATGGGTAATGTGTATGTGCAAATCAACTCATCTATGATCTAAATTGTCCCAAGTGTTTATTTTTGGGGTATAATGAGTTGACTTGATTATGAACCTAAACCCATTTAACCAGATTAGAACCTGCCGAATTTTGTGTGGAGTCACCTCATGCAAACAAGTATCAGACTTGCTGCTTTCCTCGTGGAGACGATATAAGTTTGGTGTAGAGGTGAGCATAATTCGGGATTTATCGAATTTACTGATCGATAAATCGGTACGGTAAATTCGGTATCGGTTTTCGGTACGGTAGATAATTTTTTACTATTCGGTTTTCGGTATCGGTAACGGTAAAAAACTGATCGGTTCGGTAATTTACCGATACATATATATATATATATATATATATATATTATTTATTTATTTATTTTAGTTTAGTTTATTTTACGTTTGCTGTTCAGTACAGTATTATGTAGTCTGTACTGTAGTAGTTTAGTATCACGCCTCATTTTAATCGACCCGTCCACGTCGGTCAACGCCTCTTTTCGAACGCCGAGAAACATCAACTTCGCCTTCGTCTTCGACACGCCTTCGTTTGTCCGTCGGCTATCGTCGCCGGAAGAGGTGGACGAGCTGAGAAGCATGCGGTAGGGCTGAGCGACGCTGGCTCGGCCCTCAGCCTTCACCGTCGGAAATCTCTGCTGTTGGAACTTCACACTGGACGCTGCTCGGGGGAGGTGGAAGAAGCGCACCGCCGGTGGCTCCGGTCCGCCTCCCCCTCCTTCTAGATGGAGCCCGACCTGGAGAAGAGGTGGTGCCGTCGAGACTTCTGGGGAGCCGCCTGCTCCAGTTCCCACCTCTGGTTCGTAGGCGAAGCCTCTCCCTTGCTTCGCAGACCAAGCTCCCCTCACCTCCTCCGCTCGCCTCCGATCTTAAGGCTGGAGATGACGCCGTGGATGGAAAGGAATCTCCCTCGCCAGCCGTTGCCAGCCGGCCTTCCATCTGTGGCCTCGTTTGCTCTTCGCGTCTGCTCGACGAATCCTGCTGATTCCGCTTCTGAACGCGTCCGCAGACGCCGCCGCTGAAGCCGCTCGCCAAGCCCGCAGAATCTGTCTTCGATTTGCGTCCGCCCGTCGATCCCGCCGGAGAAGGGGCGAGGAGCCGCCGTTGAACTCGCTGCAGCCGGCGCCGAAGATGGCATCCGGAGGGACGCCGGTGGAGCCGCGTCTCGTCTGCCTTCGCCCATGCGATCGTCTCCTTCGATGAAGTCTGCGTGGTGCGGGCTTCAGCAACGGGATTGGGCCTTCGTCCGACCCAAATTCCTCTAGTCCAGTCCAACTTAATCAGAGCATCACATTTAATATAATAAGCTTTGGCTAAAGTAAGAATTCCTCTACTTTTTTTCAATTTAAGTTCACACCTAGAACAATCAAGGAAATTATTGGTATTAAATTCAATCATTATTATAAGTTCTGAAATAAATAGATATTTCTTCAACTTTAATAAAAATTTATTATAATTTATTATGTTTTAAAATATTAATGAAAAATTAGTTCTTTTGTAATTTCTATGTTTATAAGTAATAAAGATAAAAATTAATAAAATAATAAAATTAGTAATTCGGTAATTTACCGAATTTACCGAAATTACCGATCGGTAAATTCCTTATTCGGTTCGGGATCGGTTTTTAACATTTCGATATTTGGAAATTCGGTTTTCGGTAATTCGGTATTCGGTAATTCGGTTTTTACCAAATACTCACCCTTAGTTTGGTGGCTATTTGCAGTTGACTTAGTATGCATGAATTAAATGATTTTAATGGAAAATATCATCTTTGAAAGAGTGTTATTGGTAATAGTAGTATTGGAAATTGGAGAAATTATAATTGTATATAATGCCTTTATATATAAAGACCCAATATGACCTCTATTCAGCATCGAAGCATCAAACTCACATCTATTACTATTTATACCAATCTCTCCCCCACTCTCCCCTCTTTCCTTCTAACATGGTACTAATGTATGCCAAGGTTTTACCCTTTCCTCTTAACTAGTTTTAACTCTCCGCTTGACTCGTTTCAACTAATGCCATCAATACATCACTTTTTTAACGAGAATGAGTAACTTGGCTTTTAAAAAACCATAGCTTATTTCTCTCGGTAATGAAACCCATCTAACTTGTGGATCAAAGCAAGGTTTTACAAATTGGTTCATATGGTATGGGTAATTTGTATCTTATGGTATAGGTAGTATGTACAGCTCAATATGGGTAGTACACTAGTTTGAGATGAAAGGGTACCAGTACACTCTAGAATTGCTACCACTAGTATATGTCAGTCGGAGGCTGGACTGGAACACCGATATGTACCAACTTTTAAAACCTTGGATCAACGAAAATAACTTGTGAGGGCGAGTCTCTTGAAGGAAGGATTTGTCATCCACGAGCTTGATCTCCTAAATTAGAAGAAATTAGGTTTGCTGTTGTTTCATTTGTGATCCTTCTACTTCCCATTGGTGATGATTCAATTATTGGATTGAAGCCAAACTTTCACGAGACCTTCCCCTACGAGGGGCAAACGAATACTGTGAGGGATCCAACCATCTATTTGCTTGGATTATCAAAATCGAATGATTTACTTGCCACCCTTGTTTTGACCATATTACCCATGTTTGGACTTGATTCGCTGCCATGGTCTCCCAAAATTTGGCCACCGGCTGCCTTATCCTTAGCGATAGTGCTGGAACCATTGAAATTTCCTGTATCATGCACCACCATCAGACCATGACTACCTTCGAATTCTGCTATTCTACAGGGGACAAGTATTATATAAGATTATCTGGATTTGATTTGAGGTCCCTTCTAAAATTGAATTTATCTTATTGACTAAAAAGGAAAATATATAAAAAAGAAAAAACTAAAATAAATAAAATAAGGAAAAAAGGAGCGATATAGTTGTTTGTATTAAGCTCTTTCTCTACTTGGCACTCAGCCTTGTTATCTTCAATGCCTTTCTTATTTTACAATAAACTCTCTCTAGTATTGTTGCTTCACCATTTATCTCAAGAGCTGTCAGCCAATGTTGTTGCCTTGACCATTATTTTGTTTACATCGAGTTCTCAAGTAGCTTTATTGCCTTTGCTGCTATTTCTTTACTGACACCTCTTTAAACCCACGTTTTCTCTTCTATTATCTTATTTTTTTTGTCAGTATAATTGATATATATGTTCTAGCCTAGAGGAGTATTGAGTATCATATTGATAGGAATTTTATTAAAAATATTGGAAAGTGGCAAAGTTGCCACTTACATGGTGAATAGCTATTAGAAGATTATTATAGATGTCCCATGTGACCTTTATTTTGCATCTAATGAAATTGTTCATATATAATCTGTTACTATTCCCTCTCCTACCCTCTTCCTTCTAACAAGGGCATTGTGGAAAGGGATGATGATGCCACTATAGTGTGGAGGTAGTGGCTTATAGTGTGGAGGTTGACGGGGGAGGAGTACCAATGGTGGTAATGGCTAGGATAAGCCCTAGTGAGTGACTATGAGTTATTAGATAGAGTTTTCTTTTGTTGATTCTGATAGTGGATGTGAATGACAATAGAAGGGGACAATACTTCATGACTAGTTTTTTATCATGCTGAAAGAAATAACATGATTAGTTTTTTATCATGCCGGAGGAGCACGAAGGAGGAGGGGACGACCACGACAGGCATGCAACATCGGAGATAGGAGAGAGGAAGATGCTGGGAGTCGCATGCTCGACCGGGAACGAAGACTGGAAAAACCAAGAGGAGAGAAAAGAGGGTACCTCGGTGAAGATTGCCGGCTCTGTCTAGTCAATGAAGCAGATGCGGGAGTCGCCTTCCAAGGTGGTCTGAACGGGTCGCCGCTAGTTGCATCGTTGGACGTGAAGGAGATGGCGGAGAGGAGCGGGAGCTCATCGCGATTCGAACCACCTACCTGTACCATCGGAAATGCGAAGAGAGCTCTGGGAGAGGCGTCCGATGAAGTTGTCTGCCGCCGGAGGGGAAGAGAAGAGAGCTAACAGAGAGAAGGAAGTGAGCGGGCGTTTGAACGAGCGTAAGTGTTCGTGAGGAAGCCAAAAGACGTCGTCATCTTTTTCCTTTTCCCACCCTTGTCTCACCTCGGCCACCCTCGTCTCACCTTGGTCTCTGTGTTTGGACTTGAGCCACCCACCCACTAAAACGACGCGTCCGTGTCAGCCGCCCACGCCGATGCTGCCTTAGCTTGCACGAAACCACTTCGCACACGATTCGCCCGTTGAGGCGATAACGGATCCGAGTGGAACCCGATCTATTTCCTCTAACCCGTTCTGCTGAGAGGTAGTGGGTTGGGGTGGGATTTGGGCCGCGCCCAAATTCAGGCCCAAAGGCCTAACAATAGGAGATTATCTAGTATTAAATTTAGAATAATAACAACTTCACAAAATATTTCATCAGACATCAATGTTCGTCTAATGTAGCTACTTAATGCCATTGTTGTAACTACTATTTTGACTTGTATTGAAAAAAGAATATAAGACATGCCATATAATATATTTCAATGTTTTTTCTAAATGCCAACACTTTTCTCTATACAACTTCTCAAAGATTATTGAGCCTTGTTGAAAACTTATCACTCCTTGTGGTGATCTTTCTCGGGTAATATTATAGGTGGTATTTCACTTCTTTATATGGCCGAAGATATCTAGGCACGTGAGAATAACCAATATCAACTAAGTAATATTTACCTATACAAAAATAAATAAAATTATATAGTATTAAATGTCAATTCATAATTGGAGGTGGTTTTGGAAAGTTTATCTCAGTTGTGATTATTCCTAAGGACTTGATTGTCATGCCTGTCATAACCAGCTAGGACATATATAAATTGAACATCAAAACTATAGACAACCATAACATTCTTAGGAGGTTAACCTATTCATCCTATGTATCACACGATCATGAATAGGTATAATTGTATCTACATGAATGCCATCAATAGGTCCAATATAATTTTATAAATTTTAAATAAATGATTATAATAGATTAGTAATTCAATTTACTTAACTGAATTTGAAAATTTCAAGGCATATAACATTCATTAAAAATTTATTGCAGAATTTCTTTGAACTCTTGTTCAGAGTAGTTGATCAAATCTTTTGCAAGCATACGTACTGATTTGAATGAAATATCCTACTAATAGTTTTAGTAGAATGTTGAAAACTTCTTGCACCATTCTATTTGATGCATCTTGGGCCAATGTAAAGATAAAAATTTCAATTTTCTCTACTACTGTCATGTATTTAGATGCATGTAGTCTATATGAATTCTCCAAGTTATTACATAAATATAAAAAATCATCCACCTCCATTCTTAGCATTCTCATAAATAACTTCCATCCAATTGGACAATGTGTAATAAGTGACAATAGAAGGCTCTTTTATGTATATATGTCAAAAAATAATTGCCAATTGTAGTAGTTACATTAGCAACATGATTCCAATAATTATCTTCATTATCTCCCACTTTTTCCTGTTCAGTATCATGGTCATTGTCACCATCATTACTAGCAAATCATCCAATAAGTGTATTATCTATACCTAAAACAATTAAATAAAACAAATACATATTTAAATTGACAAAAAGAATAAAACATATGAATTGAAAATAAATAAAACTCACATATATCAGGATTAGTGAAAGCTAGCGAACCATGCAAACAAACAACGCCTGATTCAAAAGTGAGAAAGGTAATGCAAAATAATTAATTACTTAATTATATAAGTTTGATATAACTCGTTTAATCTCAGCTCGACACTATCAATTTAGGCTTTGATGAGTCAACATCGTTCAAGCTTGGATCGAGTGCTCGGTTGAGCTCAGGTTACCATCGGTTCAAGCTCCAACGGATTGTTGCTTCAAGTTGGGGTCGAGCTCATCATAACACCTGTGTGGCAGAGCACACTGCTATATAGAGCACTCCTTGTGACTAGAGATCATGGTTGCTATGGCAACCGAGCTATAAGGTGAGCACCAAGTGGTGCTAGCTCAATTTCTCACTAGCAGATTTAATGATGCCTCGTTGTGAGCTCCTAGGAATAAACAATGCTATCGGTGTATCAGTCCATGGTCCATGGATTGGTATATACTGTTGGGAGTGACATATGGTACCAATTGATGCTAATGTATTGAATAACACTAATGCCAACCTTGTATGGACTAGTTTTTTATTTTATGGGGAGACGTGCATTTGCTTGGTGAAAGAGGCCCTTAGTATAATAATAAAAGTTTGATACTAAATTTGATTATGAGACAATAATTTGTAGAGGAAATAAGGAATCAACAACTACCACTCGAAACCACTAAGAGAACGAGATAGAAAATATGGGTCCAAATGCTGTGATATTACTGCTGTGCTAATTGGGTAAAAAATTGAGTTGTTTGGTGGATTGCTGTGCTTACTATGAAAAGAATACTATAAATTGCTGTTAAGTATAATACTGTTCAAATTATATTTAAAATCAATAGATAAATAAGTTATACTGTATTGTGATTACTGGTATATTTTTATATATTAAATTATTTAATACAACTGTAAATAGTTAACATTACATTCTATATATATATATAATTTGATCTTATTATGAATAATATATATAATATTTATAAATTTTACATTTAATAATAATAAAAATAATATACTACTACTACTACTAATAATTTATTTTTTCATTTAAAATGACATAATATTTTTATATATTAAATTTAATTAAATTAATATATTCGCTTTATATTTTTTCTAATAAATTTATTTTAATTATTCATTGGAAGCACCTTATGGAGGATGGCAAGATAATGTGGAGAGAGAGGCGTTAATGGTATAAGTTATGGAAGACAAATGTAGTGTTAGAAGCAAAGATTACAATGGTCCTTACTCCTTACTGTGCTTAGTATATACAAGTCGAATCCGGTAATGACACTGACCAAGCTAGTAGTGAACTAGTATATTGACCATGCACCAGGATGGTCAGTACTTATGTGTTGATACATACCTGACTATATTAGTATTGTTTATGAATTGGTATTCAAAACCTTAGTTAAGAATGGATTGAGATGATTTGACAACGAGGCAACTATGCAAACACAATAGAAGTGGGTGGTTCTTTTTGATGGATGTTGAAACATGCATAGGATAAAAGAAAAAAAAAATAAGGGTAGGGTGAAGTGTGCTTCGAATACCAAACAAGATGAAAAAGGAGAGAGAAAAATAGATGGAGAGATATAAGGAGTTACATTTAACAATTCATGAACAAAAGCCTTTTATTTCCCTTACAATCCAAACCTTGTGTTGGCATTAAATCTGCTATTATATAAATAAACGGCTACTTAAGTGCTTTTCTCCGATGCTTCTTATATTTATTAATTTTACTAGACTTGTGATAGTATTTGGCATTGTCATGGCAAGTTCTTGTATTTTAGGGTTGACCTTTCCAGGAGGAGGAAATTTTGTCAGTTGTAGAAGCAAAAAGCAGAGCAAGATTTACTGCTGAAGAGTATAGAGCTAAGATACATACAATTTCTAAGACGAAGTGATTATAGTTTTTCATGAAAGATTTGAGATTCACATACGAGTAACCTATGATTATAAGATATGATAATTATATGCTATCGACATTGCATGTAATTTAGTATTTCATGAACGATCAATCATATTGAGATGGATGATCTTGTGAGAGATGTTATGAAGTCTAAAAAGATATGCACTTCTTTTACCTATTTAGAAAACCAACTAACTGATATCTTCAACAAACTCTGACATTAATAGGTTTTCTACTTGTTGTGATAAGTTGGGCATGATTAATATGTATGCGTCAAATTGAGGGAAGTATTACAATATATAGTTTGTTATTAGAGTCGTAGTATTAGATCTCATTTTTGTTGCGTAGTAGTCTATACCCTTATTAACTCTTTAATGAATTTAAGAATAATTATTTTGTTCCTCAACTATTATTTTCTTGTTTTGGTTGTCATGAGACTAGTTCAAATCAAGGTTCGTAAAACCGGTCCGGAGACTCGGTCCAGTGAGCCGCCGGACCGGTACGGTGCCGTATATATTGGGCGGTAGCAAGCGAGTAGTAGAATGAAGCTTTTGCTGTCGCCCGCTGCCTCCCTCCGCCGTCCACCCTGGGGTCGTGCTCTGACGGCCGTACACGGTACGGTTTTAAAATCCTTGGTTCAAATTATGATGAACTAAAGCTGTTATGATAATAATAATGATTTTCTTATTAGACTTAACTAAGAGTTCTTATCTTTTGCCGTATCAAGACTTAGTATAGACAGGAAATTATAGAAAGAGTTTCTAGATATGGTGGCTCTATTGCGCATCAAGAAGTTAATGATGATATCCTGAGGAATGATTGATTTGGAGTCGTGCATTAGACTGTTGTGTGATCATCTTGTCTTCTTGTTTTTGTGGTGAGATTCATTTGGGAAATTGTCAACCATAGTACTCCTATAAATACAGATGTATGGTAGCTACGAGGCAGTATACATGCAAGCATTGCTAGCTGTGAAGAATGGGATTAATGTTTATCCAAAAAGTAAGAAGAAATAATAATTTTGTAAAGAAACAGAATCTGGCACCATAGTGAGGAAAGTCTAAGGACAATCTCTGAGATGGTGTAGACGTGGCAAGGGGGATTTCTATGCTACTGAAAAGTGAAGTGTCAACTAGGACTGATGACGTGAGAAGAGATGGGAGAAGAAATGGTATAAGTTTATGAAATTGTCAAAAGAAAGTTGGTGTAAAATGGAGCCAATCATGAAAAACATATGAAAGCAATTGGCTTCAAATAGATGGAAATACTTAAAACCATCCACCTTCCACACACTCCTGCCTCTTTCATGCAACTGACAGTATAAGTTTGTGGATAATCAGTATGATTAGAAGATGGCAATTTGTGGAATCCTTTTAATTTCGTAAAATTCTTTTATTTAGTCTGTGAGGAACATTCTAGTTTCTCTTATTTGTTTGTGGTCTTTGTTAATTTTTGAACTTTTTTCCTTTTTCTATTTAGTTTGTTTCAAGGTTCCAAATACCAAATACCTTTGGACTGGCTGACTGATCTGAAGAAGAAGAGAAGAGGAGAAGAAAAGATGAAAAGAAGATAAGGAGAGAAGAAGAAGAAGAGAATAATTGACCGAACGAGTAGAAGAAGAAGAAAAAGAGAAGAAGAAGAAGAGAAGAAGAGAAGAAGAGGTGAAGAAGAAGAAAAAAAAAGAAAAGAAGAAGAAGAAAAAAAAAAGAAGAAGAGAAGAAAGGTACCAGGGTGTTGCATGGCACGCGAAGCCGCAGCTGCGACCTTTCTTTTTTTTCCTTCCTTCTCCTTTCATTCTTCTTCCCTCCGCTGATGGCTGATCCGCCCAGCTCATGTTTCGGTAAAACCTGCTGTACCGGGCAGGACGAACTGGTCTTTGGAACCTTGGTTTGCTATTTAAACTCTCCTAGTTAAAGAAAGTGTGTTACGTACTATAATTTCTTATAATCTGGTGTCATTTTTTAAAATATATCTTATCTTAATATATATTTTTTGAAATAGGCTTTGATTCATAATCTCTTTCTGTAGTTCCTCTTAAGATCATTGAGCTGTACCTCGATCTTCGGAAGGCCATTGAAGATCAAGTTCAGGTTAGTGAATGCTTATTTTTTATTGTTTTTATCAGTTCGTGATCATGCTTGTTTATTCCTGTTGCTTCTTAGGGATTTACTGAACCATCATCAGAGAAGTTGCTTCCTGATTTGCATCCTCAAGAGCAACATGTGTTCACTCTTGTTCTAGACCTTAATGAGACTCTCGTATACTCTGATTGGAAGGTAACTGAGTTTCCATATTCATAGATGTGATGTAAAATTGATTTGTTATTGGATTACCTAATATAAACGAGGTGGAGATAATTTTTTTGATTATTATTGGTTTGCTATCTGAGGCATCTAATTCGTGTTATTGTTTATCATATCTCTTGATAAGCCTGTGATTTTTATGGATGACAGCTGTCTATATTTCTAATGATGATTGGTATGTGAGCTAAACGAGTTGCTATTCGCTGTTTGTTGGTTGAGTGCACGTTTTGGGTTACTTTTATATATATATGATCACGGTTAAGTGATTTTTCTTCGGGCTCTGCCTTTTTTTTGCCAATGCTCCATACAGTAACGTGGTGGAAAATATTCCTTGTTACGCTTTGTTTGTCTACTAAGTGGAAGGAATCAATCTGATTCCAATTTTTTAATGGATGTTACTTTTATACACCAGAGAGCTTATTGTTTTGCGGCTGTCAATTTGATCTTGACCTATGTGGATTTCTGGTTCTTTTTTACTAGTGAGCTTTTGATTCTAGAGATTAGTAATTGCAACGGGAACATACGATACCAAGGATTCTAGATGTGCACCTTAAAGTTTCACCTTCGGATTCTCTAACAATTACAAATCCGGTGCTCATAATGCCTTTTAACTTAGCCACAGGATTTCTATTTCTTGTGGTATTGTAGTGCTGCTCACCCATGTGATCTGAACAGTCTATAGTGTCTGCCTATCTCATGGGTTGAAATTCCATTGAAGAAATTGCCTCCTGGAACGACCTTGTTCTAATCTAGGTTGATTTATTTCACAACGTTTGAGTTGTAGTTGTTTGTTTATCTGAAGTGTCAGTCTTTTAGCATTTAGTTCTAGTATTGAGTCAGTATATTTCATTAGTGTTCACCTTTTCTCTCATCTGAGTTATTCTAGCTTTGATTTCACTATTAAACTTCTGTTTGCTAGATTTTGAGATACCAATGTGGCTATTACTTGGTCAGGCTAATGCTGTCTTTCCCACTCTGCATCATTGTTTGTCTACTGGCCTTTGTATATAACTGGTATGATTAGTTGAATCAGAAAATTTGAGTGGTAGCTGCAATCTGTACATAACCTAACCAGATGATTCTTTTAGCTTCTATCTTTGTCAAGTTTTAACTTGCTTGATCTTTATTTTTTGAGTTTTTATATGCGTGACATTATTATTCTTCCTGTGGTAAGCGTGACAGAGGCTGGAGAACGTTTAAAAGATCTGGTGTTGATGCTTTCTTGGAGCATCTTGCCAAGTTCTATGAAGTTGTTGTGTTCTCGGATCAACCGAGTATGGTAAATTTACTTCATTACTTTTTGATAATTCATGGTTACTGTTGTCTACTTCAATTGATGGCTTAATGAATGTTTGCAGTATGTAGATCCTGTAATAGAGAGACTGGATCAGAAAGGTTGCATTCGTTATAGGCTGTCAAGAGCTGCAACAAAATATGTGAATGGAAAGCACTACAGGGTATCCAGTTATTTCGGCTCCATTTGTCTGGCATTCTTACACGTTCAGTGCTCAATTATGTAACTTGGAAAATGTTGATCAATTGCTAATATCTGTCAGCATTGAGAATTTTCCTGATAGTGCTCTGTTTTTTTTTTGTTGCATGTTCGTAGTTGCACAATGCTTTCTATTGTTCTGCTGCAAATTGCATTTAGCGAGACTAATGTGACCATGTTCTAACAACATCACAAATAATGATCAACAGAAGTTGTCACTGCAATTCATTTGGCTATGAACTGTTAGTAGCTGCATTTCACTGTCAGAAATGTACGTAAATATTGGTCCCTCTTTAGCTAAATGGTTTGAAGAATTGATTTGCAATAAAACAACTTTATTAATAGGGTTAATAAAAAAAATACAAGGTATAGGTACAAATATATAGCATTGTAAGCAGGTATAGTGTTATCGGGTCGAACTTGCTAACACTTAGTTATCTAATTTTAATGCTCTCACTTAAGCCGGAGAGAATATATATAAAACCTAGCTTGTTACATAGAACACTCAATCTTGATGAATACAAGGCCTTAATGAGCATGTTGGCCAATTGATTTTCAGACTTGGTGTAGAGTATACAAATGAGTTTATTTGAGATTGTTTCCTTGCTAAAGTGGTAGTTAACTTCAATGTGCTTTGTTGTCTCATGAAATACTGAAATGTTTGTGATAAAAATACCTAATTGATTGTCACAATATATGCCCGCTGGAGTAGAACATGTGAGACCTTTAAGCCACATTATTTTACAAAGTAGTTTGTGTCTGTAACTCTATATTGAGCTTCATAACTGGACTGAGCCACAACTGTCTTTTCTTACTCTATGTCACTAAGTTTCCTCCTATGTATGTAGATAACCGAGATATAGATTTTCTATCATCAGTATCTTTAGCATAATCAACATTTGTGTAGGCTTCAACTTTAATATGTCCATTATTTTTGTACACAAGCCCCTTCGGGGGGGGGGGGGATCTTTTGATATATTATAATTTTTATAGTGGCATTCAAATGACATTGTTGGGTTTTATATAAATTGACTGATTCTACCCACAACATAAGATAGCTTAGGTCTGATAATAAATTAATTTTCTAACCTATCTTTTGTATCTTGTGGCATCTATATACGGAGAATCCATACTAACTTTGTATTTCTTATTTGGAACTACTAGTGTATCAATAGGTTTGTAATCCTTCCTTTTTCCTTTAATAGATCTAAAACATATTTCCATTATAATAATAAAATACAATCATCTTTGCATGCAATTTCAATCCTTAAAAAATACTTCAGTTTTCGAAAGTCTTAGGGGTGAATTGGGATTTTAGGAAATTTTTTATTTTAGTTATGCTAATAGTGTGAGTAGTATGTCATTCATATATACTGTTAGAATCACTACTCCCTTATTCGAGTGATGCATAATTACTGAAGAGTTTGCTTTGCTTTGCTTAAATTCTATTAAGGACATTATTTGAGAGAATTTATATAACCATCTTTGCATGCAATTTCAATCCTTAAAAAATACTTTAGTTTTCGAAAGTCTTAGGGGTGAATTGGGATTTTAGGAAATTTTTTATTTTAGTTACGCCAATAGTGTGAGTAGTATGTCATTCATATATACTGTTAGAATCACTACTCCCTTATTCGAGTGATGCATAAGTACTGAAGAGTTGGCTTTGCTTTGCTTAAATTCTATTAAGGACATTATTTGAAAGAATTTATATAACCAGACATGGGGACTGTGTTTTAGTTCATATGTTGATTTATTGAGTTTGCATGCTAATTCTCTACCCGGAGATTCCTGTGTATCCAGCTACTAGCTTGCCTACCTACCTTTAACTCTTGGAATACTTGCTGTAGGTTATCCTAGAAAGATTGAAAAGCACTTGTCATAAAAAGCTAGAAGGTGGTCCATGGGGTGGCATCTACACCCATAGCAAACTTCTGAGCATTCCACTAAATCTTCGTCTATCAAACTAGATAGAAAGCTGCAAGCTTTACCTTGTGCCTCTCAGGGCAATCCATGACCTCCAGGTCTAAGTTGCACCTTCTATCCACTTTTGTGCAGCCCAAGGGTTAGTCTGCCCTTAAAGGTACTAAATCTCTCTTGGCCCAAAGTAGAAGTGGAAGATGAACAGTAAAACAACATATCACTTAGGGTTCAAAACAACTAGGTTAAAATACATTAGAAGGAGAGAAAGGATTAGGTATAAGACCCGAATTCGATAAGAAGGATCCAAACTCGGTAAGAGTAAACATATGTATAGCTCTCTCTTAACACACCCCCTCAAGCTGGAGCAAATATATTAATCATGCCCAGTTTGTTACAAAAATCATGAACCTTAATTGAGCTGAGAGCCTTAGTAAAGATATCAGCAACTTGATCCTCGGATTTGATATATAGAGTAGAGATCTAGTGGTTCGAGACGACATCTCTAACAAAGTGACAATCGATTTCCACATGTTTGGTACGTTCATAGAATAAAAGATTGTTTGTAATAAATATAGTTGACTAGTTATCACAGTGCATAATCATGGGAGTATCATCCACCAGGTCGGACTCCTCTAATAAACCTTTGATCCATAACAACTCACAAGTGGTATGAGCCATGACACGATATTCAGTTTCACAGCTTACCTAGAAATAATATTTTGTTTCTTGATTTTCTAAGTACCTAGATTTCCCCCAACATATGTGCAGAATCCAGATATAGATTTGCGGTCATCAATATTCCTAGCATATGTGCAGAATCAAGATATAGATTTGCGGCAGAGTAAGATTAAATAGTAAATTACTTATTTTTCTCGTAGAGTAGATCTTTGCCTGGAGATTTTTTTAAATATTATAAAATCTTCAGTACAACTTTCCAGTGGCATTTCTTGGGGGATTGCATAAACTGGCTGACAACACCCACTGCGAATGAAATATCTGGGCGAGTAATAGTGAGATAGATAAGTTTTCCCACAACCTGTCTGTATGAGGTGGGATCAGTATCTTCAGACTTCTTCCACACGCTGTGTCGTTCATTTGTAACCATCGACACATCATATGTTTGTAGTCAAGCATGCCTGTGTCAGATAGAAGATCAAGGACATACTTGCATTGAGACATGTGAATATTTGAGCCCTTATAAGTAGTCAAGTATCTGGGTTTACCCTTATCTCACAGAGAAAATTATGACTATAGAAATTTCCTGGTCTCATGAATGCCTTCAGAATCATTTCTACGGAGAAGAATGTCATCAACATAAATGGCTAAGACAACAAGACCAGTAGTTGATTTGCGAATAAATATTGAGTGGTTAGATTTGCAATGAAGAAATCCTATCTGAGATATGATTGTAGAAAACTTTTGAAACCATGCCCTTGGCTTTCTTTAAGGCCATATATAGCTTTATGTAATTTGCAGACCAACTCCTCCGGCTTGACATAACATGAAGGTTGATGCATATAAACTGCTTCAGTTAGATCACCATATAAGAAGACATTTTTGACATCCAATTGATGAAGAGGCCACTCTAGGTTAATGGCAAGCGACAAGATGATCCGGACATAGTTCAACCGGGTGACTAGAGAGAATGTGTCTATGTAGTCAACACCGTAAAATTTGAGTAAATCCCTTGGCTACGAGACGAGCTTTGTAGTGATTGACCGACCCGTCAGGATTGTGTTTGATAGTATAGACCCACCTACACTGAATTGGGCAAGCCCCAGGAGGTAAGGGAACAAGACTCCACGTGTGCCTCAAAATAAGAGCATCCATTTCCTCATCTATGGTGGCTTTCCAGTGTGATTTAGAAATAACATTAGAAAGATTAGTTGGTACTGTACTAGAGGAGATAGCAATAATAAAAGCATTATGAAGGGTGTTAATGCATGAGTAGGAGACATATTGGGAAATTGGATACTTAGTTGTGGAGCGACGTCCCTTGCGAAGAGCAATAGGAAGGTTGTTTGGATCTTGGCTAGGACCTTCGGGCAGAGGCGTGTCAAGTGAGGGAGCTATAGGTGCAATAGTCTAGATCCGCCGATGGTACACCTATAGAGGTACTGATGAGTCGCCAGAAGCCACAGTGGTGGGAACCGGTGGAGATACCAATGGCACATCAAGAGGACACAGAACAGGAAGAGGAATGACAGAGACTGATGAAGGCGGAGCAGAGGAGGTGAAGTATGGAGTAAACTTAAAGAATGAAACATCCATACTGACAAAATATCGTTCCTGCTTAGGATCAAAGCGCTTGTATGCTTTTTAAGTTCGAGAATAACCAAGGAAAACACACTTTGTAGAATACGGACTTAACTTGTCAATGTCAGGAGAAGATTATGGACATAACATAGACATCCAAAGGTTTTAGGTGGAACAAGGAAAACGGGCAGCTAGGTGAGATAACCAAGAGAGGAGATTTACCTTAGAGGGAGGAGGTAGGAACTCGGTTAATCAAATATGTGATAGTAAGAACAACATCACCCAAAAAATACTTGGGAACATGCATATGAAACATGAGAGCACGGGTGACATCAAGTAAGTGGTGGTTTTTGGGTTCAGCAATCCCATTCTGCTGAGTGGTGTAAGGGTAAGTGGTTTGGTAGATAATTCCCTATGACCAACAACAAAACTTAGCAAAGAGTGAGCTAGTATACTCAATAGCGTTATTAGTTCTCAAAATTTTTAGTGGCAAGTCAAATTGATTTTTGATTTCAGAGTAGAACAATTGAAAAGCATAAAACATATCAGAATGATTTTTAAGCAGAAAGACCCAGCACATGCGAGAAAAATCATCTATAAAAGTGACAAAATATTTAAAACCATTTTTGGTGGAAACAGGACTTGGACCCCAAATATCAGAATATATAACATGAAAAAGAACAGTAGTTGGAGGGCTACTACTACTAGGAAATGAAGTTCTATGATGCTTTCTAAACTGACAAGCATTACACTCAAAATTAGGACAAGATTTTAGAGACAAAATTTGCTATACTTTATTTGATGATATGTGGCCTAACCGACAGTGCCACATGTAAGAAGAGGGAGCAGCCATCAAAGCTATAGTGGTATCCGAGATAGGATCAGTGAGCATATAGACTCCGCCAACCTTAAGTCTCCCACCAATCTTCGCCTTCGTTCTGAGGTCTTGAAAAAAGCAAGAAGAAGAGAAAAAAAAGTAATGGAGCAGTTCAAGCTTCTAGATAGGGTATAAACAGAAATAAGATTAATAAAAAACTGTGGAACATAAAGAACGTTGACCAAGGAAAGTTTGGAACTTAAATGGACAGTTCATATGCCTTGTACAGAGATAAGAGAGCCATCAGTGATTGACACCGGATTATAGTTGGTGTCAATCTGAAGCGAAGCAAACAATGATCGATTACCTAAAACATGAGAAGTGACTCCAAAATCTAAGACCCAAGTATTAGAGGAGGTAACAAGAGAAGCAGTATTGGAAACACCAGGAGTAGTAGCCATCAAGGATGAGGTGGGAGCCTCTGCCTGAGCAGCCAATCTGATAAGATGATCATACTCTGCCAAGGAGACAGTGATTGTCGAATCAGCATGAGAAGATGAAGCTGTGGTAACAGCTTGCCCAGGAGCATGAGATCCATCATCAACAACCAACTTGGCATAAGACAGACCTCCCAAACTTTTTCCAACATCGTTCAGATAGGTGATTAACACGTCCACAGTATTCGCATGAAGCTGTGGTCTAGCCACGCCCCTTGCCTCTACTAGAACTCCCACCACCACGTCTCCCTCCTTGAGGAGCAACAAGGACACTACTGATTGCAGTGGTAGGAGTGACCATAGAAACACATAAGAAACGGGAATAAATACTCTGAATCGTAGGTATAGACGGATCAACAAGGAGCTGGGCTTTGGCTGCCGCATATGAGTCATTTAGAGCCGTGAGAAAGCTTGCCACAAAAAATTCCTGTCGTTGTTGAATGGTCACCGATATATCAGGTATCTGCAATTGATTCCACATGCATGTAAGTATCCGAAAAAGATCAGGTAAGGCATGTCCCCTAGCTTCAGGTTAAAAATCTCCTCATAAAGCTGATGAACCTGACAGATGCTCTCTTGGGGAGCGTAAGTCGATGCCAGAATATCTCAAATTTCTTTAGCAGTGTCTAAGCATGTGACAGTAGAGGCTATGCTGGCTTCAATACTGCTGAGGAGAGATGCCATAATAGCCATATATGAGCGTTTCCACGCTTCATAAGCAGGATCCAAGGGGTCTGGAGCAATTCCCGTCAAATGCACATATTTACTGTGAGATCAAAGATAAAATCGCATAAACCGAGCCCAAAAAAGGTAATTAGTACTATCAAACTTCGCTGTGATAACAATACTGGAGACGGACTTCAAATATGTATTGGTAGTTATATCCATCGAAGCAGTGGCAAGGAAGCAACTGGAACAGAATAGCACTCGACCAGAGAAGGAGAGCTGCACGTGAGGAACCAGCGAGAGCTCGATTTCAGCAGGAACAACATGACGAGAGAAGGTGATAAAGAAATCATACCTTGCCGTCGACGCCAAGGAATCGTCGAGCAAAGAGTGGCCAAACCGTGCGTAGAAGGATCCAAACCCGGTAAGAGTAAACACATGTATAGCTCTCTCTTAACAGTAGAAAACTAAGCTAATAAGTTTATGGTTCCTATAAGATGGCCTATCTCTAAGATTTATGGTGTTGGTTGCATCACCTATGGAGCACTCTTTGACTCAATACCCGCAGGAATGACTCTCCTGCTCTTAGAAGTGGCCATGACACCTTTGTCTCCACTACCTCAATTAAAGCCTCCACAAGTCTAATACACTACCTTACGCATGCCACAATGTCTTCCAAGCTGTGGATGTGTGGCTCCTACAAGGACCGTCCATTGTAGACCTACCCTAGGTGGTATTCTATTACAGAAAACAAATTTGAGTCAAAATATATAAATTTACACATCTGGCATGGATAAAAAATTATAGCAATAATACTAAATTCTAAGGTCTTAAATAGGTGTGTCCATTCGGGTCAAACCGAACCGAACCGAACCGGTTTGGTTCAATCAATTTTTTTTTGTTAAAATAAATAAACCCGAGATAGAACCGAAAATATTTAAAACCGAATTTACACCGAACTGAATTTCGGTTCGGTTAAACCCAATCTAAACCGAAAATTCAACAAAATTCAATTTACTTCTTTAGTACAAACAAGCGAACAGTTCATGTGATCAAGGTAAAATAAAAAAGATATATAATTAATAGGAATGAGATAGGTGACAGCGACTTGTCCCATCCTAATTTAAAAAATAATAAATTAAATCATATATCACATCACTCTAAATATATAATTAGTAATGGGATACGCTACAACGACTTGTCCCATCTTAGCCTTAAAAAATAATAAAATCTAAATAAATGTGCGATCTCTTTGCTGGTTTCATCATTGCTTTGCTTCCACGTGGATGTGGACGGCGGTGATGACTCATCGCGCCGTAGCCTCAGCTTCTACTTCACCTCGTATGCAAACGCCGACTTAAGAAACTGGCCAGTGGTTCGGTTCAGTTTTTCTTATTTTTTAAAATCAAAAACCGAAACCGAACCGAAAATTTTGTATATAGTTTAAAACCAAACCGAAACCAAACCGTTTGATTTTAACCCGATCTGAACTGATTTATTCGGTTCGGTTGATTGGGTTAACCCAAAAAATTTTGAACACCCCTAGTCTTAAAGTCATAACCTCAAGTTCATCCTAAATCTTTAAGGTTTTCATCCTAAGTAACCTAGGATTTTCATCGGTAGCTCGGGTACCCAAAGAATTATCACACCCTAAACAGTTGCCAACCGAACCTACCCACCTTCAAGGTGCGATAATATAAGCATGTGATTCATAAACCCATAACAAGTCCATATATAATAATGAATATTTATTAGCACAATCATATGCATTATAATTGACTAACACAACCTGTAAAATACTGTGTACACAATAAACATACCAAATCATTTAAACCGTATCACAAAAAAAATTTATACAACTTATATATCCATAATAACTATATGAGTTGATACTATCATAAATCTACTAAATTGCATTTACAAGTATAAGATGAAATCAAAACAATCGATCAACATACCAAAACTAAAGAAAATCTGATCGATCTAGATAATAACGCAAGGATAAATTAAGGATTAGAACAACCCTATCAATCAAAAATATCAAATCCAGAACCATGACATAGTAACCATCATGTTGACAATAAGATACACATACCATGCTAATTAGAACTTCACATCACTATCTATCTACAAAGTGTCATTAGCATCCACTAGTCCGAGGGACCTCGATATCTAATTATCACTAGCATTAGAGTAGGAATCACAAAATGAGCATGCGTCAAAATAAGTTAAATAAGTTGAACTAGAAATATTTACCATATACAGTATATCTGCACACAGAATAACCTTGCATGATGATAACCATACACTATAATATGGGATCAACACGGTATTGCGTAATCATAAGCAATGACCAATAATCCTCTCCATTACGAGCCTATACTCTTATCATGAGTATTTCCATTTGCTCACACGATGGAACAACTGATGAATGACAACCTCGAAGTGGTTTTGTCCAATACCTAGGTAACCTTAGGATAGTCCTAAAGGATTTCCAATTAGGTAACCAAATCAACCAACTCCATATCCACTGCATGGTCTCTAGCATAAATCCTAGTCAATTGGCTCATAGGGCCCAACCCATGGCTACAATCAGCCAAAGTTGAAAAAAGGGGCCCGTACTAGTGGTCTAGTCCAAACTTGGATGGGTTCGAACTAGTCCGAATTGGATTGAACCAAAAACTTAGTACAAACTTGCATCTCTTTGTCTTCAATTGCATCTGTCTCATGTCGATCGCTTCATCTTTGCAACCACAATCCATTGAACGGAATTGAGAGCATCACTCAGCTAAAGTAGTGAGCACAGCGATGGCGAGTGGAATGATAGTGGCAAGCGCAACAAGGAAGACAAAGAGACACAAGTAGAAGCTTTGTTCGTACTCCACAAAAACTTCCTTGTTAGTGGAAGCTTTGCCTGCAGCTCTACTTGCGGTGGAAGTGGCGGATGCTTCAGGTTGGAATAGAAAGCTTCGTCTTCACCCGAGGCGAGCGGAGTGGATGCTGTGACTCTCCTTTTCTTTCTCTTTTTTTTTCTTCTTTCCCTTCTATTTTGCTACACTACACTAGTAACACTATGTTTCATAAGCGGTACATACCAACTATACCGCCTGGTATGCACTGGTATCTTAATCCATGCAATTAGCAGTCTATAGATCATATTGTGCCACGGTAGGTACCATACCATCATATACCACAAGGATAACTTACCAGATAATGAGTTAATAATCCATTTAATTTATACAAGTATTGTATTGAACTCAATAGTATTAAATAATACAATGTTGTACTACCATGTGGTACAAGTTAATGAATAGCAATAGAAGAGCACAACAAATATAGACACAACATTATCAAATATATCATTACTAATACCTACATCATGGTTGCAGAGACGATTTCTCTGTGTCACAGTAGCTTCTATTATGCCGGTAGCTCTTTTTTCTCGGACCAATCTCAATCTGAGTATACCTACAAGGCTACAATATCACATAACCAAATCATATTACTAATAATATCTCTAACCTTAATATATATATTTGTTCAATTTCAACTTAGCCTATGCACATACCTACATAATACATATATATACTATCCTAGTTATTCCATTTATACGATTATCTGTTAATTCCCTTTTTATTATTAATAACTAGTATATTACTTATTTTATCTCATTACATTTACAACTTTCACCAGTATACGCATATCTACTAATATATACGTATGTATATACATACACACCCCATACACACCACCCTAAAATACCATAACTATTAAAGAAGAATAATGGCCTAAGTAATTGTTACTAGACAACCCGATGGAAAGATTATTGGCAGCACAAGGCAATCATAGTGGTAGTTCGATAGCAAACTTTAGGGAAAACAGTGGAAATGATGCTGGTGGCCAGAATAACTGTGTACACTTGATAACAGCGTCGTGATCTCTATTGGGCTCTAGCGAGAGAAAATGGTGCCAGTGCACACACATGAGAAGTGTCGCCTGACCGAAAGCGGCAACAAGTCCGCCTGATCAACAATGAATTTGGGTGGTTAGCACATGCAAACAAGAAGAGGAATGAGGGAATCATGTAGAGAGAGGAGAGTCGGCCGAATCTTAAGGTTCAAGAGCTTTCCCTTTTTTCTGAAACATGGTACTTTTTTACAAATAAACCCAACACTCTCCAATATTTACAAAGTGGTCTATCCTAGCCGGACCTCGTGTTAAGCCACTACCAAAAAATAAATCTCATGAGGAACTCCAACTTGCGAACCCTTAGCTGTGCGAGCTCTTCCATGAAGTTACACATTGAGCATATTCCTTTGCAAGGATCATAAGCAACCATGAGCTGATGTAGATTTAAAACAAGATAATTTGATAGACTTAAACTTGAAGATTAAGTGATGCTAACATTGACAACTTAAGTCTGGAGAGAACGTTAGATGGTGGATATTAACACTCTTATATGCCCATAACGTACATGTCTATAGTGTATATACATTTGTGGTTTTTTCCCTTTTTAGGATGTTGCTTTCCTCAGGACTAGCCAGTGGCTTGAGCAGAAGAAAGTGGGGTGCGTAGTACGAAGCATGTAGGCATTGTGTAAAATCATCTTATTGGAGTCTTTTTCTCCTGCAGAACATCATAAGCATTTTTTTGCATTGGAATAATATGATCAGAATGGTGGGTAAATTGAGTCTCGGGATATGTCTTAAGTTTAAATTGAAAAAGTTCCATTGACTTCGTTTATGCTCTTGTGAGTGTCCTTTTGCAATTTGTACATTGTATCATGCCTTGAGTGGTGTTGGTTTGACATTTCTTTTCGTTAGTATATTTCTCATGAGGTCAATATTTTGGATATTGCTGAGTATAGTTGAATGCCCTCTGTGAGAACTGAGAGGTGAAGCTCTTTACTGAGTAGTATCCTGAGGCTAAAAGCAAAGACCCTCAACAGGGTGCAAATGGAAAACAGGTAGTTGCCATGGATGGAACTAAGGAAACAAGTGTAGTCTTGTATATGGTATCAGCATCACTGGCGTTATGTTGCTTGTAGCTGTTGTGTTATCCATAGTTATTTTTCAGTTAAGATACATCAAATACCAACTATTGTATGACCCGTTGTATTCGTAATCCTTTACATTTTATGCCTCCTGGATATTTTGCAGGACCTATCGAAGTTGAACAGAGATCCTTCAAGGATTATGTACATCAGTGGACATGCTCTAGACTCTAGCCTTCAGCCTGAAAATTGTGTACCCATCAAACCCTGGAAGCTAGAAAATGATGACACTGCACTACTAGATCTTATACCCTTTCTTGAATGTAAGCAGTACTATTCTCCTTGGTTCATTTCCTGTCAAAATGGTGCCTAGGCATTGAATTGCATAAAATCATATATTCGTATATTCTGTGTCTCAGATGTGGCTCTCCATAGACCTGCTGATATAAGACCTGTTCTAGCATCTTATCAAGGTCGTGATATAGCCAGCGAGTTTATTGAACGCTCCAAAGAGCATCAGAAGTAAGTGATACAAGTCATTTGCACATAATGAAATCTAAAACCTATATTGTTCTTCTGATTAATCCATACTATTTAGGCATTGGACAGAGATGCGCTTGGATATGATTGTCATACTTACAATTTATCAGCTCTTGTTCTTTCAAGTAGTAAAGTTTTAGTACCATACAATTTGTATGGTTAAATGGTAATTTTGGAAGGTCAAAATTGGATTATATCTGTTTGTTTCCAATAAATTATTCCTGGAAATAGACTAATAACATTTAAGCCTCCTCTGTATTTATGTGTTCAGAGCCTGTATTAAGGTTCCATGACCTTGCCAATTTGTATTGAGCTGGTGGTTTTAGTTAGAACCTAACCAGGCAGTTTGTATTAGGCATCTTTGAATAGTGTCGGCACCTTGAAGATTTGAAGTTGGCTAAGAACTTTTATAGATTATCTTTACTATTTGATTAGTTTACTTGGTAGAATGAAACGGTTACTGATGACGTTTCTGAGGTTATATTTCAATGGGGTTCGTCAAGTATGAATCATTACCGTTCTCTATATTTTGGATAATATTAGGTTTTGACTTTCCTTGATCAAAATGTATTACAGGAGGTTGCAAGAACAGAAGCAGCATAGCCGGTTCTGGCGGCGTTGAAGTTGAAATGCAACTGGATAGTCTGTATGCCAACCACATGCAACACTTTTCGCTCCCTCCCGCTAGACTGTCATTACCTGCCTGATTTACCTTCATGTAGTTGAAGGGATGGACTGTTAAACGTCTTTCACTTGCTGTCATTCTTTCCCATTTTGAGAGCGTATACACGTTGTGAATGTTCTTCCTCACTTTGAGAGCTCATCGTGATGAGTTCACAATGCCTATAGCCGTGTTGGCACTATATTTGTTTTGTTTTTTGTGTGGTATAATTATTATAGAAACTGCTTGACCTAGTGATTGGCAGTCGTCTTAGCGTTAATTTGTTATAACTCACTTAGTAAATAACTTGGTGAGCTGATTTGCAATGTGGTTTAATTTTTTAAAATGCTTAAGTCCAAGTTAACAATAGCAAACCCACTAAGTCTTATATATCATATAACCTCTTCTCCCACTTTTAATATGAGACTAAACTTAGGGTGTTGTAGAATTATACATCTTTTCCTTGTAGAAGCATTTACTAAGGTATTTATTCATGTAATAATAACATTATTTGTGTAGTTTACAGAATATAAATTGCTACCATTAATTGTTTCAGAAACGAGATAAAAAGATCATAATATCAGGCACACATCTTGAGTTGTGGATAGC
This sequence comes from Costus lasius, assembly GCA_027563935.2. Taxonomy (NCBI): domain Eukaryota; kingdom Viridiplantae; phylum Streptophyta; class Magnoliopsida; order Zingiberales; family Costaceae; genus Costus; species Costus lasius. The sequence continues at coordinate 15,497,063 of CM050454.1, read as the reverse complement.
TTCCTGAAATCCAGTGCACTCGCTGCTTTGAAGTACATGCCCTATGATTCAATTGTTCATCATAATGGATCCCGTGTAGACATCACTTGTTGACTCACATATCTATTAGAGAAGAAAATGCATAGAAGACTTCTCTAGAATAAAATCCTTAATAAATTTTAAATTTTCGGAGTTGAAGTTAAAAACCAGAAGGAGAAAAGGATATAAATCTTTAGGCTGGACAAAAGTAGGTCAATGAATGTATCTCAAATAAATTCATATTATTTTACAAAGAACAGGGGACAAGTTATATAGTAAAAATAAAGAATGACTCTTGTTGATGAGATCTTTCACATGATTCATAGTATTGATGTATCGGACAAATTTTATTATCATTCACAATAGAATTGCTATTAAAGATAGAAATGTCACCTACAGTGAATAATATAAAGATTATAAGCTTAGACTTGATTACTTTTGGATGCAGGGTATCAAACTAAAATTAACATACTAGAATCGAATAGAAGAAAAAGTGATTCTAAAACTATAATGTTGTCTTTGTAGGATTTTTTTTGAGACAATAATTCTTAAATTTCTAGTTATTAAGAGTAAAATTTATAAAATCTTGAATGACATCTTAGCTGAATCTAAGGATGCCTTTTTGTTTCAAAAATAACATTTCATTAAATCTAGAAATTTATCCAATATTTCCTCGGCTTTTGATTTACTTTCTATTCATCCTCTTCAATTCCTATAAAGATCACACAACATTTTGAACCCAAAACGGATCAGCGAGTTAGGTTTAAAAGGAATTTTAGTTATGATTTTATCATTGAGAAGAAATACGTAGCGCCTACCATAAACTATGTAAATCCATTTGCACTCCTTTTTGAATGATGACAAATTCACAATGAGAAGGAATCTATTTTTAACATTCGGATGTACTTAAATTTGCCACTTGAAAAATAAGATTTTAGGTCGTAAAGGATCTTTAGAAAGAAAATTTGAACTAGCAGAACTATGGAAAAAAAAAAACAAAGCACAACATGGAGACTAAGGCAAAAGGCAAGTAACAGTTACTTTGATATCTATGCACCTTTAGCACGCATAATCACTACTTATGTCTCTCCTCATGCTATTGCTTTGTCCATAATTGCATGGTTCATTAACCTTGATTGCAGGTCCGGAGGATTTTGCTGGCGTGCAGCCTGGTCTCGTTGAGTGGGATCCCAACCAGGCGGAAGCATCAAGTTGAGATTGGAGTGTATATTGGACTTTGATGTGCATGCTTTATGATTGGTAATTTTGTGTTATTGGTTTGTTTTGTATCCCTTGATATCTTGTACGCTAGGTTCTACTCTCAGAAAATAGAAAAAACTCTTGCAAATTTTTTTCTAAGATTTTCGTCAAAGTGATTGTCTGAAGCCACCTTAATGGCTATGTATTATTAATAATAATAATGATGGACATAAAAACCACTATAGATCTCAAATGAGAAATTTATAAATCTCAACTTGAAGGATGCATATTGTCTAAGACTAGAAAAAAAAAAGTGTGCAAGCTAATTTGATATCTTTATCAACTAAATAAAACACAAAAGTTGTAGCATTAAAATTTTGGTAGTGTTGTTTTTTATAATTATTATTTCCAATTCAATGGTTTGTCAATCTATTATATTTCAAAAGGTGAATGAGAATAATTGTCATTTTCTACTGAGGTGTGGATGATATTCTCATTACTATACAAAATCTAAATATAATTTGTAAAGCAATCCTTCTTATCCGATAACATTGATATGAAAAGTCTATTTGGTGAAGCTAATGTGATCTTATGGATGAATATCATCTATTTTGTAACTCTGTAATTCTATCACCAATTCATTACACTAAATATAATTGTCATTTTCAATTTTCTCTCATTTATATACATCTTTCAAAGTTCATTATTAACAAAATAATGAAGAAATATTAGAACAAGAAGAATAGTTTAACGTTATAGGACTTTTTCTCATCTTTCTAATATAGCGCTATTTCTAAACTACGTAGGTGAAATTGTAATCATAGTGAAACTTATTCAAATGACTTAAATAGAATTTGAAGTATCTTAAATGTACTATTCCTTATAGGCTAAGTTGTATTAGATACTTACTATCCTAAACGATTTAGTAATGTCAAATGGTTTTTTAATCAACCAAGGAAACAATAATTACTGTGAGAACTATAACAATTGAACTTATGGCATTACATGCAATTTGTATTGAAGTTGAATAGCTTAAAAATTTAATATCATCATATTATTTATTTTAGCACCTTTATCAAGCTTAGATTTCTAACAAAAGAAATTAGATAAAGACGAAAATCTAAAAGATGAGTATGCTCACATTCTCTTGTTGTTCTATCTTATGTTAAGACTAAGCATATCTTGGATGATAATCTTACCAAAAGCTTTAATATAGCTAGGATCCTAGAAATACTAAGATGAATGAGAAATTTTCTTTTAGAAAAGTCATTATATCATGGAAACCTAACTTTCACTGTAGGCGATTTCTTAATGGAGGTTCAAATTGATAATAACAAGTTGAATGAGTACTAATGAAGGACTTCGAATCAATTGACACAAAAGAAAAACTTGTATATTCTTTTCCAATTTATGGCAAAGGCAGTAGCAAAATTAATAGAGATGATACTTAATATATTCTTGATCATTGTATATCCTTCAAAAGCTCTAAAAAAAAGATATATGCACATAACTAAGAAAATGCAACTACATGATTGAATCCTTATGCATTATATATAAGTTTATTAAAATTTGCTCCAAATGAACATGGTTTAATACCTAATTCATTTTATTACGTATTAAGTTGCTAAAAAATATTTTAAAATTTTATTTCTCCCTTAAATTATAAAAATTATGTATTAATATAATATAAAAAATCTAATAGTATACATAGTTCAAGGCTAATTCACTATTTTTCTTTCAGATGAAAATAGTTTTATTAAGAAAAGGTTATGACTTTAAGTGCACTTTATTGACCGCATAATATAGGCATGAGTAACAATTTAAATTTCTTTAATCATCTTGTTAAGTTTAATTATATTCTAATTTTTTTTATAAATTTTATGGGGGATTGTTAGGAAAATTAAAAAAAATAATATTTAATATTAGCTTTTAATGCTAACATTTGTAACATTAGCAACTAACATTAATTATAGCCATAAGAAAAGGCTTAAAATCTCATGGAGAGCATGAGATTTATAGGCTTCCTCTCCCCTTCTTCTTTCTTCTTCCTTTCATTTTTTATCTTATTGGTTTCTCTAATTTTGCTGCTCATTGTCGAAAGGGCGTCCGATCAACTTCTCCGTGGTCGTTCCCATAGGAGAAGAGTACCCAGTTATATCTTGGGTGTTTAATCCAGAATTAACTCACACAAGAGCTCGGATTTTCACCTAAGGACAAGCCATAATGTGCCTCTAGTTTATATGTTTCTAACTCTCTTTTAAATATTATTTGCAAGTTATATTGCTTCATTATCTATGTTTTTATTTTCTGTTTAAATAAAAGTCTACATCAAATTTTAGACCAACAAAAATAAAATAAAAAAAACCTTTTATATATTAATTGATTAATGTTACCTTTTTTGGTAACGTTAATGGGATTGCAAATCAATTTCAATTATTTGATTTAGGGTATGTTTGGCCCCGTTGTTAATATCTTTATAACTATGCTTTATAAGATGTTTGGTTAATAACTTTTTAATTGCTATCAAAATTTAAAATAATAAATAAATATATTATTTTAAATTATTTAAAATAATAATATATTTTATTTTTCTTTTGTGTTAATATTTTAAATTATTTAAAATAATAATACCTAAAATTTTAAATAAAATTATATAAATTATTTTTTTGTGTGAAGGAGAAGCTATAAAAGCATCAAATTGTAGCTTTTTCAATTTCTGTTTTTTTATTACTTTTTTCTACTTCTGCTTTTTATTACCAAATAGTTTTTAAACTACTTTCTACTTAAAAGCTGCTTAAAATCAGCTTCGAAGTGGGGCCAAACAGGCCTTTAATTGATTTTCACCATCCTTCTTGACCGAATTTAATTGTTACCAATTGAGTGCAATTAGTTTTCAATGAGCTGATTGATTGAAATTGATAAATGCTTTATTTTATGTTTGATTAGCCAATTAAGTGTGCAACGTTAATGTGGTTAACATTGGATTTTTTTTGTCATTGGTTTTAGCCTGTTAAAAGGCTGCTAAACCTCTGAGGACACACAACTATTTCCTCTTAATTTTTTTTCTTCGGTTCTTAGTTTTTTGCTGCTCTAATACCAAAAGGGTGTCTGGTCATCTTCTCCACGATCGTGACCCGTAGGAGAAGTATCCCGGTTATATCATTGGTGTTCAGTTCAAAATAAACTCGCACAAGAGTCCGAAACTTTCACCTATGGGCAAGCCGTAATGCGCTTCTGAGTTTTTTATTTTTGAACTTTTCTTTTAATATATGCAAATTAATATTGTGTAAACGCATGCAAAATTGTTATTAAATTAATTCCAAAAACATTCCCTACTACAATACATTGATTATTATTTGTTTGGTTTGTAATCTTATAACAAAAGTTGTTTATAATATTCTAAAATATGAGAGAACTATATGGACTGAAAAGCCTTATTTTATGACCAAAATTGTTCACAAAGTTATCTTTAGAAATCTTTAATTAATTGCATAAGTTTTTTTTACATCCTTGTTTAAAATTTCTATTTTATTGTAGAGAATTCAATCTAGTTCTACTATGACGTGGAATAAAAATGTATAAACTTTTCATTTACATTAGATAAAATGAAATAATGTGAACTAGACATGTAATAATAACTCACTCTAATATATAATAACTCTAAAAACTCCCCCATTATCCCAATGTGGGTAATTTGATATAATATTGAGTCTAACATATAAGTTGTAGATGAGAGAAGTATATATAGAATGTAGAGAAAATATTGTCTATCTATACGTAATCATGTATACTAGTATGCACCATTTCGAAAGTGGACAAATTCATTGGCTTAGACCAATATTTACAATTAAGACTTTAAACACCAATACATACTAGTCAATATTGGTCCATTTTGACATATGATAGTAACAATACCTGTTGGTACTATTAAAGTATAAATATAACTATAAGTGATACCAATCTTTTATTAGTATTGATACAAGGTTAGACCATTAAGTATCTCCTATACCAAGCGGTTTGGACCAATTTTTAAAATACTATCTAAAACTATAGTTGCAATTAAGGTTTCCTTAACATTACTATCCTTTAGATTATCATATGTGCAAAGTCTTATGACAATGTGATATATGAAAATTCATTTCAAATTTGTGATTTTACATAGTGTGTTACTAGCTACTTGCATTAAAGATATTGCAAAATATAAATAACTTGTTTCACTAAGCAAATTCATAGAAGTTTGTTTTCTTTCATTTTAGTTTGTCCTTTGACTGTTCTCTTCTAAATACATTTGGATTACATGTTCCTTTTGCAATACTATTCTCTTCTAAATACATATGGACTAGTATTTAAAGCTTTGATGTAACTTGAGGTGATTCGAAAGATACAACACCACCTAATGACAGTGTGATGGAAAGAGGAAATGCCAAAATATTTGGCATTATCATCATGTGAGCATTGTAGGTGGTTGATGAATGTATATGCTCAAGTGAGGACTTTGTCTTAGGATAAAGAGAGTTTTATTTAGGGATTTCCATCAAGATATTGAACGACTATACTTAAGGTTGAGGGATCAACCACAATAGCAAGTTATTGCCTGTGAGTATTCAACCAATTTGCGACCGTGTACCTCCACTAGATTTGAGGGCTTGGAGCTACAAACTAGAGAATATCAACAGTAGAGTGAGTGACTGTATATCTTGCAGTGTGAATCTACAAGTTGCATCAAGTTAGTTCCTTAATTGATTAAGAAAACTTAGTATGATGCTTTAGAGGGCAAAGGCAGTGTATTCTTCAACCATCATGTAGTGTGTATGTTCTTATGCATCATATTGGCATAGAATAAAGGCTCGTGTTGGCTAACCTTCCTGGCATTCCAAGAGTATGAAGGTTGAAAAATCTTAGAGTTAAAGATGTGTCAAGGCACATTTATAGTGGGCAAACAAGTCTATGAGACAAAATAACATAGCACTACTAAGGACTACAACATCACTATGTAAAAAAGTTCACAACAAAAAACTTCTGAGGGCCATGCCAGCCAAGGTTCAAGATACCACTATGTACTGGTGTATTGGTCCATGCTTGGAGTGGTACGTACTATTCGATATTAGAAGGTGTATATATATTATGTTTAATCATAATGGTACAAACCTTGTATCGATACTAGTCCTTGTTGAGATCGCTACATACTAATTAGCACCAGAAGGTTCTAATTAGTATAATAATATATATTATATATATTTACTTATAACAACACAAGTTCGTGTTGGTGTATATGCCTTAGGACCAGTTGTTGGTCCGATATATGTGTGCTACATATAGATGTGATATATGTCATATCCTGGCTTTGCTGTTGTTATACATTTGGTACATCTGCATTGAATGTATATTTGCATAACAATATCCCTATGAGATAGATTTTATTTAGTCTAGTTGTTATGTCCCTAGTCGAGTATCATAGTGGATATGGGATAGCTATGGTGCATGTGAGACTAGTTTATGCACTGGTTAGCACGGGTTGCTAAACACAGGTATATAGGTATATCAAGGTAGATATATTGGACTGACCCACTGTGATGATTTAGCTTGGTGTCTTAAGTTAAATCTCACAGTAACAGAGGTGCATTTATCCCTTTACTTGAGAGAGATCATATCTCTATATGGTAAGGGGTATGTTTTGATGCAACCTAACACCTCGCTGTAGTAGGAAGGTTATAACAGTTGTCATTCGGTAAATCATTAGTCGTATGAGAGATACAACTTGCTAAGAGAGGATTTGACTCTTTCTTAAATGGAAGCTTGATGTCCATGGGCCCCACATATGGATTGTCACGCCCCAAACGAGCACTAACCGAGCCAAGGTTAGCAAATTGCTCATAAAGCACGACAAATAAAAACACATAGGACAGCATCCCCTCTGTAAACTGATCATGAGAGCACAACACAATCATAATTCAACCGGTATATCCACAATCAATACGATATAATACGATCACAATATCAACATGCACACTACTAACATCAGACGATCAGAAACGAAATCAAAATGAATCTAATCGATCAAAATACCATACCAAAAGATCGAAACACTCGATCAATCAAAAATACCAACACTGTATCCACCAACTGAATCAAAACATATCAGCACAAACAACTCTAACTATCTAGCAGGTGCTGATATCAACTCCAGGGTGCAGGTCAACTCTAGATCTAGCTATCACCAGCATCAGGAGCAACTTCCTTACCTGAGGCAAAGCAAAGGGAGTTAGCCCAAAAGGCTAAGCAGGAATCAACATATATGGTACAACATCAAAGAATGGTAAGAAAACACTCTACCAAATATCCAATGTAACTCACCATGATATAAAAAGCAACAGCAACAAAATATAAAAACAACACATGAGTCGTGCAATCAAGAGCAATGACTATATAATGCTCCATAACGAGCCCGCACTCTTATACAGAGTGTTTCCACCGTTGCTCACACGATGGAACAACTGCCTCAATGACAGCTCGGAGGTGTTGCGTCCAACACCCAGGTAACCCTGGAAAAATCCCGAAGGACTCCATCTGAGAAACCTACCAGCCGACCCCATAGCCGTGAAATAGCATCTGGTATACTCCCTGGTCCGCTGGCCTATAAGGCACAGCCTTGGCTAATATCAGCCAGAAAAGATCACATTGTGGCACGACATAGCATATAATTGCCCGATGGGCCAAATATCACCACTATGTAATACATGGATCCACGGCTCAATAGCCCATAATAAATAATGTCATCATCAATAATGTAACTACCAGGTGACCCATGTAATAACATCACACAAGCATCCATATGCATGAATAAGGACAACACACAGAGGGCAATGGATACCGAATCAAAATCAAACAACAGAACTACAAGATATCATGGTATTTATCAATTGCATAATATAACACAACGAATACCATGATTGCAAAGAGTAGGATAAGATTCCTGCCTGTACCACCGTAGCTCCTGGTGCGTCTAACGATCTCTGTCCGAGGACCTCCCTATCCAACCTCGGTCCGAGTGACACCTATAACATCACAAATATAAACTACATCACATGACTATCAAACCACTGATACACTAGACTAAATCTATACAAATCTACCCTCGTATACAAGTATACGTACGTATACCCATATATACGTCCATATATGTGTACACACTAAATAATTACACCTATCATTAACCAAACACACACTAGGGTTAGCAAGGGTGTGATCTTCACCGGAACCGACAACAAGGAAAAGTCAGCGGCTACAAACAGCGGCCAACGATGGCGTAACAACTTCCAATAAGGAAGAAGGCATTGTCGGTGTCCGAACACACGCGAGCACGCTACCACTTGTTGTTGGAGGTGAACCCACGCTAACCAACAACGAACGGTGACTCGATGGCGAACGACAGCGCACAACGAAGCCCCATCTCCACCACCAAGGACGAAGGCTTCGTCAGCGCTCGAACACACGTGAGCACACCACAAAAATACTACAAAAACACTACTAGAAATGATCACCCTCACCAACTGATGAAGGAGGAGGGTTGGGAAGCGCCGGAGCTTGGTCAACGGTGAGCTCGGCTACTAACATGAAAGGCGACAACGAAATTCGATGAAATCGGCGTGAAAAGGGTGAAATCGGATGAGGCGGTGGCAAAGGAGAGAGAAGCAGCGAATTGAGATGAAATCGGATGAAAGGCGGCGACAACGGAAAGATAACAACAGAAGATTAGGATTTAATTTGGCTTTTTGCAATTTAGTCCTCTAAGTTTTAAACATTTACAACGTGGTCCTTGGACCACGTGGACATTACATTCTCCCCACCTAAAAGAATTTGGTCAAATTCATACAACATCACTATCAGAAACAGTTTCAAACAGAAAAGGACATTAAGCTCTAACATCTTCTTCTCTTTCCCAAGTAGCTTCACTATCTGAATGGTGCTGCCATTGCACTTTCACCAACTTGATCACTTTATTCCTCAATCTGTGTTCCTTCCTATCCAATATTTGTATTGGTGCCTCTGAGTATGAAATATCTGGATTCACAATTATATCTTCTACTTTAAACACATGAGAAGGATCTGACATATACTTTATGAGCATTGACACATGAAACACATCATGTACATGTGCAAAAGCTAGGAGGCAATGCAAGTCTATATGCTACAGCACCAATTCTTCCCAAAATCTCAAATGGTCCAATGTATTGAGGAGCTAATTTACCATGCTTTCCAAATCTTGCAACTCCTTTCACAGGTGATATTTTAAGAAAAACATGATCTCCAACCTCAAACTCAAGATCTCTTCTCCTTTTATCTGCATAACTCTTTTGCCTACTTTGTGCTTCTAATAACCTTTGTCTGATTTGTTGGACCTTTGCTGCATCCATTTCTAATATTTCAGGGCCCAATTGAACTTTCTCTCCTGCTTCTTCACACAATACTAGTGATCTGCACTTTCTACGATAGAGTGCTTCAAACGGTGCCATTTGTATAGCTGAATAGTAACTATTATTATAAGCAAACTTAACCATATGCAAATAAGATTCCCAAGTCTTACCAAAATCTACAACACAAGCTCCAAGTATATCTTCTAACATCTGAATAGTTCTTTCAGACTGTCCATCAGTCTGGGGGTGAAAAGCTGTACTAAAATGTAACTGAGTACCCAAAGCTTTTTGTAAGCTTCCCCAAAAGCGTGAGATAAATCTAGGGTCCCTGTCTGAAATAATGCTAACTGGTATTCCATGCAACCGAATAATCTCCTTACAGTAAATACTAACCAACTTATCTAAGGAATCAATTTTCTTCACAAGGAGAAAATGTGCTGATTTTGTCAATCGGTCTACTATCACCCATATGGTCTCATATCCCTTTTGTGTTCTAGGAAAACCTGAAACAAAATCCATTGTAATTCGTTCCCATTTCCACTCAGGAATAGGGATATTCTGTAAGACACCAGCAGGTCTCATATGTTCTACCTTAACCATTTGGCAAGTTAAACAACTTAACACATATTTTACTATATCTCTATTCATACCTCGCCAGCAATATACCTTTTTCAGGTCTTTATACATTTTCTGGCTACTAGGATGTATAGTAAATTGAGATTTATGAGCTTCACTAAGTAACTCATCTTTCACTGGGTGTTTCTCAGGTGCCCATAATCGATTCTGAAATCTCATTTACAAACCTGTCCAAGTACTCTATGAAATACTCTATTCATCAGATCCATAAATGTGGCCGATGCATTTGTCAGACCAAAAGACATCACCAGAAACTCATAGTGTCCATAACGTGTTCGAAAAGCTATTTTCGATACGTCTTCAGCTTTGATCCTCAGCTGATGGTACCCTGATCTCAAATCAATCTTTGAATAAACACTGGAACCCCTGAGCTGATCAAATAAATCATCTATTCTGGGCAATGGATACTTATTCATGATTGTGACTACATTTAACTGTCTATAGTCAATACACAATCTCAGTGATCCATCCTTCTTCTTGACCAGAAGCACTGGGGCTCCCCAAGGTGAAACACTTGTTCAGTAAATCTTGTAATTGTTCTCTTAATTCCTCTAACTCTTTAGGCGCCATTCTGTATGGAGCCTTAGAAATAGGAGTAGTCCCTAGCTGTAACTCAATAGCAAAATCAACCTGTCTCGTTAGTGGCAAACCAGGTAAATCATCAGGGAATACATCAGTGAACTCATTGACCACAGGTATCTGATCAATAGGAATACTTGACTTCTTTTCATTGCCAACAATAGAGTCCATTACTCAGAAGCCTTCTTGCATGCATTATTGAGATCATCGGAGCTACCTGACTAGTTACTCCGGTAAATTTCCATGTATGTCCATCTGGAGGAGTGAATGTCACAGTGTACATGCAACAGTCTACTATAGCATATTGGGTAAATAGCCAATCCATACCCAAGATAATATCAAAATCGGAGAAGTCTAAAATCATCAAGTCAATAAGAATAACTCTGTCTCCGAACTCCAATGGACACTGACTGATTGCCAAATAAGATCGTGTCATACCACCAGCTGGCATGAACATAGTCAGATCATATACTGCCTTTGTGGGTCTTAGTTTCAATCTCACCACAAAGTCCTTAGCGATAAAGGAATGAGTACTACTCGTGTCAAACAACAAACATGCAGGAGAACTATAAACAGAAATAATACCTTGTAAGGTCGACTCTGGGGCTCGTCGAACATCCTCCTGACCGGTCGCATATACACGGGCTGGAGCAAGAAATGGTGGTGGCTGAGTATCTCGAGTCTGCTGAAATGGCTGTGATGGTAGTTGAAACTGTCCCGATCTGCCTGGACGTCCCCCGCGTCTAGGTGGCTGGCTATACTGTGCTACCTGACCTCGCTGCTGCGGACAATTCGTCTTATAATGCCCAAGCTGCCCACAAGAGAAACATCGCACCGGAGAGGTATAAGACCCCGCCACGTGCCCCTCACTACCACATCTGTAACATCTTTGAGCAGGAGTAGAGCTAGATCCTGCTCCCTGGGCTGGCTCACGAAAAGTCACACCAATAGGTCTCTGCCTCCTACCTCCTACATCTAATACATAACCACCCCTTTGGGCAGTCTGCCTCTGATTGACAGGTGGTCTGAATTTCTTTTGAGGAGGTTGCATTGGTGTCTTGCCCTTGGGTGACTCCTGGGCATCCTCTGCTAGGCTAGCTTCTATCTGTAATGCTGCCTCCACTACAGCTAAATAATCCTCTCGAAGTGAAAAGAACATCTGATTATGGATAGGTCTGTCGAATCCTTGAATTAAATGACTAACCTTTTGTCTTACTAGGGTCACCATCTCAGGAAACATCTCTGACAAACGCTCAAATTCATCCACATACTCTGCTACCGAGCAACCAGCCTGTCTCAACTCCAGGAATACTTGCCTCTGGCTATCCCGGAATGACATCAAAAAGTACTTAGCATAAAATGCTGTCCGAAAGGCAGTCCAAGATGTGGCATGTGCTCCCAAGGTAAGTCTTTCTGTATTCCACCATATTTTAGCTTGACCTGCTAGAAAGAAAGCTGCTAACTTTACCTTGTGTGTCTCAGGACAATCCATGGCATCTAATGTCTCTAACACACTCTCTATCCAGTCTCGGGCAACCCAAGGATCTGTCAAACCTCTAAACATGGTGAACCTACCTCTACCTAAGGTAGAAAATTGGGTCAGCAAACTCGTAGTCCCTGCAGGTTGGCCTGTCACTACTACCTCTGGCACTAGCTGCACCACCTGGGCAGCACTCTCAGCCTCAGCAGCAACAACAATAGTAGGGATGCCCCTCACATCCCTAGAAGGCTCAGCCTGTGGTATCTCGACTCGTGGCTCTGACGCAGCTACCTCAATTGGAGCATCCATCGACCTCACAGGTCGCCTCTCGGGTAAGCGTGCCATAATGTCCTCGAGACTATGAACTCATCTATGATGCTCAGCCTGACTCCCCTGAGAACCTTCTATTGAAGCACCACCACGAAACTTTGGAGGCATCCTGTAACACAACATAAACGATAGTTAAAACACAAGCAATCATTACCATAGGTGCATCCTAAAGGTCTCCTAAACATCCTAGGATCCTAAACACTTAAGCTCTGATACCAATAAATTTGTCACGCCCCAAACGAGCACTAACCGAGCCAAGGTTAGCAAATTGCTCATGAAGCATGACAAATAAAAACCCACAGGACAACATTTCCTCTGTAAACTGATCATAAGAGCACAACACAATCATAATTCAACCGGTATATCCACAATCAATACAATATAATACGATCACAATATCAACATGTACACTACTAACATCAGATGATCAGAAACGAAATCAAAATGAATCTGATTGATCAAAATACCATACCAAAAGATCGATACACTCGATCAATCAAAAATACAAACACTGTATCCACCAACTGAATCAAAACATATCAGCACAAATAACTTTAACTATCTAGCAGATGCTGATATCAACTCCAGGGTGCAGGTCAACTCTAGATCTAGCTATCACCAGCATCAGGAGCAACTTCCTTACCTGAGGCAAAGCAAAGGGAGCTAGCCGAAAAAGCTAAGTAGGAATCAACATATATGGTACGACATCAAAGAATGGTAAGAAAACACTCTACCAAATATCCAATGTAACTCACCATGATATAAAAAGCAACAACAATAAAATATAAAAACTACACATGCATCGTGCAATCAAGAGCAATGACCATATAATGCTCCAAAACGAGCCTGCACTCTTATATAGAGTGTTTCCACCGTTGCCCACACGATGGAACAACTGCCTCAATGACAGCTCGGAGGTGTTGCGTCAACACCCAAGTCACCCTGGAAAAATCCCGAAGGACTTCATCTGGGAAACCTACCAGCCGGCCCCATAGCCGTGAAACAACATATGGTATACTCCTTGGTCCGCTGGCCTATAAGGCATAACCCTAGCTTATATCAGCCAGAAAAGATCACAATGTGGCACGACATAGCATATAACTGCCCGATGGGCCAAATATCAGCACTATGTAATACATGGATCCACGGCTCAATAGCCCATAATAAATAATGTCATCATCAATAATGTAACTATCAGGTGACCCATGTAATAACATCACACAAGCATCCATATGCATGAATAAGGACAACACACAGAGGGCAATGGGTACCGAATCAAAATCAAACAACAGAACTATAAGATATCATGGTATTTATCAATTGCATAATATAACACAACGAATACCATGATTACAAAGTGTAGGATAAGATTCCTACCAGTATCACTGCAGCTCCTGGTGCATCTAACGATCTCTGTCCGAGGACCTCCCTGTCCAACCTCGGTCTGAGTGACACCTATAACATCACAAATATAAACTACATCATATGACTATCAAACAACTGATACACTAATCTAAATCTATACAAATCTACCCTCGTATACAAGTATGCGTACGTATACCCATTTATACATCCATATACGTGTACACACTAAATAATTACACCTATCATTAACCAAACGCACACTAGGGTTAGCAAGGGTGTGATCTTCACCTGAATCAATAACAAGGAAAGGTTAGCGGCTACAAACAGCGGCGAACGGTGGCATAACAACTTCCAATAAGGAAGAAGGCATCGTCGGTGCCTGAACACACGCGAGCACGCTACTACTTGTTGTTGGAGGTGAACCCACGCTAACCAACAACGAACGGTGACTCGACGGTGAACGATAGCGCACAACGAAGCCCCAACTCCACCACCAAGGATGAAGGCTTCGTTAGCGCTCGAACACACGCGAGCACACCACAAAAATACTACAAAAACACTACTGGAAATGATCACCCTCACCAACTGATGAAGGAGGAGGGTTGGGAAGCGCCGGAGCTTGGTCAACGGTGAGCTCAGCTACAAACACGAAAGGCGACAACGAAATCCGATGAAATCGGCGTGAAAAGGGTGAAATCAGATGAGGCGGCGGCAAAGGAGAGAGAAGCAGCGAATTGGGATGAAATCAGATGAAAGGCGGCGACAACAGAAAGATAACAGCAGAAGATTAGGATTTAATTTGGCTTTTTTCAATTTAGTCCTCTAAGTTTTAAACATTTACAATGTGGTCCTTGGACCACGTGGACATTACATGGATGCATGACTGAAAGTGTTTGGCCATACCCAGGTGAAAGTTTGATTTAGTCAGGACTATTAGATTGGGTTAAACAAGTGTGATACACTTGTCCAATTTGGATATCAGCTTAGCAAAGGGATGATAGTGCATAGGTACTTCGTCGTAGTTTAGGGGATGTCGATGATGACTCCATTCCAATGACTTGGGTAGCAGCGATGTATTGCTAGATACCCCTTACTTCTTATGATGATTGTCAGATCATCACTACTAATGTCTGAGGAACCTACATGGTCATACACCTAGACACTCGAGATCTTATATTGATCGGGTAGCCTATGATCAATTCATTTAGTTGATTTTGATCAGTTTGAGAGTTTGATGCATCGCAGATGCATCTTATGAGTTGGAGATGATCATATAGAGTTAGATTATGCTTTGAGATCAGTTGACCTTTGGGTGACCACATTTAACCTTGGTTGACTATGTTGGTGTATATGCCCTTAGGACCAGTTGTTGGTCTATTTTATGTACTATTTGATATTGATGTCTTATATATTTCATTTTCGCATTGTCACTATTATGCTATGTTTATATCTGCGAATATATACTTACATAATAATATCCCTGGAGATAGATTGTATCTGTGCTCAAACTCTGTCCCTAGTCAAGTACCTGAGTGGATATGAGATAGCTCTGGTACATGTGAGACTGGTATATGGGCTGATTAGACATAAAGTGCTAACGTAGGCATATGAGTATATCAGTGGTAGATATACTAGATCGACCTGCTGTGAGGCTCTAACTTGATTTCATGAATTAATCTCATAAGTGACAGGAGATGCATTGATCCTTTGACTTGATGTCATTGACCCTTCTATATAGTTAGAGACATACTTTGATGCAACCTAATACCTCACCATAGTTGGGAAGTTATAACGGTTGTCATTGAGTATGTCACAACCCATATGAGAAGATCAATGGACAGATATAGGATTTGCCCCTTCCTAAGAGAAGCTTGATATCCATGGGGCCCCCTATGGTTGTATGACTGAAAGTGTATGGCCATACCTAGGTGAGAACCTAATTTATTCATGACCATGAGATTTGGTGAAAATAAGTGGTGACACACTTGTCCAATCGGATATCAGTTTGGCAAAGGGACTATAATACATTAGTACCTTGTTGCGATGATGGGGATGTCGATGTTGATATCCATTCGAAGACTTGGGTAGCAGCGATGCACTGCTAGGTGCCACTCAATGCTTGTGATGACCTGAATTCATCACTGCCAACGTCAGAGGAACCCATAGGATCGCACACCTTGATGCTTCAGTTTTCATATTGATCGAGTAGCCTTCGGATCAAGTTATTTCATAACTCGGATCTATTTGGGAGATTTTATCAGCGCCAATGGGCCTGATGCGATGGAAGAAGCTTATTGGAGCCAAACTTTATTTTTGGCATATCGACCCAAAATTAACCATGGTTTGCCTCATTTGACCTTGGGTTATATTGGATTGGATCCAATGACTTGGGTAACATGCATAATAAAGTTTAGGCTAGGCCCATTACTCAATGGGGCTTGCTAATAAGTTATAATGAAGAGATAAATGGGCTAAAGGGTATAATGGGGAGAATTAATAGGCATAGGCGCATGAGGACTCCTAATTGGACTAGGATTGGCGCCTATAGCCATGATTGATATCTTCCAAGTGATTGATTGAGATTGGATTTAATTTAACCACATGAGACATTAATTGGAAGATAGTGGGCGCATGTGGGCTGATTATTTACATAATTAGAGTCCTAATTAAATTAGGACTTGCGCCATGACTCATTAGGCAAATTTTCATCATGCTTTGACTAGGTCTAAGCGTATGGATGGAATAATTACCTCATTAGGTATGATGTAGGCGCATATGGCATCGGCTTGCTTAGGGAAGGCCTAGGCGCATATGGAATTAAGGATTTGATCAAAATAATTGATTGAATAATTCTCTTAATTCAAACCCCAATCACCTACACCTTCCTATTACCCCAAACCACCTCTTCATGTTATAAAAGAGACCCAAGCCGAACCCCTTGTGTACAACATCTTCTCTTCTTGGTGTGGAGAATAAAGGGGGCGAAAGCTAGGGATCCTTGGAGCTTTTTCTTCCATCAAGGCCGTAAGCACCTTTCTTCTTCCTTCCCTTGGCACGAGTGAAACAAGGCTTGGCGGCATTCCTTCCTTCTTCTTCCTCTTGGCGCATCCTCATCTTTGTGGGTGGCGCAAGTGATCAAGGAAGGCTCCCTAGGCGTGGATCTTCTTCCTGAGGCTAGCACCGGGTGTGGAAGAAGAGAATTCAAGCATCGACTGTGTGCGAGACTGCAGAGGGCGAACATTTGAGTGCCTACATCACTCCTTCGTCTATTGCTTTGAGGTATTATCTCTTACTCACCATGTCAACTCCCTCGCTTGACTCGATTTTCTTGGTTTTTAGGACTGGCTTGTTACAGGGATTGCTTCCATTGTATGAATGTAATAAAATTTTAAAATCCCAAGGGTTTCCCAACAGCTAGTCCTAGTCAATAGGTCAAGTGGCATAAAAAACACCAGATTGGTTGGGTGGCTTGACTTGATTCAACGTAATCTAGAGGGGTCCACAGCTTAGGCACATAGTTTGAATATTTATATTCAAATAATAGATTTATTCACGTCTTAAGTTGTGGGATATGCGACTTAAAACTCTATAAATATGGGGGCTAGGGGCTAGGCGTAATAAGCAAATCTCTCTTACCCTAAGCGACAAGAACAAGCCCTAGCCGCCCCACTCCTATTCTCCAAACCTAGCTGCCACCTCTTCCCTCTCCTTGGTGCCACTCATAGGAAGAAGCCGCCGCCCACTTCGAGTTGGAGACACCTTCCTTCCTCCTTGGCGCAAGTGAAGGCTTGTGGTGTTCTCTTTTCTTCATTGGCGCATACACTTGGTGTTTGGCACTAGCATTGAAGAAAAGAGAAGTTCTTCATTGGCGCAACCATTGGTGGTGGCGCAAGCCCTGAAGAAGAAGGGGCTTAATTCTTCATATGCGCAAGTGGCAAAGCTTCCCTCTCCTTGCCACCTATCTCCTTCTTTTCCTTGGCGCTCCTTCTTGAAGGTGGCGCAAGTTGAGAAGTATCATTAGGTGTGGATCTTTGCTCCCGAGGCTAACACCAAGCGTGGAGATAGAGAGATCTTGAGGAGCCTGTATGTGCATGACCATCATTGGCCGCCCCTAAGCTTGCTAATAAGGTACCTAACTCTATCATATCCGGTGGCTCCCTCGTAAGCCGGTCCTATTGAATTCGAAAACTCATTTCGAGCATTGCTTCTGCTGTGTTTTTTGTTTTAAAAATTGCTTATGGTTTCTCAACAATTCGGACCGGTACATACTGCATATACTAAGTGAAATAAATTGGTTTTTTATTCCTTGATGGTCCGAGGCGACTCAAAGGATTCTATTGAAACTCTAAATGATGGTGTCTAGTATGGAAAGAAATCATTGCACCCAACTCTATGTAACTTGCAATTTGCACAACTCCAAATAAATACTCTTAAGGCTAAGAAGAACAAATTCTATCAAGACCTTGTGATTAACATGGAGGACTTATCTATGCTAAAGCATGTGGGGACCACTAATCACACACTCCTTGGCTGAAAAAATGCAAAGAGATTTTATGTCCAAGGCCATGTCATCTAGATTAAATGGAGGAGTCATGAGGCAACTCAACTTAAAAATACCCTTTAAACTCTTGCATGGAAATGCAAGCTAGGAATAGTTCTTTTTGAAGATTGTATGCACTTAGCCATGTAGTAGAAGCAACTAAGGAACATGCAAATGGGAAAATATTTAGTAGTTCTATTGATATGGTAGAGTTTGCAAGATATGCTCATGATTTGAGCCAAAATGAAGATGTGGTATATGAGTCAATGAGGTAATTGGGTACCCACATGCAACTTGGGTGTAGGAGATTCTCTAGGGATGACAACTGGGTAGCAATTTAGTGGGTACCCACCCTACCCAAACTCGTTTAAAGGTAATTGGGTACATGTTATTTAGGTTTGGGTAGGGTATGTTTAGTGCATATGCTACCTGAGTCGGGTTCGGGTAGCATAGGGCGGATACCCATTACCCAAAACCAGTTATATTGATTAATTAATTAATTTATTTATGTAGTCAAAATTATATTTTTTTAATATATTAGTTGTGTTTGCCGGTATCCGTTTTACCCTACTTGAAATTTGATTATTATTAGGGTTTTTATAGGGTTAGGTACCCGAATTTTAATAGGGTAACCATATATATAAGTTGAAATTTTATAGGGCAGGTATGCAAGTCAGGTATTTATCAGGTTCAGGTATTAAATGGATAGTTAAATTTTTAATAGGGTAGAGTACGGGTACGAGTTCTAAAAAATAAACTAGTTATTCTGGTATGGGTAGTAGAAAAGTTATTCGTGTTAGGGTACAGGTAGTATGACAAATGCGGGTACTCTACCCGCTGCCATCCCTAAGATATTCACATGTGAAGTAGGGATCAATACATTTCATGGAAGGTTTGAAATTTTAGTCTGAATTAGCTAAAATTTTTGGTTTGTATCAGCCTGAGATGGGTCCAAATTTACTATAGCATTGTGTCGGTACAGTTGTTTTCATTGTAGCATAGTGTTGATTTCTTGATCACATAGTGGTCTGAGACTAAACGGGTACACTAGTTCAGATAGGTTTTTCAAACATTGATTTTATGTTATCAACTGTGGCACTATAAGATTACAAGTGTATATAGTATTTTTGTTCCTTATATATGGGCAAGTCATGTAATGTGATACGCCGTGCTATGGAAATCTTTGTGGTGGCATGGACTTTATGTGATGACAAGTGGAATGTATAAAATTAGCCTACCTAAAACCAAATGGTATTTAGCTAAAAAAAGCACTTTATAAGCCTTGGTACAATATTCAAAGGATTAGAATTCTTGGTTAAATTAGACTTTAGGATAACTCAGTTTAAAATAGGGTCTCACACTTTTTTCTCTTGATACACCCTTGGCACACGTCCACGGACATTTTCTATAACATCTCATTTTATACAATGATTCTCAATGCTCGTCATAGAACCTTAGTGGTATGGGGTGTTTGTGTAGCATTTCACACTAAAAAACATATTAGTTGTGCTACCCAAAAATTTAAACAAGGCATCAAAGGGAGGTAGATTGATTATCAGTCCATCATGGGAGCAATGTGGTTTTCATGGATCACCAATCCAACGTCATACACATTGGAAGATAAACTATATACTTTTCTTAAATCTAAGACCTTGACAATAAGGTTTTAAATACTAGTCCATACCAAAAACCAATTTCTCACCCATAGATCAAATGAGTGGTGTGCCCAAGTGTATTGATGACTTAAGACTTTTGTGTTATAATAAAATACTAGTATGCCAATAATAGATTTATCAAATATAATATTTTAATTTTCAATTATTTAACCCTTATTAGATGTTGAGACTTTTGCCTCCATGATCAAGAAGTCTTTATAATTTTTCTTTTTTGTTCTTCACTTCTTGTCTAAATTATATGAACCTTGACAATATTTTCTATTTGATCTTCATAAATACACATCGAAATAGCAAAAGTCGTAAATAAAAAAAATGAATTATGAATAACTTTCTATAACATTAATTATTAATTGTTTATACTATCGATGATATCTAATAATATTTTGATAGGCTGAAGACTTTTCTTGAATTATTATCTACAATATTAGGCGAAAAATATAGTCTCCTTTAATGATGCAAAAATGTACTCATTAAAGAACAATAATTCGCTTTAATGGTAAAAAAAGTAATGTAGTAATCTATAGATGCTTTATTGTAAATGGGTAATGGTAGTTGAATCTTTGGCAGATAATTATCAGTATAAATAAATTATATTTATGAAATTACATGAATTATTATTTGATATGTTTCTCATTTCTTTGCTTTTTAATTTTTTATGTACTAAATCCGATGTGAGTAGTTGAGCATTTGAATCCTTCAATGCCTACAACAGTAAGACAAAAGAGTGTTCCCAACTTGCATGGAAAATAAATAACACATGTGAATGGGCTCGATAATTGGCATTTACCAAATGTTTCATTCACATTTGAATTCGTTCTTATACCATTCTCAACACTCAAGCTATACCTATTTGTCTAACCTTGTACCAATATATAGTACAATGATAGTATTGACTGGTACCTTAAATGGTATCAATGCTAGAGAGTTTTGGTATAGGCTGGAGTTTCTACTTGTGTCGAGCTCCGCTAAGCTTCGGCGCTTGGTCTAGAATCTGAAACCTCTGTCAGACTAGTATAAGACTGGTTTTTAAAACCTTGATATATATACAATTTATTCATACCAACATTAGTCAATGCCAAATATTGTTACACATTAGTCCACAGTAGATAGGTACACCATTGAGGTTTAAAGCAACAGTTTATACTAGTATATCAATCTTTTCTTAGACTAGTGCATACCAAACATAATGACACTGTAACACACCACCAGTATTAGACATACTAACATTATATATACTGATTGGTTCTAAGCTAATCTCAAACTAGTATGTACTACATGTACCTAGCAATATAAACTAGATTTTAAAACTATGACACTAGTATAAATATCTTGAGTCCACTTGACACCATATTAACCTAAACTGTCTTGAATTGGTATTGTTCGTTGTATACTAACTAATATACAATAACATTTGGCATCTTATAAAGTGATACTTATATGCATAAATGGTATTGATCTAGTACTTACTCTATTTATATAATAATTCTAGGTCAAACTGGACATATTGCTTGTACCAAGCAGTAAACTAGTCTAACCATTGACTGACATATAGACCCAATTGAAACCAGGTCTCTGCATTGAGACTATGGTACTAAGCAGTACCATTTAGCACCATTACAAACTGAACCAATATGGACATGTAGTACATATGGATAGTTTGTCCCAATTGCTAGATTCTTGGATGTTGGAGGTTTAAAAAGGGGTAAATGTTTAGATTTCATTCTAGCTATTTACATTTTATTTTTGTGATGATCACTATCATTCTATGGAACTTAAAGGCAAGAATATTGTTCTTGCATAGCATTATACATAAAGTTTACTCAAGAATCACCATCATTGATAAGTATTCATTGCAATACTATTTTAAAAGTAGGAGATACCACTTAGGTTAACCAACACATGCTGATAATTATTTTGACATTTCCCAATTCACCATGATATCACAAGAGATCCTAAGACGCTGTCTAGGAGGTTTGCAATACACTTTATTACTTTAATCTTGCTATAGTATGCAGAATGCTTTTTGTACATGAACAATAAAACAAACACAAATAGGTGCTCCAAACCTTGAGTATAAATTAGAATGCAATGGAAGAACATTAAAACAAACACAATTAAGTGCTCCTCAAATTAGGAATTTATGATTATTTGGAAGGTTATATTTGTGCGGGCAAAAGGCATCATATGGAATTGAGAGTGGTTGTGGTGAGTTCAAAAGAGTATCTTTGCAATATCTTCTTTTCCCTTTTTGTGATACTCATCCTTGGATCATTTTTTTTGGTAAAGAATCATGAAGCATGTCTGAGTTTTTCAAACATATTGGATATTTATTTTTAATGGTCAGATTCACACATGGAGCATGTAATAGTTAATGAAAAATCACCATGTTCATCGATATGATGCCCCAAAAATTGGAAGCATGTGTTTGAAGACATTTAGCACCAAAAATGATACTGTAGTAATCCATCCGATTTAGGCGGATATAGAATCAAAAGAAAATAAGGATATTTTTTTTCTCCTACAATCTCGCCCTCATTTTAAGGTTATCTAGATGCTATCTTCACACAAGGCCTAGCAGTCTTTCTTTTTCATGATTCATAGTTCTGGACTTGTTGTACCGTATCCTTAGTCCCAATAAAATACCTAACACTTTGATTCCCTTACTGGATCCTAAAGAGCAAGAAACCAAAGTAGGATTGCTTGAAGCTCTCAAAAATGCTTAGGTTGAGAGCTTACAATATAAAAAGTTGTCTAATTACTAGTAAAATTTTTTCAAGAAGCTCCTTAGGTTTAGTTGGACAATGTCGCCTGCCGTTGCAAAAATCGAAGTAGCAAGTTTGACCAAACGAAAACATAGACACTCCATTCACTTTTGACTTTGAATCGTACTTGTTGCACAAATTAAGCATGTCCAGTCTATCTACGACTTTTTTTTTATTGTGGCCATAATATTAAATTGCGATTAACACATGCATGACCATAATTATCATATATTGATGACAGTCCAATATATAATAATTATCATATAATTTATTGGGGATTACATATTCAACTTGGACTGCACTTTCAGTTGGTGAATTTCAGTTACAAGCATACCGAGGAATCGCACGCAATCGCAGTTCCGACTGCCTCCGGCACGACAATCCGTACTTCTCCGCCATGTCCAGCTCACTTGGCTTCGCCGCCGATGCCATCTCCCAGTCGAAGTAGTAGAGGAGGCACGCCAGCGGTAGCTCCGTGCTCGCCAGCCCAAATTCCATCCCCGGGCACATCCGCCTCCCCGACCCAAAGGGCAGGAACTCGAAGTTTGCCCCTTTCATATCCACGCCCGCGCTCCTCCCTCCTGATCTTGCATCGAACCTCTCCGGCCGGAACTCGCCAGCGTCGTCCCAGTAACGCGGGTCTCTTCCCAGGGCCCACGCGTTGATGAGCACCCTTGTCTTGGCAGGGATCCTGTAACCGAGCACCTCCTGCGGCGCCTGACACTCGCGTGGGAGTAGGAGAGGCAGCGGAGGGTGAAGCCGCATCGTCTCCTTCACGACTAGCTTCAGGTAGCTCATCTTGCCGACGTCTTCTTCCGTCACCTTCCCCTTCTCCCCGACCTTGTTCCTCACCTCCTCCTGAACCTTCCTCATCACTCTCGGGTTCGTTATTAGCTCCGACATGGCCCATTCCATTGCCGTCGCCGAGGTCTCGCTTCCCGCCGCAAATAGTTCCTTCATACATGTTAATTTTGTTATCACCAAATAATTGAATTTCTTTCTTCAATTAATAATCAAAACTTGAGATTTCTTATACCTGTGTTATTGCTTTGATGGATTCGTCCGTGAAGGGGACTGGCAGCTGGCCTTCCCGTTGAAGCTTCAGCATGACATCTAGCATGTCCTCCTCCTTCTCCTCCTTGTTGTGCTCCTCGATGATGTCGCTCATGATCGCATCTAGCTCCTGATGCAATCTCTGCACTTTTGAAGTAAAGCCCGTGACCGTTCCAATGAACGCCGCCGCCGACGGGAAAAAGTCTGCCAAGTTAAAAGCCCCCGCCGCTTCCAGCCCCGGAGCCAAAATTCTAAGGAACTCTTCCTGGTACTTGCATTTGCTTCCGATGACACCCCGCGTGACGATGCCATTGGTCAGCATCATAAACTTGTCGCTTAAATTTACCGTTCCCGAAATCGAAATCTCTCGCACCAGCTTCATCACCTCCTCAGTCCGGATCGCCCGGAAAGATTTGACTCTTTTGGAGCTCAGCAATTCGAGGATAGCCAACTTGCGGAGCTCGCGCCAGTAGACCCCGTAAGTCGTGAATACCATGCCCTTCCCACCGTAGGAGAAGATCCAGTCGCTTTGGATGATGGGGCGGCTGGCGAAGCAGAGGTCCTGTGTTTTGGTGATCTCGGCGGCGGCCTCAGCTGAGGAGACGACCAGAGTGGGGACCTCGCCGAGCTTGAGGAGCATGACGGGGCCGAAGCGCTTGGCGAGGGCGTCGAGTGATTGGTGGGGCCGCGGGCCGATGAGGTGGAGGCTTCCGATGATGGGTAGGTTCCATGGGCCGGGCGGCGGAGGAGCGCCAGCGTTGACTTGACGGAGTTGGCCGTTGTTGATCTTGAGGAGTAGGAGGGGGATTAAGAGGATGGAAGCAAGGAGGAGGAGAAGCGTGACATCCATGGTGGTAAAGATGGATTTCTGTCCATGTGTCTGAAGACGACTTATAAAAGCATCAATTTGTGTAAACATCGCGTGGCTGATAAATTTTTCTGACTAAGAAAATTAAGAAAGATTAAAATGAATTATAACCAAAATTAATATTTTGATTATTATAGACAAAAATGTTATAGTCGTTGATAGACTTGTCTACTATGCTAATCTCTCATCCTAGATAAGCCTATATATATCATTCAATAACTTTGAGTGAGTAGATTAGATATATCCACGATTAAAATATGGTTGTTTATAATTTATTTTAATTCTTTTGAACTTTTTCAAAGAGGATACCAAAATTGTTTTCTACTACCTTATTTTCTTGAATAAATTTCTTCTTATTAAGAGTTGGAATACTTGTCAAAATATCTTCATCTACAATGTTTTTAGTATTATTTTTGTATTTTAATTTTTTTTTATAATATTTATTAATTTTATTAATATATTAATTAATGACAATAAGTGAATTTTGAATTGTCTATTTAGAAATGTTTTGGGATCAATGTCATTTCATGATTAGCTCTATATTTCTTTTTCTTCATACAAGGATTGCATGATGTTGACAAAAAAATGAATGGCAAGCATCCGAGAGTTAATTCAGAAATTTTCTTATTAGTTGAATTGAATAAAGTTGAAAAGCAATTAGTGAATTGGTCAACATACAAGACAAGATATCAGCCAACGCAATCTCCACCATGTGATCCTTGTTCTCGTGTCCGCTCTCCAGCCATTCCTGTTTTCAGCACATGTGTTTTGTTATTGAGGCAATAAAAATCACATAATATAATAAAACAATATATAAATTTCATTTTCAATCATAAGTGTAAATGGAGATGCTAATTAATTATTAAAATTATATTTTTATTATGTAATAAAATCAAATCTTTATAATAATAGCACTGTGTATTTTATCACTGTTGGCTCTTCTATTTATTTCAAGTCGGATCTATCGCGAGCAAATCAAGTTTAGATAAATAGTGATAGAGGACTCCCCGGGGATTGATATTTGTATGTGTGAGTATATGTGGATATTTTGGCCATGTGACCAATGTGTTGTTCCGTCAATATTGATGGAAAACTGTTGTATTTGTGACTATTGTTATTCACTATACTATATGTATATTTTGGGTTTTATTAATTGGTTATTGTTTTATGTAAATAGTATTGTGTAGTGTTGGATTAGTAGACCTAAATTGTCATGCTTCGTTGATGGGCCATCGGGGCATAACAAGTGTGACACTGTATGGCGACTTTTGGTTGATGACAAAGGGCAGTGCCATGTAGACGTAGGGGTGGCAATTTCACTCAGGTACCCGATTAGTTAAACGGGACGAGTTCCGCTTTAGGGATGTGGGTACCCGATACCCGATACCCGATACTCAATAACTAATTTCCATAAAAAAATATAATATATTTTTTATTGTTAAAATATAAAAATAATAAAATAACTATTATATAAATATTTATTATAATTAAAAATATAAAAATGATAATAAATAGTTATTATGTAAATATATTCATATTTTATTTTAATTTTTTAAAATATATTATATAAAATAAAATAATAAATAATTTATTTTTATTTAATCGGGTACCTGCGTGTAACTATTTAAATACCCAACCTAAGTTTGGGTCGGGTTCGAGTTTAGGGTGAAAACACGAGTACTCGAACCGTTGCCGCCCCTACCTGGATGAACGTGCACACATGTGACAGCGTGGTGATACGGCTTCGATGGGCAAGCTTCGATTAGAGGAGACGATGCCCGGTGGAGAATGAGCGCCAGCATTGCTGTTCTTGATCTTGAGGAGTAGGAGGGGGATTAAGAGGATAGAAGTGAGGAGGAGAAGAAGCATGACATCCATGGTGGTAATGTTGGATTTCTATCCGATGGGTCTGAAGACAGACTAATAAAAGCATCAAATTGGGGAGAATTTTCTAGGCAGGAATGTGCCTAGAGAATTAGAGTTGGCAAAAACTAACACGACTCACCAACCCGACTCAACCCGACACGAAGTTAGGCAGGCTCAAGTTATATATAATCATGGTGGGGTCATAAACGGGTCAACTTATTTATGACCCGAAAATATTCAGGTCTTGTCCGGTCATAAATGGGTTCACCCGCTCAATCTATTTATTTTATATATTTAGAAGCCTAACCCAAATACAAGTGATTAGCCCATTAATATTATTTTGTCTCATCTCCACCATTCACCTTGAAATCAACTTTTAGATCAAGTTAACCTATTTTTTTGCTTCCTACTTTCTTTCCCACTACAGCCGCCCAACCATTCGACACACCTCAACACTACAACCGCCCGACTTGCCATTCGATGCCTATTCTATTCCACCGCCTCCTACTATCGTTCGCCGCCTCAACTCTACAATAGCTTCCTCCCTGCCATTCGCCGCCTGCTCCTAACGTTCGCCGCCTACTCTTGCCGTTCGCCGCCTGTTTCCATTGCGTGCTACTCTTCCTTCCTCAGCTGTTCTGCTACCTCCCCTTCCTTCCTCACCTATTCCTCCACCATTTCCCTGTCACTCTGCTACTTGTTCCCAACCGTTTCACCACCTGATGCAGAAATCCCCTTCAATCCTCTTTTATTCTTCCATTGCTCCCTATCGTTCTGCCATTCCGTCGCCTGACATACATCTTCCTCTTGTTCTGCCGCTTGCAACCTACTGATTCTTCCCTGCTTGAAATTTTTTAAGCTTGAGTTATTCATCTTCAGTTAACCCATTCGCTAACACTAAATCCGTATACATGGAACCCTAATTTTTCTTTTGTTTTGGTGAAGATGCATCTTTTTAACTAAATTTATTTTTGATTTGTTACAAGATATTTTTTTATGTTATAATGTTATATTTGGGTTATGTGGAGTTGTGTTGGTAAATAATTCATACAATAAACAGGTTGTTTGGGTCGTGTAAAGTCACATGTTAATACTTAATCTGTTTGTTAAACAGGTTACTCGAGTTTGACCCATTTAAATGTGTGTTGTGTTTGGGTTATATCTCTTGACCCAATTAATTAAACGGGTCATGTTTGTGTTAGACTATTGGGTCACAGGTCACAACAGATACGATCCATTTATGACCCGTTGACTCAAATTGCCACCATGAGAATGTTAAGAAAGATCTAAATAAATTATGAAAAAGTAAATTTTTTATAGATAAATTATATCTATGTAATCTATGCACTCTTTGCTATCCAACACTACTAATACTATCGTAAATATATTTATCTATGATAAGAAATTAGCATTTTTAGTATCGTAGAAAAAACTATTTTATCAATTTCTTATCATAGATAAGTCTATTCATGATAGTATTAATACTATTGGATAGTTTAGAGTGTGTAGATTATACATAGTTTATCCATAATAAAAATTAATTTTTTTCGTAATTTATTTAAACCTTTTTAAAATTTTCAAGCAGGATACCCTCGCTAAATTTTTTTTTCATCGATTTGTGTCCACTTCATGCGTGGGGCCAACTGCAGGGACCGGCCATCTCACTTTCTTGAATACTTTTCTTTTTTTGTTAAGAGTTGGAATACTTGTCAAAGTATCTTCATATAGAATGCTTTCGGTCAACAATGAGAATTTTATTATTTTTGCTCTTTTAAAAATTTTTAGTGTATTTGTTAAATTTATTAATATATTAATTAATCACAATAAGTGACTTTTGAATTGTCTATATAGAAATGTTCTGGGATCAATGTTGTTCCATAATTAGCTCTATTTTTCATTTGATTCATGGAAAGATTTTACGATCTTGAAAAAAAAAAAAAAGAATGCCACGCATCCAAGGGTTAATTCAGAAATTTGCTTATTAGTTGAATTTAATAATGTTGAAAAGCAATTTGTGAATTGGTCAACGAACGAGACAATATCCGCCAACGGAATCTCCACCACGTGATTAGGTGTTTGCTTTGAGTAGATTACATCACATGTCTATGTAGCTTGGTCCATGCTAACACTTCTCCCTGTGTGCTGCAGTCTTGTTTCAAAGTTTGACTTAATAATTTTAATTTGATTATAATACAATCTCGTTATAGTGTTACAACGGCGAGAGCTATCTAACAATACATTAGTATTTTCTAAATTATAAATTTATTAAAATTTCATATGACCTTTTTATATGATAATGTTCTAATATAATTCAAATCTTTTATCCTTGATTATAATTTATGAACTATATAATTCATTCATTACAAATTTTTTGATTCCAAACTAATCTAACAAATGCAAATGATATCTCATCAATTTATTTTGATTATGGTTATACATTTTGAGTCTTCTTGATCAACTAGGCTAAGACAAATTCTATCTGGATTGCTCATATTTTTTCTATGATTTATGGCATATATAATTACTACCTTTATGATCAACTAGTTATAAGTGATGTTTCATTAATGTTTTGTCATATAAGAATCTATAATGGTGTCAAATCTAATGAGAATATTTGTTACACTTATAAAACAATCTATATAGCACTATGGACTTGTCTTATACATTATTTTTTAATATGTATTCAGTGTGTTGGTTTGGTATCAGGGTAGCTCATACAAGTAGTTTCTATGCATACTTGCCTTGGTGTATTTTGTCCCAATCGAAGAATACTTAAAAATGATTATATTATTTTAGAAATATTATTATAACCACATATATTGAACATATTAAATCAATATAATAACAAAAATACCTTTTTATTAATATGAATATGAAATAATATATTTTAATAAATTTGTTACATGGCTCTATCTAAATAATTATTAATAAAAATTAAATAAAAATATAATAATATTCAAGTTAAAAATAATATGAGTAATTTTAGTTAATTATCCTTTTTTCATCTTAAAATAATAATATAATAGTATAAAAAACCTTAACAGTTAATTGTATAATTTGCTTTCATAGAATAAATTGATTTATGCCGTGGTGAATTTGTCCATATCATATTCATTTCATCAACTAAGACCTATTTGAGAATAGATGATTAATTTTTTTTTTTGCTTATTTAAAAATATATATATTTTTATGTATATTCCTAGGTTTTGAAAATTTAATAATTAATGTTAATCATCAATTTCTAGATTGTTCACTCAGATCTGTTTTGAATAGACATTCATTTATGATTATTTAAAATATAATCATTTTTCTTGTAATATTATTTAATATGCACGTTGACACTTTTTGTACTTGGCGAAAATAGGAGAAATGCTATGATTCCTATTGTCACTAAGATTAAAATAGCTAATATTAAGAGTTTTTACCTACACCTTGATAATGTAGACTACGTACTCCGAAGTACAAAAAGTGTTTTAAATATTAAGCAACGGAGGACTATAAGAGACAATAGTTCAATATTGTCTAATCAATACTCTATAAATAAAGTGAAGAACAATTAAAAGTTCATCTTATAAAGCACCAAACCTAGGGCTACATGGGGCTTATAAGGTATGATCATATTTAGGTACCTCCAATTTGAGTTTAATAATGTTGATCAAAGTTGTAGCACATTTCTAAGATAGTTTAAATGAATGATGAAGATATAAGTAATTTACAACAATTATAACTTTTTTTTTTTATAAATTGTTTGAACTTAACTTCATTGCTTATTGTTTATATTAATTAGGAGTGTCCTACCTAATTAGAGATTTTTGAGCACACACATTGACATGATTGGGTATAGAAATCATGTTGACGATCATGATTGAACTACTAATATTAATATCATTATTATCAAATAAAAACATTCATATATGTCTAAATATGAATATAAGTTAATATCATTTTTAGGTTTTTATGGATATGTATTTTAGTACCGTTTGTTAGATCTATCCAAATATCTTGCATATAAAATTATATGAAAAATATTACAATAGAAGACATATCGGTATCCATAACGCAGCGGAAGAAATCTATCGCCGGATTGGTCTTCTAATTAATGGTGACGTCGTATACAGAGAGATGGGGTGGCTGATGGAAAACCTAAACTGAAGATGCTTTCTGACGAATCGTTACCTCAACCAGGGACCACACCCGTATATATATAATAAAAACCTAATGGCATAATTACATATCAGTCCATCAATAATAATGTAATTACGCCCAGGGATTCTACACAATCAGCCCCTCCATACTTTAATTATTTAGATGACAATAAATAAATAAATAAGAGATTAAATTATATATATACGATTCATTTCTGCAATGCATGTACATCTACATGCCCAAATGCATTTTATTATACATGTACATGGTGCGTAGTCCATAGATATAATAATCTCCCACTTGGACGAGGCAACCATGTATTTACACAATAAAACCTTCAATCACATATAAATCTCTTAGAACAATCTTTATGTGCACATAACTGTATAAATGTCATCTAAATCAATCTCGTCCATCAGTCTCATTAATACAAGGACCAAAGGGGCGGTCATCGCATCTAATCATCAATTAGACCCACAGTGATCACATGTATAACTCGACTAAATGACATAGATATACAATGGATGTGCAGCATGGAAATAACATGATGTGATAATATCACGTTTTATCTCCAATTGGTCCAACTTTAACTAAATGAGATCAAAAGTTCAGAGCAAATGAAAATTGAAAATAATTATAGGTATCCTCAACAAACATATAAGCCAACTCACCGATTAAAAGACATTACTGACAACGCCCATATTTTCAATATGTTGATGAAGAGCCTTCGGCATCAATGCCTTAGTGAGTGGGTTTGTAACCATAGAGTTTGTTCCTATATGCTGGAAATGCAACTGCTCTAAACTCTTTATTTTACAATGAGGAACTCGATGTCCATATGCTTAGACCTGGAAGAGTCCCTATTGTTGCTTGAAAACAAGACTATAACTCTTTTGTCACAGTATAACCTAAGTGACCCTCAACAATTCATAGTCTTGAAATAAAATTACGTAGCCAAGTAGCTTGATTGGATGCCTCCAAACATGCAACGAATTCTGCCTCCATAATTGAAGATGCAATTAGTGTCTACTTGACACTATTCCAGGATATTGCACCTCCAGCTAAAGCGAATACGCAACCTGATGTCGATTGGCATCCAACAAAGTCAGAATTATAAAACCCAATGATCTCAAATTTATTTTGACTTTCTGTCTGTGAGCATATAGTCTTTAGTGTTTTGCAAATAATTGAGTACCCTTTTTGACTGCAACCTAATGTTCTCTTCTTGAATTACTTTAATATCTGCCAAATATTCTAATAATGTATGCAAGGTCAGAACAATTCAGAACTGTGCATACATCAAACTCCCTACAGCCCACGTATAAGGGATGCTTTCTATATATTTAGAATCAATATCACCTTTTGGAGAAAGTTTGAGACTAAACTTATCTCCTTTGGCCACAGAGGTTTCAGGTGGTCTACTATTTTGCATGCTAAAGCATTGCAATATCGCTATTGGCATGCAAAATGTTATCCACATATAGAACCAGAAAAAAATATCTACTCCTACTGAACTTATGGTACACCTAATCTTCAACAGTATTCACCTCAAAACCAAATGAGATAATTACCTGATGAAAATTTTAGTACCACTGACGAGAAGTTTAAGATCAAAATGAGCTACCAAAGCCATAATTACTCTAAAAGAGTCTTTCATTAAAACTAAAGAGAAAGTCTCTTTATAGTCAATATCTTCCCTCTGGGGGAAACCCAAACTCTTAGTGACAAGACTTGCTTTAAATCTTTCACATTGCCTTATGAATCCCTTTTGGTTTTAAAAATCCATTTACAACCAATAGGTCTCATTCCTTTAGGCAATGGTACAAAATCCCATATGTCATTGTCTTTCATAGATTGA
Source organism: Costus lasius (assembly GCA_027563935.2). Lineage (NCBI taxonomy): Eukaryota > Viridiplantae > Streptophyta > Magnoliopsida > Zingiberales > Costaceae > Costus > Costus lasius. The sequence goes on along the minus strand of CM050454.1, from coordinate 15,464,272 downwards.
ATTTCTTCACCCATGACATCGATCCACTTTAAGCATTAGAACAATTAATTGCTTCATGGAAGGTGAGAGGATCATCTCATACTGAATCAATATCATCTTGATGTTCTTGGAGAAATACAACATAATCACTAGAAATTACACTTCTCCTATCTCTTGTGAATCTCCTTAAAAGCTCTGGTTCATTTTGAGTTTGAGTTTATTGAGTTTGATCCTTATGCTCCTCATAAACATTGGATTAAAGAACAGTTGAATATTCTTGATGGGTAGGAAGCTCAACATTGTCTTCTAAATGCTGTTGTTGAATGATAATTGGAATAAAAACTTGACTATGGTCAACAACAACTATAAGAGGAATATTAACTGATTCCTTTTCTAAGACAAAGTCATTAGCCTTATCTTCCCCCTAAATTCAACATCCTCAAAAATCTACCATTTCTCGTCTCAAAAAGTTCTAATTTTGGGATTATAGAATTTGAAACCCCTTGACCTTCAGAGTATCCTAATTTCCCCTTTTGTTAGTAGTTTTAACTTTTATGCATTCAACATAATTATCAAGTATCTCAAGAATCCCCTCTAACTTAAGCATGTTAATTTTCCTTTTGGAGATGTGACCTAAATGCTTATGCCATAATGAGAAGAAATTTTGTTGATAATTTTACCGAGTGCATCTAGTTCCAGTGTTATGAGACTCATCATATGAATTTACTATGTCTAGTAAGAGAAGGTTATCAATACCAGATAAATAACTAGTTCCAACAAGTTTACAATTGAGATAAACACTGCATTTTCTGTTATCAAATGAACAAACAAAACATTCGTTGTCCAATATAGAAACTGAAACCAAATTCCGTCTAAAAGACGGTACAATAAATGTGTTTTTTTTTCAATTCTATGAAGGAATCAGCATTTAATGACAACCGAAATGTCCCTATGCCTAAAACTTCCATTGGATTTCTAGCTCCCATATTGATGAGTTTTTGTTCATCATTGGGCTTTATGAAGTTTAGACAACCTTATAAAGAAACACTTATGTTGGCTGTAGCACTAGAATCCAACCACTGTGTGTTTCTATGAACTGAAACTAAATTAACTTTAGAATTAATAGAACCAAAAGGTGAATTGTTCTTAAAAGAAATGTTATATAAATTGGCAGTGATAGCAGAAGCATTTATCATATTAACAACAAAGAGAACCAATTACAAAACACAATAAGCTCACAAGTGCAAATAATAAGTAGTAAATAATAATACAATCCCGTTTTTGAGATAATCAGAGTAACATGAAATCTAGTCTTTGGACAGAGAATTAATTTACTATTTGATTATCTCTGCATAGTAATCGAGTATTGTTGATAAGATCTAGTCAAGTGCTTAGCCTTCCTTTGGGCCAACTAAGTACTCACAATGGACACCTAATAATCATCATACTAATTACTTGATGTGTATGTAATTTTTCTGCTAAACAATCGTCGCCTTTGGGTCGACAGATTGCTCGCATGAAAAATAAATACACTTTTACTTAATTTTTTATTATCAAAAAGTTTTATACAATAGAGGTCACTTTGGTGACAATATTATAAAAAACCAGTTGAAATAAAAATTAAGTGCAATTTAACTTAATTATCTATAACTAAAAAGTTTTTACAGTAGATGCCACTTTGGTGACTATACTATGAAAATAATTTTTAAATAGATTATTAAATATGTTCAATTAGGATTGTCCAAAGTTAATCACTACTCTAAAGCAGATGAAGTCACAATTGTGTATGAGCTAAGCATAATTGATCCAAATAAATAAAGAGACTTTCATATGAGTATGTTCAATGAAGTCACAATTGCATTTATTTCTAATTCAATATACTAGAAATATGTATAAAACATTATTACATATTTGGCATACACAAAATTATACTAGCATGAAAGAAGCATAATTAATTCATATGAATATGAAAATTTGATTTCATTAATTCTAATTAATTATGCAAAAAGTTATGCTAGAAAAAAAAATAATACAGTAAACTGGTCAGCACAGCACAGCAAGCACAGCCCAGCACCGACCCAAGCCCAACAGAAAAGAAAGCCAAGTGCCTTACCCGAACTACTGGCCCAAAATTAGACCCAAACCCACCAAAATCGAAATCGGATCCAAATTCAAAATTGGATCCAAATTCGAAAACTAAAATTTGGGTCCGAAACAGAAATTGCTAATTGGATCCAACAATTCAGATCCGAAAACAGAATGCACGCGACGATTCTGCAAATGCCCTAATTGACTTTGACCCCGTTTGGCCCAGCTAGGAAGCTAGCTTTTAAGGGTTGCGGGCAGCGGATTTCTACTGTAGAAGAGAAGCTGCGTTGTTTGGATCTTCCACTGGTCGGTTGCCAACCTAGAAGTTTCACTGTTAGGAAGAAGCGGCTCCTCACTCGCTTCTCCTCACCCGCGTTCGCCCCGCCCCTTTCTGCTCGCCCTTTCGCTCTCAATCTCCTTCCTCTCGCTCACGCCTGCTCGCCCGATCTCCTTCCGCTCGCCCCTCTTCACTCGATCTGCGTTAGATCTGCATCACCGTTCGCTCCCCCGCCCCTCTCGTAGCCACCATCAACGCTCGCCCCTTTCTCTTCGATCGTCGCTCGCCCCTCTCATCTTCTCTCGATCGGCGATCATTTCCTTCCCCAGTCTGTCGGTTCCGTTAGATCCCTTCAGCAGCCACCAGATCAACGTCCGACGTTCCTTCCTCACGTCTTCGAGTGCTCAGCCACTGCGTTCTTCCACCGAGCGGCTTCCGCTGAAAGTGCCTCTTCGATTGCTCAGCCACGGCGTTCTTCTGCTCCCATCTGCAAATCGTCGGTGAAGATGGATGGCTTCCTCTCGATCGAGCACACCCAGCCAAGTCTTCGACGAAATTTGGATGGCTTCCTCTCCATTCTGTGGCTTCCTCTCGATCAGAGATTTGCCCTCGTCTCGCCGGCGGATGAAGCGGAAAGTTGCAGATTTGCCCTCGTCTCTCCATCAGAGATTTTAGTAAAATTAATTTTTAGTAAAATCAATTTTAATATTAGTAATTTAGTAAAATTAGTTTTTAGTAAAATTAATTTTAATATTAGTAAAATCAAATAAAGTTGTTTAATTTTAATATTTATAGTAATCACTCTAATCAAAGTTCGTAAAAAATTATAAATTCTTATTGGTGTTCATTATTTCAAAAGTTGTGTATCCAAACAGCTTTAAACTTTTCCCAGTAGAATTTTTTGCACTAGAATTTTTTAAACCAGAAAAAATTAAAAGTTTTAGCTGGGCCAAACTGGGCCTTCGTTCGCTGCACGCTGAAAGTCGCACGCCGCGGGCGTCTGCCCCAATTTCTCTGTGCGCCGCACGCCGCACACGCGATGACTTCAGACGCCGTCGACGGTCGTCGTTCGCGTGTCGCCAACCCCGCCATCCCCTGCTAGCATCGGACGGCAAGGGCTTGTGGACGATTGCATCGTTGGCTCATTGTCGATTGCAGAAGCCGTCGACTTCGCCGTTCGATTGCAAACGCGTCCGAATGCCAGACGCCTCACGTCTTCGCCAATACCGGACGGCGAAGACTCGTCGGCGAGAAAGAAAAGTCGACGAACACCGCACACAAATGCCGTCCTCATCGCCGACCGAAAATAGGCAGAAGCCCTTCCGGATGGTCATCGTCCACAATCGAAGAGGCTTCTGCTGCCGCCGCTCGGCAACTAGATGCTAGACGTGAACGCCACTCATCGCCTGACGTTGTTGGCTCTGCTCGGCTTCGCCAAGACCGAATGGTGATGAAGACGACGCTGGGCTTCTCAAAATCGGCGGATGACGATGAAAACAAAAACGGGCGACGATGGCTTCATTGATTTCATCGTTATCAACACCAAATGATGAAATCGGCAGACGCCGCACTAGACGGGGAAGCTCGCGTCGCCAAAACCGAACGACAATGAGCAAAGAGAAAGATTATTGGCGATGGATTGATCTCGCGGACGGTCGATTGGGGTAGAATCCCCATTGCATGCCATCAACAACGAGATCGCATGCGCATGCTTGTCCTCTAACTGCCGCTGACCGAAGATTAGGGCAGAAGACCTTCCAGATCTGATGACGACGACAAGGGGAGAAGCGGCACTTCGCATAACATGTTCTCGCCAAAATCAAATGGCAGAGAACCGCGACAAAACCCGAGATCAAACAATACCAACACCTAAATTTTCCAAAACAATTTTAAACAAGAAAAATCTAACCTTCTTAAACCAATTGTTAGATCTATCCAAATATCTTGTATATAAAATTGTATGGAAAATATTACAATAGAAGACATACCGAAAACTGCAACATAGCGGAAGAAATCTATCACCGATTAGATGGGGCGGCTCATGGAAAACCTAAACTGAAGATGCTCTTTGATGAATCGTTACCTCAACGAGGGACCACACCCGTATATATAATGAAAACATAATGGTATAATTACATATCAGTCCATCAATAATAATGTAATTATGCCCAGGAATTCTACACAATCAGTCCCTCCATACTTTAATTATTTAGATGACAATAAACAAATAAATAAGAGATTATATTATATATATACGATTCATTTCTGCAATGCATGTATATCTACATGCCTAAATGCATTTTATTATACATGTACATGGTGCGTAGTCCATAGATCTAACACCGTTAACAAACGATATGATGATAATACAAGTTGTTATCCATTTTTTGATCCTAATACTTAGACTAAGGTGACAAGGGTTTATGCTAAGGATGTGTTTATGGATTTAGTAGTACGCTAATAGGTGTTTGCATAGATATTCTCTCAATATAGTTATATAAAATTGCGATTAAAATTTTTTGAAAGATATTATTTTGAAATTTACATAGGTTCTTCGTCGACCGCCCAACATTGGGACTCTAGTGAATGGGCATTGGTATTAGGTGCCAATTTCAGACAAAAAGGCATCAGGTGAATGAGGAATCATGGAACGTACAAATTTGAGCAAATGGGTGTCAATGTCTGACATCAAGCGTTGATCATTAGGCATCATTTAGAAGGGTGTTAGGTGTTAGCCATCATGTCTTAGGTGAACCTGAGTTTGGCAAGTGACCATTGGACAACTAAGGGGTTAAGGAAGTTTAGGGAAATGAGTGTTGCATTACTGATGGTGTCGATGAATGGGTATGACAGTGAATGAACATTAGGTATACAGGAATGGAGAAGATAAAGAAGGAAGCACAAGGGACGTGGAAGACATCAGTCGTTAAGGGTGAGCCAAGATTATGGTTAATATGATACTCCGATTGATTCTTTTTGTTAATCTAGGGATAAGTATCAACATATGATAAATTTGACTTGTTTGTGGGATGTTGAGTGTGGCTTGTATTTGGGCATAGCACTAGGTCTATTAGTATGGACCTACAAGAAAAAAAAAACAGAGTTTTAAGACATCCTCCCTCCAACACTCAAAAGTCAGATTATACAAGATATGTATAATGAAATTAGCAAAGTTCTGGCAAATGAATTATGTGCCTAGTTCTTATAATGTTTATGAGTATCTATGCCTAGAAGGATCTTTTACTTTGTATGATGCTTATCTATGTTGCCCTAGGATTTTCTATTTAGACACTCTTTTTGCAAGGCTCAGAACAATGCCCAAGGAGGTCCAATAATCTCACTCAATTATATATTCGGTGCATTTGGGAACACTACTGCTAGTTGTTTGTTTGAACATGAGAAGCTACATTGTTTATGAGAAGCAAGTCCACCCCAACTTCCCGAACCTGTGCGCCTCCACCCCCTCTCCTCCTTGCAGTGATATTCTTTGCACCCTAGCCCACGCTTGAGCTCTCGCCTTCCCCAGCCACTGGTGAGCTCTCGTTAGCGATCTCCCTAATCACCGAAACCATGCAACCCAGCCCCACTCGTCCCTCCCTTGCCTTCCCCTTTCCCCTGCCTCTACCCCTAGGCAAGCTCCCCATCTCCCCTCTTCCCCTACCCCCCACAATCTCTCCTAGTGAGCTACCTCCTCCCCTAGTGATTTTCCCCATTCTTTTGCCCTCCCGGCGATCTTCGGAACCTAACCCACCAAGCAGCAAGCTCTCCTTTTCCCCTAACAGTGATCCCTTCCATCAAGCTTCAATCAATATTGGTTTGATCCACAAAAGTCCAAAGTAGCAACACTTAACCAGAATAGCCTAAAATATTTTTGACTATGCTCAATCTGGCTCTAGTTAGACCAACAACAACCAAAAGAACCCATAGCCCCAAACGGAGCCATTAACCAGCATACACTATTAGGAATGTCTTAGTGTATATAGATATATATATATATATATATATTAGTTTGGGGTTACTCTATGGAGCCTTTTGTTAGGCCTACGGGCCAAATTTTTGGGCGCGGCCCAAAATTCAGCCCAGCTCAGCCTTACCGTTGCTTACCTGGTGGATTGGATTGGGCGCTGCCCGAATCCAGATCCAAAATTCGCCCAACGGGCGAATTCACCAATGTTGCGTTGCGTGCACTCCATGGCTGACGGGGCGGCGTGGGCTGACGTGAGAGGTGATGGCCTCGGGCTGCATATGTGGCAGGGGAAGAAAAAGTCGTCGCCTTCGACGATAGAGAGCAGCGAGCTCTCGCTTCCTCACCGAATGCCAAATGTGCTTCACCTTTCTCCCCTCCATTCTGATCTTTTCCTCGTCGGACGTTCGTCGGCGGAGATCTCCAGGCGTTCCGGTGGTGCGGTGGGTGGTGGAACACCAAGGAGAGATTCGTCCTCTTTCCGACGCCCCCTTCGCTCTCGACGCCGCTGCTGCCACCGCCGTCGACATCCTCACTGCCAGACCGCCTTAGAAGGCGGAGCCGGTGACCACTTCATTGGAAAAAAGGAGCCGGCAGCCTGAGTGATCACTGAGGTAACTCCCTCTCTGCCGCTGTTTCCTTTCCTCCCCGGTCGAGCTCGCGGCTCTCGGCGGATTCCTTCTTCTCAAGCTCCGAGGGTGTGTGTGCATGGCGCGTCTTTCCCTCTCGCTTCTCCGGCGAGCCCTCCCCTCTCTTTCCCTGGCTATTGGCTCGCCTGCATGCGAGAACTGCCGGAGCCAGTGCTCGCCTGCGTGCGAGCTTCTGGTTCTCTCCCGTTGCCTGCGCGCGACGCTTCCAGCTTCGGAGTCATCGTCGACGTGTAGTTGTTTTCCCTCGGTCGGTGAGTGTCTAGGTCGGCGCCATCTACACCATCTCCGACCGCCTCCGTCGCCTTCGTGCGACTCCAGCCATCGTCTTCCTCCTCGTTCGGCGGCCATCCGTGTGTGTCTCCTCAACAGCCGTCCGCCGGCCGCCAGGCCCCTTTCTGGTGTCGCCCGTTGCTGGAGGATGCTTCCCCTCTCCTCCCCAGGCCTCCCGTGACGAGAAAAGGGCTGCCTTCCCTCCAGCCAACCGGCTTCCGCACGCACGACGTGCTTGGCAGATGCGAATGGCCGACCTCTTGGTTCGGTAGCCAGCTCCGGCCCAACCGGTGTAGACGCGTACGTACGTACGGCCCTACGGGGTATCCCTTTTGTCGTCCTCGTCTACGAGTGAGAAGAACGAGGCCGTTGGCACCTTCGTTCCGCTACGTGGGACGTCACCAGCGGAGCGTCGTCCAGCCTCCTCACCGGTGTGCGAGAGAGTGAGGAGTCGACCGGATTCCTTCCGTCACCGGCGTGCGACGCCGCGTAGACAACTGTCCATGATCGCCGGGCACCGACTTGATCCGCGGACGTGAGGGTGAGTCCGACTCCCTGACATGGGACATCTGATTACTCCCTTCTATCCTCTCTGGCACGTGAGCGTGCTCGGAAGCAGTTGTGGACCCCGTCTGACGCGGTCAGTTATGGGTGCGTCCCTTTTGGGTTCGAGTGAACCCGGTCCGACTTAGCGATACCAGTTCCCGGTAAATCGTGAGCGTTGATCTAGTTGTGTTGGAATGACAGCGATCTTCCGCAGAGTCCAAAGTCCAGCTGGGAGTCGGTTCGAGGAATCGACTCCGCCAGTCGGGCCCAATCCATCGGTTTCGACCGTTGCGACCCCTGTGTGGGTGTATTCAGACTCGAGTCAAGCGTTGACTCACGGGTAAAAATCATAAAAAAATATTACCGTAAACAAGAGCGTGATAGTTAGGTATCAGAGGCAGGTTCTACACGTTCCAACGTGTATGAGCGTCGTACTCGTGATTCGTCCAACCCAACTGCTTGAGTGCAGATGGAGTCTTCGATGAACACCAGACTATTGTCCCTTGAGGACATAGTCAGAGATGGGGTTTTGGATCCCCACATCTCAATAGAGATCATCTTCACTCTGCTCGTCTTGAACGAGCGTCTCGTAGCTTAGGTGGCTCAACTCACCGAGGAGCTAGAGGCATCCCAGGCAGAGGTCACGATGTTGAAGCGCGCTACGACGGCTTCGATAGCACCGACCACGGCCGATTCCGGCCAAGAGACCATCGTGTGACGACGTGTCCGAGAGCCTGCCGCCTTCCGAGAGGTGCGTTGCTCTATAGAAGTTGAGAATTTCCTTTGGGATATGGTATCACATTCCCAATCTATTTAGATCCCCGAGGGGGAGCAAGACCAAGCTTGCATCACGTATCTCTCCGGAGATGCGAAGCCGTGGGGGCCGATATAGGCCGCTCCCAACTTATTCGAGATCGATCTAGCCCGTAAGCTCTTTTGGGAGAGGCTTAAAATGAAGATCGTGACTCAGTTACTTCCAAGGAACTAAACACGTTCTACGACGGGCGCTCTCGAGAAAGTCCCGCATGTTGCGAACATCCGAGACAATGTGCAGCAATTGTATTGAGCTGCGAAAGCTATGATGGACCACATAGAGTCCGGGGAACATGTCCCCTTTTTAGCCCCGGCTACTGCGAGTGGTATGGCTTTTATCTCGCGAACGAAGAGTTCATTTGCCGTGTAGGGCAAAGAGCCATTCACGCAGGAGCGTCGGCCTGCGACACCAAAGCCGACAAAGACGGTCGGGGACCGCCTACCCACTACAATAGCAGAAGGTGAGAACAATGTACGGGATCAAGAGGCGCTCCTGAATCCCCTGGTGTTGGGCACTACCTCTACTAGTAGTGAGAGGCCAATGTTACTATACATTATGTCCCTTATTAACTCTCAGTCGGTGAACGCTATGATTGATACAGGTGCGTCGCACCTTTTCATAAGCGAAGCCACGGCTAAGAGAGTTGGACTTAAGATGTCCCCAACACAGGACCGAGTGAGGTCGGTTGGTGCAATAGACCCCGAGGTCTTAGGGGTATCGTACGATGTGGATATCGTAATCGACAGTTGGCAGGGCTGCTGCCATGCGATGATTTTGAAACTACCAGACTATGAAGCTATCTTTGGCCTCGAACTTTTGGTCAAGGCAAAGATAGCTGTGATGCCATATCTGTATGGGATACAAATACATGATGAGGACTCCTGTTGCCTCGTGTCGTGCATTGGGAGCACGGAGTCGAGGAAGGAGAAAAAGAGAGACTCCCAGGAAGTGCCCTTGTCGGCGAACGCCTTGGCTGCAGGGTTGTGCCAAGGAGATCCAACACTTATGGCCGTTTGGGTGGAGGGCCCCACCCGACAAGTAGTGAGACTCCCTTGGCAGTCAAGAAAGTGTTGGAGGAGTTTGCTGACGTGATGCCTTCGGAATTGCCAAAACACCTCCCACCTAGGAGAGGGATCGACCACAAGATAGAGCTTGTGGCAGGATCTACTCCCCCATCCAAGACTCCTTATAAGATGCCGCCGGTAGAGTTGGCCGAGCTCTGCACACAACTTGATGAGTTGTTGGAAGCAGGGTTTGTGCAGCCAGCTGTGTCACCGTATGGAGCCCGGTCCTATTCCAAAAGAAGAAGGACGGGTCTTTGAGGTTCCGTGTGGATTACAGAACCCTAAACAAGATAACAGTCCGGGATTGCTATCCTATTCTATTGATCCCAGATCTATTGGATAGACTAGGTAGAGCTAGGATATTCTCCAAGCTTGACTTGAGATCGGGCTACTGGTAGGTCTGTATTGCCGAGGGCGATGAACGGAAGACAACCTTCGTGACCCATTATGGAGCATTTGAGTTCTTAGTCATGCCCTTTGGGCTAACCAATGCTCCGGCGACATGTTGTCATATGATGAATCAGGTGTTAGTACCTTTTCTTGATGACTTCGTCGTGGTATATTTAGGTGATATAGTGGTGTATTCCTCAAGCGTTGAGGAATATTTGATACACTTGAAGAGGGTTCTTTAAGTTTTGAGGGAAAATCAGCTTTATTTGAAGCTGGAGAAATGCACTTTCATGTCGGAAGAGATTTTCTTTCTTGGACATGTGGTAGGCCACGGCTAGGTGCAAATGGACAAGGGCAAGGTCTGAGCCATTGCAGAATGGCAAGTTCCCTCAAATTAGACCGAGTTGAGGAGTTTTCTCGGTGTGGTAAACTTTTATCGAAAGTTCATCCGGGGTTGCTCAAGAGTAACTGCACCCCTCAGCAATTTGCTGAAAAAGAATACCAACTGGGGTTGGGATGATCGGTGACAATCAGCCTTTCAGGACTTGAAAGAGCACATAGCATCTGAACCGATCCTAAAATTACCGAATTTTGAAAAACCTTTCAAGGTTCACACTGACGCTTCAAACCAGGCGATCGGTGGTGTGCTGATATAGGATGGGCATCCTGTAGCTTTTGAGAGTCGAAAGCAAAATGAGACAAAACAGAGGTACTCTGCATATGAAAAATAGATGGTAGCAGTGGTGCACTGCCTTTGAACATGGAGAGTATATCTCCTGGGTAACGCCTTCATGGTGAAAACCGACAATGTGGCGAATACATATTTCACCACTCAAAAGAAATTGTCGGCAAAATAGGCCAGATTGCAGGAATGCCTTGTAGAATTCTAGTCCAGTGGGAATACAAGCCTGGAAAGGCTAATGTGGTGCTTGATGCATTGAGTAGGCTTAACGCCTTAGTCTACTTTGCGATCTCCAGAGTGGAAGAAGATCTTCTCACGAGGATAAAAGCAGCAGCCACTTTCGATGAGACAAATCGAAAGATTATTGAGTAGATTAAGTCGGGTATGACCTGACGATATTATTTGGGCGCTGATGACGTTGTCATGGTGAATGGCGAGAGGCCACTAGTCTCCACATCTGATGGGTTGCGACGAGAGCTGCTTAGGGAGCTCTATGATACCCCGTGGTCGAGTCATCCAGGACAAAGGCGCATGCTTGCCTTGTTATCCAGGTCATGTTATTGGCCAGATATGCATGTTGACATTGTGATGTATGTGATGACATGCAAATATATGATATATCGTGACTCATTTATGTTATTATTTTGGAATAAAATGCATACTTTGTCTCATTTAATTGCTTAAATGCTTCATATTCTTTAGAGTCTTCACTTTTCCTTTGTTTTATTGAAATATAAGTATTTTTCCTCAAAATTGGTGGAATTTGGAAGATCTGAAGATATGGGACGATTCCTCATGATGAGACGAAGCTACACGTGGAATTTCAGCCCAATCGGAGTCCTTTACGCTCTTCACGGTCATGGGTGTGTATCCATGCACGGCCGTGCATGAGCTGACCAGCCCAAACTATGATGAGACGTTCATGGGCATGGCCATGCATCCATGCACGACCGTGAAGACTAAGTTTTCCAGTCACCGAGCTATGCATCCTTGCACGGCCATGTACCGTCCTGCGCAATTTTGACAGGTGTCCGATTTTTCGCCCATAACTTTCTATTTTGGAAGCGGAATTGAACGAAATTTTAGGTAGACCTCCCTAACTCACATACGCACATTTTGGGACTGGAATCATTAGATTTGATCAAGCGGTTGAGGGGAGCAAAGCAAAATGGCAACAACCTAGGGTTTGGGGATGATTTTCTCGGCAACAACACAGTTCCGATGCGATTTCTCCACCGTTCTGATGTGGATCTTCGTGCTGGACCCTCTTCCATCAAGGATCTACCTTCCCTTTTGGTTTGATTTCATTTGCATGAGAGATTTGATGTGTTTCACGATGCATATGATAGCTTAACTCTATTTTCGGGATTTGGGCATAGCCCACTGTAAGATGTTGAATATTATGACTTGATCTATATATTTCTCTTATTTATCTTTATTCTTATTCATGTCTAGGATTTTTCATTCATGTCTATATACTGGCCATATGTATGCATGCTTTAGATGTTGTGGGATGGATTGAGAGGTGAACCACAATCATCGGAATCCCTTAAACTGGACTGGTGATTTCGTTTAGTGAGAGCACTCGAAATCACCCGAGGAACCCTAATCCCTCACAGAACCCATTGGGTCCGCTTAATCCGGTATGCCACGAGAGTAGGAGGCTTGGGTTAAGTCGGATACTGGACCGTGTCCTGAGAGAGAGCGCGTTTGTACTTTAGGAAGGATTACCTTGAGAACATAGGTAAAACCATAATTAAGATATCAAACCTTAATATTTCTTCACACTTCAGTGTGGTGAAACCTGATACCTCGATCCTCTCTCATAAACTTAAAACCCCGATAGCTTTGCTCTCTGTTCTGTTTACTTTCAATCCGCTTTAGTTTAATTAATTGCACTAGGATTTTAGACATTTCTCCCTTAATTGTTAACCTAGCTATTAGTTGACTGATCAGTTAGTACTTGACCCTTAGTTCTCGTGGGATCGATACTTATTGTATTACGCGATAGACCGTGCACTTGCGGTAGCAGCCGACTAGGCCCTATCAAGTTTTTGGTGCCGTTGCCAGGGACTACGTTGCCAATATTAACACTATCAGGAGATTAATAGACTAGGTTTAGTTAGATTTTTCTTTTCTTTTATTTTTATTTTATATAATTTTTGTTTTTTGTGGCTGAATTTTTTTTATCATCTAGAGGTTCTAAATTTTTCTTCAAAGTTTTCACTTGATTAATGTGCATAATGTTTGATTCATCAAGTATCTATCCTGCATTGTTACCGTATGTTTCTTGTGATATTTGTGGATGTACAGGTCATTTTTTGGATGAATGTCAATTGGGGACTCCATTTTCAGTTCACCTATGCTCTAGTACTTATGAATATATCAATCCTGCTTTATTACCATATATTTCTTGTGATGTTTGTGGAGTGTCAGGACATGCTGCTGATGATTGCCCCATTTTGAGCACTCCATCTGAATAGTTTAATGCTATCGGGACCTTCAGAAATTAGAATGATCCTTATTCGAGCGCGTATAATCCAAGATGGAGAAATCATCTGAATTTCTCCTACAGCTTTTACCAAGGACAAGTCCCTCATGAAAATTTTTCTAATCCAAACTCTTCTACTTTCTGGCCTCCTCCCGGAATGCAACCTCCATTTGTCAATCAAAGACAATCGGATCCTCCTCAAAAATCTAGATTAGAGTCGATACTAGAGAGTTTCATGGCAAATCAGATGAAGCACAATGATACTATAAATGAGTCTATTCGTCAGCTAAATTTGAAGTTGGATTCCATGGCCACACACTCAAAAATATTGGAGACCCAGATTATCCAGCTCGAACAGTGAGCCATCTCCTTAGCCAAACCCATGGAAGAGTCAGAGGAGCCTCAAGTGAAGAGTAGCGGGTTCAATGAGGGTGAATTTGAGAGTCATTCTGATGAGAACAAATTAAACACTAATATCATAAATGTTGATGAAGAGGGGTCAGTGTGCATTTTACCACCTCCGTCTGAACCACTGATTCCTATTCCTCAAAGATTGATGATAAACATTGATAAGAGGTTTATGTTATGCTATAACATAGAAATGTTGAACAAAGTGGTTAAGGAAATTCATATCCCCCAGATCAACGAAGATTCATTGAAAATTTACATGAAGAGATGCCTAACATTGATATTCAAGTAAACTCTCAACTACAGGACTTACATCAAGCTATCGATGCAGATAAGGTACGACTTGAGACATTTGACAACATCAACTTGGAGGTAAGTAAAAATTTAAAATTTGAATTTAAATCTATCCCAAGACTGCGGCTGTTTGACATGACAATGATCAACTTGCTAGTGAAACAAATGATGCTTTATTTTGGTGAGAATGTTTTTAGGACGGCAAAAGGGTAGGCAACTACATGCACTTTATTTTGCCAGTGACCCACCAACAACACCATAATCTTCAAGTATGGTCAAGTTAGTGACCTTAAAGAAGCGCTTGTTGGGAGGGAACCCAACCTCTTATTTAGATTTCTAGTTTCTTATTTATTTTTGTCATTAAGTCTTTGTAGTTTTTCAAATTTTCTTTCATATCCATGCTTTTTTAGGTTGTACCCAGCTGATGGAAATTTTTCTAAAATTTTTCAGGTACTTGCGAGCCATTCATGGTCGCACCCGTGTATCCATGCACGGCTGTAAATGTCTCTCAACATTTTCTACACCCAGTGTGCTGTCATTGACGCAAAGCACAGATTCGCGACCTTGAGGCTGAAGTTGAATGTCAGGGACGCGTGCAGTCTTCTCTCTTGGAGTCTGTCCGTGACCTTCAGGCGAGACTGCGTCGGCGCTGGGGATGAGCATCATTGGTTTCACCCATCACTTGGTCAGCTTTCTGTTTTTCTAGTAGTTTACTTTAGTCATTAGTTGTTTGCTTACTTCTATTAGCTTGTCATTTCCCTTTCTGCATGTTTTAGTTTGCTAGTTATATCGACATCTTTAATGTCTTGCCTAACTCCCTTCTTTTTATTTATGGTGTTTGCTTTGTCTTACAGTATTGCATTGTTCTAAGACTACTTGATTACTTGGGATGGGAATCTTGGCTTTTCTTTGCTAACGGTCTATAATGGTTTTGGGCTGCACATATGATTCTTTGGTTTAATGTAGTTGATTGATGTACTTAAATCAATTCATTATTGGTACGATCTTGCAGAGTATGCCTGTTATTTCACTTTACCCTTGATATACATCCCATATGTAGTGAGTGATTGTATCTTGCTTCATAACTCTACTTCATTTGTGCAATTTGTCATGGGAATCAGAAATAATAATAGTGGTACCAAAGTGTTCTTGTACACTGCACATTGTACTTCCACTTGACACTATTCATAGCACTTCAACAGAAACAGAGACAGAGGGACTATGTGGTACTGATGCTATCTTCCCCATGACTTAATGCGCCCCCCCCCCCCCCCCCCGTTTGAATGCTTGATCAATCATGTCATTCATGTGAAATGTATTGTAGAGATTTTGGTAAGGTAACTTTGCATGCTCTAATAGATTGCATTCATGATAATTGGTTTAATTTGCTTTCCATACTGCATTATAACCTGACAACTTGTTGTGATTAATCCACAACCTCACTAGACCTACTTAAGCTAGTTGAGATTCCCTATTTCATGTCATCATTGTGTTCTAGACAATTCAATTGCTTGAGGATAAGCAAAACTTTAAGTCCGATGTATTTTGATGACATGCAAATATATGATATATCGTGACTCATTTTTGTTATTATTTTGGAATAAAATGTATGCTTTGTCTCATTTAATTGCTTAAATGTTTCATATTCTTCAGAGTCTTTACTTTTCCTTTATTTTATTGAAATGTAGGTATTTTGTCTCAAATTTGGTAAAATTTGGAAGATCAGAAGATATGGGACGATTCCTCATGATGAGACGAAGCTACACGTGAAATTTCAGCCCAATCGGAGTCCTCTACGCTCTTCACGGTCATGGGTGTGTATCCATGTACGGCCGTGCATGAGATGACCTACCCAAACTCTGACGAGACGTTCACAGGCATAGCCGTGCATCCATGTATGGCCGTGAAGACTAAGTTTTCCAGTCACCGAGCCATGCACGGCCGTGTACCGTCCTACGTAGTTTCGACAGACGTCCGGTTTTTCGCCCATAACTTTTTATTTTGGATGCAGAATTGAAAGAAATTTTAGGGAGACCTTCCTAACTCACATACGCACGTTTTGGAACTTGAATCATCAGATTTGATTAAGCAATTGAGGAGAACAAAGCAAAACAGCGACAACCTAGGGTTTGGGGATGATTTTATGGGCGACAACACAGTTCCGACGCGATTTCTCCACCGTTCTGACATAGATGTTCGTGCTGGACCCTCTTCCATCAAGGATCTACCCTTCCCTTTTGGTTTGATTTCATTTTCATGGGAGATTTGATGTGTTTCACGATGTATACGATAGCTTAACTCTATTTTCGGGGTTTGGGCATAGCCCACTGTAAGATATTGAATATTATGACTTCATCTATATATTTCTCTTATTTATCTTTGTTCTTATTCATGTCTAGGAAGTTTTCATTCATGTCTATATACTGACCATATGTATGCATGCTTTAGATGTTATGTGATGGACTGAGAGGTGAACCACAATCATCGGAATCCCTTAGACTGGACTGGTGATTTCGTTTAGCGAGGGCACTCGAAATCACCCGAGGAACGCTAATCCCTCACAGAACCCATTGGGTCTGCTTAACCTGGTATGCCACGAGAGTAGGAGGCTTGGGTTAAGTCCGATACAGGACCGTGTCCTGAGAGGTAGCGCGTCTGTACCTTAGGAAGGATTACCTTGAGAATATAGGTAAAACCATAATTAAGATATCAAACCTTAATATTTCTTCACGCTTCAGTTTTGTGAAACCCGATACCCCGATCCTCTCTCATAAACTTAAAATCCCGATAGCTTTGCTCTCTGTTCTGTTTGCTTTCAATCCACTTTAGTTTAATTAATTGCACTAGGATTTTAGACATTTCTCCCTTAATTGTTAACCTAGCTATTAGTTGACTCATCAATTAGTACTTGACCCCTAGTCCTTGTGGGATCGATACTTATTGTATTACGCAATAGACCGTGCACTTGCGATGGAAGCCATCTAGGCCCTATTAGTATGTCCACACATGTCTTGTTTGTCATTAAGACAAGGTCGATCGGAGGTTACCGGTTGGGTTATTGCAACCTTTTCCTATACTCGAGACCCCCTGGACAAGTGTGTCCATGGATTTTATTGATGGGTTTCCTAAGGTCGAGGGGAAAACCTCCATATTCGTGGTTGTGGATAGATTCTCTAAGTATGGTGTTTTCATTCCAGCACCCAAACCATGCTCAGTTGTGGTGGCTGTAGAGTTGTTCTTTCAGAACGTGGTGAAACACTTTGGGATCCCGGAGGATATCGTGAGCGATAGGAATGCCCGGTTCACCAGACGTTTCTGGTCGACATTGTTCGATAAACTGGGAACGAAATTAAACTTCTCCACAGCAAACCATCCCCAGACGGATGGACAGACGGAGCGGGTGAATGCCCTCGTGGAGGACTACCTTCGTCACTTTGTGACTGCGAGTCAAAAGGACTAGGTGAAGTGGATTGATTTAGCACTGTTTGTCTACAATCTCCACATATCATCATCTACGAGGCACAGCCCCTTTGAGCTAGTGTTAGGGAGACAGCCCCTAACTCTTGTTGATATCGCGATGAGGACCTCCGAGAGGAGATGTCTTGCGGCTCAACGGGTAGCTCGTAAGCGAGTGGAGTCACTCTAGGAGGCTAGGGATAGCCTTGAGCTAGCCGCTAGACGAATGCAACAATATGCAAATCATCAACGTTGGGATGAAGAATTCGCCGTAGGTAACTTAGTGCTTCTCTGACTTACTCCGCAGATATGGAGGAAGATATCTGCGAAGGCAGCACATCGGGGCCTGATATAGAGATATGATGGACCTTTCGAGGTATTGACATGGGTTGGCTCGGTTGTGTATCGTCTGAAGCTCCCTGACAGGATGAACCTGCATCCGACATTCCATGTGAGCTTCCTAAAGAGGTTCCATGAGGATCTGGGGGATCCAGCTCGGTCACAGTCGCTTCGTGCGCCTCCAATAGTTCGAACGGAGTTCGACCAAAGGATCGGAGAGATCCTAGATCACCGAGTTTTGGGACATAGTAGGATGAATCGACGAATAGAATTTCTTGTTTGATGGGAAGATTCTCTAATAGAAGAAGCTACATGGTATAAGACGTCCGAACTGTGGCAATTCGAGGAAGAGATCCAACGTTACTTTGAGTCGCCGAGGGTGGCGATTCGCTCCGGAGGGGGAGAATGTTAGGCATATGGGCCAAATTTTGGGCGCGGCCCAAAATTCAGCCTAGCCTGATGCCTTGCATTTTAATAGTAATTTTCCTTGGTATTTCAGGATAAATCTAGACTTATTTTGATATTTTCACACTCTTTTAAGAGTTATTTACTTGAAAGTCTCGGAATCTTCACTTTTTCTTACTTTTGTTGAATTTCAGGTAAAATCACCAAATTTTAATGTCTTTTGAAGATTCTAAGCCCACAGGGTGATTTCTTACACAAAAACAAAGCTACCCATCAAATTTGGGCTCAATCGGAGTTAGCCTGAAAAATACGGCCAAGTGAACCCCATGGGGTTCACCGGTTCTTTCGCCAGACGCAAGGTTACTTCACAGAGAGCTTCACGGGCAGGTGAACTCAGCGGGGTTCACTCGTGATTCTCTTTGTTGCGCAGTGCTCAAAGTGGCCAGAGCACATCACAGGCAAGTTAACCCGGCGGGGTTCACCTGTGCTTCTTTCGGGCAAAACAATCCAGAACACATCACGACCAGGTGAATCTGGTGGTGTTCATCCGTGATTTCGACCTAGGCGAACACGAACCCGAGTCCCACTCAGATTTTCTCTAATTTCCAACCCGTTTGAAGTCCAAATTTGGCAAGGAAGGCTTCTTTAGAATGCTTATTTGAAGGAGAACACATGGAATATAAAAGCCCTAATTTTCATGCCCTAGGCATCGAGGAATCACGCGACGAAGCGGCTAGGGTGGAAAAACACGGCGACGAGGAGTTTTGGAGGTTGAGACGTCGGATCATCACGATTTCTTGAGAATATTTTCGGTTTAACGTCTCCTTCCTCTTAGATTCACTTCCTTGTAGTTTTCTTTCCCTTTAAAGAGAGATTTTAAACGTTTCAATGATGATTGTAGCATAAAACCTTTTTCGGGGCTCGGTTGAAGCCCATTGACGATTCTTAATTGCAATTCCTATTTCGATTCAGTTGTTTGAATTATATTGTGAGCATATTTTACTTTGATGTGCAAATCTCATGACTTTACCTTGGCCGAGTATTCTCATGTTTAAGCCGTTACGATTCATACCGAGAGGAGGATCGTAAGGGTGGATCTTCTTAGTAAAACTTGTGAGACCCCGACACGAGAGTGCTTGGTCTTCGCTCGAGGGTTTCACAATCTTCCATAGAACTCATTGAGTTTGTCTAAAATGATCCACCGTGAGAGTAGGAGATCGTCTTAGTCAAACATCGGGGTGTACACTCGAGAGAGGACCCTTGTACCCTTGGGATAGATTTCTTGTGCAATATCATTAATCCAGATAACTGATATTATTAAGAGCGATTAAGATCGTCAGCGTGGTGGAAACCATACCCCTGATATCTCTCTCATATTTATTCTCTACCAACGTAGCTTTGATTTCTTGTTTTCGATTTAAGTTCTCAAAACCCCGTTTCGGTTCGCCTAGCTATTGAAGCTTGGATTTTCTGGTACTCAACCTTGTTCCCTCTGGGATTCGACATCTTTTATATTACTACGACATAACCATGTACTTGTGGGACGTGTCAAGTTTTTGGCGTCGTTGCCGGGGAAAAACGGTTGATATTAGTATATTTCTGAGAATTGGTAGACTAGGCCTTAGTTAGTTTTTCTACGTTTCTGCATTGCTATTTTCTTTTTCATTCTATTTGCCCGTTGTCTTAGAACTTTGAAATTTAGACTAACCCCTTTTATGCAAAGAAGTTCTAGGGTAGGAGCAGTCTTTGACATTGATCCAGAGATCGAGCGCACGTTCAGGATAAGAAGAAAGTAAAACCAAATTCAGAAAAAGGAAGACATGAGCCATCCGGGCGCAGAAAATCAAATGGATCACATTCAGCTTGGTGTGACCAATGATTAGATACCTCAACCAATAGGGAACAACTATAACAATAGGACGTTGAAAGACTATTATGCTGCCTATGCACATGGTTTACAATCAGGAATAGCGAGGCTCACTATTGAGGCTAATAATTTTAAAATAAAACCTGCTCTACTTTCTATGGTTCAACAAAACCAATTTGGTGGTTCTCCTCTTGAGGACCCCAATATGCATCTTTCTATTTTTCTAGAATACCATGATATGTTGAAAATTAACGTTGTTTATGCTGATGCTATCAGGTTGCGATTGTTTCCATTCTCTTTGAGGGACAGAGCGAACCAATTCAAATTCAAATTTACCACTTGCTTTGGATGGTCCTGCCCTCTCGGTTGACCACACATGGTGGTTCATTGCCATATCCTCTATCAGATTGAAAGCTTCATTAATTTCCTTGCTCATTAATGCACCACTAGCTGCTGCATTGAAGATAAGTCTGGTATTCTAGTTGAGACCATTGTAGAAGGTGTGGATGAGAAACCACTTCTCCATACCGTGGTGATGGCACATCATTTGGTATTCTTTGAAGCGATCTCACTCTTCACACAGTGACTCATCGTCCCTTTGAGCAAAATTAATAATCTGAGCTCTTAATTGGGCTGTCTTGCTTGGAGGAAAATATTTTGAAAGGAAAGCAGTGGAGAGCTGCCCCCATGTCGAGATAGATCCAGATGAGAGTGAGTGCAGCCAAGCACGAGCACGGTCCCGTAATGAAAACGGAAATAATCTCAACTGCAATGCGTCATCCGATACACCATTCATCTTTAGCGTGTCACAAACTTCAAGAATGATTGACAGATGCAGATTCGGGTCCTCAAGTGGCGAACCTCCGAATTGATGTTGAGTCACCATGTTCACAAGTGCCGGCTTGATTTCAAAATTATTTGCCTCGATCAGAGGGCACGCTATGCTGGTATGTAGGCCTTGTGCGTTTGGTGAAGCAAAGTGTCTAAGTGTTCAGCGGTTATCCATCTTGGGTTTTTCAATAAGGTTTGCAGAGTGAGTTGCCTTGGACTTAGCTTTTCTACGGCGTTGGAATGTCTTTTCAATTTCAGGATCTGTAGGTACTAGTTCTCCCGACCATAGAGTCCTACACATAAACCAAGTAAGTTCAAAGGCAACTTTCCAAATAACAAAAAGATATGCAGTGAATATCAGATAGATAAAAGAGCTTAATAATAAACAACTAGAAACAAATAAACTAAAAGAAAGAAAAATGTCTAGTCTAGCAATAACTTAATCGTGTCGATATTGATAAATTTGGTTCCCGGCAACGACGCCAAAAACTTGATGGGTTCCGCAAGTATATGGACTATCGAAGTAATATAAATGTATCGATCCCATAGGGACCAAATACCAAGTATCGACTGATTTGATTATCACAAGCTAGACGATCGTTTAGTTGGTGTGAAACGATTGCTGAATTAAAGCCAAAGAAGAAAGCAAGGTAAACAAGGTAAATGCACGACGAAAGGTCTAAGGATGCACAGGATCAGGGCTAGGGTCCACCGCCTTGACGTGTTATGCATGGATGAATAACAATATGAAATTTCATTTTTAAGTCCTAGGGTAATCCATAAATGTGCAAGTCGTCCTCTCTCGAGGATACAACAAGGTGCTTACCCGGCTAAGCGTCTACCGTTGTAGTATGCTTAGTCGAGCAAACCCAATGAGCGCCGGATTATGCATACCATCCCATCAATTGTACAAGTTGTCCTCTCTTGAGGATGCAACGAGGTGTTTATACGGCTAAACGTCTACCATCGTAGTATGCCTAATAGAACAAACCCAATGAGCGCAGAATGGCATACACTACCCGTAAACAATCAACTACTCTCGTACGATGATTGAGATACTCTTGCCTAGGGTTTCCAACATCTAGTCGTGCCTCTCAGCAATACCGGATGTCTAAGAGCATGAAGTTAACAAAATGATATACTCCATTCATAAGGTGCAACTAGGCAAAATAGAACAATCTAGGGTTCACAAAATAAAGCTACAATCCATGCATAAAAACATTCATGGGGCTTTCCCTAGCCCTGAAACAAGATTAAGCTACAGTAATCATTGTCCAAAGCAAAACATGAGACAATCCCAATGTAACATCCATAGACAAGAAAGAAGGCGGAATAAATGAGAAATGGAGAACAAGGCTCCCTCAAAGGGAGGAATAAACCACCAGGAGAAGCCTTCCTCTTCCTCTGATGAGTCATCTGCCCCCTTCACGCTCTCGCAGTGAAGGGTTTCTTCTTTTTTTTTCTTGCCCAGCCGCCGCCTTCGCATGCGTGCCTGCGTGAACGAATTGTCAATCCTCTATGAATAGGGCGCCCAAAGTTTTCTCCTTTTAGTTGTCCCGCCTCCTTTGTCGAATTCCTCTTTTGCCCTTTCGAAACCTTTTATCTAACGTAGGGAAGGTGAGGGGTAAAATCTGGATCTTTCTGATAATACTGATCCAGCTGAAAACGGTCTCATTCCCTCACTTTTTCCCTGAAATGAGGCAAAAACACCAAAGAGTGTAAATTCCGAAGATATTGCAATAATTCCATGTATAATTAGGTGTAAATGCCAGAGTAGTGAAGATAGAACAGTGAAAATCGCATATAATTCCCTATGTAAAAATGACTTAACAATGATCCACAACCTGACCCTATCGATACCGCTCCACCTGCACCCGGCGCATTCTCATTTGGTGGCCCTTCTTCCTCTGACTCTATGATGACTATCTTGCAGGAAATTAAATAGGAGCAACTGCACCAACGAGAAGTGATTGATCACCTGGACACCACCGTTTCCTACATTCAGTAGGAGCATTCCTCTCGATGGGAGTCTATGGAGGCACACATGCAAAGGCAACACAAGATGATGGGTTCTGTTTGGGAAAAGATATCAAGTATGGATGAGCAACTTTCCTTTCTCTCTAAGGAGAACATGACTTGCATGGACATTTTTTCAGACGAGGAGGTCGAGCCAGACCATAGCGCACGCGGGAAGAACAAGAGCTCACGGGCTTCTAGCTCTCGCTCGTGAAACGGAGGTAGTTCCCCAGACATCAGCATTGACACCCGCTCCTCTCACATCCATAGCATTGCATAGAGAACTATGCAAACTTTTAGTGTGGGTGAGCTATCTCTACTCTGGTTTCTTCTTTCTGTCTTCATGTGGCTGTTTGACTTTAATCGCTTGACTTGCTATGTTTGGACTTGATACTTTTCGATGGTATGATTGTGGCATTGTATCTTATATGCCATTTTATTCGTGGGCCTGGTCCATATCTTCAGTTCCCACTATGTGACAATTCTGTATGACACTTTGGGATCTACTTTCTCGTTTATGTTAGTACTCTGCTATGATGATTGTGATTTTCTACATGCTGTGTGAACTTTGAAATGCTATGCTGCTTATTATTCCACGAATTCATTTATCTATCATGAGTCTTGTCCTATGATAGCCATTTCAAAATTTTTAAAGTTGAATGCATGATTGATTAGGAATAATTCAAGATTGTTGATAATACCTCCTTGTTAGAGATACTTTTTGATCATGTCCATATATTCTATGATTTTGAAATTTTGTATTTTGGATTGACTTTGAGTTGTACATTAGTGGGTCAAACATTTCTATGATTGTTTAATTAACTCAAGCTTGAAACTTACATGAGAATCATATTGAGATGCATGTTCACTTAGTTATTCTTTGAATTCCTTTCTGTTGTTGGGGAGACACTGCATTTGTCAAAAAAGATATGTTATCAACTACTGAGCATAAAAAAAAACTCACCTTAGATTCCTCTACTTGGCACTGCGAAAAATTGGCAGTGATACCAAAGGATATGAGTTGAAATCTAAGAGATGTGAGTCGAATTCAATAAAGAAACTCTTATACTTGGTACTGTGAAAAATTGACAGTGGTACCAAAGCATATGAGTAAAAATCCTATGCAATAATCAGTGTATCGTACCCTGAGCAAAGTATTTGAGTTAACCCCAACGGTTTGATTAGGAAGGATTGGAATTGCATGAGTGTTGTGTATACGCTTGATTGAATCCTATGTTTGTTGCTTACTAGGTTGTTTGACATCTAGTTATTGTGGGATCAAACTTTTGAACACTTGAAACAACCATTTACTTGATTTCTCCTAATTAGATTTTGGATTGCTATTTAATGTTCTTCTAACTTGGATGTATACCTCAACACAAAAATTGCTTTTATACCCATCTTGTGTTTCATCCTATTTTATTGCTTGAGGACAAGCAAAGATTTAAGTCTGGAGTATTTTGATGCTTTGCATTTTAATAGTAATTTTCCTTGGTATTTCATGATAAATCTAGGCTTATTTTGATATTTTCACACTCTTTTAAGACTTATTTACTTGAAAGCATTGGAATCTTTACTTTTTCTTGCTTTTGTGAAATTTCAGGTAAAATCACCAAATTTTGATGTCTTTTGAAGATTCTAAGGCCACAGGGCGATTTCTTACATGAAAACAAAGCTGCTCGTCAAATTTGGGCTCAATCGGAGTTAGCTTGAAAAATATGGCTAGGTAAGCCCCATGGGGTTCACCGGTTCTTTTGCTAGACGCAATGTTACTTCACAAAGAGCTTCACGGGCAGGTGAACCCGGTAGGGTTCACCCGTGATTCTCTCTATTGCGCAGTGCTCAAAGTGGCTAGAGCACATCACAGGCAAGTGAACCCGGTGGGGTTTACCCGTGCTTCTTTCGCCCAAAATAATCTAGAATACATCATGGCCAGGTGAACTCGGCGGGGTTCACCCGTGAATTTGACCCAGGCGAACGCGAACCCGAGTCCCACTCGGATTTTCTCCGATTTCCAACCCGTTACGTCAGATCATCACGATTTCTTGAGAATATTTTTGGTTTAGCATCTCCTTCCTCTTAGATTCACTTCCTTGTAGTTTTCTTTCCCTTTAAAGAGAGATTTTGAATGTTTTAATGACGATTGTAGCGTAAAACCTTTTTCGGGGTTCGGTTGAAGCCCATTGATGATTCTTAATTGCAATTCCTATTTCGATTCAGTTGTTTGAATTATATTGTGAGCATATTTTACTTTGATGTGCAAATCTCATGACTTTACCTTGGCCGAGTATTCTCATGTTTAAGCCATTACGATTCATACCGAGAGGAGAATCGTAAGGGTGGATCTTCTTAGTAAAACTTGCGAGACCTCAACACGAGAGTGCTTGGTCTTTGCTCGAGGGTTTCACAATCTTCCATAGAACTCATTGGGTTTGTCTAAAATGATCCACTGCGAGAGTAGGAGATCATCTTAGTCGATCCCACAGGGACCAAATACTAAGTACCGACTGATTTAGTTATCACAAGCTAGACGATCCTTTAATGTGTGTGAAGTGGTTGCTAAATTAAAGGCAAAGAAGAAAGCTAAGTAACTAATAGGAAAGTAAAATATTTGCGTGACTAAAGTTCTATGGATACACAAGATCAGGACTAGGGTCCATCGCCTTGACGCACTATGCATGGATGAATAACAATATAAAATTCCCTTTTTTAAGTCCTAAGGTAATCCATAAAGGTACAAGTTGTCCTCTCTCAAGGATGCAACAAGGTGCTTGATCCCTGCTAAGCGTCTACTGTCGTAGCACGCCTAGTGGAATAAGCCTAATGAGCGTTGGATTATGTGTACCATTCCATCATTTGTACAGGTTGTCCCCTCTTGAGGATGCAATGAGGTGTTTATACGAGTGAACGTCTACCGTCGTAGTACGCATAACCGAATAAACCAAAAGAGTGCAAAATGGCATACATTACCCGTACTTAATCAACTACTCTCGTATGATGATTGAGGTACTCTTGCCTAGGGTTTCCAACATCTGGATGTGCCTCTCAACCTTACCAGATGTCTAAGAGCATGAAGATAACAAAATGAAATACTCCATTCGCATGGAGCAACTAGGCAAAATAGGACAATCTAGGGTTTATGAAGTAAAGTTATCATCCACACATAACACATTCAAGGGGCTTTCCCTAGCCCTGAAACAAGTTTTAAGCTACAATATTCATGTTCTAAAGCAAAGCATAAGTTAATCCCGTCATTACATCCATGGATAGCAAGGGCGATCAAATAAATGAAAAAGGGGAAAACAAGACTCCCTCAAGAAGGAAGAAGCCACCAGGAGTAGCCTTCTATTCCTCCAATCGGTCGTCCGCCTCCTTCACGCTCTCGCGTCAAAGGGTTTTCTTCCTTCTCCAGCCGCTCAATCGCCGCCTCCCTTGCCTTACGTGCGTGCGTCTGTGTCTACCAATCCTTGAATAATCCTCTCCTCCCTATGTGAATAGGGCTTTTTAGTTTTGTCCTCAGCTTTGTCGAATTCCCTTTTTGCCCCCACGAAACCTCCTCTGCAGCGTAGAGAAAACGAGGGGTAAAATCTGGAAAGGCAGTGTCAGGCGACATAGAAAGCCACGGGGTGTGATTCTGGTCGCTGGGTGGGTCATGGACTCGTTGTTCTTTCTGAGAATACTAATCCAGCCGGAAACAGTCGCATGCCCTCGCTTTTTCCCAGAAATGATACAAAAACACCAAAGAGTGTAGATTTCGAAGATATAGCAATAGTTCGAAGTATAATCAGGTGTAAATGCAAGAATGGTAAAGAAATAGCAGTAAAATCGCATAGAAATTCCTATATAAAAATGACTTAACAAATCTCCCAAACTTATAGTCTTGGTTGTCCTCATGCAAGGATAAAATGAAACTAAGCTGTTCGGATGATCCATAAGACTTGAATCCAAACCCCTCAAAGATAATGCTAACACCATTCCAAGTGATGGTCAAACACCCACAAGTGATAAAACTCCTATCAGATATCAAAGTGGTAAGCATTGCAACCCAAAGTAAATGTGCTCCTCACATAGCTGCCACACCTCATAATCAATGTCCTAGTTTCTCCTCATACAAAGTTTGAAGCCTCCAAGTGGTTTGAGATAGAAGTAGAAAGGGAAACATCAAAATATTCTACAAGTGATGTAAAGATACACAGATATTTGGAGAAATGCGAGAGAATCTTTTCTTGAGAGGATCTTTGTCCTCTTTTTTTTTTTAGAGAATCTTTGTCCTCTTTTTTTTTTCAAAATGTCTCTAGACTTTGCTAGAGAATCTTTTCTTGTTTTTCCCTTTTGTTTGAAATGACTATTGGCTAAAGTGGGATGACCAAAATGGAGGATATGATAGGTGAGGAGGAGGAACCAGTCAGTATCAAATTAAGCGTAGACAACTAGTGGCGTCCCACAATTTAAGTAGGAGCGCAGCTTACTAAGAATCTATCCTTAAGTAACCTACCCCGAGGGGATTAATCGCATGCAAAGGATCTAAGTAAGCAAAATCGGTAAAGAGGCATAATTGTGCAAATGAATCATATTAACAGCAAAGAACACATGAAAACATGCTTAAAGGCCATCAAGAATATATACTTTCAGGTTCTAAAGTAAGGGGAGACCAAAACTAAAGTTAACAGAGCTTAAAGGCCAGGAAGAATATATACTTTCAGGTTCTAAAGTAAGGGGAGACCAAAACTAAAGTTAACAGAGTGAATACCAAATGGTAAAACTTTTCAACGGTAAAAACGAAGTCAAAATAAAAGCTAGTTGTATCAAAAATGCAGAGTACCGCACCCACATGGTAAATGAGGCATCATCCCCGATGCCGGAATTGAAAAGCATTAAAGATTACAAAAATAGGGGGGGGGGGCAAAGGACTCACAACTCTAATCGCGGGGGTCATCCCCCGCGTCGCTGAGATCGGCGGAAGAAGCGTCAGAAGAGTCCGAGGAAGTGTCATCATTGGCCCATGGTGCTGGTATGAGGCAGTGCTCTGGAAACCAGGGAAACGAGAACGAAGAAATGTGTACACGCTCTGAACGTTCTCCATTAACGTGCTAATTTGGTTCCCCTGATTTTGGAGCTGCTGGAGTATCGTCTGCAGGAGGTCGTGTGTGGTGGGCTCGTGAGGAGCCCTTGGTGGTGGTCCAGTTGTGAAGGGAGCAGGAACTGCCGAAGGGGGAGCAGGAGCATCTGCATCGTCGGGGCGGATGTTCTAGTTCTCTTATGATCTGATAGATGTCCGCGCGGTATTGGGCAGCGGAATGGTGTGGAGGCCGTCGCGGTGGGTGAGGTGGTAAACGTTGTTGCGGCGAAAGATCATTTTTATGGCGATGCAAACCTCCATATCAAGTCGCCTGCTCCCTCTAGCTTCAGGAGTGCCATATGGGTTATGCCCCAAATGTAGGGCCAATGGGGTGAGCAGGCCGCCGATTGCGATAGTCCCTTTGGAGGTGCGGCCGACATGCTCCAGATGCTTGGCCAGGTGGTAACCAGTGTTCAAGGGGAATTGATTTAGAAGATGGTGGGTGTACCGAAGACATGGATTGGAGATGGCACTTGCTCTGGGGTTCTTGGAGGAATAGTGGGCCTCTGAGGAGATGGAGTGCCAGAAGGCATCATCCCAATTCCCGCTCGGCTTGTGAAGCTCAACATCGGGAGGAAAACCGTAAATGGTGTTGAAATCCTCAATGGGGAGGCGATACTCGATATTGTTCAGGCGGAAGCAAATCAGGAATATTTCATTATCAGGGCCAGACTGCCGAGTGTAGAAGGAGCTGAGTACCTCAAGGGTGTGCCCGATGTGCATTGGAGAAGCTTGATTGAGAAACTTCTCCCAACTTAGATTCCGGAAGAGCCAGAGTACGTCGTCAAGAAGTCCCAGCTGAATCAAAGTTAGGGAGTCCATGTACTGAGTATTTATGATGCGCCGCCTGGAAAGGGCAAAGTAACGAGCTTCTTGGGCGGCGTCACGAAAGCGGATGATATGCCCTTCTGTCGAAGGGTGGAAGTCTGAGTTATGTGGTGGAGGAGGTGATGGACAGCGAGCAGGTTCCTTCCCTACCCTACGCCGGCGATATGTGGTGGAGGGTTCAGGAGCGCTAGGAAGAGCCGGCGTGGGAGTAGGAGGAGGAGGGGGCGAAGGTGCGCGAGGACGCTTGCTGGTGGAGGCTTTTCGGACACACACCTTGCGAGGTCCCATGGAGAAGAAGATGAAGGAACTCCGGTGAAGCCTCATGGAAGAGAAGGGGCGAAAAAAAAGGGCGAAAGCAAAGTGATGTGGGACCAAGACAGGCCCTTCGGAGGTCCGGTCGGGTTCGAAAGAAGCCCTCTAGGTTTGGCTACCCTAGCCCCTAGATAAAGCTTCCTTAGAACCCCATTTTGCTTATTTTGTCTTAGATTAGGTTACATCATGTGATAGGTTAGATCCACCCTCAAATTACACCATGTAGTTACATTTCTAGGTTCCGCCACTTATGTATGGTAGGTTAGTGCATGCAATTAATGTAATAGATTAGGTCAACTCCATTTTGGGAATACAAGTCAAAATCAGGTCAAGACAACTCAAAGAGGCGCCAAGAGCCCATCAGCCCATCTTATGGAAGAATCAGCCCACCTACCTTATGGAACATCACAACAACTACCCCAAATCCCACCATCCTACTTGGCATACATGTGGGATTTGTCTTCACTCCCCAACCGCCACTTTCCCTTTGGGAGTAATGGGGACAAAGTCAGCCACCTATCAGCTTTTCTACAGCCCCAAGAAGGAAGTTGTGCCAGCCCATCAATGCAAGGAGCAGCCATCACTCCACCCTTCCATGCGCAGGTTGCTGCCCCTATATTTCTGGAATTGCTTGCTGCTCTCGCCCACCAAAGCCACCAGGAGATCAGTCCTTCAGCAGCTCAGGATTCGCCCTTGCTATTTGAAGGAAAGCCCCAAGGGAAGCTCGTAATGACCAGCCAACAAATGGGGAAATTTTCAGCCTTCTAGGCGCCAGCTCATTGTACTGTTGCTTGCTTGCTTGTTTGACTTGTATATGCGCCAAAAGAACTTGTTTCCTTGCTTGGCTTTGGCATTATAACCTGTAACCTCTTTGGTAGAAATCAGAGTTGAATATCTTTCAAAAAAATCTGAAGTGTGTCTTCAAGGGGCATGTGTTGCCGAGTGAACTAGTCCACCTCTATCTTGGCGAGAGTTCATCACCTCTTCCCTTCCTCACTCTCTCTTCCACCTCTCACCCATTTCCTGAGGCCTGAAGCTCACGACATCTTCCACTTCAAGCTGTGAAGAGCCCACAACCCCAAGTGAAGATGCTGATCCAAGTCGTGACTCAAGATGGCGCCCTCCCCACCAAGTTGATAACAAGGAGCATCTCATAATGCTAGCTAAGTCCCCACTCCTCCTTTACTGATGCTTTCTAGCTGTTTATTGGGCATTCATCTACACTCACGTCTCTATTCCATGAAGGTTGCATAAGGATCAGAAGGACATGCAAGGCGTCACTCCTTCCCTCCCTCTCTAAAATAGCTAGTCTATAAACTGTTAGCAAGGGAACTTGGAGAACTAGTCTCCCCCTTGGTTGTGATTGTGAAAAGGCCTCTTAATAATCATTTTAACTCACCCACGCATGTGTGGGAGTGCTGTAATGTCATGAATGTAAGCTCATAGGGCCCTACTTCGTGTGATTCAACCATTGGACCGGTGAAGAACGGGATGGACGTCCCTTCTATTCTCAAGGGGCGCAAGGTGAGTTCCTCCCCTAGTGTAGCCTTACTTATTGTTGTAGAACCGCATGCTTGAGCTTTGTTGAGTTTTCATCTTGTTTAGAAGTGCATGATAGGATTAACTTGTTGATTAGCTTCGGTTTTCCCTATAAAAGTATCAAAACCTAATTTCTAAGAGCGTTAGAATAAACCGGTTTTCACTAGCTATAAGTTAACTACAAATGTTTTCAAAATACGTTGTTTGAATGCTTCGCATGCCTATCACCCCCATCACAAAGTTAGGGTTTTCACGGGGCGAGAAATGATTGGCGCAGTGAAGTCAGAGGAACGCGTGCGGATGCAGAGTATAAGCAGAGGGAAATTTGAAGTTAAGTGAGAGGGACCCCACCGAAAACCTCGGGGCGCGGTTGTCATCGCTGGGCGCCCCGAGATACATTCTGTGCAAAACTGGAACTTCGACGATTTGCGCTGCAGAACTGCCTCCGGAACCCACGGGTTGAGGTTTCGGTCACTGGGTGTCCCGAGGAACTTTCTGTGCAAAACTTGGATTTCATGTTTTCCTCTGCGAGATCTACCTCCAGAAACCACGGCCGAGGTCTCGGTCACTGGGTTCCCCGAGGAACTTTTTGTGGAAAACTTTACTTGTGCTGAAGAGTTGCCTCCAGGGTCCGAAATTCCCGGGCTGATGTTTCGGTCACTGGGTGTCCCGAGGAACTTTCTGTGGACAACGGAACTCGTAACATGAAACGCGGCTACTGGAACCATAGGTGAGACTATCATCGCCGGGTCGACCGTGAAATTCTGGAAATGGCGCGATTGATCCCCAATTGAACCTAGATCATCCTTGAACAGTGATAAACATGTAATTAGCCTCCACAAAGTAATCGAAATAGAGCAAAAGCAAATACCATCACAACACCATCCCAATATCATCAATGGACAATGCTAAGTGTAAATATCATGGAATACATCCCCTAGAGTATCAGCAAAGTAAACACACCACTCAATAAGCTACATGAAGTGAGTAAAAGTAGGCAAGTAGTCAACAACTCATCATGGAGGAAGGGTAAGCAAGTGGTCTAAAAATTGAAATACTGTCATACCAAGCAATTCAAATTAATCAAAGGAGAGTAAAACTGGTAAGTGACAAACAACATCAAAATACCATCACACACCACCCAAGCGCAACAAATGTAAGCAACAAGCGGAAATACCACTGAGTAAGCTATTAGATGGCTGAGTAAAATGAACACACTGCAGGAAAACCACTTAGAGTGAGTAAAAGCTGGGCAAGTGATTAACAGTTCATCAGAAAATCAGCACAATACCATTTTAGCGCAGCAAATGAAAGTAGCAAGTGGTATTAGCTACAGAGAGGACTAGCAAAGTAGATACACGGCTAAGCAAACTTGCATAAAAAGAGTACAAGCAAGCAAACCGTCAACAAAATCATGGTAGAGTAGAATTAAGCAGGTGGTCTGTAAGTCAAAATACCACTGCAGCCTAGCAAATGAAGAAACCAAATAGCTAACTACTAAAAAAAAAAAATGAAAATACCATTAAGCAAATTACTAAAAGAACTAGCAAGATAAGGAAAAGAGCTTGGGTTGCCTCCCAAGAAGCGCCATTTTAAGGTCTTTGGCTTGACCATAGTGCTATGTCAAGGCGGTTTGAAGGGATTGGAAAGGTGGATAGTGCTCAGCTCCTCAAGTGGCTCATGGATGAAATACTACTTTAAGCGCTGACCATTAACCATAAAAGTTCCAGATTCCCTATCATCGATTTCAATTGCTCCAAAGGGGTGAACTTTCTTAATGGTAAAAGAGCCAGACCATCATGTCTTCAGCTTGCCTGGAAATAGTCTAAGCCTATAATTGAACAAGAGCACTCGATCCCCTTCTTTGAATTCCTTTCTCAAGATTTTCTGATTGTGCCATTTCTTTGTGAGCTCCTTATAGATGCGGGCATTCTCGTAGGCACTCAGTCGCACTTCATCGAGTTCATCAAGTTGTAATAGACGCTTCTCACCAGTAGATTTTAAGTCAAAGTTTAGCGTCCGAATGACCCAAAATACTTTGTATTCCAATTCAACCGGTAGATGACAAGATTTACCGTACACCAACTGGTATGGGGACATCCCAATAGATGTTTTGAATGCAGTATGGTACGCCCAAAGAGCATCTTCTAGTTTCATTGACCAATCGGTGCGTGCTCTCGATACCATTTTCTCCAAAATTTTCTTTAACTCTCGGTTCGATATTTTAACTTGCCTACTGGTTTGTGGGTGGTATGTAGTGACAACCTTGTGGGTGACTCCGTATTTCCTAAGGAGCATTGTAAACCACTGCTCAATAAAGTGGGTGCCACCGTCACTAATAACCAACCGCGGCACTCCAAACCGTGGGAATATTATTTTCTTGAACAACCGTATGACAACTTGAGAGTCATTAGAGGGAGACGGCATCGCCTCCACCCACATCGATACATATTCCACCGCCACCAAGATATATTTGTGCCCAAATGAGGAGGGGAATGGCCCCATAAAGTTGACTCCAAAAACATCAAAAATCTCCACTTCCAGAATGTTGTTTAGGGGCATCTCATTTCTTCTTGATATGTTACCGGTACGTTGGCACTGGTCATAAGTGAGCACAAACCTTCTGGCATCTCAAAATAATGTTGGTCAATAGAACCCACTTTGGAGAACTTTGAAGGCGGTTTTGGATGTGCTACAATGCCCCCCATAAGCAGATCCGTGGCAGTGAAATAAGACATCGCGGTATTCATCTTCAGGTATGCACCGCCGGTAGACCCCATCAGCACATCTTTTGAAAAGGAAAGGTTCGTCCCAATAGTAATGACAGACATCAGAAAGGAACTTCTTCTTTTGCTGGTAAGTAAGTTCAGGAGGCAAGACGTTAGCGGCTAAGAAATTCACAAAGTCTGCATACCAAGGCATTTCAATGCTGGAGATTGCCATAAGTTTCTCATCGGGGAAAAAATTATTAATACTTGATTCGTGTTCTAGTTCCCCTTTTTGCTCATGGATAAGACGTGAGAGGTGATCGACAACTAAATTTTCAGCCCCCTTCTTATCTCTAACTTCTATGTCAAACTCCTGGAGTAGTAAAATCCATCTTATCAGCTGTGGTTTGGCATCTTTCTTTGTCATCAAGTACCTAATGGTTGCATGGTCAGTAAAAACAATGACTTTAGAATCAACAATGTAAGACCGAAATTTGTCAAATGCGAAAACCACGGCCAAGAGCTCCTTCTCTATCGTCGCGTAATTGATTTGTGCGTCATCAAGCGTTCGGCTCGCATAGAAAATTGCGTGCAACCGGTTCTCTTTTCGTTGTCCCAATACCACACCCATGGTGTAGTCACTCGCATCGCACATGATTTCGAATGGGAGGGACTAATCTGGCGGTTGCAGAATTGGTGCTAAAATCAGAGATTCCTTCAACATGATAAAAGCATGCAAGCAATCCCTGTCAAAGACAAAGGGGACATCCTTAGCAAGGAGACAGGTCAATGGTCTAGATATTTTTGAAAAATCTTTTATAAATCGTCGATAAAAGCTGGCATGACCCAAGAAGCTTCGAATAGCTTTCACAGAGGTTGGGGGTGGTAGCTTCTCAATCGCATCGACTTTAGCCTTGTCTACCTCTATCCCTCTCTTTGATATTAAGTGACCCAACACGATGCCTTCTTGCACCATAAAATGACATTTTTCCCAGTTAAGCACGAGGTCAGCTTCCTGGCACCACTGCAAGACACGAGACAAGTTAGCAAGGCAGACATCAAAAGAGCTACCATACACAGAGAAGTCATCCATGAATATATCCATCACATCCTCCACCAGATCTGAAAATATTGCAGTCATACAACGTTGGAACGTAGCTGGAGCATTGCACAACCCAAATGGCATTCGCCGGTAAGCAAAGGTGCCATAAGGGCAAGTGAACGTCATTTTTTTTTTATCCTCCGGGTGGATAAGAATCTGTAGGAACCTGGAATATTCATCTAGAAAACAAAAATGAGGGTTGTTAGCAAGACATTCCAACATTTGATCGATAAACGGTAAAGGGTAGTGATCTTTGCGGGGTGCTTTATTTAATTTACGGAAGTCGATACACATTTGCCAACCCGTTACTGTCTGTGTCAGTATTAGTTCATTTTTATCGTTCTTAACCACTGTGGTGCCTCCTTTCTTCGGCACGACATGTATCGGACTCACCCATTCACTATCGGAGATGGGGTAAATTACCCCCACATCCAGAAGCTTCAAAATCTCCTTTTTCACTACTTCTTTCAGGTTTGGGTTAAGTTGTTGTTGTCCTTTGACGGTGGGTTTACATCCCTCCTCCAGAAATATCCAATGCATGCAAATGGAGGGGTTAATACCTTTGATGTCTTCCAATGTATATCCAATAACATTCTTATATTTTTTAAGTGTATCTAAAAGCAATTGAGTTTGTACTTTACCAAGATCTGCGTTTACTATCAACAGTAAAGTGGAATTTGAGCCCAAGAATTCATACCTCAAGTTATCCAGTAATGGTTTAAGTTCAATCTCCTTGACATCTTTTACCGTGGTAAATGGTGCTTCAGAATTAGCTTCGTCTTCTTTTACATCTTCGGAGAGGCATTCCTCCAAAGGGTCGGGGTTTTCGATAGTAGTGCCTATGCTGCTGGACTCATCCTCCACAAGATCTATGCTATAGCAGGTCCCTGCAAAAGAAGGGCGCTTTAGGCATTCAGAAATGTCAAAATCTATAACGTCCTCACTGACATTCAACGTGAGCTTCCCATTTTTGACGTCAATTACTGCACCAACGGTGCCCAGGAAAGGTCAGCCAAGAATTATGGGAAGTCGGACATCCTCTTGCATGTCCAACACAACGAAGTCAGTCGGAATGAAGAATTTACCGACTTTGATCGGTACGTCCTCTAATATGCCTACCGGGTGTCGAACCGAGCGGTCGGCAAGTTGCAACGAGGTACTTGTCTCCTTTAGTTCCCCCATATCTAACTTTTTACAGATTGAGAGCGGTATAAGACTGACACTAGCCCCATGGTCACATAAAGCGCGATCAAAGCTCTTGTTCCTAATCTGGCATGGGATCGAGAAGCTGCTGGGGTCTTTTAACTTAGGAGGTAATTTTTTTTGAATTATCGCACTACACTCTTCTGTCAGTGCCATGGTTCCTTGAACTTCCAATTTTCGCTTATTGGACAATATTTCCTTGAGGAACTTCGCATAAGATGACATCTGCACAAAGGCATCAATGAAGGGGATATTGATATATAATTTCTTGAGAACCTTTAAGAATTTACCAAATTGGCGATCGAGCTTCGCCTTCACCAATCTTTGCGGAAAAGGGATAGCTGGCACATAAGGGGGTGGTGGTGTGTATTCCGGTCTCTTATTCTTTTCTTGTTCAGCATCTGGTCCTTCCATACCATCTCCTTCTTTCCTCAGTTTCCGGCTTGACATCCTTTTCTATATCCAACCTTGCGCTGGCCTCGTCAAGTTGCTTCCCACTACAGGTAGTGATAGCGTTGCACTGTTTTCTAGGGTTGGCCTCGGGTTGTCCCGGAAGTCTCCTGGGAGGTCTAGGTGATGATGAGGCCTGCTGTGCAATTT
Source organism: Costus lasius (assembly GCA_027563935.2). Taxonomy (NCBI): domain Eukaryota; kingdom Viridiplantae; phylum Streptophyta; class Magnoliopsida; order Zingiberales; family Costaceae; genus Costus; species Costus lasius. Next base: position 15,428,030 of record CM050454.1, on the reverse strand, counting down.
GATTTTCAAGCATCTTCCCATGCGTGGTTAGAGCTTCAACTTGAGATGCTAGTTATTGGATGGTCTCGTTCATGCACTCACTTTGCTTAGCTTGCCCTACCATGAAGTTCTCCAACATAGCTTCCAGGTTTGACTTCATCGGTTGCGGCGGAGGTGGTTGTCTTGGTTGTTGGAATCCCGTGGGCTGTCGATACTCCGGTTGTTGCGCCGCATTGCTATTGCGGTAAGAGAGGTTTGGGTGGCTCTTCAACCCAGGATTGTACGTGTTTGAGTACGGATCATGTTGTGGTCTTGATTGGAAGCAATTGAGAGCATTTACATTATCTGGTGTAGAGTCCCCAAAAGGAGGAAGTCCCGTTTGGTAATCGATTGAAGTTTGTCCTGATGTAGGACCATTCTCCGAAGAGACACTATTGACTGAGGCGGTGGTGGTGTTCAGTGCCCATGTATCAAACTTGTGAGTTAAAGAATCCACCTTAGCTGCTATAGAACTCAATGCATCAAGCTCAAATTTGCCACTTGCCTTAGGTGGTCTTGCTCTCTCGGTTGGCCACTGGTGGTGGTTCATTGTCATATCTTCTATCAGATTGAAAGCTTCATCAATTTCCTTGCTCATTAAGGCACCACCAGCTGCCACATCTATGGTAAGTCTGGTATTGTAGTTCAGACCACTGTAGAAGGTGTGGATGAGAAACCACTTCTCCATACCATGATGAGGGCACATCATTTGATATTCCTTGAAGCGATCCCACGCTTCACATAATGACTCATTGTCCCTTTGAGCAAAATTAATGATCTGAGCTCTTAATTGGGCCGTCTTGCTTAGCGAAAAATATTTAGAAAGGAAGGCTTTAGAGAGCTGCCCCCATGTCGAGATGGATCTAGAAGTGAGTGAGTGTTGCCAAACACGAGCACGGTCTCGCAATGAAAACGGAAACAATCTCAACCGTAATGCGTCATCTGATACTCCATTCATCTTCAGTGTGTGACATACTTCGAGAAAGATTGACATATGCAAATTCGGGTCCTCAAGTGGTGAACCTCCGAATTGATGTTGAGTCACCATGTTCACAAGCGCCGGCTTGATTTCAAAATTATTTTCCTCGATCGGAGGCCGAGTGATACTGGTATGTAAGCCTTGTGCGTTTGGTGAAGCAAAATCTCTAAGTGTTCGGCGGTTATCCATCTTGAGCTTTTCGAGAGATTCTTCAGAGTGAGTTGCCTTGGATTTAGCTTTTCTATGGCGTCGGAATGTCTTCTCAATTTCAGGATTGACAGGTATTAGTTCTCCCAACTGTAGAGTCTTATGCATAAACCAAGTGAGATCAAAGGCAACTTTCTAGCAAAAGATATGCAATGGTTATCAAATATATAGAAGAGCTTAACACTAAATAACTAAAAACAAGTAAACTAAAAGAAAGAAAAATGTCTAGTCTAGCAATAACGTAACCGTGTCGATATTGATAAATTTGGTCCTCGGCAACGGCGCCAAAAACTTGATAGTCTCCGCAAGTATACAGACTATCGAAGTAATATAAATGTATCGATCCCACAGGGACCAAATACCAAGTACCGACTGATTTAGTTATCACAAGCTAGACGATCCTTTAATGTGTGTGAAGTGGTTGCTAAATTAAAGGTAAAGAAGGAAGCTAAGTAACTAATAGGAAAGTAAAGTATTTGCACGACTAAAGTTCTATGGATACACGAGATCAGGACTAGGGTCCACCGCCTTGACGCACTATGCATGGATGAATAACAATATAAAATTCCCTTTTTTAAGTCCTAAGATAATCCATACAGGTACAAGTTGTCCTCTCTCAAGGATGCAACAAGGTGCTTGATCCCTACTAAGCGTCTACCGTCGTAGCACGCCTAGTGGAATAAGCCCAATGAGCGCTGGGTTATGCGTACCATCCCATCATTTGTATAGGTTGTCCCCTCTCGAGGATGCAACAAGGTGTTTATACAGGTGAACGTCTACCGTCGTAGTACACATAACCAAATAAACCCAAAGAGTGCAAAATGACATACATTACCCGTGCTTAATCAACTACTTTCGTATGATGATTGAGGTACTCTTGCCTAGGGTTTCCAACATCCGGATGTGACTCTCAGCCTTACCAGATGTCTAAGAGCATGAAGATAACAAAATGAAGTACTTCATTCGCATGGAGTAACTAGGCAAAATAGGACAATCTAGGGTTTATGAAGTAAAGTTATCATCCACACATAACACATTCAAGGGGCTTTCCCTAGCCCTGAAACAAGTTTTAAGTTACAATATTCATGTTCCAAAGCAAAACATAAGTTAATCCTGTCATTACATCCATGGATAGCAAGGGCGATCAAATAAATGAAAAAGGGGAAAACAAGACTCCCTCAAGAAGGAAGAAGTTGCCAGGAGTAGCCTCCTCTTCCTCCAATCGGTCGTCCGCCTCCTTCACGCTCTCGCGTCGTAGGGTTTTCTTCCTTCTCTAGCCGCTCAATCGTCGCCTCCCTTGCCTTACGTGCGTGCGTCTGTGTCTACCAATCCCTGAATAATCCTCTCCTCCCTACATGAATAGGGCTTTTTAGTTTTGTCCTCCTCAGCTTTGTCGAATTCCCTCTTTGCCCCCATGAAACCTCCTCTGCAGCGTAGAGAAAACAAGGGGTAAATCTGGAAAGTCGGCGTCAGGTGACACAGAAAGCCACGGGGTGTGATTTTGGTCGTTAGGTGGGTCGTGGTTCTTTCTGAGAATACTGATCCGGCCGAAAACAGTCGCATTCCCTCGCTTTTTCCTTGAAATGATGCAAAAACTCCAAAGAGTGTAGATTCCGAAGATATAGCAATAATTCGAAGCACAATTAGATGTAAATGCAAGAATGGTAAAGAAATAGCTGTAAAATCTCATATAAATCCCTATATAAAAAAGACTTAACAGTAGATTCGAGTGAGGGCACCTTGTACCATAGGGATAGATTCCTTGTGCAATATCATAAATCCAGATAACTGATAGTATTAAGAGCGATTAAGATTGTCAACGTGGTGGAAACCATAGCCCTGATATCTCTCTCATATTTATTCTCTACCGACGTAGCTTTAATTTCTTGTTTTCGATTTAAGTTCTCAAAACCACATTTTGGTTCGCCTAGCTATTGAAGCTTGGATTTTCTAGTACTCAACCTTCTTCCCTGTGGGATTTCACATCTTTTATATTACTTCAATATAACCGTGCATTTGCAGAACGTGTCACAGCCCAGCCTTACCGTTGCTTACCTAGTGGATTGGATTGGGCGCTGCCTAAATCCGGACCCAAAATTTGCCCATCGGGCGAATTCACCCGCATTGCGTCGCTTGCACTCCACTGCTGACAAGGCGGCGTGGGCTGACGCGAGATGTGATGGCCTCCAGCTGCGTGTGAGGCAGGGGAAGAAAAAGTCATCGTCTTCGACGACAGAGAGCAGCGAGCTCTCGCTTCCTCACCGAACGCCGAGCGTGCTTCTCCTTTCTCCCCTCCGTTCCGATCTTTTCCTTGTCGGACGTTCGTCGGCAGAGATCTCCAGGCGTTCTAGTGGTGCGGGTGGGTGGTGGAACGCCAAGGAGAGATTCATCCTCTTTCTGATGCCACCTTTGCTCTCGACGCTACCGCCGCCGTCGACATCCTCACTACCAGACCGCCTTGGAAGGCGCAGCCAGTGACCACTTAATCTGAAAGAAGGAGACGGCAGCCTGAGTGATCACCGAGGTAACTCCCTCTCCATCGCCATTTCCTTTCCTCCCTGGTCGAGCTCACGACTCCCAGCGGATTCCTTCTTCTCTGGCTCCGACGGTGCGTGTGCGTGGCGTGTCTTTCCCTCTCTCTCCTCTGGCGAGCCCTCCCCTCTCTTTCCTTGGCTACCGGCTCGCCTGCGTGTGAGAACTGTTGGAGCTAGCGCTTGCCTGCATGCGAGCTTCTGGTTCTCTTTCATCGCCTGCGCGACGCTTCCAGCTTCAGAGTCGTCGTCAGCATGTAGTCGTTTTCCCTCGGCCGGCGAGTGTCTAAGTCAGCGCCATCTGCACCATCTCCGACCGCCTCCATCGCCTTCGTGCGACTCCGGCCGTCGTCTTCCTCCTCGTTCGGCTGCCATCCATGCGTGTCTCCTCAACAACCGTCCGCCTGCCAGCCGCTGGCCGCTAGGCACCTTTCCGGTGTCGCCCCTTGCCGGAGGATGCTTCCCCTCTCCTCCCGAGGCCTCTCATGACGAGAAAAGGGCCGCCTGCCCTCCAGCCAACCGGCTTCCGCACGCATGACGTGCTTGGCGGATGCGAACGGCTGACCTCTTGGTTCGGTAGCCAGCTTCGGCCCAACCGGTGCAGACGCGTACGTACGTAAGGCCCTACAGGGTATTCCTCCGGTCGTCCTCAACTACGAGCAAGAAGGACGAGGCTGTTGGCTCCTTCATTCCCCTACGTGGGACGTTGCCAGTGGAGCATCGTCTGGCCTCCTCGCCGGTGTGCGAGTGAGGAGCCGACCGGATTCCTTCCGTCACCGGCGTGCAACGCCGCGTAGACAACTATTCGTGATCGTCGGGCGCCGGCTTGATCCGCGGATGTGCGAGTGAGTTCGACTCCCCGACGCAGGATGTCTGACTACTCCCCTCTATCCTCTCCGGCACGTTATCATGCTCGGAAGCTATTGTGGACCCCGTCCGACACGGTCGGTTAGGGGTGCATCCCTTTTGGCTTTGGGTGAACCCGGTCTGATTCAGTGATACCGGTTCCTGGTAAATCGCGATCATTGATTTAGTCATGTTGGAACGGCAGCGATCTTCCGTAGAGTCCATAATCAGGTTGAGAGTCTGTTCGAGGAATCGACTCTGCCAGTCGCGCCCAATCCATCGGTTTTGACCGTTGTGAGCCCTGTGTGGGTGTATTCGGACTCAAGTCAAGCGTTAGCTCACGGGTAAAAATCATAAAAAAATATTATCGTAAACAAGTGTGTGACACCTTTTAACAACTAGGATATTGTGACATTAGTTCTTTGTTGATGAGCAAGTTGCACATTTGACTATTTTCCCAAAAAGCCTGTATCTCAAGGGCTTCATACTTACAATCTGTTTCAAAGTAGATATTTCTGGAGGGAAAGAAAGAAAAAAAAACTTTTTCCTGTTTCAGTGAAAAAAAGGGAAAGAAAGGAAAGAAAACAAGAGGGAAAATTTGAGCATTTTTCCCCTCAAACCTTTCCCTTCGATTTAGACGGAAAACCATTTTCTCTCTCTCAGGCTGCTCGCTCCCGAAACCCTCTCACTCCCGAAGCCTTCACACTACTCCCTTGTTGCCACCTCGCTGCCATTTTCTACAGTGCTCCCCTCTCCCGAAACCCTAGCCATCCCACCTCGCCGCCATTTTCTCCCGTGCTCCCCTCTCCCGACGTCCCTCCCTTGCATACAATTTCATCCCCATCATCCGATTTCTTCTCTTGTGCACCCCTCTCCCGACGCCCATCCCTTCCAGCGGCAACGCTTCTCCCCTCCCGCAGCGACGCCTTCTCCCCTCCAGCGACAATGCTTCTCCCCTCCAGCGACGACGCTTCTCCCCTTCAGTGGTGGAGCTTCTCTCCTCCAGCAGTAGTGCTCCTCTCCTCCAGCGGCAGTTCTCCTTCTCCAGTTCCTTTCAACAGGTAACAGCAGATTATCATATTTAATCCCACAAATTAGTATGATTCATATATTTACTTTGCTTTGGTTTAATTGAGACTTTATGAGAATGCTTAATCCTTATAGTATTGCTTTAATCATAAGTATTATCATAGCTCCAATTAGTAGGAAAGACATGCTGAAACTTTACTTGAGAAATTTACACATAATATATATAGCTACATATTATGTTGTACGTCAATGAATATTTAAATCAACATACGTGGATAAACCATTAAAAGAAAGTTTGGAATACGGAGATAACATATGAAAAGAAATTTTAAAAAATTTAACTACTTCTAATAAAATTTGTCATAACATGATAAGAATGAGAGTACATGTGATGTAATGTTGTATTTTTAATCATGTACACAGGTTTCAAAACATTGATAATAGAGCGAAAATGCTATCAAAATTTTTAATGATTTTATAAGATAATTTTTTTAATAATAAATTGTCAATGTATTTGTACCAAATATATTTCAATTTTATAGTTAATTTTTGTATTTTATATTTATTTTTTAAAAAAACAATAATAATATTTTCTATTTTCCTTCTTTCTAGCGATCCCAACGAAACAAGGGCAAAGAAAATGAAAACTGTTTTCCGTTCTTTTTATTTTTCTTTCTATTCTATTTTTTTTTCCTTCTTGTTTTCTATCCCTTCTCTGAAACAGACGGTTAAGAATTTTCTCCTTATGCTTTTTGTGTGGGGCTCAGTCCAATGGCTTTGGGCAAGTACTACCTCCCTAATGCTCTCTCTCTAGAGAAGTTTCTTAAGAGCTTTTCCCCTAAGAGATCTTTTCAGAAGACTATATCTTGAGGGTTATCTTCTTCACATGCCTTACGTGTAGTCATTCATAGATAACTCTCTAGAAAAATTTGTTCCGACATAACGTCTACTAGCTAACATAATTGACTCCACATATACTAGTATCATCATTAATCTACGTTTCTTCCCAAGGTTGCATCTTTATGTTTCTTCACTTGCCTTAAAGTGAACATTGTTCCTCCGAAAAAAAAATGTCATTCATTTTAAAACACTAATCGACACTTGGTTTTTCTTCACCTTGTGGGTAGAAGTTTCAATGGTCAATTTTTCTTTTTACCTTTCACCTTCTCATTAATCAGAGGCTAAGTCAATTTAATTTGTTTTGGTGACCAACATGGCTATTAAATTCAGTCTTCCCTTGTTCATTAGGCTAAGTCTAGTCTTGGTGACACCCATTTAGTTTATGCCATTTACATCTCTATTCATCTTTCCATTCTTGCCTAGATGCCTTTCATTGGATTTTCTTTGTCCTGAGTGTAGCCATTATTTCAATTAATTATTTGAACCCCCCTCGTTTGTGAATACCTGGGATAGATGGATCTACATCCTACATAGATTGGTTCAAGGCCTAGGGGTGACTATAACAACTCTAGTTTTCTCCAATCTTTATGAACTTCCTTCGACATTGAACATCCTCAGGGACATTTTTGTTTGTAGCAAAGGATCTTCTCACTTTTTCTTACAATCTAGCCCTTATTGTAAGGTTATCTAGATGCCATCTTCACATAAGGCCTAGGACTCTTGCTTTTTCATGACCCATAGTTCTGGACTCCTTGTACCTTATTCTTAGTCCGAATAAAATGCCTGGCATTTTCATTCCCCTACTGAATCCTAAAGAACAAGACACCAAAGTAGGATTGCTTGAAGCTCTCAAGAATGCTTAGATTGAGAGCTTACAATACTAAAGTTGTCTCATTACTGCTAAATTTTGTTTCATGTAGCTCCTTAGATGAGTCTATAGGGAGCTCGATTTGTGAATGTATATACTTGTTTCTCCATTTATTGGATATTGAACATTATTTTGCTTTTATTTGCGTAGATGAAATATAGAAATCTATTCATATGAAAATTGTAAGAGTGAAAGATCCTTCTTTAATGAGTTAGATTAGGGAAGGCCTAAGCATAGTGGTGAAAAGGTTTCCTTTCATATCAATGCTCATAATGCTAAGAGAGATAATTCAATAGCCATAACTAATGCCTCCTCCACATATGATGTTAATAACCCAATAGGCAAAATAAGCCTTACTAGCATGAAGAACAAAATTGTGGCAACTAAAATGCATGTATGTATTACTGCCAATTTTGTGCAGTGCCAAGTAAGGGAGTCATCACTCTCTTTATTTGGATCATTGAATCTTTCTTCCCAACAAATAGTAGATAGGATGAACATAAACTAAATTAGTCAATCAATATCAATTCAAAAAAAAAAATCATACTCATATGCTAATTTTATTTAAAGAAGTAGCTTCACTTTTTAAACCAAATTCATTAAATAACATGTTCACCCAAAATTTTATTCATCAATCAATGAAAAATTCCAATAGGCAGATATATATAAGAGAAATAAATTCAACATAATAAGTTTAAATCCAAAATACGTGGGCTGGGATGTTGGTCGCTTGGTTCCCTGAGGAACATTCTATGCAGAATTGGGCTTGCGACCTGGAACTCACCTGCAGGAGTCACAGGCCAGGGTTTCTGTCACTAGGTTGACCGTGGAACTTTCTGTGAAGTCGGAGTCTGAGCAGTAAAGCTGGGTTTGTTGTGTTGCTCCTGCATCAGCTTCCGCTGCGCGCTCTGAGGAATTTTCCTCCGAAGAATTAAATTGGCGTGCAGTTCCTTGGGAACTCAAATTTGCCTCACATTTTAGTGGCCTAAAGTGTACAATGGCCTCCATTTCGCCCCTACAGTTGCTCAAATAGATCCGATGCAAAAAGTCGACACGCACATAAACACAAGGGAAAACAAACATAGAAGACTGAATTATAAGGTGTGGGGGACAAGGTGAGGGCGAAAGCAAACCAACAAAGAGTTTATCATGCTCGGGTGGGGGTCGACCAATGTAACGATCTTTGAGGATGGCATCATAGTCGTTGGAGACATGTGGGGTACATGAAGAGGTAAAACAAAGGAGAATGTGCAAAAACTTGCTGTCAATGGGAAGTGGACTCTCAACCAATGATTCGAACGAACCAACAAAGTTGTCCTCATGCCGTGCGAGTAAACATGATGGGACAACAAACTCAATGGAAGCGGTGAATGACTGAACCATGTTTGTAGACTCATGGGGTGGTTGCATGGAGATCTCTAGAGGTGTGTCCTTAGCCTTCTCAGCTAAAGACTCCACTTGGAACACATTTTCCTCAACCGTAGGTCAACTAGGGACTCAACAACCATGGGTGGGGATTCGATCAAGGGGGTAATGACTAGCTCTTCCACACATCCCAGCTCGGGCTGAGGAAGCGCGCGGGGAAAAGTGCAAGCTTTCCATTGATCGAAAGCCGCTTGACACAGTTGCAAGAGGTCATTAACTCGTTGAACGAAGGAATTGGTATAATCAACACTAGTTGGAGGTTCCATCAAGGCAGGGACCACCGGATCCTCCTCAACCCCCAACTCGGGCGGAAGAAGACCACGGGCTACGAAGCGAGCCTCGAGGCGCTGGAATGCCGCCTCTACCCAGGGCATGGTTTCGTCAAGAAGGTCTACGAGTAACTCTAGGCCGTCCGGATGCATGGACAACTGGCCACCGGGCACAACAATAGTAGACTGGTCTTCCAAATCCTCGAGAAGACTTACACGCGCATACAACTGGCCCTCGAGGGTTCAGTAATGTGAAGAAGAAGAGTAGGACATTCTTCACAAAACACAGAAAACCGACAAAATCCAGGATGTCGAAAATAGGGATTACCAATGAATTTGCTTTGATACCAAATTGGTGTAGCGCCAAGCTACGGGACTGGGAGATCTCCTAGATCGGCTCTAGGAGGGCATACGAACGATAGGAAAATGTGCGATCAAAGACGCAGACTCAAAGAAATCGGATACATATAAGAGCAACGGATGGCAAAATAGATAAACCAAAGTGTTCAACTATGGAATAACACTCAAATGAAGCTACTAACCAATACAATCGAAGAAGACGAGGTATCGAGACGAGGCTAAGGATCGTACACCTTGCCTCCAACCTCACTCTACTTCCACACGCTACGCGGAGCGAGGCACCGACCACTACCCCGGAGTTACAAGACCCTTTGCAGCCCCTTGCGAAGTTCACCACTTGTAAGCTATCTAAACACTAGGCCCTATCTCCATTTTATAAGCTAAGGGAGGGTAAAACCACACCACTCACATGAGGGGTGGTTACAACAAATATTCTAACTAATATTCTGGAAAAGCTGGAAAAACAAGGTACATTTGACTGGAAATATTCCAGCAACCAAGTGTGTTTGAGAAGCTTCAGGTCGCTTTAAATGTGAGCCGTCCATTTGAGCTTTGGTAATATCTTCTGATTTGGACGATGGATTTGAGATCTAATGACATGGATGTATAGATCTGGTTCGGATTAGTGGGGATTGATACCTGGATCATCTAGAAACTTGTCCGAATGGAGCAGATCTGGCCGAAATAATACCAGCCGTTGATTGCCTCTGAACTGATCTAGCCGTTGGATGAGGCTGAACTGATCTGGGCCGTTGAGCAGCGTTCTCCTCTTCTCTTCATTCTCGCGAGGGCGCGGGCGGCGAACAGGGCACGCCGCCGGTGGTGGTTCCGGCCTCCATCGCCGGCGATACTCCAGCTGGGGGTGCGTGTGCCGGTTGCGGACATCTGGGAAGCTTCCGGCGACCGATCGTGGGGCGCCGGACCAGGAATAGAGCAGACGACGGCGGAAGCTGGGAATCGGGGAAGTTTCTGATTCTAGCGATCCACTAGCCGGATGGCTGATTGTTTCCGGCTATGAGTTCGCGGCGACGAGGAGATGCCGTGGTCGAAGTTTGGCGATGATCAGTGTTGCGGATGAGGCGGCATAGAAGGCGACGCACCGGACCTCGTGAAGCTTGACGCCAGCGATCTGGCCGTCCGATGGCCGAACCATTTGGATTAGGAGTTCGCACGGAGGAGGCAGTGCTGTAGCTGGAGTCTAGTGAAGATCGGAGCCCTGGATGATGCTCCCAAAATATGCGGGCTGGGATGTTGGTCGCTTGGTTCTCCGAGGAACATTCTGTTCAAAATTGGGCTTGCGACTTGGAACACACCTGCAGGAGTCGCAGGCCGGGGTTTTAGTCACTGGGTTGACCGTGGAACTTTATGTGAAGTCATATTCTGAGCAGTAAAGCTGGGTTGCTCTAGTAAAGCTGGGTTGCTTTGCATCAGTTTTGGTAGATGCCATTGGTACTTAGTTTTATGCAAGAGTTGATAAATTCATGTTTGATGCTTTTGAAGACTTCAGAGCATAGAAATCTTGGTTTGAGTTTTGGGCAACTCTTCTTAAGTTTCTAATCCTATCTTTGGGATCACATCATAGAGCGTAGGGCATCTTCTCTTTTTTTTTTAGTGGTGTGTTGGGTCAAAAACTGAATAATAATAAAATAATTAAATCAAGAAATCTAAATTGATATACATGCATAATTAAATATAAAAGAGAAGAGTTAGATGTTAAAACTTAGAGGCAACAAAGTCTATCATAAGATAAAGATTCAACCGTTGCATAGGTTAAATCTAGTCTTCTACCCCAAAATACAACTAGGGTTACTCTCCCCAATGGTATAAGGGTGGAAAAGCCTGTTTTCAACTAGTTTTCAGCTTGTTTTTAGTCTCAATCAATTTTGAGCAATAAAAATAAAAGGAGTTGAGGTGGGAGTGATAAGCATAAGGGAGGAAAAAAAACAAGAGAGCCTTCTTTTCTCTCCCTATTTAATATGATTTATTTATCATACTAATGAGAGGAAAGTGCCCTTATTTGTGGAGAGAATAATAGGCAAAATTTTCAATAACACTGTAGCTTGCCTCATGCGATGGAGCAGGGTGTTGTCATCTTTAACACTATGTTTACTAGCACGGATGGAAAATAGAAGGGGAAGGATAGTTAGATGGAAAGGATATAAGGATGGATGGAAAAGAAATAAAAGTTTCCCTCATTGTGTTTATCGGGAAGGATGGAAAGTTTGAAAGAAGGAATACATTTGATATGTTCACTCTCCTTTTATAATTTTATACCCATATTTAAAAATATAATTAAATATAAGTAAAATAATTAACTTAAAATTATTAAAATTATAATTGATTTTTTAAAATATAATTAAATATTAATTAACCATTAAATATAATTAAATATCCTCGGTCCATTAAATATAATTAAATATTAATTCCAACTTGTACAACAACAACAAGAGCATCACTAATTAATTTAGCAAACCGTTGGAAATATAATTGTTAACATAATAATAACACATCTAATATCACAATAAAAACAACTAACACCTATAATAAAACAACTAACATCACTAGCATCACTAATCAATTCTAACAGAATAATAACACATCTAACATTACAAACAACACATTGTTAACACAACTAACATATCATTCCATGTTTACAAATAGTTTTTACTTCATAAACTACAAATAGAACTATCCAAACATATCAAGTAGAAGTATCCAAACAACAACAACTATCAAAATGACAATCAACAACAACTATCCAAACATATCAAGTAGAACTATCCAAAATAAGTGGTCTTACATCAACCACTACAACTAAACAAAATGTTAGATCAAACTACAACAAAAGAGATATCAAACCCTTCATGGCTCAACATCCATCAATGCATTAAGGACTTCCAATCTTAATTCTTCGGGAGCCATGAAAAATAATTTAGCTTTTTCTTTGTTGCTTCCAAGAACCACATAAGCAGTAGCCAATCTATGACGTGGCACTCTACATTTCTTCAGCTCCTCCAATATATTCAGATTTGCATTGTCATTTATCTCAGTATCACCCCTTAGAAATGAATCCATAGATTGGTTTGAATGTTTCATACAATTCACTATGTCATCCAACTTGTTAGTGCTCTTCTCAAACATTGACATTGCAGCTTCTTCAAACTTTGGCTGCTTCCTCTTACTACCACTTTTGATGCTTGTTCCCTCATCAAAGGCTACTCTATCAGGATGGGGGCTCGGATGGTTGTCAATTAAAGCATCATCAACATCTTTGCTTGAGGGATTGAAAGAACATGAATGCATATGTATAACTGAGCTGACTTGATATATCTCACTGATCAAGGCACGCACAAAATAATATCAGCTATCATAAAAATATACGGAAACAGTTCTATCTATATATAGGACATGACATGCTCATCAACTAAATTAAAGCATAGCAACTAAGCAGCATGCGAATCAGGAAAACAGCAAAAATCATACTAATTAAGATCAAAAATCATACTAATTAAGAGTAAACATTGAATTGCTTTATTATGTGCTTATATATTGCCCGAACTACTATAATTGTGTACATTATTCGTGTCTATGATGCTCAGCCCGACTCAAGCTAGTTCTTTTCCCATCAAACTCTGGTTACAGACCACTTTGATCTGTTAATCCTCACAGAGATGGTTGGTTTTGGGGAGGGTAACATTGTTGTTAACAAAAATACGTAATGGTAAAGGTTACATCAAGCCGTAATACAGACATGATGCTTTCATTGATCTTAGGTAAACATAATAAGGAATTTCAAGAGCTTTGGACGAAGTGGCTTATAAATATTACATACTTATGAACTGCTTCCTTGAATTTCTCCTCATCTAGGAATTGCAGTATCAGGAAAACCAATTCCCTGCTCAACGAAGACATCGAACCTGGAATCGCTCCAGCTCAACGACTTGGAGGCCAAGTACAGATAAATAACAAAAACAGCAAACAAACTTCTGGAAAACTTCAAATCCTAAGCGCCACACTTGGACGAGAATACCTCTTTTAACATATAAAACAACAAATTTCTTCCTATGTTCCACCTATATTTTGCTAGAAAAGGACCTGGTAAAAAAACTTCGCCGGAGGTTTTTCCAAGTGCACACAAGCTTAACTCCTAAAGAACTCAGAAACAAATGCTCATGTGCATTAACCATCTAACTAGCGGAGTTGTGCTTTGGTAAGGGAAAATACCTTACCAAGTGTGCTTTGGCGAGCGGGTGGCGAGCGGGCCGAACGGGCGACCGGACGAAGAGGCGTGAGCGGCGACGATCTGTTGCTAGCGGCGAGCGGACGAAGAGGCGTGAGCGGCGAGCGGACGAGGCATGAGCGGCGAGCGGACGACGAGGCGTGAGCGGCGGATGAAGCGTGGTTTTATTAGGGTTTGATATGTGTTCGAGTGGCGTGAGAATAAGCGACAAATGTGAATCCGCCCGATTTGGGCGGATCACTAATCGGCAGAAAACGTTGGTTAAAATCCATCGTGTAATCCATCCTCTCAAATCCGTCCGTCTTGCTATACAGCGGATTTATAATGTTTCCATCCTTTTCCCTCCTATATCCCTCCCGGTAAACAGAGCCTAAGACATGAATCTTGATGTAAAACACAAATTCTGATGTAAGTCAAAATACACAAAATCAATATACACAATATTCAGTCAACATGAACATTTAAACTTAATATATACAATATTCAGTCAACACACATTGTTCAGTTAATATAAATGGTGTAAGGATTTCCTGTATTTAGTAGACATTATGTATATTGTGTTTAGATGGTGATATTTGTTGATCGAGACTTGTGTATTTTGATGTTATCAAAATTCGTGTCTTGAAGATGATGCAACTTGCTGCATTGCGTATAGCATAGTAGTGTGCTGTAAAAAGTTTTCCAAAAATTATCCATAGCAAATTAAGCCATGTCCAACATATCTAAAATTTTTTTTTATTGCGACGATAATATTTAATGGCGATTATTACTAACATGACAGGCCAAGATAACATAATTATTATATTATTTATTGAGGATTATGTATTCAGGTCGGACTACACTTTCAGGAAGGACTATGTTGTGTCCTTCACTAGGAATTTTTTTCCACTTTCAGTAGTGAAATTCACGTTCAAGCATGCCGAGGAATAGCACGCAATCGGAGCTCTGACTGCCTCCGGCATGTCACTCTGTACTGCTCTGCCATGTCCAGCTCACTCGGCTTCCTGCCCTCCGCCTCCGCCATCTCCCAATCGAAGTAGTAGAGGAGGCATGCAAGCGGTAGCTCCGTGTTCGCTAGCCCGAAATCCATCCCCGGGCACATCCGCCTCCCCGACCCGAAGGGCAGCAACTCGAAGTTGGTCCCTTTCATATCCATGCCCGCGCTCCTCCCGCCTGATCCTGCGTCGAACCTCTCCGGCCGAAACTCGCTAGCGTTGTCCCAGTAACGCGGGTCCCTTCCCAAGGCCCACGCGTTGATGAGCACCCTCGTCTTGGCAGGGATCCTGTAACCGAGCACCTCTTGTGGCACCTGACACTCGCGCGGGAGCAGGAGAGGTACCGGAGGGTGGAGCCGCAGTGTCTCCTTCACGACTAGCTTCAGGTAACTCATCTCAGCGACATCGTTCTCTGTCACCTTCCCTTTCTCCGCAACCTTCTCCCTCACCTCCGCCTGCACCTTCTTCATCACTCTCGGGTTCATCATTAGCTCCGACATGGCCCACTCCATTGTTGTCGCCGAGGTCTCGCTTCCCGCCGCGAATAGTTCCTTCAAAAATATTAATTTTGTTATCACTAAATAATTTAAGGTTTTTTTTGTTAAATTAATTATGAAAACTGTCGTTCCGTGTACCAGGACTATAGCTTTGATGGATTCGTCCGTGAAGGGGAATGGCAACCTGCCTTCCCGTTGATGCTTGAGCATTACATCTACCACGTCCTCATCCTCCTTCACGTCCTTCTTCCTGTGCTCCTCGATGATGTCACTCGAGATCACATCCAGTTCGCGATGCAATCTCCACAGTCTTGAAGTTAAGCCGGTGACCATTCCAATGAACGTCCCCGCCGATGGGAACAAGTCTGACAAGTTAAAAGCAGCCGCCGCTTCTGCCACCGGAACCAGATTTCTAAGGAAGTCCTCTTGGTACTTGCACTTGCTCCCGATGATGGCCCGAGCGATAATATCATTGGTTAATTCTGTAAATTTTTTGCTTAAATTCACCGTTCCTGAAATCGAAATCGAGTGCACCAACTTCATCACCTCCTCCTCCCTAATTGCACGAAAAGATTTGACTCTTTTGGAGCTCAGTAATTCGAGGACGGTCAATTTGCGGACCTCCCGCCAGTAGACCCCGTATGGCGCGAATGCGATGCCCTTCCCATCGTAGGAGAGGATCTTGTCACTTTGGATCCCGGGGCGGCTGGCGAAACAGAGGTCCTTTGTTTTGGTGATCTCGGCGACGGCCTCGGTCGAGGAGACGACGAGAGTGGGGACCTCGCCAAGCTTTAGGAGCATGACAGGGCCAAAGCGCTTGGCGAGGGCATCGAACGACTGGTGGGGCCGCTGGCCGATGAGGTGGAGGCTTCCGAAGATGGGGAGGTTCCACGGGCCGGGCGGAGGAGCAGCGCCGGCAGTGAATTGACGGAACTGGGCGTTCTTGATCTTGAGGAGTAGGAGGGGGAGTAAGAGGATGGAGGCAAGGATGATGAGAAGCGAGGCATCCATGATGGTTCCGATGGATTTCTAGCGGAAGGGTCTAGAGACTATTTATAGGAAAAAAATTTTTAGCAAGCACCCTTATGCGCACAATGCACCAAAGTCTCACTGTCTTAAAAGATATGAGTCTTAATGTAAATCAACACATGTAAAATTACACATAAAATTTTAATATTATGTATATTGAATTAAATATTGTATGTAAAATTACACATAAAATTTTAATATTATCTATATTGACTTTAGATGTTCACGTGTATTGACCAAATATCTTATATATTAACTTCAAATATTCATGTATATTGATCAAAACTTTATGTATGTTAACTTGCATTAGAATTTGTCTTTTGCATTAAGATTTGTGTTATAAAAAAAGACAAAACTTGCTGCATTGTTTGTAGGGGTGTGCAAAAAAATCGACTGAACCGTTGAACCACGGTTAATCGGTCGAACCAAACCGATCTAGCGGTTAACCAAACCGACGATTTTTTGATCGATCGATTTTTTCCTAGATATAACGGTTCACAGTTCACGAACGGTTCAGAAAGTTTTTAAACTGCGGTTAATCGAACCGAACCGGTATTAATAAAAAAAAAATAATTTTTTATATTTTTTTCTAAGTTAGTAAGTTATAAGAAACGGGTTCGTAAGTGATAATGGATAGTCCTTATTCCTTAGAGGCTTAGACCTTTGCTAACGGGTAATCCACTAATCCTAATTCACTCTCACAAGCCACACTGCACGCACACAGCATCTCTCTCAGCCAATCAGCCACTCAGCTCGGTCGTCCACTCGACCCGTAGACTTGCATTGGCGCACTCGCTTCAGCAATCCAGCACAAAGCTTCGAAAACCCTAAGCCCTAAGGTAGATTTTCGCTCGACTCATCTCTTCCACCTTTGCCCTCTTCGAAAACCCTAAGCCCTAAGGTAGATTTTCACACCAGCAGTCCAGCACCCACACGGCCGCACCAGCAGTCTAGCACAAACCAATAGTTCTGATCTTCCCCTCTTCGGTCTTCGACCTCGCCTCTGCCCTCCGACTCTCTATTGCCGTCACCCCTCTTCGTCTTCGGTTTCCCCTCTTTGGTCTTCAAGTGAGCAGGCTTTGGAAAAGGATTCCTGTGGTCGACGACGCCTTGATCGATTGACATCTGCTCTCAACCTCTCAGGCGACCTCAGCAAGTCAGCATCTTCAAAACTTCAACAAATCCGGTGAGGTGATTAGGGCCTTATCTAGTTTTTCTATAGTTCTATAACTCTATTTGGCTAATTTTAGGATATTTTGTTTAGTTAATTTTTATTATTTTGCAGATGGAGAGTGGTGGAGATAACGTTACAAAATTGAAGAAGCTGAATATGTACGCCCAGTTAATAGTTGCTACCTCTTGCTTTACCAGCTCCACCTGGTACTATCTACTATGTAACTGATAGAGTGATGAGAATTCGTAGTTCTGCTCACTGATGTGGACTGTGTAGTGTGTAATATGCTGCTTTTGCCTTTTGAATTATATGTTGATTATCTATTTTTTCTTGTATGGAGCAAAATACTGGAGCTAGTTATATTTGATTCATCACTATAATTTTTTTTAAGTAATCTTATGAGGAGCAGAGAATGTTTTTGTAATTTTTTTTACAATTTACAATTTACAATTTTATTTATTTTTATAAAAAACTGATTAATCTTAAACCGGTGGTCAACCAAACCAATTAACCGGTTAACCGGTAGAATCGGTTCAGGATCGGTTCAACATTTCTGCAAACCGTTTCTACCGGTTCGGTTCAGTTTTTAGGGGTACGGTTCGATTAACCGAACCGTGCACACCCCTAATTGCTTGCATAGAGTATCTTGCTATAAAATTTATT